>JANXHW010000010.1:8690000-9290000 GCA_026170595.1 Plestiodon gilberti rubricaudatus | reverse complement strand
GGCCGGGGGTTGAGTACTTGTCCTAGGTAATACTTCCACTCCTATTTCCCTGTGCATCCTGGGAAATCGCATTCAGTGGACCAAATTACAGAACCTCCAGAGGAACAAAGTTCTAAACACGAAACAAGAGATTGAAGTGCCATCATTTGGATGTAGCAGACATGCATCCATTGGCTTTTCATTATATGGTAATGCTCATAATGATTATTAATTTATCTTCAATCATATAGAGGGGATGCTGAAACCAAAGCATATTGGCTAGTGGGTGCTGGTCACATCTCCCAAATCTAATTGCACCATATTTGCAATCAATAGCAATCACCCAGCTAAATTAATCAACACTGAGTCTGCTTGAGAGAAGCAGAATCTCTCTCCGAAGCCAAAGTTACTTGAGATTCTTCGCAAGTTCTTAGACACTTGGTTGCTTGCCTCATATCCTTGGAGCCCTTGTTTCAGACTCCATTTCTGCCTTCTTTATCTTTCTTTTGCACATTCTAACTTGTTTACTGATTTGCTAAGCATTTTGAAATTAGCTCCCACCCAAAGGACCACCGAAAGTGCCCTGTAGTATTTGCTTTCAATCAGACGGCATTGGGTTTCATTTGTTTTCTTGACATTATCTGCACCTAGCGAGGAGCAGCAATACACCCTCAGCACCCCAGCAAATGCAACATTTAAATCGCGAGGAAGAAAAAGGAAGCAAACCTCAGGGATTCTGAAAAAAAGAAAAGAAAACAAAAACAAAAAACCATGCACCATATATTTGCAAATAGATTACTGCTTCTTGAGAAATCTGAAATATACTTTGATTATTGGGGGGAGGGAGGATGATGGTCTTAAAATAGGCTTTAATCTGCTGTAATAACACTTAGCATTTCTGTAGCGCTTGCTGAGTTTGCAAAGAAATTGCACATGCTTACTCCTTAACAATGCAATCCTGTGTAACTCTTGCACCGGTGTAACAGTAGATCCACCAGTCGAAGTGCACTTATGCCAATGTAACTTTCCATACGTTGATCAAAGCAGGATGGATACCGGCGTAACCCCTCTCGGACGCTGCACATGTGCAGTTTGGCGCAGGACACCTCCGGAATGCCCCCTGCCCTGGCAGAGTTGCGCTGGCATCTGTCCTGCGTCAGAACTGCACGTGCACGGCATCCAAGAGGGGTTATGCTGGTTTCCATTTTGCGTCCATCCGCGTATGGCAGGTTACACTGGCATAAGTGCACTTACACCGGTGGATCTACTGTTACACCGGCGCAAGAGTGACACAGGATTTCGCTGTTAAGGAGGTAAGCAGTGACTTCCGTGGCAACTGCTGCAGAGGCGCAGAGCCTGGCAAGCCAGAAGTCATTTGGTGGTGATGCAATGATGGCGTCACGTCATCGCATTGCTGCCAATTGCTTCTGGATTAAGGTGATTTGGAGCCAGTCGGAGCTAAGGGAGGGCATGAGGGCCCTTCAGCAAAAAACACCTGCTGAAACAGAGCTTCCAGTTGAAGCTTCCAAACCACCTTCAGAGGCAGCCCCATGTCCAGCGCATTGCAGTAGTCTAGCATGGCATCAACATGAACTTGCCTGCAGAGGCGAAAGTAGACTGGAGCGGAGGCCAGAAAACACAGATAGGAGGCTCTGGGAGGGTGGGAGGGGCCTTCTCAGTGTTCCCGAGAGACTCGGCCAAAGACAGGAGCCTCTTGGGAGCAGAGGCCATTACACTGGAGTCAGCGGCCCCTCCCCCTTGCTGTTGGAGCCATTCCAGCAGCGACAGGGGAGTGTCCTGCGTGTTGCCTTTGCCGCCAGAATGGCTCCAACAGCAAGGGGGAGGGGTCGCTGACTCCAGTGTAACGGAGTCTTGCAGAACTACTTGCCTCCGCTCCAGTCTAGTTTCGCCTCTGCTTGCCTGATACAACCAACCCTCTGGTCCATCATTATGTTTCCATTGACAACCAGCCAAACGCTGCCAGGATCTGACCAGCCATCACCTGAAAATGATGTCTATTCACAGGTACAGTGCCTGGGTATGTGGAGGTTCCGTTTCGCTATCAGAGCTAACAGCCATTGATAGACTCCTTCTCCATAATATAAATGTATGCCATCTTTCTTCCCAGTAGTGACCATTTTGTGGCAATGAACACAATAAGTTAATTATCTGTTGCATGAGGAAGACGTTATTTGTACAATTCAATTTTGCAGCCCAAATTAGCTGAGGCAATTGACCTTTCAGCTTGAATTTCTGAATCACTGCAAGAGACAAAGGTTCAGTGGCTGGGGGATTGGGGGTGGATGAGATGTAGTCATTTGTAGAAACTGCGCAGTGTTTGTTGTGTGCTATTTTTAATTAACGGCTGGTGTCACCCACCTGGAGCCTCTGGTGTATGACTGGTTATAAGGGCAGCCTGGTAAATAAATAACTGGGAGACGGGTGCTTTGTTACTTAATTTATTTCAAATATGTACATCTCATTTCCCCATTAAAAAAAACCCTCAAAGCAGCCGGCAACAAATGAACACTACCACAAAACAAACATAGATTAAGAATTGTGTTGAATTGTTGGAACAGCAAAAGCAGCAAAAATCAAAACTCTTTAAATATTTGCCATGACAAATGCTTCTTAGAAAAGACAAAGTTGTAAAACCCTCCCAAATCTATATGGCAGTGGTTCCCAAACTGTGTGCCGTGGCAAACTCACTAGGGCGCTGTGGAAGTTTTCTGGAGTTGTCTCCTGGGTGCTGCCATCTTGTTCAGGTCGAGATCGTGAGAGACTTGCACAAGATCTCACGAGAATTGTGTGAGATCTTGCAAGATCTTGCGTGATTCTTGGCCAGGACAAGATGGCGACGCCCAGGAGAGCCGGGAACAAGCGGCCATCTCTTCTTCCCGTGACGTGACAGGGCGTCATAAACAGGGTACGTTTGGAAACCACTAGTACAGGGGTTCTCAACCTTTGGAGGCCCGGGTACCCCCTATCACGGTCCAATTTTCTGAAGTACCCCCTGCTAATTAACTTCTAATTAATTGGATCAATCAATTAATTAATTAGGTAATTAATCACTAAATAAAAAAGTACTAAAAGAATTTTAAATGTGAAAATATGTCTTATTTAATTGTGTGTGTGTGTGGGGGGGGGGAGACACACACAGTTAAATAAGGATCTCTTTTTTCTCCAAGTCACACTTCCAAAATCAGTTCCTCCCTCCCCCACCCCACCAAAGTACGTTTTCCAAAGTACAAAACGAAGCCCCAAACCAAAAACAGAGAGACAGAAGGGCTCAGAAAATAATTACAATTTAAAATCCATGTTAATTAACACTTAATTAGCTGCTGATGGGGCAGATAAGGGTCAGGGTTTGGTGTACCCCCAGCAAGAGGTACGTGTACCCGTAGGGGTACCCGTACCACAGGTTGAGAACACCTACACTAGTATATGAGCAGGAAAGCTAGCATGCTATAGAACCAGGAATATCTGGTCTCAAATCTTTGCTGCACCATGGAGCTCCAGAGCTCGCAAACATTCGAGGTGGCCCTTAGGGGCTCTAGTCGCTTACACTTGGGGAAGGGGACAATTGTCCCCTTCCCTCAAGGTGCACCCAGGCTGCCCTTTAGGCCGGCCGCTGTATTGTACACAGGATTGGGCTGCCTGTGAATCTTCAGTTTGGTTTCATTTAGTAGTAGCTGGTTACGTTGAATCTGTTCTATTGTATCTATTTGTTTTATATACTGTGTCACTCAATAGAATGTCAAACTATGAACCCGTGTGTGTGTGTGTGTGTGTGTGTGTGTGTGCGTGTGTGTATGTGTGTATGTGTGTGTGTGTGTGTGTGTGTGCGCGCGCTCGCACGCGCGCTTGGTTTGCTTGTAAGATTTCCAGCAAATACCTTACACGGAAAGACCTTTATGTGAAACTCTGAGGAATTACATACCGGTTGCATAAACAACGTTGACCTAGATGGGCTAATGGTTTGGCTCTGAATGAGGTAGCTTCATATCAAATGAAATACAAACATATTCTGGTTTTAGAACAGTTTTGAAGCCATGATTTCCCCTCCGATCCTGGCTGCAAGTCTGGGAATCGTAGTTTGTCAAGGGTGCTGAGAATTCTTTGATCGAGGCACCTATGCCCATCAGATAACTACGCTACTCTACATAGAGCTCATAGCAGATCCTGGGTTTAATCCTTGGTGTCTCCAGGTAGGGCTGCAAAAGATCATAATCTGAAATCCTGAACTGCTGCAGAAGAGACAAAATAATAATAATGATGATGATGATGATGATGATAGCAATGATGATGATGATAGCGATGATTATGAGGTAGATCAGGGGTTCTCAACCCCTTCCTGGCTGAGTACCACCTCTGGCGCCACTCCTGCTGTGTACCACCGGAAGTTACTTTCGGGTTTTCAGGTTTTCAGAGGCCAGAAAATGCAGGTAGGAGACTCTGGGAAGGTGGGAGGACCTTCCAAAGAGGCTCAACCAAAAGCCAACATTGAAGCTGGGTTCCGGTGGTTCGATGGTCCAAGTACCACCAGCAGTCGACCGAAGTACCACTAGTGGTACTAGTACCACTGGTTGAGAGCCCCTGAGCTAGATGGACCATGGGAAGATGGGTTCAATAGACTCCTGATGGACTCAAGATGGAGTCAGTAGAAGTCCATCTTGAATTAGTAGGAAACAACTAGAAAGCCCAGTTGCACAGAGAGTCGGAACACCGTATAAAGGCTTTAAATAAAAAAAAAATCACAATTCATCACTTTAGTTTTTTTTGTTCAGGAGATGACCAACCAAACAAAAGATCTGTCCCCAGTAAAGAAGGACCATTGGAGCATACGGAAAAGCATTGTCAGCTGATGGCTGCGTTTCACACCTCTGTTAAAGGGGAAGGAGCAGGCCAGGCGGGGTCTTTTTATATCAGAGCTAGTTTTGCTGTTCCTTGGGCAGATGACAGACTGGCTTCAGCTTCACCTCTACTCCATTCCAGTTTGACGGGAGCTGGGTCTGACAGCTTGCACACAGGCACAGCTCCAGGGCTAGATCAGGGGTTTTCAACCCCTTCCTGGCTGAGTACCACCTCTGGCGCCACTCCTGCTCTGTACCACCGGAAGTTACTTCCGGGTTTTCAGGTTTTCGGAGGCCAAATCGAGGAACAATAATTCCAGTTAGGAAGCAGAATCCAGCCTTCGAAGCGTAAATCTTTGGCTCTTTCGACTGTGAAAAAAAACCCCACACAATCGCCACACTTCCAAATTCCTGTAGACAGGGCTCTCGTGAATTTTTTTATCCTGACAGCAGATTCAGGAAATGTGGCTACACCAGGCGACCAAGTCACACTGAAAAATGTGCCCATACCTTCTCCCCTCTGTTAAACTTCAAAGGATTTGCGAAGCAAAACCAAAGGGCTTCGTTCCTTCGTTTTGCCTGCCCGTCTCTTTGATGCATGAGGCTTCTGTTTGTTTTTAAAAAATGACCCCGTCGGGAGTTTTGTATTAGTTCTTAAGGTCCAGACTATCTTTCAAACAAACCTGTAATTTCTCACCCCTGGATCAGAAAGCTGAAAGGAAAAAATTGCTGCAGTGTTTGAAAGCTGCTGGGATCACAGACCAATGGGGTGAGACAAGGTCATAGACTGGAGAGGGAAGCTGAGGTTAATTCCTAAAGGCAATCTATGCAAATATGAAAGAAACCAAGGAAGAATTATGAAGCAGGATTCGGGGAGCTGAGGAACTACGTAAGAATACCACTATTGGATCAGGCCAATGGCCTATGTAGTTCATGTATCCCATGGGGGGCCAACAGAGATGACGGGCGCGCGCCCGGTGCCGGGTGCGCAGGGACGGCGCCTGCGCCTGCGCCCTCACATGACGTTGAGGAGCCCCCGCCCGTTTACCGCGCATTTCGGAGCCTAACAGGCTCCAGGGAGGGAGGGAGGGCCGATCCAGCGCTTTGTCACTTCCTCCGATCGCGCCCTCCCGCCCGAGCGCCTGGAGCTCCTGCTCCACGCGCTCCACTGATGTTGAGCCGCTGGGGGCCAACCATTTAACTCTCACCCACCATGTTGCTGTCTTGCCTGTTGCATATTGCCTCTGAACCCGGAGCTTGTATGTCCTGCATAAACATGTCCAATTCCCTTTTAAAGCCATCCAATCCAGTGGCCATCGCCACATCATGTGGAAATGAGTTCCACTGACTAATTGTGAACTGTGTGAAGCAGTCCTTCCTTTTGTCTGTCCTGAATCTCCCAGCAATCAATTTCACTGGATAACACCTGTTTCTAGCATTACGAGAGAGAGAGAGAGAGAGAGAGAGAGAGAGAGAGAGAGAGAGAGAGAGAGAGAGAGAGAGAGAGAGAGGAAGCACTTCTGTCCATTTTCTCTTCATTGTGCATACCTTTATGTCTTGATCATGTGCTCCCTGAGTCATCTTTTGTTGAAAGTAAAAAAGTTTCAAACACATTGTAGCCTTGAAGGAAAGTGCTCCAGCTCCACATTCATTTTGCTTGCCCTCTTTTGCACTTTTTTTCCAGATCTACAACAGTATCCTTTTTTGAGATTAGATGACAATACACAGTCTTGCAAATGTGGCTGAATCGTAGATTCTCTAATGACACATAAGGACCACCTTCTGCCATATGAATCTGCCAACTCCCTATGATCTTCACCTGAGGTCCTTTTGTGTCTCCCTTTGCCTTCTGATGTACAATTGGTGGGGGACAGGTGAGGGAGCTTCTTCTGTTGTGGCACCCAGATTGTAGAACGCTCTGTTCCAGGAGAGCTGGTCACCTCCTCATTTGCCAGGGTTCCATCACTGTCTGAAGATGTTTCATCAGCTGTGTAGGCTCTTTGGGGGTGCTCATTGATCCGGGGCTTCTCCTAGAGGTCCAGTTGCCTCAGTGACAAAATTTATCAGCATTTGCTGATATCAGCTTTGTTTATCAGCTTTGCCTGATCTGCCTGCTGTGGCCTGTTCTGGAGAAGTCTGACCTAGCTACAGTTATTCATGTTCTGGTCATCCCAAGACTAGACTACTGTTATTTGAAGGGCCAGCCCAAGACCTCCTGATGAGTCATGCCAAATGCTGCCCCCCTTACCCCTTACGCAGTGTTTCCCAAACTTTTTCAACCTGTGGCTCCCTTGACCATTGGCGACCCCATTATATTATGTACAGACGTGGGTTCTGTGGGATTTTCAGCCATGTTAAATTGTTAGAAATTGAAGAATAAAGAAATATATCGTCCAAAACTTGCCTGAAGAAATTCCTTTTCTACTCGATCCCCAGTATTATAGGTGCCGCTTTCAAGGATTATCCAGAACAGACAGGCACAAATAATTCTTTAATCCTGTGTCCTAGTGTACATCTACCAGCGAGTTGCTGAGTGTTCTTCTTTTTAGCTTTTGACAATGTCCCAAGGCGGGAGGAAACGTAAAGCAGAGGATTAAAGAATTATTTGTGCCTGTCTGTTCTGGATAATCCTTGAAAGCGGCACCCATATTACTGGGGATCAAGTAGAAAAGGAATTTCTTCAGGCAAGTTTTGGACGATATATTTCTTTATTCTTCAATTTCTAACAATTTAACATGGCTGAAAATCCCATAGAACCCACGTCTGTACAGAAAATAAGCCATGAAAACCTGCATGCCACTCCATTATATTATGTTGATGCCTTCCAATTGGCATTGCACTGTTTTCCGAGAGGATTCCGTGGTACTCCGCGGCTCCCCTGGCTGGTATCCGTGGCTCCCCTGGGAGCTGCACCTCCCAGTTTGGGAACCACTGCCTTACCCCTTACCCCCTTACCCAGTCAGCCTCTGCTCCTCCCACTCTCCAATGTTCGAGCTCAACACCCCCTCTCCACATCTCCTCTTCCTCTCTGTCCCCCTCTTCTAATCCAAGGAGTGGAAGGAGAAGGAGCATTGGTGGCAAATAGGCGGATAGAGATGGGTGCCCCCCCACCAACCTGGTGCCTGAGGCAACCACTCCAGTTGGCCTCATGGATGGGGCCGGCCCTGACTGTGACATCCTCTCCAATGGCAATAGGAAGCCTTCTTTTTTTGACTGTGAGAATCATCTTTGTCTCTCAATTTCAATCCTGATCACACATGGCTTGGGGGATGTGTGTGCATTGAAGTATATTCGCCTTCATTGCCTATTTATGACGAGACCATTGACCACTTAGATTGTTTTGGGTGTGTTGCAATATTGATGCTCTTTTCTTCTGTGACTTAGAACTTGGGAGCGTTCCTTTGCTCCCTAGTTAGTTCCTTTTATGAATTTTTCGCCCCCAGAAAGATGAGAGATGATACATTTTAATAGAAATTGCCTACAGTATCCCCACAAGGCTGCACAGATGGCTTCCAATTTTTTTAAAAAACACACACAATTGAATTCATTCATCCATATTTCACAGTGATAAGCTGGCAAAATATATTGCAAGATGAGGAAATGGGGAAAAAAAAACAGCAAACATATTCAGCAACTACAGAAACAGAATCCAGGTCAACATCTCACTTAAAACCCATGCTGTAATATTTTTTTTTTAATGGTCAGCTGAATCCGGATGACAGATGTACAGGCTGATACTATGGAGAGCTGTGACAGCGTAACACAGGATCAAACACAAGGGTCGCAGCACCAGTGCAAGAAGGTGTTTCATCTTCATCGTCCATTACAGAAACCCATCTGCAGCAGCTGTGCCAGAGTAGCCAAAGCCATCTATGCGGTTGAATCAGCAATCCAGGAAAACTACTGTGCAATATAGATGTGCCATACAAGAGTTTGGGAGGACTGTGAATATTCGGATGTATGTACAGAATGTATTAACTAGTGATGAGATAGAACGGTAGAGGCTGGGTAGGCTATGAGTAATGCAGCTTGGAGGGTCCAGAGCCAAGTACAGCCTTTGGTGAAGGGCAAAGTGGGGCCAGAGGAAGAGCATTATCTGAGTTACAAGAAGTCCTGCTGAAGAGCATTATCTGAGTTACAGGAAGCCCTGATGAAGAGCATTATCTGAGTTACAAGAAGTCCTGCTGAAGAGCATTATCTGAGTTACAGGAAGCCCTGATGAAGAGCATTATCTGAGTTACAAGAAGTCCTGCTGAAGAGCATTATCTGAGTTACAGGAAGCCCTGGTGAAGAGCATTATCTGAGTTACAGGAAGCCCTGGTGAAGAGCATTATCTGAGTTACAGGAAGCCCTGATGAAGAGCATTATCTGAGTTACAAGAAGTCCTGATGAAGAGCATTATCTGAGTTACAAGAAGTCCTGATGAAGAGCATTATCTGAGTTACAGGAAGCCCTGGTGAAGAGCATTATCTGAGTTACAGGAAGCCCTGGTGAAGAGCATTATCTGAGTTACAGGAAGCCCTGGTGAAGAGCATTATCTGAGTTACAAGAAGCCCTGGTGACTAGGCTAGGGCAGCTGCCTTTCAGTCTTCCCCTCCACTACAGTCCCAATCTTGATCATGTCCCTCCCTCCCACTATTTGTCCTAGGAGAAAATCCCCCATAGGTGGTGGTGGTGGTGGTGGTGGTGGTGGTGGTGGTGGTGTGTGTGTGTGTGTGTGTGTGTGTGTGTGTGTGTGTGTGTGAGAGAGAGAGAGAGAGAGAGGGGGGGGGGGAGAGGGGGAGGGACTGGGAGGGGAAAAGAGTGAAAGTCCTCCCCCATGCTGCAGACCTGATTTGGATCAAGATTCTGTGCAGCCAGCAGGGGCATCATTGGGGGGGGGGGTACAGGGGGTGCAAACCACACCAGGTGACGCCCCGGGGGGAGGTGACACCAAAATGACTTTATATTCTATTTGTTACCGATGGTACGAAAACGCACCACTGGTAAAAAAAATGGGTTTTTTCCCGATTCCCGGCATGACTCACATGAGGATCGCATTTCCCAGAAGGTCTCCACATCGTGTGGTGCATTATGGGAGGAGGTCCACGGGGGTGTCACTATGAGATCTTGCCCCAGGTGTCACCAACCCTAGTGATGTCCCTGGCAGCCAGGATCTACATTTGAAACACCAAGCGCTCAGACTCCCGCCCACTAGTCTGGGCCCGAACTGGACTCTGGGATGTGACAGGATGATGTCAATCAAAGACCTGCCTGGAGCTCCACGATCTGATCATAGTCACGCAGCTTTCCCAGAATCCCTCTGCATGGGCTTGGAACGGTGAAACGACGCCAATGAAACGACCCGGTGAAACGACATCAATGAGATAGCACAGCTCTCCTGGCTCCTTTTGTTTTTAAGCATGTTCCAATGTGAGGTTTGACAAAAGGCATATTCCATTTCATTAACTATTCATCAAGCGCCTCGTGGGCATTCCTTCCCTGCATGTAATGTACTCCTCTTGCCCTCTCCTTACTTGCACAACCGCGAGAGCAATCCCATTGCATTACACCGAGGCCGTCTCGGCAACCCATTTCCTTTCTCCGTGCTGCGTTCGGGATTCTTTTCACAGCTAGCTCTGCTTGTTCACAGATTAGGTCATTTTAAGTGCCACCTCCTACAGAGACTGAAACACTATTATTATTAGTATTTTTTTTTATATAGACGTATATAATTCCTAGGCCTGCCGCTGCCGGAATAAAGTGGTTCTACAGCTCATAGGGAACAGATAAAGCATGGGAAATATAATTAAGAAAAGGAGAAATAAGATTAATAGACCAAAATATGGCAAATCACACTGTATGCATTAATTTACTGCTTTCTGAGCAACTTAAATATCTAATTTGTTAAAATTACCTGCACGTGTCTGATAATTAAATGCACATGAGTACTACTTAATCTGCCTCCGGCTTAATTTTGAGATGCAACAAATCAAGTGTGTGTGTGTGTGTGTGTGTGTGTGTGTGTGTGTGTGTGTGGGCGGGCAGGCGGGCAGGTGGGCAGGCGGGCAGGAGGTTGCGAGCACTTTTTAAGGGAATGCTTGACAATCAACTCATGTTGTAGTAGATGGAGGTAGGTGAATAAAATTCAACAGAAGATATTGATATGAAGGATGGAAGACAAGACGTCATATATTACAGAACTAATGACCAAGACACTTAGCATCTTTACCTTCTTGGAAGAGCCTGGTGTTCTCTAATTTAAACAGGTACTCCATCAGGGTCTTCAACTAGCATGTCTAGGGCCACATCGGGTCATTCCCTGATTCAGGAAGCTGCTGTTTATTGAATCATGTTGTTAGATTTTTAGCTCAGTATGGTCTACACATCTGAGTTTGACCTCAGTATGGTCAAACACAAGGCCTGTGTGGTGGATATGGCCTGCAGAAGCTCTTTATCTTTATGAGGAAAGGCTACAGCGTCTGGGGCTTTTCAGCCTAGAAAAAAGGCGCCTGAGGGGGGACATGATTGAGACTTATAAAATTATGCATGGGATGGAGAGAGTGGATATAGGGAAATTCTTCTCCCTCTCTCACAACACCAGAACCAGGGGACATGCACTAAAATTGAGTGGAGGGAGAGTTAGAACAGACAAAAGAAAATATTTCTTTACCCAGCGTGTAATTCATCTGTGGAACTCCTTGCCACAGGATGTGGTGATGGCATTTGGCCTAGATGCATTTAAAAGGGGTTTGGACAGATTCATGGAGGAAAAGACCATCACAGGTTACAAGCCATAAGCAACCTCCTGGTTTTAGAAGTGGGTTTTCTCTGTGCCAGATGCAGGGGAGTGGCAGCAGGAAACAGGTTATCTTGTTGGCTGTGTGCTCCCCGAGGCATCTGGTGGGGCCACTATGTGATACAGGAAGCTGGACTAGATGGGCTTTTGGCCTGATCCAGCAGGGCTTATGTATGTTCTTAGGTTATCTTGTTGTCTTGTGTGCTCCCTGAGGCATCTGGTGGGGCCACTGTGAGATACAGGAAGCTGGACTAGAGGGGCCTTTGGCCTGATCCAGCAGGGCTCTTCTGATGTTCTTATGAGGTGTCCTTGCACTGCTGCCAGAGGTTCCAGTGAAATGCACCATCACAGGCCCATGGGGGCTCAGGCTTTAAAAGGGGATTGGACAGATTTATGGAGGAAAAGTCCATCACAGCTTACAAGCCATGATGGGGATAAGCAACCTCCTGGTTGGAGGAGTAGGTTTTCTCTGTGCCAGGTGCAAAGGAGTGGCGACAGGAAACAGGTTATCTTGTTGTCTTGTGCTCCCTGAGGCATCTGGTGGGGCCACTGCGAGATACAGGAAGCTGGACTAGGTGGACCTTTGGCCTGATCCAGCAGGGCTCTTCTTATGTTCTTATGTTCTTATCTGGCTCATGTGATAATTGGGCTCTCCCAGCACCACCCTTTTGGGGAGGAAGGAGGTCTCAGAAGGCAAGGAACGCTACAGGGGGTGGGCAGACCAAGAGGGGTGAGAGAAGGAGCTCAATGACACCTACACTGACTGGCAGTCCAAGCTGGCCAATACGTTGCCGGGTCCAAAGCAGGCAAAAGTCAAGCTGAAGGTGCTTCACACTGAGATAGAACATTAGTCCATATATTGATTAGCAGCAGCTCTCTGGAGGTTCAGACAGGGATTGTTCTCAGTCCCATCTGGTAATATCAGGGACTGAGTTTTTTGCATGCAAGGCAGGGCTACCACTGAACTATAGTCCCTCCTTGAAGTCTGTTGTACTTCTGTCTTGTTCTCGCTATTCATTTTCTAAATCCCTAACCATGTTTCCATGATGAATCAGGTCACACCACTTTCGCTGATCCACGCTTGTTTTTTGAGGGGGTGAAGGGAGACGTGCCCTGGGTCCATAACAGGGAAGCGGTTATTAATTACATCGACGGAAAATTGAATTTAATGCTTCTTAGAGTGATGCTCCGTAGCCACTTGGAAACCATGTGCTTCTACCTTTTAAAAAAAAAATGTAAAGCACAAAAGACTCTGCATAAATGCAGGACATTTTTATGAGTTCCATCTCAAACAGAAAAGACGGGTAATTCCATCAAACTGCCAGGATGCGTTAACCTTCGTTCATATTAACGGAATTGGTTTCTGGAAGGAAAAAGTCAGGAAAGCTCTCGAGAAAAGGGAGCTACTCCTGCTTGCCCAAGAATGGTCAAGAGGTGTCTGTAGTCATATTGTTTGCTCAGTCACTTAGAAGCTCTTTCTTAATATGACATCTTGTCACATACACATGGTGTTACTTGGCTGCTCTCTTCAACTTCAGTAAGAAGTCGTCATCCCCATCTATTTTCCTTTACCTCTTATTTTCTTGGGCTGTTGCCCTGAAGGTATGTCTGGAATTTCTGCAACTTACAGTGCAATCCTGAGCAACCTTCGGCGGCCGGCCTAAAAGAAATTCCACGGAAACCTGAGCTCATTCCTGGGCCACATTGCTGCAGCCCGGGAACACCTTCTTTGCCCCTTCCCCAAGTGTAGGGCTGCCCGGGGCTTACAGGCTTCCTTGGATGTACGCCAGCTCTGAAGCTGACATACATCCAAGGAGGCGGGGTCAGACTGAACCGGGCTGGGAAAGGGCTGAGGATATTGGCGGAGCATGCCGCCAATATCCCTGCCTTCTCCCCGCCCGGTTCGGCCAATGGCCCCCCTCCCTTGTCGCCCGGTCTGCCCTCTCCCCATCCCTGCACCTGCATCCTGGCTTACCTGTATAGGTGGGCACAGAGACAGTTTACCGGGGGAGTGAGGGCTGCCGGCCTCTGCGTCGGTGGCCCTTACTCCTGAGTTGTTGGAAATGCGCTTTATGGTGTGTTTGCAACACTTTAGAGTGGCAGAGCGCGTGCTCACCGCTCTATAGTTAGAGAGGATCAGGCTCCCCAGCATTGTACATGGAGTTTCTGTAACTTAAATGTTTGAAGTTACTGCCAGAGTAACTTGTACTGCCATGTACCCAGAATCGTGACTTGCACGAAGGCTTGTATGATCTGGACTGGTACCAAGAGACTGCTCAAACATTGAGATGTCAGAGTCGCAAGGGGAACTATAGCTCGTCTTGCTATTTTGAATGGTTGCAGGAAATAGCACACGCAAAAGAGTGTTCCTATTTGCTGCTGGTATAAATATGCATACCGCTTCTTTGCAGAGAGTTTGCCTTTGGAGTCTGCTCTGCCGTTAACCCCTAACATTCACCCTGGAAAAAGCAGATAGGGTGAGACTTGCATTGTTGCAGGAGTTGTTGGGGCTAGAACTTGCACGACCTTTGGACTTGTTATTTTTAAGCATACTTACAGACCGTTTTTCAACAAAAATGTCCACCAAGCAATTAACACAGCAAAATAAATGAAAAAGATCCATAAGACCCCGTTCTTATGGGCTCAGAGAAGAAGAAACACCAGCAAAAAACCTGGATATCATGGTTTTCTCCTACATTTCCCTACTTTTTCTCCAACGTTATGGCTATCTCCTGTGACCAGCCATTCAAGCCAGGCTTTTCATAATAAAATAAATATATTATTCCTAGGTCTCCTTTTTTTTTTTTTTAAAGTCTCATAAAGCTAGGTGGGTCCCGATAGAGTGTTGTTTTAGAAAGTGGGTCCAGGTGCTAAAACGTTTGGGCACCTGTGAGCTAGAGGGGTTTACTGCTTTTTAAAAAAGAGAGAGCTAAAAACTGCTAGGAGATCAAATCAGTCAATCCTAAATGAAATCAACCCTGACTGTTCCCTGGAAGGACAGATACTAAGGCTGAAACTCAAATATTTTGGCCACCTAATGCGAAGAGAGGACTCTCTGGAGAAGACTCTGATGCTGGGAAAGATTGAAGGCAAAAGGAGAAGGGGAAGGCAAAGGATGAGATGGTTAGACAGCATCACCGATGCAACGAACATGAAAATGAGCAAACTCAGGAAGATAGTGGAGGACAGGAAGGCCTGGCAGGATATGGTTCATGGGATCACGAAGGGTCGGACACGACTTAACGACTGAAGAACAACAACAAAAAAATTGAGAGGAATCTGGCTCATCATACTCATGGACGCCAAGTCCTCACAGGCTTCCAGCAGCTTGGGCCCTATCTCCCCAGTGCCGACCTGATAGATTCGTCTCAGTCCTGTGTGTGGATTTGAGCCTCTCGCTTGTCACTCTGCCAGCTCTCTAGACTGCCTTCAGCTCAGCATCCTGACATGCAGGAGGGGGGAAAAAAGTGTTTCGAATGAATTGTGCCCTTTGGCAACATTTAATTAGCATGTGTCAGGGAAACTCAAACTAGGTCCTCTCAGCCAATCAAGCATCTACTGCCAGATTAATGTAATATACCATAAAACTCCTTCCCACTAGGTCTAGCAAACAGATAGATCCCTAAATAACCTCTGCCTTGACTGGGGACTTTGTAAGGAAAGGAGTAATTAACTCCTTATCCACCAGAGTAATTAACAGCTTGCATTCTGTACGTCATTCATGTACCTAGCTGCAACTGGCAATCCCTCCTCCTCTAATCTGAGAATTATTAAAGTGCATTAAAGACAACACATGCACGCACACGCACATATGCACACGCACATATGCACGCACACACGCACACCCCTCAACTATATCACAGGTGTGGCGTGTCCCAAATTTCAGAAGAATGTTCCTGGTTGCTCCTGAAAATTCTGCTTCCTTTTCTGAGGCGACTTCCAGATTGTGTTGGGCGAACTCTCACAACCTTGTCTTCTGTCATATGTATTGGCTTGGCTTTCTCACTGCCAGAATTCTGACTGCAATTATGCGAAGTACCTCACGTAATCTGTTCTGATCATTAACTGTAACAAAAAAAAGATGACAAGTTTTCAGAAATTTCAATGCATATGTGCCAAATTGCAGGTTTTGAGAAAGCTTTCTTCATAGCCAGACTTTGGTAACAACATATTGTGTGAGCATCTGCTGGCTTGAGAGTCTGAAATGAGATCGACAGTTCAGTATTTGGAGGATCTTTTATTAAAACCAGGGATCTTATTCTATATGGAGAAAACCCACCTGCAATTAACTATGGGGGGAATATGCAGTGCTGTGTTTAATGGAACAAACAAAAAGGGAGAAACAATTTATCTTTAGTCTGACAGCTGTCTGAAAGCCAATATAGGTATTTTTAAAGATTAGTAGTTTGATGAAGAGAAAAATTGCTCTCCGCTTTTCAATTACATAACATCTCATCAAAGTTAAGTTTTTACTGAAGCTTAAAACCAGCAATTTCTTTCCAACAACATATTCAGCTTCTATTCCTTTTTTTAAAAATAGTGGCACCAAAAGATTTTGCTTCCGAGACTTCTGCAACCAAAAGAAATGAATGTTTTAATTATTTCTGTCAAAGTTGTTATACATGGCTTGCTAAAAAAAATTGCAGAATTTAGACTTTGTGGTTCTTGAGAATCGTTGTTTCTTTGTCAAGGGCAATGTATGATTGTTCAAGCAATTTAAATCAATGCTACAAACTTAAACCAGTTCACTGGTAATTCCCTCTTCCCATAGAAACTTGGGAACTGTAGTTCGAAGAGATGTGGGGCTAGGGATCTCTGATGAAAAGGACATATACTAACTCCCAGATTTACTTAGGGAGAAGGAATAATGGTTAACCAGGATGTCTGTAGTGTAATTGTGCCCGAGAAAGACATCAGGATGAGAAAAAAAGAGTGAGACAAAAGAGAAAAGAAATAGAAAGGACCCCATGTTCTAGGGCAGTAGTTTCCAACCTGGGGGCCCTGACCCCCAAGAGGGTCATGAAGCGGTTTCTGGGGGGGTCACGAGATATCAGCTGGATGGCCACCCCCACTGCAGAAAAAGAAGTGTCTGATGACCTTTTGGGGCTTGTCTTCTCACCCTGTGTTACTTTCTGCTTGCCTTTTAGCATCTTTGTTAATATTAGCTCACTCTTCCTGCCCCCCCCCCCCCAAATGGGGCTCCTTCTGAGTACAACTTTAAAAATGTGATTTATATTCCTGCTTACTGACATCACTTCCAGCCCTGCCGGCACAACGATGTAACTTCCTGCTTAATGACACCACTTCCGGCCCTAGGTCTTAGGGCATGGTGGTTTCCCAACAGATTGTAATTCTACAAAAGGGAGTCCCATAAGAACATAAGAAGAACGCTGCTGGATCAGGCCAAAAGCCCACCTAGTCCAGCTTCCTGTATCACACAGTGGCCACACCAGATGCCTCAGGGATCCCGGTGCTAAAAAGGTTGGGAACCACTGTTCTAGGGTGAGGTTAAAGGTGGTTGAGTAAGGTTGAAGGCTACTGTTCTAGATTTAAAAAAATGTTGCAACAGTCACCTATAGGATGGATGAAAGAAAGGAAGGAAGAATCTGTAGCTCACTGGAAGAGCACGAATTTTACATTATATGCCGAGGGTTACAGATTCAGTCTTCAGGAAGGACAGAGAGAAATTCTTGTCTAAAATCATGGAGAGCCACTGTCAGCCTGTATGGACAAGACCTCTGAGAGGAATTTTATCAGGGGGTACAAAGTTTCTTTTGGGCCCCTTCTCAAAGGAAGAGGGGCAAAACAGGGCAGGGGGAGGGCAGCAATGGCCAGAAATGTCTCTGGAGCCCAGGTCTACCAGGCTTCCCAATGCAGTGCCCAGGTCTACCCACCCTGTAGACCTGGCCTCCTGGTTGGTCCAGTCTCCGTCTTTCACTCTCCATGAGGCCAGCTGAGATCTCAGGAAATTTCTGCCCCCCTTCCTTTGGCTCCTGGGCCCCCTTTTTGACTCTGGGTCAGGTACAATTTACCCCCTTTACCCCCCTCTCATGGGCCCTGGTATGGGCAATACTAAGCTGGATGACCAGGTGTCCAACTCGGTATAAAGCAGCTTCCTTGGTTCACAGAATGGCCGGTTTCTGTGCAAATTTAAGGGGAAATCAGTTGTTTCCTACATGTTAAAGTGAAGCAGATGAAAGAGGCTGCAAGTTTGTTTCTGAAGGGTATTTGAATGGGGAAAAGAAAATCCCCATCACATTTAATTCAAACTAGCCTGAACTTTCCAAACTTGTTCTATTTGGAATAGTTGTCTTTCAGCTAAGAATAGAAAATAAGCCACTTGGCATTTTCGGTAATAGAGTCCGCGGTATGCAAAGGCAGATGATTCTGGAAGGCTTTTGGGATTATGGTAAATATGTTTTGAGAATAGAGAAGTCATTTAAAAAATAAATCTGAGGAACGATTCAGACTTGAAGAATTGCTTCCCCGGACTCCTCAGGAGGTCTCCCTGGGAGTTAAAAGATGTCACAGTGACACTTACGACAATGCCCCCTCCCCAGTATTACACAAAGAGTACTCACCAATGACATCTTGGCTTTGTTGGGATGCTGTAATTTTTAGCCCCTGACCAGGAAACTAAGCTGTTTTACAAGCCATGATGGGGATAAGCCATGATGGGGATAAGCAACCTCTTGGTCGGAGGAGTAGGTTTTCTCTGTGCCAGGTACAAGGGAGTGGCGACAGGATACAGGTCTCTTGTTGTCTTGTGTGCTCCCTGAGGCATCTGGTGGGGCCACTGCGAGATACAGGAAGCTGGACTAGATGGACTTTTGGCCTGATCCAGCAGGGCTCTTCTGATGTTCTTATGTTCTTATTCTTGGTACGAAATCTAGAAATCAGCCCACAATGTGCCTGTAATCCACCGGAGCCCTCAATCTGATCTGCTGGGAATAATGGACTAATTACTGATCTCAGGCATGCACTTTTGACCTTTTTTATTTTCCAAAAATCTCTCTCTTGTGCACATGCATACTTTGTCATTGAAGTGCTGTTGTACTCTGTTGAGAAGTTTTTTGCACAATGACTACCGGGGATTCTCGTGATTGAATTCAGGACTTCAGGGTGTATATATATAACCGAGTATATGGACTGCGTATGTGTTTTGCCCTCAGAATTTTGTTTTTCCACATAAGGGAAAAGGCTATGCAACATCAACCTCAGTATTAAAGGCTGTATCCGGGGCAGAGCACTTTGTATTGGACAGAGTGCTGGTCTAGAACCAGGGGGTCTGTCGCAAATTTCCTTCCATTTTCCTGCCTTTGGGCTCCTTAGGTGTTTGCTTGCCTTACCTTACAGCCAAAAGCAGAACTAAACTGCTGCATAAAAGCAGGTAAGAGAAAAGTTCACTTTTCCTGCTTCCCGATTCTGTTTTGGGCAGGACGTCTGGCTCAGTCGGTAGAGCGACCATCTCATATATGCCTGAAGATCTGAAGGACGGCCGTTCAAGAAGGCCGGAAGTCTCTGTGTTTGTCAGAGAGCTGCTAGCACGCCGAGCTGATAAGCTTGCAGAACCTCTGTGGGGGAGGGAAACTGAAGCTGAACTTGAGTGCGAGTCAAGGTTGCCCTGTCAGCTGAAGCGTGGTGAGGCGAACACCAGAGAGAGAGAGAGAGAGAGAGAGAGAGAGAGAGAGAGAGAGAGAGAGAGAGAGAGAGAATGTATCTTCAAAAAGCAGCTTTATAAGATACACGTTTTAAACATTTTCAAAACATGAAGATACATGTTTTAAACATTTTTAACTTTTTCGTTGTTTTTGTGACCATAATCCCGTTGAAGATGTTTCACTCCTGGTACATTGTAGCTGGTCACAACAGTTTTCGATCTATTTAGAACATATTATTGTATTGCAAAAACCCCTTGGGGTTTAGAAAGCCTGCTTGTGTAAAGCGCCTTTGAATTAAAGTTGGAGGAGAAATCCGATGACCAAAGAAAAGGCGGTATATCAATACTGGTTTATCATCATCATCATCATCATCATCATCATCATCATTATTATTATTATTATTATTATTATTATTATTATTATTATTATTATTATTATTATTATTATTATACATGGAGACTCCTGAGACTCCAGGAAGGCTTTGCCAAGGCAATATTAAGTGAAATTTGTGAGACTGCTCAAACATCCCCTGCTCCTGCTCTGACAATAAGTTATTGGTAGATTAAGAAAGAAAGAAAGAAAGAAAGAAAGAAAGAAAGAAAGAAAGAAAGAAAGAAAGAAAGAAACCTTGAGTGAAAGTTTCTTTATGATTTGAGGTTAAGTGGCACAACATTTCTGTGCCAGTAGTCTCCAAAGAGCCGTCTGAACTTGTTTCCTGGAACTCACATGTCAGTTAAGATTTGTAAGATTAATAGAAATCTCCAAACGGACATCAAAGCTCTGTAAGGAAGAACTCTGCAAGGAGTTCTTTTGCTTAGTCACAAAGGCAATCAGAGCGAGTACAATTGCAAACGGAAAATGAAAGGCTGTGCGTGCGTGCATGAGCAGGAAGATGTAAAATGCGTATTCACGGTGTCCAAGAGAGATCTTTCTCCCCAAATACAGCAGATGGACAAGACCAGCATCGGGGTAAAGCCATAGCTCAGCGGCAGAGTTCACACTTTGCATGCCGAAGGAGCTGGGTCCAATCCTTGGTATCACCAGGTAGGGCTGGGAAAAACTCACAGGGCAGTCCAATCCTGTCGACCCGCTGGAGTGGCGGAATACCAGTGAGTAGGCCACACCGGTGCTGAGGCCAGAGTTGGCTTATTTGTCCCAGATCCCGACGCCCCACCGACGCAACTAGGTAGGTCTTCACCAGGAAGGGGCATGGGGAGGGTGGAAGAGGTGTTCCAAGATGGGGGGATTGGCGGAACTGGCCCAGGAAGGGTAAGGGTTTGGCAGAGGAGGCCTCTGCCAAATCTTGTCCCCGTTCCTGGGCCTGTTCTGCCTTACATGGGCCTCCAGAATGTCCACCAGAAATATGTCCCCTTCTGCTGATGCGTGCTCCAGTTGCGCTGGTCCCGGGCCCTTTCTGCCTTGAACTCAGGGGCTCAGTCAGTCCCCAGCATCTCCATGTAGGACTGTCAGTCAATGCAGACAATACCGACCTAGGTGGACCAAAGATCAGTCTCAGTAGGATGCAGCTTCGTAATCGTAAGGCCCACATACACAGGAAATACTCCTTGCAAGGGTTTGTTGAATCCTGGTCCTCAAAAGCAGGGCAGGGTTGGTGTCCTGGATGGCTGTGCCCATGATGCACTGATGCAAGGGACAAGGTTCTCAGATGTTGCACAACCAGGCCCAAGCAGATTTCGGTCCTCCTCCAGCTTGTGCTAGTCTACATTTGTTTTTCATGAGGACCGGGGGCTCAGGAGAGTAAAGGAGAAGGAGATGAGAAGAAGGAGCAGCAGAGGAGACTTCACTCTTTGCAAACCTTACCCCAAATATTCCTACCAGGGGACCTGTTCTCCTTTTTCTTTTCCTACTCAAGGATGCATCACTGAGAATTAAAAAAAATACATGCCTGTAAAGGAGGCACATGTCAGTATTGACCTTTTGACCTTTAGGTTTTGTCCTTTAAAGTCCTATACGGCTTGGGGCCAGGATATTTGAGATACCGCCTACTTCCATATATTCCGGCTCGTCTCCTTAGATCATCAGAGAAGGCCCTTTTGCGGGTACCGTCGCCCAGGGAGGTGCGAGGGGCCAGAAATAGGACCTTCTCAGTAGTGGCACCAACCCTATGGAATTCCCTCCCCTTTGACTTACGAACTGCTCCCTCCTTGGCTACTTTCCGGCAAGGCCTAAAAACCTTCTTGATAAAATAAGCCGTCTGAGCCTTTGCCTTTTTTAACATCTTGCTGGTACGGGAGGGGTGCTGCTGTTTTTATGATCTTGTTTTAAATGTAATCTTTTTTAAAATTATTTTTTATATGTTTTTATTAGTTTTGTTAATTATTTTTTACTGTTTTAAAATGTGATTACGTTCTGTATTGTATTGTATTTTTTATGTTGTAAGCCGCCTTGGGTCCCTTCGGGGAGAAAGGCGGGGTAAAAATACTGTAAATAAATAAATATTGTTTGTTCCTTGTTTTACAATGTATGCGAGTCGGGATATGGCTGGGCGCAGTCACCGCTCACACAGGCTGGACTGGGTACCCAAGTTCTTTTCCAGTGGATGTAACATGAGACTTTATGTATGAGAAGCCTATTGTTATTTGCTGCCTGCATCCCTGAGCAGTGAGATGCTGCTGAACAAGAGACAACTGGGGACTTATGGTGCTTTCCTAATATCTACTTTCCAACTACAAGCAGCACATGAGTGAAGGCTAAAAGACATTCCTATGAGATCCCCCAGAGAGTACCTTGGACAGCTCCAAAGGCTTGGGAAAGGGAAGGCGCAGTCACTCAGTGGCGGAGAATATGCCAGGGGTTCTCAACCGGTGGTACGTGTACCACTAGTGGTATGGTGGTACTCAAACTCCGGCCGGTAAGATGGTGGCCGCCATTGCGGCTGTACCACACCATGCTGGAGCCCTTAAAACGGAGGCTCAAGCTTTGCTAAGTCGGTAGAGCTCAAGTGCACAGGCTTCCCACACTGGGAAGGGCCCTCCCACCCACCCTTGCCCCCTTACTACTTGATTTCTGGGCTCCGGCATGGCAAAAACTCAGAAGCAAGTGGCGATGACATCATCGCCACGTACTTCCAGTGGTACTCGTCACAACAGCGGCCCGAGAGGTAGTATGCTGCGCCCAGAGGCGTAGCTAGAGTGGAGTGAAGGCAAGTAGTTCTGCAAGACTCCGTTACACCGGAGTCAGCGGCCCCTCCCCCTTACTGTTGGAGCCATTCTGGCAGCAACAGTAACACGCAGGACAATCCCCTATCGCTGCTGGAATGGCTCCAACAGCAAGGGGGAGGGGCCGCTGACTCCGGTGTAACGGAGTCTTGCAGAACTACTTGCCTCCGCTCCACTCTAGTTACACCACTGGCTGCACCTGTGCCAAGGGGGTTGAGAACCCCTGGAATACGCTATTCATACAGAGGTTCACAGGTTTAATCCCTGGTAGCTCCATGCAGGGCAGAACAAAATTCCTGTCTGAAACTTTGGAGGCTGACTCTGCATTGACAATACTGACCTAGATGGACCAATAGTCTGATTTGGTAAAAGGCCTGAAAGGAGGAGAAATTAGGTACAAAACACTCTCAGTTTGCTCGTTAGTCTGCTTAATAATCCTGGCCAGGGTCAGGAGTCGGTGACCCAGTCAACACCCTTGGATTATCCTGGGCATTTTTAAAAACAGTTTCTATAAGACTAGAAGAAACAAAACGACTTATTTGCTTATCTATATGGCATGAGTAAATGCAGATTTACAGGTCCATGTGTACAAATTTATCACCTGACATGATGGGGATAAATAGCGCATGTGGATCATGCATCAAAGTCACAAAAGGCATTACCGACGCAATGAGAAATAAGGTTTCAATGTTTTACAAATTGGCGGTGGGGGGGGGGGGGACGGGACAAAGACACCTCTCGTCTGAGGTGCTATTTGGCCTAAGGCCATCCCTGCTTGGCATTACCCTCTCTCTATCATGTATGTAATTGGCTCATCTTTCAGGCCATTTATTTAGTGATGAGAGCAGTTAATGTAGCGACCTTTTTTTTTTTGCAATTCCATGGGAAACTGGGGAGAGACAAAGTAGAGCAGGTGACACTTTTTATTGGTAGAAGTATGAATGCTTTTGAGATCATAGGGCTCTAAAAGAAGAATGAGCAGGCTAGAGGGAATGCAGGGCTTGCATATATCATGTTGCATGGCTTCTTCTCCTGGCTTCAAGCCTCGCCTTGCAAAACCTGTCCTGCATTCATGATGTGGGCTTGGGCCGAAGACAACTTGCAGCCCAATCCTATGAATGGCTGTGGCTCAGCTGGTGGCAATGGACTCGATGTTGTGCAAGTCCATTCAGCGGCCTTTCAGCATTCTTTCCAAGCACCTATTGATAGGCTTACCAGATTTTCTAGGACCCCAAGGGGGGCGGAAGTGACATCATGGGAAGGCGGGTCAAAAACTGTGATGTCACCTCCACCGGAAGCACAGTCTCAGAAGAGCTCCGGCCTGCCGCAATGCAGCCCAAATCTCAGGAGCCCCCAACTCATGGCCTACCAAAACAACCAGGTCTTCAGAAAACAACAAAAAGCAGGCAAGTCAAGGGTTAGACCAGCGGTTCCCAAGCTGGGAAACCAGCCAGGGGAGTCGCGGAGTGCTACGGAACCCCCTTGGAAAACAGTGCAATGCCAATTGGCAGGCATCAACATCATTTGATGGGGAGCCGTGGCCAATGGTCACCAATAGTCAAGGGAGCCACAAGTTGAAAAGGTTTGGGCTAGATGCATCTGCTGGGCAGAGAGTTCCACACTGAGGGTGCAAATCCAGAGTAGGTCCTCTCAGTCCTCATCAACCACAACACGTTCTTCTTTTGTGTTCATCTGCTCTAACTGTCCTAATGTCCAGGGGATTGTCCCTATTTTCTGCTACTTTCCCCTAATAAATTCCTACAGTTACAGTGGTTCGTGACCATTCTTATTTCCCCAAATGCATTTGATTACTGTGTCATCACAGGGCCTGCTGTACAAAAAGTCAATACAGCTAATGTTCTATGAAGCAGTGTGTATGGTCCTGAGGAATCAATATTCCCTGCCATCAATAGCCCTCTCTTCTTTCAGATCTCCCTTCTGTGCTGGGCTGAGCACAGACTGGATTTCCTCAAGACAGATCTTTTATTTCAGTTCTGTTCACCATTTTGCCTCCTGGTGGCCTCTGCTTTCTCCTTTCGGTAGGTGTAATATGGGTGATCACAGGCAATCAGGGATCACATAGTCAACAGGATGGTGGCCTCTGCTTTCTCCTTTTGGTAGGTGTAATATGGGTGATCGCAACCAATCAGGGATCACATAGTCAACAGGATGGGAAATCACGGTGCTACACCACCAGCCAGATTTGGTTACTTGATGACATCACTGCGGACAAGCCAGTTAAGAGCAAGGGGGGAGGAATGTAATGGAATAGCTGAACATTTTCACAAGCTGTTCTAAAAAATGGTCAAATAAAAGAGGGTTTTTTTTGACACACCTGAAAATGTACCTTCAGCTCACCTTAATGATACCTGACAGTCCAAAGTCAAGCTTAAAAGACACTGCACAGTTCACAAGACACTCTTTCAGCTGCATCTGGTTTGGCATGGAAGTCAAAGCTGACTCTGAGGCTAAAATAGGTTATCTACAGGGGTTGGGAGATCTGTGGTGTTCTGCACACTGTTATTTAAAAATCTACTCGTACAATTTTCTGCAGTTGGAAGGGCTTAAATGCATTTTCCACACTGCCGTTTTCTTCCACAAATAGACATATCACTGATAGTGTTGGTAAATTTTCTTCCTGGAATGCCTGCCAGCAGCAACTAATGAAACATTATGGTCAGGAAGGAGGATATTAGCTGTACTTTCTATGGCTCACCAAGGCCCTATTTACATGACCAATTACCACTAGTGGTAATTTTTACCGATGTTGTCAACGTTAATAAATTACCTACTTTATTTATTTATTTATTTATTTATTTTTCACATTTTTATACCGCCCTTCCTCCAAGGAGCTCAGAGTGGTGTACATATTTCCTCCCCTCCTTTTTGTCCTCACAACAACCCTGTGAGGTAGGTGGGGCTGAGAGATAGTGACTGGCCCAAGGTCACCCAGGAAGCTTCGTGGCTGAGCGGGGATTTGAACCTGGATCTTCCAGGTCTAAGTCCGACTCCCAAACCACTACACCATCCTGGCTCTTTAGAATATGTCTATGTCCAGCTTGTAATGCAAAATTCTCTGGAGAGTAGAGAAGACCCACGGCAAAAGCCTTGCCTCAGGAGGACTTCCGAGACAGCCTGGGTTGACGCTAATTGATAAGCCTTCCAAACTGATTGTTTCCTGGGACTGCACTCTGCAGAAGAGGTGAAAGCAGCGGAAGATTGGATCTCAAGGCCATCTTGAAGGGAATGGAACCAAACAGGAGAATTGTGAGATCCCAGCTTCAGGGGACAATTCAAGGAAACCATCCTTGGTCTTGGATGTGGAGTCGGAAGCAGTTTCTAGTATTTGCTTGTCGTTGAATGCTGATATGTTGGGAGTTTGAAGAAAAGAAAGAAATACCCATTTTGACGAGCTCACATGTTGCCATCATGTTGGTGGTTGTCCGCATCTGCTACTGTAGAATTGCAAAGTGGGATCCCACAGCTACTACAACTATATTCATTTATCCCATTTTTATTGCGTTTATGGGAATCGCTATGTGTCCTCTCATTGGATTTAGGGTTACACACATGCACTCTGTGCTCTCCCGCCACCTCTGCTGCTCTGTCCAGAGCCTAAGGGAATACAGTAGGGCCCCCGTATCCATGGGGGATACGTTCCAGGCCCTCCCGCAGATACGTGAAAACCGTGGATAGGGGCGAATGCCCCCTCCGTGGTTTTCTGAGGGCCCCTGCCCTCGTATGCGGGGGTCATCTGCTATCCATGGATAACTGAATCCGTGAATAGCGGATCTGCGGATAGTGGGGCCCCCTGTATAGCTTGCTGTGTTCCTGTTTTTGCTTAGTTTTTTTCCCCAACAGCTTGCTGTTCCGATGAGCATTGGAAAGAAAACTGAATAACAAAAAAGCAATTAAAGAAGAGGGGGAAAAGCAAGTTTTAACAAAAAGTCTTCACTGAAGTTGCAAGCTGATGCTTAATACAACAGTTCATGCCTCAGTGCCCAAATTTCTAGAAGCATTAAAAGAACATTAAAGGTTAATGCACAGTAGGGGAAAAAAAATCCTACATTCCCATGACGATGGGAGATCAACTTTTAAATCTTCCAGGAACAGACACCAACAAATTTGGAGAAATTGGTTTCCACGTGACGAGAAGAGACAAGGAAGAAGAAAACAAATCTAAAGAAAGAAAGGAAAACATAAAATATGTTTGGCAAATGATGAATTGTAAAACCATAGTCCCATTCCAAACAATAGATGCGACCATTCCCTAATGTCCCGAGAGCAATCGTCCAATGGAAGGATTCCCATTCAACGGAAGAACCAATGACAAGAATAGGTCTATTCAACTGCATCAAAAGGCCGGGAGGTTTGCTACTGGATCCAACTGGTGCCAACTGTTCCTTCTCTCCATGCCAATCTGGCTGCTGTCCTTCTTGTTATCACAAGGCCTTGCAATTTACAATAGGAAGAAGAGAAAACATTCGAACCTAGCACAACAACACATCTAAAGATGTATTTTATGATTGGACCCAGTGCCAGCGCTATGTGCTGCACTGGGCCCTGCATGATGCTCTCTGTCCACTACCTGGACATAACACATTGGGTGCTATTGCTGACATTGGTATTGAGGGTCTAGGGTTTGGTTCTGTTGGGTGGGCCCTTGGCCAATGCCTGAGCTGGCCAACTACTGACGCCACCCCTAGTTGCATCAAATGTATATTTATTTATTTATTTATTTATTTATTTAATTTCTTGTAGTAACCTTCATGGCCCGCTATTACACACCAATGCTTCACAGATACGGGATTTGACGCCATGTAGTCGGCTCGAAATATTTAATAGTTTCCAAAGCACGCCGCGGGTTTCCAAACAGGCAGTCGCATGCGTGATAAAATATCAAAAATCCGAGGATCACGAACACCCAACATTTCGTTCTAGCCTTAGAACATCTTCCAGTCTTCTTCAAATGCGGTTGGCTTCCAATATTACATAGGAAAGGAGATTGGGATACGAGAAATGAGCGAAGTGCGGCTGTTTGAAGATTTGACAGCCGGAGCGGTCACATCGGGTCATTTCCGCTTTCTAACAACTAGCGGGTTTCCCGCGCTTTTCTTAATTTAAACGGACCTTAGGTGAGGCTGGATAACTTCACCTACAATCTCTGTGATTGTTTTTACCCCTGGAAGATGTTCTAAGGCTAGAACGAAACGTTGGGTGTTCGTGATCCTCGGATTTTTGATATTTTATCACGCATGCGACTGCCTGTTTGGAAACCCGCGGCGTGCTTTGGAAACTATTAAATATTACGGGCTGACTACATGGCGTCAAATCCCATATCTGTGAAGCATTGGTGTGTAATTTATTTATTTATTTATTTATTTATTTTCACATTTTTATACCGCCCTTCCTCCAAGGAGCTCAGAGTGGTGTACATATTTCCTCCCCTCCTTTTTGTCCTCACAACAACCCTGTGAGGTAGGTGGGGCTGAGAGATAGTGACTGGCCCAAGATCACCCAGGAAGCTTCGTGGCTGAGCGGGGATTTGAACCTGGATCTTCTAGGTCTAAGTCCGACTCCCAAACCACTACACCATCCTAGGTAAGTCTTTTTGCACCACAGCTGACCTATGTAGAGCTTGTGGTATTAGTTAACATCAGAAGCAGAGGTTCCCCAGTTAGCTGAAATTCGGACTACAGTTACGCAGGGGGTCAGTGAAACTATGACTGCTGCTAAAAAAACAGACTACTGAAAAGTCAGATAACATTTTAGGAAGAAGAACCAGTCTCGATGATACATCACAAATGTTTTGTGAGTGTCAGAAAACTTCCCATATTTTTATCCTGTGTTGTTGGTTTGTCATTCTACTGATGATATCTTCACGTCAGACGACAACTAAGAAACAGAAGATAAACAGTGACATAAATTCATTTTTTTGCTACACCAGATTGCCTCGATTCCGTTATGAAATATTCAAGCAAAAGCAGTCAAACAAATGCATGCCGTCAGAAATTTGAGAGAAGAACATTATAATTTATGAAGATATAAAGAAAAAAAAATGTTTAAGTCAACGGTTCATACTATACCAGAAGGCTTTCAAAAAAGAGGATGTTGGGGTAGAGAGACCAAAAATGAGAAATTATGTACAAATGATACTCCAGTGTAGTTGTTGAAAACCCAGCAGTTAAGGTCAAAGGATCTTAATGTAGACACTTGGGTTCTGTTATATTTGACGACACCTATGTAGACACTAGTGCTCTGGAAACATGAAGAAAAGCTAATAATTTAAAAGGAATAAAAGAGCAGGATTGTCTTGTAACTCCAGGATGAAGAAATAAGGATGATCAGGTTTCTCGTCTTATACTACATTCCTTTATTGGTGTGCTCTGTCCTCCCCATCCCGCTTCCAGAATTCTGGTTGAATTAGAGAATTCAACAAGATCCCTTTTTTGTTGTGTTCTACTGATGTGCAACTGTACAGCCACACATTGGTAAGCATCACACAGAAAGAATCTGGATAAAATACTGGTGCAGCATCATGTCGAGTTTGCTTTGTTGAGGTGTTTTATCAATGCACACAATTATTTAGTAAAACACAACAGAGAAAGCATTGTGATGCAACCATGCATATGACCACACCAAGCTTGCTTTTTTTCTTTCACGATTCACACAACACACATATTTGAACTGGTAATGCAGAGGTGAGGGAAAGGTATGAATGAACTGAAAATCTTTGGCCAACTCAGCATGCCAAGTGCTCTGTACAACATTCTGAAATAAAAGAAAAATGGTCTAATAAAAAATACATCAGTTTTGCTCTGGAAACAAGATCAGGTCATCAACATCCAAGGCAACAGTCAGATAAGACGAATTATGGAAGCATCTCCAAAATGTTCCATGGGGCCGAAGGTCAGCGACAGGGCATTTGCTTTGCAGGCAAAAAGTCCGAAGTTTGGTTCCTGGAATCTCCACGTGGGACAGGGAAAGAAATCCAGGAGAACGGCTTCCACACAGTGTAGAGCAGTCAGTGCTTCTCAAACTGTGAGTCGCAACCCACTTGGTGGGTCACAGCCAAAGCCTGGTGGTTCATAATCAGTTGGGCCCATCTGCCCTCCTTTTCATCCGTTTGGCGACAAATTGGAGCCAAAGGGAAGCAACTAGAAGCCACTTCCAGGCTGCAGCTCATGTCCTGCTGCTTCCGCGTTGCGCCAGGCCTCCAGTGGGCCTCTGCAGACTTCAGTAGGCCTCCAGAAGCAACTAGGAAGTGACTTCCGGTTTACTTCCAGGTTTGCGAAAGTCACTTTGCTTCAGAAGGCTTGAGGAGGCCCACCAAAAGCCCACCACGGGAGAATGAGGTGGGTCACGGTCCCCTCCACAGGAGGGCAGGTGGATTGCAGAGGGGGGTGTTAAGAACCACTGGTGTAGAGAATGCTGGTTTAAGATGGATGACTGGTCTGAGTCAGTATAAGATTGTTTCATAGATTCCTTTCCTCTCCAACCCAAAGTGTGTTTTGTCATGCAATCTGACCCTTTCATGGGTGGTCAAACAAACTCCATAATGAAGCCACAGTTGAAGGGGGTTGCATCACTAAAGCAAAGATATGAACAGGTGCAAGCATTAGATTTTATTGACTCAATCTGCAGTTCTCAATACATTATGAGTGCTAATAGACTAGTCCTTCGCCAAGGGGATATTCATTCAAAGAGTATTTCTTTTGCTCTGGAGGGAGTTGCTGACAATCTGTCTCTGGAAAGAGAGCAGGAGAAAGCCGATTCTTTGAATGAACATACCCGTGTTGAAGAGCTCTATGAATATTACCGTCAATGACTCGACTCGGACTTGACTCGATGATTGTAAAAGACTCGACTCGAGACTTGGAGCCTTTTACGACAAGTCCAATTTTATTTTATTTTATTAAATAGATAGGGAATCGCAACCAAAGACTTGGGACTTGAGGGCAAAGACTTGGGACTTGACGTGAGATTGGACCTAGAGACTTGAGACTTGATTCGAGACTTGATCCACATCCCTGGCAATTAGCTGTACCAAACAAAACTGAAGAAAGCTATGGGATGCCCAAATGGGCGTTCTGCATTGACCTACTTGAAATGATAAATTCACAGAAAATGGTACCATCGCTTTATTTCTGCATCAATGTCTCTTCCTTCCCATTCAGGTAGGAAGGTTGTGCTACCTTCCTGCTCAATGTATTCTTGTACAAAAAAAGGAAAGAAAATTCTTCCCTGGTGCATGGATGTCAATAAAGATCCACTAGGGATACTTATGACTCATAGTGTGTGTGTCAGTCTGTCTAGTACTGCTATGCATTGCCAGACTTCTATTTATGACAGGCTGTTATAATTCTAAAACACATGGGACTGCAAGGAATATTTTTAAGATTCACATGCCAACCAGCACGACAGAAGCAGCTAACTTTTTGATTTGGCAAAAGCTTTTACATATCTCTTGTCGGTATTTTTCCAGAGACTGTCCCGAAGAAGTGAAGACTCCTTTTTGAAAGTAGCATTCAAGCCAACTTTTTTTTTTTTTTTAAAAGAATGCTAGAAAAAAAATGACTCAATTCTCTTCTCGGACTGCGGGCCCAATCCTCTCCAACTTTCCAGTGCCGATGCAGCCACAGTTCAGTACTGAGGTAAGGAAACAAACATTCCCTTACCTTGAGGAGGCCTCTGTGACTGCCCCCCACAATGCAGGATGCAGCGCACGCCCTGTTGGCATGGCTACATCAGCACTGGAAAGTTGGAGAGGATTGGGCCTTAAGTAGGCTTACCAGATCTCCAACCGGGACAGAGTGCTAGACCTTTAGGAGAAGGAATGTGGGCAGGTGTAGCTTGTTAAACCTAAGAGCACAATCCTAGTCATGTCTATCCAGAAGCAAGCCCCATGGATGCCTAGGATTGTGCTCTAAGGTTTAACAAGCTACACCTGCCCACATTCCTTCTCCTAAAGGTCTAGCACTCTGTCCCAGTTGAAGATCTGGTAGGCCTAGCCTTAAGGCTGCAATCCTAGGCACACTTTCCCATTGAACTTAATGGGACTTATTTCTGTAGACATGCATAGGGTTGCACTGTAGGATGCATTCATTTTAGTGGCACAGGCTTTGGAGTGTACTTGGATTTGGTAAGCCCCGTATAGCGAGGTGGAATGCTTCGATTAAAATTCAACGTATCTCTTGTCGGTATTTTTCCAGAGATCGTCCCGGAGAAGTGAAGACTCCTTTTGGAAGGAGTCTTCCATTGTGTATAATTTGTGTATTATTATATGCATTTGTTTTAATAAATAAATTTGTGTTTATTTATAAATAAATACATTTATTATTTGTTTATCAGCTGCAGGCTGTGGAAGATCTGCACTGTTTTGGACCGTATTAGTTGAGAATCACAGATGCTTTCGAACTGTGGTGCTGGAGAAGACTCCTGAGAGTCCCTTGGACTGCTAGGAGATCAAATCAGTCAATCCTAAATGAAATCAACCCTGACTGTTCCCTGGAAGGACAGGTACTGAGACTGAAGCTCAAATATTTTGGCCACCTAATGCAAAGAGAGGACTCTCTGGAGAAGACTCTGATGCTGGGAAAGACGGAAGGCAAAAGGAGAAGGGGAAGGCAAAGGATGAGATGGTTAGACAACATCACCGATGCAACGAACATGAAAATGAGCGAACTCAGGAAGATAGTGGAGGACAGGAAGGCCTGGCGGGATATGGTTCATGGGATCACGAAGGGTCAGACACGACTTAACGACTGAACAACAAGTCGAGATCTGATGAACAGTACACAACAGCAGTGCAACTGAACTGTGGGTTGAATGTTGCAGTGTATGTGTAAAGGAAAACTGCAGAAACACCGTCAGTCAATCCATTGATTTGACAAGTAACTCAAGAAAGATCAACTGGTTGCTATTGCCTTGGATATATGCTGGATTTACCATTACGGATGCTTTGGAGTGAAGCCATAGCTCAGTTGCAGAGCACATGCTGTACAGTAGGGCCCCCGTATCCGTGAGGGATATGTTCCAGCCCCTCCGCAGATACGTGAAGACTGTAGATGGGGTGAACGCCTCCTCCGCAGTTTTCCAAGGGCCCCCGCGGATAAGTGAATCTGCGGATAGCAGATCTGCGGATAGCGGGGCTCCCTGTATTTATTTTTTAAAATATATCCCACTCTTCTCTCATTTGGGAGGTCTTCAAGGCAACTGATTCCTAATGAGGGACATCACATGGGGTGAGGTGAAGACTTTATCATTGGTTCCTGGGTATATCCTGGGAAAACAGTTCAAAAAGACCTGCCAGAACCTCTTGGGCTGAAAGATGAATAACAGTCAATGCCAGAGCCCAAAACTATTTGTCTGCATCAGTGTCTGTAGCTTTGTTCTTTTCTCTGATGCTTGTGGTGGTGCACCTGTTAGCACTAGGCAAGTGGACTACATTGAGCAGGTTGCATCTTTAAAGAAAGCAACGTACAAAAGCAATAGATTTTTTGCAAGAAGGGATTTTTTTTTTAAAAAAGAACCTAGCATTTTCTATAACTTCATCATGCTATTAATAATTTTGAAGGATCCAGATGTGACTCCTACTCTTCAGGGACACACTGATTCAAGTAATATCTCCATTGCAGAAATAGATCTAAACAGGACTTAAAACACAATTAGCGCCTTGCTTTTGCATATACTGGCCTGTCCTCCCCACGTTCTCCTTACCTGTGTCCAGCAGCACGGGTTGTGGAGGATGGCATTTTGAGCGGTGCTGGCCTCTGCGCCAGCACCGCTTACATGCAAGGTGGTGCAAAGGTGACTTATGGCACTTTTGCGACTCCTAAGGCCAGCGGAACGCCCGCTCCATGCCCGTTCCACGCGCGCTCCATGCGCACTGCTAGGCTGGATTGCGGACTGAGAATGGCACATCAAAGGTGCTGAAATCTTCTTCAGCCACTCCGCCCCAAGCTGCTTATGCAATGTTTGCAATTTGGCAGATACAACTCTGGAAGTCTGGCTGGAGGAGGAGATTGCAGGAGGCAAAATGCTGGAAGGAGAAAGGATTCAGCCTGCCTTTCTCTGTACTGCTCCTCAGGGACCTAGCTCTGCCACCAAGGACTAGTTGTGCCAAAATGGTAAGGCTTCAGAGGATGGTGTAGTGGTTTGGGAGTCGGACTTAGACCTGGAAGATCCAGGTTCAAATCCCCGCTCAGCCACGAAGCTTCCTGGGTGACCTTGGGCCAGTCACTATCTCTCAGCCCCACCTACCTCACAGGGTTGTTGTGAGGACAAAAAGGAGGGGAGGAAATATGTACACCACTCTGAGCTCCTTGGAGGAAGGGTGGTATAAAAATGTGAATGAATGAATAAATAAATAAATAAAAACAGGTGGAAATTACTTTCATCACCAACAGCATGAGACTTTGATGGGAGTAGGACAGTGACAGGTCTGGGGGACGACCAGTAGTGTAGCTGGACTCGCGGCAGTGGGACGGTGAGCAGGACGACGCATCATTGCCCCACCTGCTCTGCCACCAGAATGGCCCTGATCCATTTGACTCCAGAGGGCCATTCTGGTGGCGGGAAGGCGGGGCAATGATGCATTGCCCCGTCCACTGCCCCACTGCCGCGAGTCCAGCGACTACTGGGGAGGGCGTTTTAAAATTCCATCACCCTCTCCCCAGGTGGCCTGTTAAGGCCGTAGAGAAGCCTCCTATTGGATACTGATCTCTTTTTTTTCCAGGGAGGGGGTATATCTCAGGGGGGGGGCATTCTGCACTGACAAGGGTCACTCCATTTTGCAATCTTTCTGCCAAGACAATGAACGGGGCCACAATGAGAGACTGGATTTAAATATCGTTTTTACTCTACTGCTGCTTTGTCACTGCTCTTAAAAGCTGTCATTTTAACAACTGCAAAGATCATTATAGCCTCTGTCTTGAAGTGTCCAGAACCAACATCTTTGTCGTGGTGGGATAAAAAGATTTAGAAAATCTCACCAATGGCTCAGTTAACATGTTTTCCTGAATCAGATTTCCTGACAAGTAGTCTTTGTCAATTTATGGAACAATACCTCTCAAGTTGTACGTCTTTAACATATAATTCTTCCACTGTAATGACATGGTTTGTGTGTTCATTTATGACTTTCTACAAATCAATGATTTTCAATAATATGAAAATATAGCAAACAGTAAAACAACAAGAAGAATAGCAGAACTAAAATCACAGGCCTGTTAAGAAGCGCCACAACAAGAGGAGAACAAACACAGAAATCAAACGAGAAGCATGACAGAAAGAAGGGCTCTTAACAGCTGGCCAAAAGGTTGTGTGTGGGTTTTTTTTTTTTGGTGGGGGGGATACAGGGAATGACGGCAGCTAGGAAGGGGACCTACAGAGAAGATCAATCTTTTATTAGATTGACTTCAGGTGGTCACACAAAAACAAAGGAAGCTTTTAAAGCTCTTTGTAGGTTAGTGTTGGAATACTTAGAAAAGAAAAGAAAAAGAGAGAGCAGGTTGCATAGCTAAGTTAGGACATCAAACATCTTGAGACAAAAGGAATTCTCCAGCAAGGGGGACAGGGACGGGGGGACGGGGGTTGATGAGAGAACATTACATTTTGGAGCAGCGTTCTGTAGTGCTGCCACACTTCCTAGGGCATATATTCTTGTTAAGTTAAAATATTCTCCTCTTTTTCCATTCAGCTCCGGCTTCAGAGAGCTCTTGTTCGATGTTTCAGATATTTCAAAGAAGTTAGGTTCTTTTGCATCTTAAAATAAAGATGTGCACATCTATAGCAACTTTTAACTTTGGATTTTTTTTAAAAAAGATAGAAAATTCAACTTTTCTTTTAAATCTAAAGAGCACTTTTTTTTTAATGTGGAAATGTCTTTCCCACCCTGTTTCAAGCAAAAAAGAAAACACCAACAAAAAAAGAGGCAAGGTTTGCTGATGGCCAAGAATGTGCTCTGTCATTTCTGAGTGATTCAGCCCTTAAACCAAGCCCGGAGAATGTACTATATAACCCACCAGGTGGGCTGTAGCCCAACATATTGGTCATATTGTGATCCTTCAGTAGATTCATGCCTCCTAAGAGGCAGTGTCGCATAGTCAGGGCGATGGTGTTCCCAGTAGCAATGTATGGTTGCAAGAGTTGGACCATAAGGAAGGCTGAGCGCCGAAGAATAGATGCTTTCGAACTGTGGTGCTGGAGAAGACTCCTGAGAGTCTCTTGGACTGCTAGGAGATCAAATCAGTCAATCCTAAATAAAATCAACCCTGACTGTTCCCTGGAAGGTAATGAGGCTGAAGCTCAAATATTTTGGCCACCTAATGCGAAGAGAGGACTCTCTGGAGAAGACTCTGATGCTGGGAAAGATTGAAGGCAAAAGGAGAAGGGGAAGGCAAAGGATGAGATGGTTAGACAGCATCACCGATGCAACGAACATGAAAATGAGCGAACTCAGGAAGATAGTGGAGGACAGGAAGGCCTGGTGGGATATGGTTCATGGGATCACAAAGGGTCGGACATGACTTAACGACTGAACAACAACAAAGAGGCAGTGTGGTGGAGAGGCTAGAGTGTTGAACTAGAACCAACAAGATGAGGGTTCAAATCTCTGTTTAGTCATGAAGCTCACCCAAGGCCATTGGGTTAGTAACCACTCAGGCAGCCCAATCCTGTGTAAGATACGGTGCCTGACCTAAAGGTGCCTGGCTGGGCGCCGTATCTTATCGAGTTCCCGGGCTGCCCAGGAACAACTCGGGAGAAGGGGACAATTGTCCCCTTCCTCCGGTGTAAGCAGAGGGAGGCCCAATTGGCCTCCTCGAATGTGGAGGATTGGGCCTTAAGGCTGCCGCTCGTGTAAGGCTGGGTCGGGCCTGCAAAGGGCTTGGGATATTGGCGTATCTAAATATTGAGTCTTTCCCAAGGGCCGAGTTATTTCCTCAGAATATGTGTTCCAAGTAGAGTCACATCATCATCATCATTGTCATCATCGTTGTTGTTGTTGTTGTTGTTGTTGTTGTTATTATTATTATTTTGTCTCTTCTGCACCAGGCCAGCAGAGGGAGCTCTTTTGACCACTAAAGCATACCCGCAAGGATGACATTTCAATGTTATTCTCCCCCCCCCCCCGTTATTGCTATTAGCAATGTCATATTCAGCTTTCACTGGCTAAATACCATGTTGTTTGGTAGCAAGTCTATTAAACTCACAATAGTTTAGTTCCTGTAATAACCCCTTCCATTGGCAATCAAGGTTTGCTTCTCCGTTCTTCATAACTGGCATTCTGTGGAAGTTTAATTCATTGTACACCAATTTCAGTTGTGCATTAATTATATGTTTCTGCATGGTAATTAACTAATCACTATGTCACTCCCTTCCTATTATGAGGAACCTCATTAATTCAAGACGGAATGCCTGATGCCTCGTGCCATTTTTATCACTCTTCTTTCTTGTTCTGTTTTTCTTCTCTTTTTTTTGCTGCTTCTTGACTTATAATCAAATATGAAATTCATGTATTTTTAAATACTTCCCTGACTCCTTTTTTTCCCCACTGAAAAATTCATTGTGCCATGCAGTCTTTAAAAATAATGTTTATTCATTATGCATTTCTTTGCCATGCAATCAAAAGCTGTTACAATAAAGTCGCCGTCTCGCTCTCTTTATGGCACTGGGAATGCTGTGTCAACATCTACAATTTAATCCCCTCCCTGGTTTTGCTGGGAATTAAAATGAGGATGTGGAGAAGGAGAACTTCGCTCCAAGGTGAAACACTTCATTCAACCTCCTTTACGTTGGTCCCCCCCCCCACATCGAGATTGGGCCTTAATGGAACGAGCAATCATTACGAGACACAATGCAGGGCATGTAATAAGGAAGCATTACGTGGGAAAATGTTCATCATTACTTTGGCCTGCTGCCTCAGTAGACCGAGAGCCAGTCTACACACTAGGTTTATCACACAGAAAATGCTGAAATAAACACACTCTGTCTGCATTTAGCAGGGGCAGACTCCATCTTCAGGTCCTTCCTGAACCTCTTTTTCGGAAGAGAATGGCAGCACGAAGATACATCTATTGCGAGGAATAAATGGCACCCAGCTTCAAGGCCTCTAACAGTTAGATCGTTACACCGTACTATTTGGGGGTAATACCAAAAGGTAAAGGTAAAGGTGACCCCTGACAATGAAGTCCAGTCGTGTCCGACTCTAGGGTGTGGTGCTCATCCCCATTTCAAAGCCGAAGAGCCAGCGTTGTCCGAAGACGCCTCCGTGGTCATGTGGCCGGCATGACTCCCCTTGCCGCAGCGCGTAGCATGCGGCTGGAACACGGAGCGCTGTTTACCTTCCCGCAAGTGGTACCTATTTATCTACTTGCATTAACATGCTTTGGAACTGCTAGGTTGGCAGGAGCTGGCCAAGCAATGAGAGCTCACCCTGTCACGGATTCAAGCTACCGACCTTTCGATCGACAGCTCATGGTTCAGCGGTGAGGGGGTGAGGGGGATGGCGGCGCGGAATAGGGCCTTCTCGGCTGTGGTGCCCCAATTATGGAATTCCCCCCCCCCTGGAATTAAGAACGGCTCCCTCTTTAGAGACCTTTCGGCGGGGCCTTAAGACATTTTTATTTAGACTAGCATTCGATGTCTGACATGGTGGGCTGACTTTTAACTTTTAACCTTGAACAAATGGCTTTTAACAACTGTAAATTGAGGTGACCCACTGGGGTTGTTTGTTTTAATTGTTTTAATTGTTTTAATTTTTTAATTGTTTTAAATTGTTAATTATTTTAATGTTGTAAGCCGCCTTGAGTGCCCTTGCCGGGAGAAAGGCGGCATACAAATTCTTTAAATAAATAAATAAATAAATAAATAAATAAATAAATAACTCACTGCGCCACCCGCTGGTGACTGCAAATTAAAACCAGTGCTCGTCACTTGTGTATCATTCTGTGTGTGCACGCGCACACACACACACACACACACACACACACACACACAGTGGCTTCACATAACAGTGTGGTGGCTACATTGATGTTCAGGGATGCTTGTCCACCATTACGAACTCTCTCATTGAGGGACCCCCAAGTCCCCTAGTTTGCTAGCCACTGCATAACACAAAACCATGAAATACGACCAGCACATGCAGTCCTTGAATGTATGGTCTGATTACTTTCTGCGCTATATCTGTGCGCATGCCTTCAGCTGAGACTGAAGTTTGGGCTAAGGCTGGCCTGCATGCCCAGGAGCTGTTCTTTCCAAGGAGCGTTAACTACAGTAATCCGCATGGCAACATTTACGCAAATACATATTTGCACAATGGCTCATAATGGTCTATTTAGTCGCTAACGGTCTATTTGGCTGCCCCTTAAATGGGTGGTCTGAATGTTTAGTGAGAGGAGACATGATTGCTTTTTGCCAATGGGCAGCTGCTCCTGCCTCATCTCCGGCTATTTGTCTCGATTTTGCACAAAGCACTGTGGATTTTTCCATTCCCGTTGCAGGGTTAATTCTCGCAGGAGGCCAATCCTCGGCCGATGCCCTTTCCAGTTATCGATTTGTTGATGGGCCAAGCAGCAGCAGCAACAACAACAAAACACCCACCCACACTTTTCCCGTCGATGAGGACAATTTAAAAATATTTAACCGGATAAACTTCACACCACGCATATGCATATACTGTACATTGTACAACATATCCCCGAAGCTTTCCTAAGCCTGAACAAAATGTCAGGGAATGACACCGCATTTGTGCATATTCTTCTCCCTTGCCTCTCCCTTTCCTTTACTTCCTCTATCGTTTCTTCCTCTATCAAAATGTAGACTGGAAGTGTCTTGGGGCAGGGACCTGGCATGGTATAGCACTGTATATGTTGGTGGCACGCTATTCTGTCTACCTTCAGGGAATCTGTTCCGTGTGCCCCAAAAGCAAATGTGGGGAAATGTAGGTATGTCACTATCACTGGACACTCAGAAAGACAGCCTCCCTCCCCCCTGGATGTGGCCTTTTGTGCACTTACTTGAGAGGAAGCCCATCAAGCTCAGTGGAACTTACTCCTGGATAAACATGCAACTATTTACTGCTATGTAACTACTATCCACCCATAGGAAAGAGCAGAAAGACTTTAAGAGAAACTGCTTTCTGACACTCTGTTGCTTGATAGCCATTATCACTTATGAATCACATGTCTCTGCAGCCAAGGAACCAAAGGGCCTGGAGACACAGCTATTTTTAAAATATGATTATAATGTTGTGTTAAGTTTTATTTTTAGTACCACATAGGCTTCTTAAGGCTCCCTATTATTGCATCCACGTAACAGTTGTGAATATCTGCATTTTTGCATGACCCAGCCATCTTCCTGGGTTAAGGTGGATATCCTTAAGCCTTCAAAACACTCTGAAGCATGTTCTGGATAGGTTTACCAGATCTCCAACTGGGACAGAGTGCTAGACCTTTAGGAGAAGGAATGTGGGCAGGTGTAGCTTGTTAAACCTTAGAGCACAATCCTAGGCATGTCTATTCAGAAGCAAGCCCCATGGATGCCTAGGATTGTGCTCTAAGGTTTATCAAGCTACACCTGCCCACATTCCTTCTCCTAAAGGTCCCGGTTGGAGATCTGGTAAGCCTAGTTCTGGGTAGCTTTTCTTAAAATGCTTTTGCTTGTCTTATACAGTGGCCCCTCATTATACGTGGGTTTGCCACTGGTGGGTTTGACCACCCACTGATGGCAAACCCGTATCCCGCTTAACTGCAGCTGGCCTCGCCGCACCTGCCTATCAACCTGGTTCTGGAAAAGGTTCCATCTTGACATTCGCCTCAAGCAGCAACTGTTTGAACACAACCTCCTGGGAGGCCCTTGCTGAGTCCACTGTGTACCAACCGTCTTAACATGTCACCAAATTTTGCCTCACCTAAAAAAATGTCCAACATACATTTAGGTTCTGACTCAGGCAAAACTCCTAAGAAATTCTAGAAGAAGCAAACCAAGTTTCCCAAAGGAAACATTCCTCCCGTCCCCTGGACAGCCATTCGCCGAGAATCTGATTGGGATTTCCCTCCCTCCTGCAAAAAGCTAACATATTTCATCAATTGTTACTGTTTCTTTGGTAATTCGCACAGTCATTTTGTGATCAAAAACATCATTAAAACTTCAAACACAAGTCAGGAGATGAATGTTTGGAACTCAGGGAAGGCTGGCAGGAAATATCGAGCAGGCACTGAACCGTGGATCTCGAAGGAGGCTGTTTCTCAGACTTGGAGGATTTGCTGACCCCACCGTGCTGTTTTTAAATCATAACGCTCTTGAAATAAAAAGGCTTATTCCTATTGCACACTTTCCTTTTCTTCTTCCATCCTTTATTGAAATTGGATTTGTCTATTCCCATAGAGATCACCCATGTTTTTAAGTCTTGGCTGTGTTTTCTTCTATTAACAGATCAGAATTGTAACTTTCCAGTTCAAATAAAGTTTCAAAGTAGTTTTTGCAGAGTCTCCAGCAAAGAGAGAATGGGTTGCCTTTTTCAGTCCTTGCTCTGAATACTAAACAATTGGCTGAGAGAGAGAGAGAGAGAGAGAGAGAGAGAGAGAGAGAGAGAGAGAGAGAGAGAGGAGACCCTCGATGACATTTAAGACCAGCCCTGTGGTCAACCAGGTGCCCCAAAACACCTGAACAGGGCATGAGCCCAACAACCCTCCCTCATTCTTGCTCTCCAGCAAGTAGCATTCAGTGGTATACTGCCTCTAAACATGGAGGCTCTACATAGCAGATTACTGAGCCAACTGCTTGAGTTGGCCTCATAGATCGGTCAGCTTGGAAAAAAAGGAAGCACAATGTGTCCAATCTATTTCAGGAAGCACAGAATCTTGCTCTAGGTTCAATGGGAGGCCAGTTCAATAGCCAATTTTGGTTTCACCTTAGTGTTAGAAAGGGAAAGGAGAAGGGTCCAGCATATGCTTTGCACTCATGGGAAGCTGCCTTGTACTGAGTTAGACCATCTAGTTCAGCTAAGAACATTTTCTGGGCTCTATCTGCAGTTGCTGGCAAGGACTGAACCTGGGACCTTCGGCATGCAAAGCATATGCTTGACCATTGAGCCACAGGCCCTTCAGAAGGGTCTGTCTTCCCTTTCTGATATCTCCTCTTTGAAACTCTGGACAACCACTGACCTAGATAGGCCCGTTGTCTGACTCAATATAAAGCTGCTTCCCATGTGTTATCTCTGATGAGCACCAGCGACCAACTTCAGTCTGATGTATCATCTCACTACTGAAAATGGGTTGATGTCATCAACCCACTACTATGACATGGGTTGATGTCATCAGTTGGTGGGTGTTTCAAGTATATATAACTCATCAGTCTAGTCTCAGCTAAATTGTCTCACGATGAGAAGATTTTTGTCTCCAAGAACTTCTTACTGATGCTCCTCCAAGGAGTGTTGTCGTGCAACGGATTGGTGATCTTAGCATGTGAGGGAACAGCTCTTATAAGTAGGAGCAGCCTGACCTCCATACAAATCTCCTGGCAGAAATAATAATAATAATAATAATAACAACAACAACAACAACAACAACAACATCTCTTGTATTTTTTCAGAATGTCTTATTTTTAATTTGTTTTGTATTTTTATGATTATTCATAATGTTGCTAGCTACCCAACCTGCATATCTATTATGATAGAAAGGTGGCATATATTAGTAATAATCATAATCATAATGAGGAGGAGGAGAAAAAGAAGAATTGAACATCTCTTGCATTTATTTCTGGAGATGTCATATTTTTAATTTGCTTTGTATTTTTATGATTATTTTATTCAAAATGTTGCTAGCTTCCTTGTATATCAGGGTGGCATATACTGTACATTTTAGCAGCAGCAGCAGCAGCAGCAGCAGCAGTAACAACAACAACAGCAGCAACAGCAACAACAACATGGACAAGAACTATAGAATCACGGATGTATCTGATGAAATAGACCAGTCTATGAAAGTTCATGTTAAAATAAATAGATTGGACTTCAAGATGGTATAGGCCTCTTTGTTGTTTTTTCTGCAAACAGATGAACCCAGCTATCTCTTTGGAAATGGATGTTTTAGAGTTTCAGAATTTCGTTAAAAGATATAGAGTTGTTGATGAGTAAATCCAAAAGAATTTGGATCTCTTGCAGGATTTAAAGTTAATAAACAGAAGACAAAAATAGTGACTAAAAATATGAAGATTCAAGATCAACTGAAACTGATGAATAAAACAGGATTTAAGGTGGAAAAAAAGTTAAATATCTGGGAATTGTATTGACGAGTATGAATTGTACACTATTTCAAAATAATTATGTTAAAGTATGGAATGAAATTAAGAAAGATCTGTTAAGATGGGAAAGATTGAAATTGTCTTTACTAGGAAGGATATCGATTAAGATGAATGTATTGCCAAAAATGATGTTCTTATTTCAAACGATACCAGTGATTATATCTGATGCACCATTTAAAGAATGGCAGAAAGACATTTCTAAATTTATTTGGCAAGGGAAAAAAACCAAGGGTGAAATATAAGATTCTTCAAGATGCAAAGGAGAGAGGAGGATTAGGACTACCAGATCTGAAAGTATATTATGCAGCATGTTGTTTTGTGTGGTTGAAAGAGTGGGTGTATTTACAAAATAGAAGATTATTGGAGTTAGAAGGCTCTGACTTGAGATTTGGTTGGCATGGGTATTTGTGGTATGATAAAGTGAAAGCAAATTTAGAATTTAAAAATCATTATGTTAGACATGCATTATGGAGAATTTGGAATAGATATAAAATCAGGTTTTATGAGAAAGTACCATTATGGGTTGCACCATATGAAGCACACTTTGGTGGAAGTAGCATGCCAAAAGAGAAAGGATTACTATACAGAAATTTATTAAATTTTTCACAAGGAGACTGTACAATGAAGTCAAGAGAAAAATTAATAGAAGAAGACTTTAATTGCCAATGGTTTGTATATGCTCAAATTTTGGAGAGATTTAAAGTGGACAAGAAGGCATATGGATTTGTAGAAGAATCAATATTGGAGGTACAATTAAAATCTGAAGACCAGGTAATCTCAAAAATGTATAAATTGCTTTTGAAGTTTGAGACAGAAGAAGAACAGGTTAAAGAATGTACGATTCATTGGGCGAGAAATGTAGGTCATGTTATTTTAATGGACCAATGGGAACAACTATGGTTAAAACAGTTGAAATTTACGTTAAATGTTAATATTAAAGAAAATATGTATAAAATGATATATAGATGGTATATAACCCCAAGCAAATTAGCAAAAATGTATGAGAAGGTGACAAATAGATGTTGGAAATGTAAAAAGCAAGAAGGAACTTTTTACCATATGTGGTGGACATGCCCCCAAGCAAAGAAGTATTGGACTCAGATTCATAAACACATTGAGTTGATTTTAAAGATTAAGGTTCAAATGAAACCGGAAACCTTTTTGTTGGGTATGAGGGATGATCATGTAGGCGAAAAATTTCAAATTTTGTTTTTATATATGATAGCTGCAGCAAGAATTTTATATGCACAATATTGGAAGAATTCAGAGATACCTTCTCTGGAAGATTGGTGGCTGAAAGTTTTGGACTATGCTGAAATGGATAAACTTACAATTTTAATTAAGGAAAAATCAGTTAACCTTTTCGTGAATAACTGGAAACCATTTATCGATTTTTTAAGAGAGAGAGAGAAGAACAACGATGTGATGATATGCGGATTTAATGAATAGAACGTGGGTGTTATTTTGGCTTAGTTGGATATTATATGTAGAAAATAGTGAATAGTATGCTAGTAGGATGTATTGCTTCGTGCTTGCTATAACTTTATGAAATATGTATTGGTTTTATGTTTTAATATATCAATAAAATATAAATATATAGGGGAAAAAAAGGAAATGGATATTTTAGAGTTTCAGAATTGCAACCTTTTCTCAGGGTCGTGCAGAACGTCCATTTTTTTATTTTTAGACATTTTTTATTTGTCTTGTCATCACTTGTTTGGCTTCCCTTGAAAATTGTCAGCTGTTTTGCCTTGAGAGGAGCCTTGAAACTCACTTTTGAATTTTGTACTTTGGGGACAGCACTTTTGTACTTTTTTGTACTTTGCATGACCATTTCATTGGTGCTTGAGTTTCATTGTGGCAATGTTTTGTGTGTGTGTGTGTGTGTGTGTGTGTGTGTGTGTGTGTGTGTGTGTGTGTGTGTGTGTGTAGATGGCGACAGCCAGAGGATCCCTCTTTTGCCAAATGTTATTTATGCTGGAAAAATGTACCCGGAGTGACAAAGTAACAAAGGCCTGCCTGGAAGCTTCCCAACACTGAGCAGAATGTGACGTGATGCCTCTGCCAGATATCTCTTGTTTACAGAGGTCAGTTTAGTGAGACCCGTGCTACTGATGGATGTTGCCGTGTCCAAACGGTTACACATGGTTGCATTGATATGGGTAAATGCTTGGTGTTGGAATATGAGTTTCCCTTCACACTCTGACACATTGCTGGAAAAGTGTGCAGTTTGCAGGGCCATTTAAAGCTGACGGAGATGAAGGCCCTCCTTTCAGAATGTCTCACCTTGCCCGTAACATGGCAATGAGGTGCATTCAGGAGAAAAGAAGGAATATTGAAAGGCTGCTTCACCTGGGGGAATGTCCTTACGTGCAAGCTATATTGAGCCCTCCTCCACTACTGAACTGGCTTCTTATTTTTGGATTGTTTTCTTACTGACTAAAGTGGAAATCCAAAGTTCAGAGTCGCTTTTTTTTTTTTTAACTAACAAATCTGACAGTGGCAGCTATGGTTCTCCTCTGGGCAGCCAGTGGTTACTATTTCTATTTGTATTAATTAACCGCTGCTAGATGGGCAAGAGGCACTTTTTCAATTGGTGCTCCTCTTATATTTAGCAGGGGGAGAGAATAACTGCCCCCCCTTTCACCTCAGCACAGTGTCTTTTTAGTGTCACTAAATAAGAGAATCCCTGCTATTAGCCCATGGCTTCTAAGGAGCATGGGAAACCTCATCTCCCAAGACTCCCAATTTGAATGTACGTCCTTTCCCTGCTAACTGGGCAAGAGGCACTTTTTCAATTGGTGCTCCTCTTATATTCAGCAGGGGGAGAAAATAACTGCCCCCCCTTTCACCTCAGCAAAGTGTCTTTTTAGTGTCACTAAATAAGAGAATCCCTGCTATTAGCCCATGGCTTCTAAGGAGCATGGGAAACCTCATCTCCCAAGACTCCCAATTTGAATGTACGTCCTTTCCCTGCTAACTGGGCAAGAGGCACTTTTTCAATGGGTGCTCCTCTTATATTCAGCAGGGGGAGAGTAACTGCCCCCCTCTTTACCCCAGCACAGTGTCTTTTCTGGCGGCTGTTTGCTGGTGTTCTTCTGCATCTTTTTTTAGATTGTGAGTCCTTTTGGCACAGGGAGCCATTTGATCATTTGGTTTTGTCTGTACACCGCTTTGTGGAGTTTTTGTTGAAAAGCGGTATATAAATACTGTTAATAATTAATAATATTTCCCAGAAATCTCCTGGGAACAATGCTAAGTAACAATGCATAGTCATTCCCAGAAGACTTCGAGGACATTACAATGGTGTGTCCCCCGCACCCCTCAGGGAAGAGCACTGCTGTAGCCTCAAGTAAGGTCTCCCTTTTGCCCCACCAAAACTGTCAAAATTGTCAAAATTGTCCGAACGTTGTCCAAATGCCCTGCATTTTTCCACCTGGCAGCAAAACCTTGGGACAGCTGATGGTGTGAGGTTAAAGAAAAAATAAATTATTTTATTTCCTTGATGATTTTATTTTAGTTGTTGTTGTTGTTCAGTCGTTAAGTCGTGTCCGACCCTTCGTGATCCCATGAACCACATCCCGCCAGGCCTTCCTGTCCTCCACTATCTTCCTGAGTTCGCTCATTTTCATGTTTGTTGCATCGGTGATGCTGTCTAACCATCTCATCCTTTGCCTTCCCCTTCTCCTTTTGCCTTCAATCTTTCCCAGCATCAGAGTCTTCTCCAGAGAGTCCTCTCTTCGCATTAGGTGGCCAAAATATTTGAGCTTCAGCCTCAGTACCTGTCCTTCCAGGGAACAGTCAGGGTTGATTTCATTGAGGATTGACTGATTTGATCTCCTAGCAGTCCAAGGGACTCTCAGGAGTCTTCTCCAGCACCACAGTTCGAAAGCATCTATTCTTCGGCGCTCAGCCTTCCTTATGGTCCAACTCTCACAGCCATACGTTGCTATGGGGAACACCATTGCTCTGACTATGCGAACTTTTGTTGGCATGGTGATATCTCTGCTTTTTATTTGTACATTATTTTAATTTTACTTAAATTAAGTAAATAATTGAAAATACAATTTACCCAGTAGAAAAGGGGTTTACCCGGGTAGGGAAAAGAGGAACATTCCAGTACTATGGCTAAAGTATGAGATCGCTAGAAGGGAAGGAGCCAAATGGCAGCTGGTCCTAGCTAGGCCAACAGGGGGCGCCTTGCTTCCTCATCTGCTGTAGCCATGTGGAATGGCCACAGATGGTGGCAAACTCACCCTACCGCTTTCATTCCACCCCCCATATCCATGTCTATATATATCTGCCTTCTGATAACTTCACTGCATGAATCTGATGAAGCACATTGTAACCCGTAAAACTCAGGCTGAAATAGGTCTTTAAGCTGCCACAAGACACTTGGTTGTCTTCACCTTCCCTCAGTGTGAGTGGGCTGTTTTCTCACTTCCAGGATTCTCAGATTCCTTTTCGACCCTTTCAAAAAAGGATTTTTTAAAAATAGTGCCTTAAACTTTCACTTTCATTGCAGACCAGAGGCGTCACTACAGTGGGGGCGGTACTGTAAGTTCTGCACCGTCCTAGTCCCTTTTACTCCCCGGTACGAGGGGGCCCCGCCCCCTCGCTGTCGGAGCCATTCAGTGCGGCGAGGACAACATGCAGGAGACTCCCTGCCCTTTACCTTCGCCGCATGGCATGGCTCCGACAGCGAGGGGGCGGGGCCCCCTCGTACTGGGGAGTAAAAGGGACTAGGACGGTGCAGAACTTACAGTACCGCCCCCACTGTAGCGATGCCTGGGGCACCGGTCAAAGATTCCCAGTTCTTTGTTTTAATAGGGAATTCTGTCTTGGCATGGAGCTCGTTGCGCAAACTGGAGCCCCTGCATGGATTCCGACACTCATCTCTACGACATCATTTTCCATCTCAAAATAGGAAGACCTCACAGCAATCTAGCTGCTGCCTTTACATTGTGTTTAAGGGAAGACATAAACCCAGCGAAAAGCTGGAGCTTTTGATTTCAGCTAATTTGACTGTTCGCCATACTCTAACAAGCAGGAAATTGTTCTGCTCGGAATGCATTCATAATATGCAAGTCAACGGGTTTTTGTTTCCTTTATGTTTTTACCATATTTAGCGCACTTAGGAAGCTTTTCTTTAAGAGAAACAAAGAAAGATTCTCAAGTAAATCAGCAATTTAGCCTTAAAAACAGACCTTTGTGGTCATAGGAAGTTTTTTTTTTTTTTTAAATACATTTAAAGCCCTGTTTTTTGCTCAAATTTTTCAGCTTCTGTCACCAAGTCAGAGATGAGACATGGAGGATGCAGAAATATTAATACCCAAAAGTATGTCTGGCTCTGTCTTTTCAGATTCCAAAACAGTCTGACGCAGCTGATCCAAAATGCCCCTCCAATGTTCTCCATCATATTCTCTCACATCTAAAATGCCCCATCTACCGTATTGTCCCGAGTATAAGATGCACCTGATTATAAGACGCACCCTTAAAGTTTGGTGCTATTAAAAAAAATTAATTAAATCACTGGCATTAAATTGCAACAGCCTGATTATAAGACGCACCCCTAGTTTAAAAACTTACATTAGGAGAAAAAAAGTGAGTCTTACACTCAGACCAATACGGTATTTTATTCTCTCACATCTCAGATGCACTTCCATGTTTTTCCACCATATTCTCAAGTCGCGAACATGGGAAGCTGATTTTGACAACTGCTTGGGTGGGTCCAAGAAATGGGTTGGTCCATTGAAATGTCTCCGCAGCTGCCACCTTTTCCCCCAGAATCCCCCTCAGAATGACATGTTGTCATCATGACTAGTGTAGCCATTGCAGGAGGTTTAGCTCAGTCGGTAGAGCTGCAGCCTCATATGCGGTTATTCCCACACCTTTCAGCTCATTCAATCGTTGCCAAAACCGCTTCTAAGAGAGTTGCCAGATCAGCTCTACACTGTCCTGGAAAAAAAAGAAGAAGCAAGTGTTGCTGTCCAAGAAGAATGGCTAAAGAAGATTTGGCAGACAATGGAGCTGGGTTCATTTTTACAGATCAACAATCTATATACATTACTCCCTCCATATCCGCTGGGGATATGTTCCAGGCCCCACCATGGATACTTGAAACCGTGGATAGGAGCGAACACCCCCTCCATGGTTTCCTGAGGGGCCCCCGCCCTGCCACCCCTGCAGGCAGGCATGCTTGCCCCCCCAGCTCTTATTTTTCTTTCAGCAAGCTTTGTTTCTTCCTTAAAACAAACCGAGAAACAGCCTCCATTGCAGGCAAGTAGAACGAGACTAAGTCCTAGAGAGGCTCTGCAAGGTTTCTGTTAACTTTGCAGAGCCTCTCTAGGACTTAGTCTCGTTCTACTTACCTGCAATAAGCAGCCAGAAGCTGCTTCTCCTGTTTGTTTAAGAAAGAAATGAAGCTTACTGGGGGAAAAAAAGTAAAAGCCTGGGGGGGGGGTTTCCCCGTGATCTGTGGATAACTGAAACCATGGATAGCAAATCCGTGGATATGGGGATTGTATACTGTACAGCAAGTCCTCACTTAAAGTTGTCGATAGGTTCTTCTTGGAAACTGCAACTTTGAGAGAAACGACTTATAATGAAACCAATTTTACCATAGGTTAATTAATAAATGTAAACATTCCTATGGCATCTTCCCATCAACTTTAAAACAAAACGACTTTAAATGAAATGACTTAATACTGGGCCAGACCTGGAACCACTGGAGAATAGGTACCGCTTGCGGGAAGGTAAACAGCGCTCCGTGTTCCAGCCGCATGCTACGCGCTGCGGCAAGGAGAGTCATGCCGGCCACATGACCACGGAGGCGTCTTCGGACAACGCTGGCTCTTCGGCTTTGAAATGGGGATGAGCACCACACCCTAGAGTCGGACACAACTGGACTTAATTGTCAGGGGTCACCTTTACCTTTTTTTTTTTATCCAAGCTCTTGGCAATGTTTTCTCCCCCTTATTATTAATATAGACCTTGCTTTTTTTTTTTCTTCTTAAAGTTTGTCTCATGCAGAGCTGCCTGACTGGAATGTTTATATGTTATTTCTCTGTGCAATTGGCAAGGGTTCTATGTTTTGTACACACCAGGAAAGGGAAAAACACACACGCTGGTAATGGTGACCCAACATGTCTAGGGAACTTCCCCCCCCCTTCCAATGACATAAATGGCCTTCCTGCAACCTGCCTTCCCTATCCTAATCTGAAATTTTACAGGAAAGCTCTGAAATCAGTACGTGGAGATATACATTTAGCGGTGCGGGAGGTGATCCACCACACTGTGATAAGTAAGTGTCGCGCTGGCATGAAGTAATTTACTTTATAGCTTTCTCCAAGGGGTCCATCAAGAAGCTTTCGGAGATTATAATAAACCCAGCAAACAAGACAGGAACAGAACTCTTGGCAGAGTTGACGCTTTGTGTAAAGTGGACCCCTGATGACAAGTGTGCTTTTATATATTAGGACTAAAGCGGGGAAGAAAGGATGAACGAATGCAGCAAAGCAAAACTGTTTGGAGGAACAAGGCCCCATGGGGACTAGGGCACAGTCTTGCGGTACTTATACGGTATTTGCTTAGAGCTATAGCATGTAGAAAGTTCCAGATTCAATGCTCAGCATCTCCAAGTAGGACAAGAAAGTTCTCCTGTCTGGAAACCAGGAGAATCAATCACAGTTAGTCAGTGTGGAAATCTTGAACTAGATAAGTGGTTCCTAAACATTTCCCCGCTGCGACCCACCTCATTCTCCCATGGTGGGTCGCGACCCGATGCTCCATTTGTGCCTTCTGGGAACCTCTGGAGGCCATTCCTGGGTCGTGTCAGGCCTGGGACACATCCTATTGGTCTCCGCAGGCCTCAGGACACCTCCAGAAGCAACTGTAAGTCGCAGACATGAAACTGGAAGTCAAACGGAAGTCACTTCTGGAGGCGTTCTGAGACCCATGGAGGCTCGGGCCCAGCGTGACCTGGGAGCGCTCTAATTTGGAGCCCAATGGATGCAAGGGTGGGTGTGAGGGACCAACTTTGCAACTCACTGTCCTTCGGGTCGCGACTGACCCACAGTTTTGGAAGCGCTGAACTAGAGGGACAAAGGATCTGATTCTGTTGAAGTCAACTTCCTATGTTCCCCCTATAACCCCCTATATGCTCCATATAGCATTGTGTGGTTGAGGCCCATCTTGTTGAGGCCTCCTTTAAATCTGCAGCTGACCCAGCCAAAAGACATTTGGATCGTCTCTAATAAGGACGAATGTGGCCGCCTATCAGCAAGTCAACTCAATCACGGAGCTAAGTGGAAGGAGCAAATTCATTTGTTTCTGCAGTTAGTTAACTGCAGAAACTAAAGGAAAATTTACTCCTTGGCTTTATTAAAATAAATGTAATGTTTTTGATTGAAATGGATGTTAAATTGGGGTAATTACCCAGAAACACCAGACAGACTTTGCAGGAGAACAGCATACACATCAGTGCCCACAGTAAGGAAATAATACTAAGAAACGCTCACTTAGGTTAGCGTTCTGTCCCAGACTAAGCAGCTCCACGCTGGCGTAATCCAACCAGCATCACTGATGTAATTAAATGACACAATGCAGGTTTATTATATAAGCAAATGAAAAGCCGTGGGCAAGTTTGAACAGTGCGGAGAGAAGATTCAATTATGCTCTCAGAAGATCTCATTAATAAACGCTCCAAACAAAAGAAGGAAATCCTTTCTGACTGTTAAGAGTTTCATTTTTATACCCGCCATTGTGTCGACCCGTTGAAACAAAAGAGGTTTGAAAAAGAAATCCAGGGTAAATATTTAGGCTGGCTTGCACAATTAGGCGGCCTTGCCGGGTATAAAAAGCGTTGTTACAAGCCATTCATTTTTTAATGACAAATGTCTGGTCATATATTAAATTTGAAAAGAGGAAACCTTTTAAAAGGTTTCAAAAGAGGAGAGACTCACTGAACACATGCAAATTCAGTAGCGCTAAGCCACTGTTAGACTCTTGATGGAGATTGAACTCATTTTAGGCTGATAAATGTATTTCCCACAGAGTTGGCAGAAGACCTCCTGGCACCTGAGCTGGCGTCCAAATACTGCCCCCTTCTCTGGTGGCATGTGAGGAATTGCCTCTGCAGCTTTGCCTCCTTTTCTTTTTCTAACTCCCTGGATTTGAAAAGAAGGGAATGGAGTGGAAGTGTGGAGGAGAAGAGAGTAGAGGGCTAGAGTGTCAGCAACCACTCTATCCACCCATCTCCTCTCCTCCACACTTGCTCATCCACTCTGTTCCCTACTTCCTGGTGGGTTTAGAACTTCAGCAGAGTGGTGGACTAGACTAGAGCAGTGTTTCTCAAACTGTGGGTCGGGACCCACTTGGTGGGTCGCAGCCTGATTTCTGGTGGGTCCCTAATTGCCTCAAGCCCTGATGCTATTCAAAAATCAGATAGCTGCTCATTGCCCTGCAAACAGCTGAGCTCCTGCAGTTTGCAAGGAGCTGAGCTCCTGCAGTTTGCAAGCCTGTGTAAATATAGGGAGATAGATGTTTGAGCCTCTTTTTTCGGGTGTTTTTTTCCCCCAAGTCTGTCACACATATTCTTCAATGTCAATGACAGGTAGTGGGGGCAGGTGAAGGCTGGGTCACATAACTAAGCCCCTCAAGCCTTGAGGCTATTCATTAGGGCTGCCTCATTACAAGAAATGGATTGAGTTTTTTTGCAAATAAATAATTACAGGTGGGTCCCGATAGAGTGTCATTTTAAAAAGTGGGTCCCGGTGCTAAAAGGTTTGAGAACCACTCGACTAGAGTATCAAAAATGCTCCCTCCCTTGCCCTCATCCTCTTCCTATGCCTTGTCATTGAGAAAAGGGGAATGGAATGGAAGTGTGGAGGAGAAGAGAGTAGTGGGCTAGAGTGTCAGCAACCACTCTATCCACCCATCTCTTCTCCTCCACACTTGCTCGTCCACTCTGTTCCCTACTTCCTTTTCAAATCCATGGAGTGCAAAGAGGAAGAGGAGGGGCATAGGCCAGTGGAAGCAAGTGGGTAGACAGGCAGCTGAGGTGACCATTCAGCTTCATGGATGGGCCAGTCCTGATGCCCAGACGTTCTCCCATACACACCTGTGAACACTACTGGCTGTTGTATGCATGTGTGAAGACAAGAGCTGGTGTGGTGTAGTGGTTAAAATGTTAGCCTAGGACAGAGGCATAGCTAGACTGGAGCGGAGGCAAGTAGTTCTGCAAGACTGCGTTACACCGGAGTCAACGGCCCCTCCCCCTTGCGGTTGGAGCTACTCCGGCAGCGACAGGGGCGTGTCCTGCGTGTTGCCATTGCCGCCAGAATGGCTCCAACAGCAAGGGGGAGGGGCCGTTGACTCCGGTATAACGGAGTCTTGCAGAACTACTTGCCTCCGCTCCAGTCTAGCTACGCCACTGCATGCCTGTTGCCGGCGGTGGCGTGAAGGTGCAAAGGGAAAGTGTGTGTGTGATTAAGAATATGTGCGCACAGATTTGCTTACTCTTATTGAAAAGAAATGAGGCAGCTCTTACTTATGGGGAAGTTTCATGGACAATCATGGCACACAGCCAACAAGATAACCTGTATCCTAGCATCTGGCATTCAGAGATGGGCTCCCTCTAAAACCCAGAGGTCGTGACTTGTAACCTTTGGTGGACTTTTCCTCCATAAATCTGTCCAATCACCAGAGGCGTAACAAGGGTGGAGCGGAGGCAAGTAGTTCTGCAAGACTCCGTTACACCGGAGTCAGCGGCCCCTCCCCCTTGCTGTTGGAGCCATTCTGGCGGCAAAGGCAACACGCAGGACACTCCCCTGTCGCTGCCGGAATGACTCCAACAGCAAAGGGGAGGGGAGGCACTGACTCCGGTGTAATGGAGTCTTGCAGAACTACTTGCCTCCGCTCCAGTCTAGTTTCACCTCTGGGCTAGGAACAAGAAGGCCTAGGTATCAAGGTCCACTCAGCCATGAAGTTAATTGGGTGATCACAGGACAATTCCTCCCTCTCATCTCAACCAGGATTGTGGTGAGGATAAAATTAGTAGAGAGAACCTTGCATGCCAACAGAGGTGTCGCTGGAGGGGGGGGGGGCGGTACTGTACATTTTGCGCCGTTCCACTCCGTTGACACTGACCGGGAATAACTTTGCCCTTCCTGGAGATACTGTAGATCAGGGGTTCTCAACCTGTGGTACGGGTACCCCTAGGGGAACGCGAACCTCTTGCTGGGGGTACGCCAAGCCCTGCCCCTTATCTGCCCCATCAGCAGCTAATTAAGTGTTAATTAACATGGATTTTAAATTGTAATTCTTTTCGGAGTTATTAATTGCACTTATTAATTGTAATTATTGTCTCTCTGATTTTAGTTTTGGACTTATTTTTGTACTTTGGAAAATGTACTTTGGTGCGGTGGGGGAGGGAGGAGCTGATTTTGGGAAGTGTGACTTGGAGGAAAAAAGAGATCCTTGCATGTCTGTCTGTCTGTCTGTCTGTCTGTCTCACACACACACACACACATACTCACACACACACACAGTTAAGTAAGACATTTTTCACATTTAAAATTGTTTTAGTACTTTTTATTTAACGATTAATAACCTAATTAATTGATTGATTAATCCAATTAATTAGCAGTTAATTAGCAGGGGGTACTTCAGAAAATTGAACCATGATAGGGGGTACCCGGGCCTCCAAAGGTTGAGAACCCCTGCTGTAGATCAAACATGGGACCTTCACGCAAAGCAAACACTCTTACATTCAACTGCAGCCCTTCCTGGACACTGCAGCCTCTCACAGTCGGCAGAGAATAATTGTTCCGCTGACAACTGTGTTAACTCACTCCGAGGCATCTTTTAATGAGTTGCTAGCATTACATTTTGCAGTGTAGGCTAAGCCTCTGGTCTTACCCTTACACTGTTCTGAATAATTAACAAGTTCAACGCAGACAATTAAAGGCTTCGTAAGTCCAGGAGTAATCCAACTCTTGGGTTCCTGGTCAGCTCAAGAAAGGGAACACATAAGAACATGTTTGCTCAAACAGAATTGAACAGGCTGCTTGTTTGCATATACACTGGGGGACAAGGGGCTAAAGATCTCCCCCCCCTCTACAAAGCCTGGGAGGGGGAAGTCCCTTCGGTACCTGGGAGCAACTTACTGTGTAGGGAGATGCTCCAAACTGTTGAATGGTCACACAGTACAGTTGTGCACAGTCATGAGCAGTTAATAAGCAGTTAATAAGCAGTTAATAAGCAGTTAAAAAAGGTGACCCCTGACAATGATGTCCAGTCGGGTCCGACTCTAGGGTGTGGTGCTCATCCCCATTTCAAAGCCGAAGAGCCAGCGTTGTCCGAAGACGCCTCCGTGGTCATGCGACTGGCATGACTCTCCTTGCCGCAGTGCGTAGCATGCGGCTGGAACACGGAGCGCTGTTTACCTTCCCGCAAGCGGTACCTATTCATCTACTCGCATTAACATGCTTTGGAACTGCTAGGTTGGCAGGAGCTGGCCAAGCAACGAGAGCTCACCCCGTCGCGGATTCGAACTGCCGACCTTTCGATCGACAGCTCATGGTTCAGCGGTTTAACCCACTGCGCCACCCGCTGGCAGTTAACAAGCAGTCAATAAGCAGTTTTAAACATAAGAACTTGGTTTCTAATTTGATCAACTTGGGGTAACTATCCCTGAACTCACCTCAGTTTTGGATTTCCTTACAAGAGGGTTCTCCAGTGTTCTGTTCCCAGAACAATGGGGGCAAGCATCCTCTTTAATATTGCAGGATAGCCTAGCTCAGGGGTTCTCAACCAGTGGTACTTTGGCCAACTGGTGGTGGTACTCGGACCGCTGAAACACCAGAACCCCGCTCTGATGCGGCACTTCCGGTGGCGCATTTTTGCTCCTGAGATGCTCCTGCCTTTGGCCGAGCCTCTCGGGAATGCTGAGAAGGGCCCTTCTACCTGCCCAGAGCCTCTTACCTGTGTTTTCTGGCCTCCAAAAACCTGGATACCCGGAAGTAAGTGGCGATGATATCATCACCAGTCACTTACAGTGGTGCGCAGCAGAAGAGTGGCGCTGGAGGTGGTACTTGGCAGGGAAGGGGTTGAGATCCCCTGGCCTAGCTAATATTGACTCCTGGCATCTCATCCTTCCCTTTGTCCTGTCATCTAAAGATGGTGGCTTTAGAAGAAATGACGCATGTGTGGATTGGGAGATCAGGGATTTTGGCCATTGCACCTTCCGAAGTTTTGGAGACTGGAATTATATGGCCCATGTCATATCCCCCCCCCCCCCAGTATCTTGAAAAACAAGGCAGAGAAAGGCACGGAAAAAGCTCAGGAGTTTATTTTGACAATGAGGCTTTCAGTCATTGAACAAAGACTTCACCACGTGGATTCCAGAACAATTGCCAAGTGGCTCTTGGTAAATTTAAGAAGTAAGTGTTAATTGATTGCAAATCAGTATGCACCGAGAGTGCAATTAATGTTAAATTATGTACCATTAATTTTAATCTATATGGACCAATTATGGACTCATCGTGGACAAAATATTGATTCGCTGAGTGCCAGTGAAAGAGTCAGCCCTGCACGAGGCCCTTGAGGAAGTGTCTTTCCAGATAAGTGGAGAGAAGCAGCCAAGCACCTTGAATATCCATCTAGCCCGGTGTCTTTTTTTCTTCTTCTTCTCCTATATATGTGATCTATGGCTTATAGTCAAAGAAGCCTGGGGCACATTCTGCCAAACTGCTTTGTGTCACCTGTAAATATTTGTGCTTCACTTCCTGGGAGACAGGAATACAATGGACTGGATCCCAGGAAGGAAAATAGCCCCCAAGAGCTTTGCACAAGGGTTGCTAGAGTGCAAAAATATGTTGGTTCTGTCTGTTTTCTGGATAGGAGGTCTGGCTCAGTTGATAGAGTGGCTGTCTCATATGCCTGAAGATCTGAAGAACGGCAGTTTGGGATGGCCGGAAGAATCCGTGTCTGTCGGAGAGCTGTCAGCACACTGAGCTGACAAGCTGCAAGAGCCTCTGGGGGAGAGAATCTGCAGCTGCACTTTGAGTGGGAGTCAAGGTCGCCTGTTAGTCAAAGTGTGATGAGGCAGACTCCAGAGAGAGGCTGGACTGTGAAGGGAACCACCTAGAATGAAGGGTTCTATGCAAGACTAGAACATATTGTATTGTAAAAACCACTTGGGGTTTAGAAAGCCTACCTTTGAATTAAAGTCAGAGGAGAAATCCGATGACCAAAGAAAAGGCGGCATATAAATACTGGTGGTTGTTGTTGTTGTTGTTGTTGTTGTTGTTGTTGTTGTTGTTGTTGTTGTTGTTGTTGTTGTTTTCACACATGCTTCTGCAAGAGGTTGTATGTGCTCTTTCATGAATCCTTCCACAGGTGGAGGAGAATCTTTGATTTCAGTTTCATGTATCTGCCCGCCCGGAGCTACTTGGAGAAAGGGTGGCATCTATACAGGCGAAAAATTAATTAAAAGAAATGGTGAATAAAGGCAAGGATCAACAATAGTTCTCTGTCCTGAGATTTAGGAACAGAGTGGAGTATGGAAAAGAAACATACCCCTCCCCAAAAGAAGTAGATTAGATGGGCCAAGATCCACCACCTGGTTTCCAAAAGTGGCCAGGTGACTCTGGGAAGGTTACAATGAGGGTCACAGTGCTGTTCACCCGTGGCTTGTCCTCAGCATAAATGGGATGCTACAGCTGAATCCTTGGGTTTCACGTAGGTACCATTGTTAATAAGCATCGAGAGCCCTGTCCTCCATGAAAGTATTTAATGCTGCTTGGAATCCTAATTTAAAGCAGTGCAATGTTAGGGCAGCCACAAGCAGTTGTAAAATAATATACAGATAAAAACCGAGCAGAACAGAACCTCCCCAAGCACATCGGCAAAAGAAACATTTTCTTGTTCATTTTTTTTTCAATCTCCTTTGAAAAATTTCATTTTCCAGCTTACTTAAGTGGTTTACAAAAAAAGTAAAAATCAATAGCCTATATTTAACCATTATGTGCCACTGATAGCCAATATGCTGTGTCTATTTTAAACACCAATAATATATATATATATATATATATATATATATATATATATATATATATATATATATATATATATATATATATATATATATATATATATATATATATATATATATATATATCTCCCATGAAGTGCAAGGCAAGGGGAATTTAATACATTAGTCAAATGGCACGTTTGGCTGAACTTCTCTTTATGGAGCAAATATTATAGCACTTATTTATGCCCTGAGTTTTATTAACGGGACTTCTGACAAATTATACTTAATTTAGCACAATGAAGTTTTATATTTGAATAATGCCATTTTATTATTAATTAGAGCGTTCAAAATGGCAGGTGGAAAAATGTTGGGTATGGTACCTGCCCACCCAGGAAAGGAGGGGTAAGGAAGAGAGAGAGAGAGAGAGAGAGAGAGAGAGAGAGAGAGAGAGAGAGAGAGAGAGAGAGAGAGAGTCATGGCACTATGTGGAACTTTGTACCCTAGGAAATTAAGTTGGCTGTATTACCCCTGCTAACTGGGCAAGAGGCACTTTTTCAATTGGTGCTCCTCTTATATTTAGCAGGGGGAGAGTAACTGCCCCCCTTTCACCCCAGCACAGTGTCTTTTCTGGTGGCTGTTTGCTGGTGGTGTTCTGCATCTTTTTAGATTGTGAGCCCTTTTGGGACAGGGAGCCATTTCATCATCTGATTTTGTCTGTAAATGGCTTTGTGAACTTTTTGTTGAAAAGCGGTATATAAATACAGTTAATATATAAATACTGTTAATACCCCGCTGGCAGCAACCATCTCTTTTCGGAATAAAATACCCCGCTGGCAGCAACCGTCTCTTTTCAGAATAAAATACCTATTGTTTGTCTCTTTGTTTCCTCTCTCTTCAAATTGCTTGTGTGTAAATAATCTTGAGGTTCACTATGGGATTAGATGTTTTTTCACCCCTCATAATAAGTCCTCGCATGAAACTACTCTCCGCCAGGATGAGACATCATAGATACACTCAGAAAAGACACGTTTAAAAATAATATTGATCAAATTGTAGGGGCAGTGAACTGTGAAACAGGTCTATTTTCCAACCAGTTTTTCAGTTACTGATTGATTGTGGGACCACCGAATGCAGTTTTCCTAATGGGTTAGCAGAATTGACTTCTGAATGACAATGCTTTCTTCCCCCAGGCTCTCCGTGCCCCTGGAAGCTCAATGAATGAAACAATATCGCTGGACTTTATAGAATCGAGGTCACATTAATCTCCAAGGCTCCTAAGTGACTCCCCTTTCCCCTCACCAAGCAAAAATAAATCAATTAAGTTCTTTTCATAAAGAAGGCAGGCAGGAAACTTTGGCCCAAACTGTAGGCACGGAACTTTTTCCATTTAGTTTAGGAGAAAGAATTTTAATCATCACTTTTTCAAATGTTCTGAAGAAACTTGGGTACATGGGAGAGGGCTTTCTCCCTGGAAATGGACAGGCTGTGGAACTCCTTGCCACAAGAGATCCAATAGACCCTGGCTGTATACTGTTGCTGCTATGGCCTACAGATGCTTTAATTTAAGGCAATGTTTAATCTTTCTTGATGCCTCTGGATTATTTTTTTTAAAATAGTGTTTGATTGTTGTGATTGTGTTGATTATGTATCTATATGTACTGCTTTTAAACAAAGAGCTCTCAAAGCACAGTTTACAAAAGATAGGAATAAGGTTTTGTCCTGTCCCAACGGACTCACAGTCTAAAAGAATCACATGAAAACAATAAAGGAATAAATGTTTTATATTTTTTTTAAAAATAAATTGTTCGAAATAAATGGTAAAACTGGGTTAGAAGCCACTTTATTTGTGTAGAAAAAAAATAGAAGTATTTTAAATGAGTGAATATTTTCTCCTGGCCCTTCTGGGTGCACTTTTGTGCATCTGAAAGACAAGGAATGTGTGTTTTGCTGCTGTTCCCAAGGAACAGCTTACAAGCTCTTGGTACGCACCGGGTTTTGATACTTTGATCACTGTTTGCAGGTTTTGACTCGGTATACAAAACCCTTTAAAGCCCATCAAAACTGACAGCGTCACCAGACTCTCGCGAGTTGCTTTAATGTGGAAAGGTGGGGTACCATGAATCGTGCACACAGGTGTCGTGGAGTCGGTGAACGGCCGGGGAATGGAAGTTTTGGAACAGAAACGCAGGGAGGCAAGTGGTTGATCTCCAAGCTGCTTGAAACTTCAGATGACATTAGCAGACGATTTGAGACAGCTTGGGATAAGGATCAGAACATACCAGATGAAATAAAAAAAAGCCGACATAGTACTGAAGAGTGGGGAGGGGGACAGGAGGAAAAAGGAGAGGGGAGGCCGCCGTCAACCTAAGAATTGTTCAGCAATGGAAAAAAAAATGGTGCCATTCAGTTCATACAAGGACTCCCATTCAGCCCAGACACGCACTTTGGGACCGAGAACAATACTTGGGCTATAAACTGGGAGAAAAGAAGTCTGGATAGGGGAATACAGACAGCCGAAGCAATTACGGAAGCCCTTCAGAGAATGCCAGCTCCATTCCTCACGTCCCAGGCCTTCGACGAGGCCTGTACGTCTACATTCATAGGTTTGCGTGGCATGGTTTGCGTGCAATTGGACGCCGAAGAATTAAAACGTGAGTGACCCGCCAGTAAGAGATTCCGAAAAACAGACATTCCACTTTGCGGGGCCATTCAGAGGAATTTTATCAGGGGGTACAAAGTTTCTTTTGGACCCCTCATGTGAATTTGGCTCCTGGGCCCCCCATTTTTTGCTCTTGGGTCCCCCTTTTTGAACCATTTTTGACCCTGGGCCTGGGTATGATTTTACCCCCTTAACCCCCCTCTCAGAGGCTCTGCCACCTCGCTTCCCCCATAGATGCAAATGCATGAAAGTGGCGCATTAGAATTGGACGGTCACCTGACTATCAAGCTCAATTTAACAGAGGCATGAGAAAGGGCTGGCCGAAGCAGAAGATCTCCACTACTGGTCAGAATCTGGACCTATCAGCCAGGAGCCCCAGAAGCTGCACCTTCTAAGCCCCCTGAAGATCTGGTCCCCCTTGCACTGGGAACCTCACATGCTCCTGTAAGAAAAGGTAAAGGTATCCCCTGACAATGAAGTCCAGTCGTGTCCGACTCTAGGGTGTGGTGCTCATCTCCATTTCAAAGACGAAGAGCCAGCGTTGTCCGAAGACACCTCCGTGGTCATGTGGCCGGCATGACTCTCCTTGCCGCAGCGCGTAGCATGCGGCTGGAACACGGAGCGCTGTTTACCTTCCCGCAAGCGGTACCTATTTATCTACTCGCATTGACATGCTTTGGAACTGCTAGGTTGGCAGGAGCTGGCCAAGCAACGAGCGCTCACCTCGTCGTGGATTCGAACTGCCGACCTTTCAATCGACAGCTTATGGTTCAACGGTTAGCACACTAATTCTGGCAACCAGCCAGGAGGAAAAGAGAATCCCCAGGTAGGGAGGTCGAGCCTGGGAGGGATAACCTCAGCCTGGAGGGATTTAAGGCCACAGTCCACCTTGAGTATTCACTGGAGCAAATTGCTCTTTCAGAGCTATCTGTGGTCCTGCAACGACAGACAGCTTTGTCTGTAGTGGTGTAGTGTAGTGTAGGATGGTGTAGTGGTTTGGGAGTCGGACTTAGACCTGGAAGATCCAAGTTCAAATCCCCGCTCAGCCACGAAGCTTCCTGGGTGACCTTGGGCCAGTCACTATCTCTCAGACCCACCTACCTCACAGGTTTGTTGTGAGGACAAAAAGGAGGGGAGAAAATATGTACACCACTCTGAGCTCCTTGGAGGAAGGGCGGTATAAAAATGTGAAAAATAAATAAATAAATAAATTGTGCCTTCACCAAACAAGTTCAAGTCTTATGAGATCCCAGGCATGGTCTAGCCTTGGCAATTTCTCTCGTTGCTGACTGGGCAGTCTGGTACCCGAGTAGTAGCATGGAAAAGCACTTAGGGAGGAGCAGGTACATGTTGTTCCTGGTGGACATTCTGTGGCATCACTGTAGGAAGTCAGTTTGCGCAAGCATCACTGGTTCTGGCTACGTGGACTAGTGGGTGACCAATGGGGCGGAGATACCCCTGCGCCTGGACTTCGGGGGCTGGAAACTGCAAATTTGATCTTCAGAAGCACCGACATCTGGAAGCTGCCATAACAGATATCTAAGGTTCAGCTAACAGGATTGCCCTGGAACAAATTGTGTAGATGACACATTTGGACAAACTGTTTTCCTGAGCATTCACCCATGGAAATAATTCCAAAAGTCACGTGCAGAATGCAACGCAGCCGCCAGCCTTCTAAAACCGAAGGCAGAACTCTTGAGCGTATCTTCATTTATTTCTATGCAATTTGGATGGGTAAAGAACTCTATGGGCTGGGGGTCAGTGTCTCCTTTGTTCCTTCTTAGCTACAGGCGGTGTGTTGTAGTGGTTAGAGAGTTGAATTTGGACCAGGAAAGCTTGAATTCAGATATTTGTTTAGCCATTAAAATTACTGGATGACTATCCGTCACTATGTTTCAGCCTGACCTACTCCACAGGGTTGTTGGAGAGGATAAAATGTGAGGGAGGAGCCGTGTACACAACTTGAGCTCCTTGGTGAAAGATGGTATATAAATGTGAACATTTAATATCACTCAATCAACACTTGCATGTTTGCGTGGTTTATTCACCCATCTAATCCAGGGGTCCCCAAACTTTCAGCTGCCAGGGACAAATCATATGTATGCGATTAAAACAATAATTTTGAAGAAAGAAGCATACATTTTTTTTATTTTTAGAGAGTGTGGGTTTATGTTGCAGCAAATGCCGCCTTAGGAAAGTCTTTCCCAGCTATGTGAGGGTGAAGGGGGAATGGCTCTTCTTGGAACCTGCCATCAGCAACATTCACAGCTTACAAGCCATGATGGGGATAAGCAACATCCTGGTTGTAGGAGTAGGTTTTCTTTGTGCCAGGTGCAAGGGAGTGGCGACAGGATAAAAGTATCTTGTTGTCTTGTGCTCCCTGAGGCATCTGGTGGGGCCACTGTGAGATACAGGAAGCTGGACTAGATGGGCCTTTGGCCTGATCCAGCAGGGCTCTTCTTATGTTCTTATGTTCTTATGTTCTATTTGTATTAAAAATTACTAATATTTTTGTTTAAAAAGCATACTGTCTGATCAATAGGGGATGCTTTTTTAGTCCATTAAAAGGGGGAGATTCCTTTGATTAATACATTTGTGCATTCCTCATAATAAGTGTTAGAAATAATCAGAAACAAAAGTTAATTCTTCCTGTTTGATTTGAACAGAAGCTCTGCATTAGACTTCCATGACGTATCGGTGATAGGGTTTATAGGTCTTCCCATAAGCTGGAGTAGTTTTAATAAGCTAATAAATATCTCATCGTGACCCTTTTGTAGTCTTACTGTGATATCTAGCATTAAATTTGATGTGTGGAAATAGAGGGAGCTAGGAGAGGAATGCTGCAGATTTGCATTGAACGCTTTTGGGTGGAGGGTGGTTTTCTTTTTAACCTACAAAACACGTATCCGTGGGCTGGGCCGGTTTTCGTGTCAAGATCTTATTCACAGCATTTTCTGATGCTGTCGCATTTTCTGGAGATGGTGAAGACGCACAAGAAATCTCGTGAGACACATACGTAATGTTTTTTTCGGCACTTTGGTGCTTGTGTTTTGCTGATTTCTGAAGATTACTTGAATTCTTAATATGGGAGAGAACAATGTTTGTTATCAACACTCAGAGATTGACTTCATGATAGCGGCAGGGGTTATTGGGAGGTGTTGAATCGTGCCTTGCTTTGCGTTGTATTCCACTTGTTAGCACAGAGGCATTTCGTTTATAATGCCGAGGAGTGAAAAGGAACGTCATTCTAAGCAGCTCTCCAAACGGATGCTCGACATCTCTAGCCTGGGGGGGATGAGGTGCTCTCTAGCTAAGCATCGTGGAGGCAGAGGCATCCCCCGCAGTGATATCATCATCTCATCTCAGCAGTTTGAATGGGGAGAGTCCAGGTTCTCAGGTTCTTACTAAACATAAGAACATCAGAAGAGCCTTGCTGGATCAGGCCAAAGGCCCATCTAGTCCAGCTTCCTGTATCTCACAATGGCTCCACCAGATGCCTCCAAGAGCACACAGCCAACAAGATAACCTGTTTCCTGCTGCCACTCCCCTGCACCTGGCACAGAGAAAACCTTCTTCTAAAACCAGGAGGCTGCTTATGGCTTGTAACCTTGGATGGTCTTTTCCTCCATGAATCTGTCCAAACCCCTTTTAAAGGCATCTAGGCCAGGTGCCATCACCACTTGCTTTCGTCTGCCGGAATGGCTCCAAAGGCGAGGGGGCGAGGCCGCCTTCTCCCATCGTGTAACGGAGGGTCAGAGCCCTGCGGAACTTGGAGCTCCACCCCCCCTGCAGTGACGCCAGTGGATGGAATATATGTATAAATAAGTAGCATGGGGCAATCTGGACTAGACCACAATGAGGGGAAAGTGTTGCAGCCCCTTGAACTCTGCAATGGTCTCAATCTGGACCAGGATCACCAGCATGTGCTGTTTACATGAGAGACCTGAAGCAGGCAGTGTCAAACCTGCAGATCCTTGGGGAAAAGAGCGTCGCTTATTGTTTCCAGGATCCATGTTCAGTAGCGCAATCCTACCCAGCTCCTCCACTGGTGCAGCAGTGGTGGAGGGCAGAACGGGAGGCTTTGGGAGGGAAAGGGGATTTAAATCCCTTTTAAAGGGGGTTGTAAAGGGGATTTAAATCCTCTTTCCCTTCCAAAGCCTCCCGTTCTGCCCTCCACCACTGCTGCACCAGTGGAGGAGCTGGGTAGGATTGCGCTGTAAGTCATGGAATCTCCAGGTAAAGCTATCTGTAACTCTGGAGATATGTTGCCGGAGCAGACAACAATCCTGAGCATGGTGGAACACCTTGGCACAGGATGTGGTGATGGCACCTGGCCTAGATGCCTTTAAAAGGGGGTTGGATAGATTCATGGAGGAAAAGACCATCACAGGTCACAAGCCATAAGCAACCTCCTGGCTTTGGAAGTAGGTTTTCTCTGTGCCAGGTGCAAGGGAGGGACAACAGGAAACAGGTTATCTTGTTGGCTGTGTACTCCTTGAGGCATCTGGTGTGGCCACTGTACTGTGTGATGCAGGAAGCTGGACTAGATGGGCCTTTGGCCTGATCCAGCAGGGCTCTTCTGATGTTCTTATGACTCAGGGTCTGACTCAGCATGGCAGCGGCATGTGTTCAAACAGCACATTACAACTTCAGGCCCAATGGAATATTCAGCCACCCTTGCCTTCTCCTGTCCAACCCATGGCAGGTGGCCAAATCCCAGGCAAACACCTAGCTCTGTCTTGTTGCAGGAGGACCACTGTGTTTTCTCTCCATACAGTTGTATCTGAAACAGATGGACTGTGCCAGGTGGAAAATACTCTTCTGAAAACAAAGGAAGGAAGAGCAGGCTTCTACTGAGCTCAGGAGAAAGAAGACAGGAACAGGTCCACAGCCTTAGTGCAACAGTGAGCTGTTGAGGTTTTTTTCTATATATAAAAAAACATTGCTAGAAAATCAAATCAATATTACAGGCTTGCTATTTTAGTAATTCAAGAGGAAATGGAAAACAGATATTAGATGAATAAATGGTCGCTTTTTTATGAGATATAGAAAAATCATAAGGGACTGACATTTATAATTCCCTTAATGCTCTGTCTCTCGTGAGTTATGGGTCAATCCCCTACTCCGGACCTTACTGCATGTTCGCTCTTTTTATTAAAGTAGGCCAGAAGGTTGTGTCAGCATTTCCATTATAAACCTCTATTAGCAAGGGTTTATAACTGCCTCATAAAAAAAAATTCTCAAGGCTAAATCTTGGCACATCATGATTTCATCTAGAAACAAAAGATCTTTCTTTTTTTCTTTGAGATGTTGTTCTCTTTTGTTTGTTTAAAGCCTGACAATTTTAACCATTTCACTTTAAACCAATAAAATGGAAGGCAGCTCTTTCCTTTCAAAGAGAGCTGAAAGGAGCATGGTTTGTCAGAAATAAAGAGCGCAATCCTGCGCAAAGTTAAAATGGCGGAGCGAGTGCTCCGCTGGTCCAAGCCGTCGCAAACATGCCATGAAGCGATGACTCGTGAGTAAGGGCGACCGGTGCGGTGGCCGGCTGCCCTCACTCCGCCACCAGATTGTTCCAGCTGCCGGAGAAGGTAAGTGGGGCACAGGGGCGGTCCAGGCGGTAAGGGAGACCGGTCGTTGTGCTGCCCCTGTGTGTATTAGACCCCAAGTGCACAACCAGCAAACTCCCTGGGGAAATTGTCTCTTTACTGGAGTGTACCTCTTAAGAACAGAACATGAAGCTGTCCTAGATGGCATCAGATTATTGACCCATACAGCCAAATAGGAGTACTGTATTTTTATCCCACTCTTCCTCCAAGGAGTTCTGGGTGGCATACCAAGTTCTTCCACCCTTGTGATGTTCTTCCAGCCCCCACAACCAACTGTGAGGTAGATTAGTGTTATGCTCCCTGTTGCGGCCTCACACTTGCAGGGAAAGAGTGGGCAGGAGGTGTGGTCTGGAGGTTGCACTGTCGCATGGCCTAAAAAAGCTAAGCAGGATCAGCCTGGGTCTCGCTTTGGATGGGGACCAGAAGCCACTGGTGGAAGAGTCCGCTGGCAAGAAACGGATAACATCTTGAGAACTGGTCTGATTTGCAGCTGTTGCTTGTGGAAGCTTGGAAAGTGCAAGAGTTGTACAAGCCAGCACGATGACTGCACTATGAAGGGAAACATATGGAGAAAAGGAGGGTTCTATGAGTCTCTCTCTCATAGAAGAACACTGAAAAAAATGGAGTGTATGAACAGCCTGCTGATGTAAACTGCCTTGAGTCTACGAGAAAGACGGTATATAAATACTGAAATAAATAGTTTCCTCCTCCCAGCCATTCACATGGCCAACACCTTGAAGCAAACAAGGGAATCCTAACCCATCTCCTTGGTCTCCTTCATACCCTGTTTCCCGGAAAATAAGACTGGGTCTTATATTAATTTTGGCAAAAAAAAAAATTGTCAAACAATTTTGGCAATTTTGGGGGGCAAAAAACGCAGTAGGTCTTATTTTCAGGGGATGTCTTATTTTTTTAAATGTACCAGTACAACAATTTACATTTATCCAAATGCAATCATGTCATCTTCTTCTGGAACATCGTCATAACTCTCCAAACCCCATATTCCAGCCTGAACTTCTTGCGACTCCATTGCCTGTAGAACCATTGGCCCAATCTCTCATATCCAGCAATAGAGCAGGCGAGTACTGGCAGGTGAGTTCCAAACTACCGGTAGGTCTTATTTTTGGGGTAGGTCTTATTTTCGGGGAAACAGGATACTTGGTGGCGGCAGCGGCATCACATCAAGGGATGGCAACTGTCAGGCTGAAATATGGTGATCAGCCCCAGGTCACCTAGTGATCTTCATGGCTGAATGATGAGGATTAAAACCTTGTTCTCCTGGATACTCATGCAGCACACTAACCATTAACGCTCAAATATTATTACTCCAAAGTCTCAGACAGGTCTTCTCTAGCCTGCGACCGGAGATACTTTTATCTCAAGAGCTTGCCAACGGAACCTGGGACGTCTGCATGGAAAGCATGTGCTCTAACAATGCACTAAACATTGTCATTTCTCCCCACCAGAAATGCCACTGCTTTCATCAGTCGCCTGATTTTTTTCCCAGGAAGAGCTCACCGGAGGAGCAGTATTGAGGATTACTGTGCATGTATCGTAAAGCGTTTTCCAGCAATGAAGAGAATGGGCATCTTTGACACGCATGGTTCTCTGTCATGCGTGCAGATTCCCCATGCATGCGCTGGAACCACTGCCGTGGAGCACATGAGCAGGCCAGACTTTTATGGTGCCTTGACGTTGAGATTCAAGCTATTTAGAAAATGGAAAGAGAGATTATCGGCTCCCTAGAGAGCTGCAGGCTCGAGGATCAAAGGACGAAAACCTAGATAATCATTTTTATTTTGATTCCAATTATGGAATGCATTCACTCTTATTGGTTTACCTAAATGCAATGGCATGACTTTCCAAAGCTTGTTATCTGCATTTCATATTCACCCCCCCCCCCCGCATCAGTATGAAGTACATAATCTGATGTCTGAACACTTTTATCTTCAGATGCAAACCCCATGTCAGATACAGAAATCTATTAATTAGAGTGTTTCACTCCCCCCCCCCTTTTATAGGGAGAGAGTACTGTATTAGTAGGGAGAGTCAATTCTTTGGAATAGGAGCCATATCTTCAGAAAAGCAACTGATTAGGGTTTTGCCATGCTGTAATATTCCCTTTTAAGGTATAAAGGTGCTAAGTTTCACATGCTCAGATAATAGGGTTTCTTTGGGCAGGCTGGGGAGGGGGGGGAAGAAACAAGACCCAGCAGTTAATTAAAAAAAACAACGGGAAGGTAAAGTCTGATGCTCAGTAAATACTCCATTGCAACATGTCTAGGAAACTTCCATGCATGAAAGCAGAGGTACTTTTGATCTTCAAAAGCATAATCAGAGAATATTTTGCACTTGGCTTCAGTTGACCGACATCTGGGTTCTAGTAAAAAAACAAACACACAGTTGCTCACTCAAGCCTCAAATCTGGTCACCAGGATTGATGAGCACCTGAGGCAGGGTACTGATTCCAATTTCCTAGTGGTAAATCAGCAGAAACAAAAAGTCCTTCTCCTCTAGTTTCATTCCTGCTCTTCTACCCACACTCCTTGGATTCGAAAAGCAGGGAACAGAGTGGAAGAGGAAGTGGAGGAGAGGAGAGTGGTGGGCTAGAGTGTCTCCCTGGAAATTCTCTAGAACAGGGTTTCCCAACCCATTGGTGCCGGCTGAGTACCACCTCCGGCACCACTTTCCTTCTGAGTACCACCGGAAGTGACTGGTGATGACTTCATCGCCAGTTACTTCCGGGTTTTCAGAGGCTAGTAAATGCAGGGAGGAGGCTCTGAGCAGGTGGGAGGGCCCTTCTCAATGTTCCTGAGAGGCTTGACCAAAGGTAGGAGCTTCTTGGGAGCAAGAACATGCCACCAAAAGCCCCATGTTGGAGTGGGGTTCCAGTGGTCCAGCGGTCCGAGTACCACCAGCAGTCAGCCAAAGTACCACTGGTGGTACTAGTACCACAGGTTTGGAACCCCTGCTCTAGTCCACCATTTTCCTCCACTTTCTCCTTCATGCAGTTCCCCCTTTTTTCTCAGGAGGAAGAGCTGGAGCAATGGTGATGGCCATTGCGGTGGGTGACAGTACCTCTACCCCTGCTAATTCGCCACTTGCAGAAACCACTTCAGCCCACCGTGGGTAAGCTGGCTCTGTGGCCATCCTGGTCTCCAGTAAGCACAATGCAACCTTGTTAAACAAATACAGTCGGGCCTCCATATCCATTCCAGGCCCCCCGCGGATACGTGAAAACCACGGATAAGGGTGAACGGTTTTCTCCACGGTTTTCTGAGGGTCCCCCACATGTGCGGGGGGCAAGGGACCATCCACGGATATGTGAATCAGCAGATAGTGGATTCGCAGATAGTGGGGGAAACTTCACACAATGCCTTAATACAGATTGGTTTTTGATATTTTATGTTTGTTGCAACCTGCAATTATATAGGGCTTCTCCAGTTCTGTTTCAGCATCAACTGAGATGGAGAACATTTGACAGCCCTTGCCAAAGTTTCTGAGACACAATACCGTGCATGTCCGCCTTCCTTTTTTTTTTTTTTGCTTCCAGCTGGTAAATAGGATTGCGTATGCACAAAGCAAAGATCAGAAAAACAGTGTTTTTGGCATATGCTGTGAAGTTGATATTCTGTTACAAAACAAGCTCTTTTCAAGAAGTGCATGGCAGGACGAGGACGATGCCCCCGTCTCTGTGTAGAGCAAATTGCATCAGATTACAGGAACCGCGTGATCGAGGATATCTTGGCATGACCCAATTCCCAGTCTGATTTGGTTTTGCTTATATCAGTAGACCATCTGATCCGATTCAGAGCAATGGGAGATTACCCCGCTATCTAATTAGAGTATCTCTGCAATAAATATACCGACAAACACATGCCACGGGAGTCTTGCCCAATTAGATAGGATGGTATCCGGGATGCGGATTTCTTGTAGAAAACGAAAAGATACGTTCAGTATCTCTTATCCGCAGGGCGGCTGTTTCCACCTGCTTCCACTCCTCCTCTTGGTCCTTGGATTTGAAAAGGAAAGGAGGAATGGAGTGGATGGAGAGAAGAGTGGTGGGCTAGAACGTCTCCAGTCCAGATAGCCATCAACTCTCTGGCCTGGCACATTCCTCTCCTTCATTCTTCCTCTTAGTCAGTTGAAGTAGATTCAGAGGAGGGTAACAAATATGGTGATGGGTCTGGAAACCCGCACACAAAATAAGACCTGATTTAGAACGAGCATGAACACCTCTCTAGGCAGCAACAGAGGCACCAGTGGCTTCAGGGATCAGCTGGTGGGCCCTTCAATGAACCTTGGACCAACCTAGGTAAAGGTAAAGGTGACCCCTGACAATCAAGTCCAATCGTGTCCGACTCTAGGGTGTGGTGCTCATCCCCATTTCAAAGCCGAAGAGCCAGCGTTGTCCGAAGACGCCTCCGTGGTCATGTGGCTGGCATGACTCTCCTTACCGCAGCGCGTAGCATGCGGCTGGCACACGGAGCGCTGTTTACCTTCCCGCAAGCGGTACCTATTTATCTACTCACATTAACATGCTTTGGAACTGCTAGGTTGGCAGGAGCTGGCCAAGCAACGAGAGCTCACCCCGTCGCGGATTCGAACTGCCGACCTTTCGACCGACAGCTCATGGTTCAGCGGTTTAACCAACCTAGCCAACCCCTAATGATGCTCCAGGACGACAGAAAAAAAAACACAAAACAAAAACGAGAGCACACCCTAGGAGCAATGAGGCTCAATCATGTCACTTCCAATCCAGGAAAAAAAAATCCCATAATCTGCTTCCAGCCATGGTTGAGTTCATCTCACCACCACCCCTCTCTCTTCCAGGTCATTAGTTGCACGCATTTATGCATTTCTTCATGAATAAGGCTTTAAGCTCTTGGCGGGCAAGCACTCTCTTCTGTGTTTATATACTGCCTAGGCGACTTCCATACCAACTGGGGCATTTTTATGCGCCTCATCATAAAAATGGAAATTGCTGTTTCAGTAGCTTGGGTGCCAGATCAGAGAGCTGGAAGGATCCGTCTCTATAAGCAACTCCTTTCGAGGAGAAGGAAGGATGTAAAGAGGATAAATGTTGGTGTGAGGCCTGTGAGGAAAACTGACGAGCAAATACAAGATGAACAAGAAGCCAGTGAGGCTCAGGGAATAGATAAGATCACAGGAGATGAAGCTGCTGGCTTTGATGGCTAAGGCTTGGGATAGGCAAAAATGTCTAAGAGACCACAGGTAGCAGATATGATTAAGATCCACAACAGGTGCATAAAGGCTGTTGCTTTACTGAGTGACATGGATCAGGCTGAGGAACCAAACCTGGACCAATAATTATCTTGGGGCAGGAGGTGTGGTCCTGGAGTTGAACTGCCTGAAGACTGCCGGAAGCTAAGCAGGAGCAGCCCGTTGGTGTTGGAAGGGGGCAGACCGGAAATCACTGATATGCTAACAGCAGCGGTGAAAGCCTGGGGTTGGTTTTCCAACAAAACCCCTTCCTTTTCCTCCTTACAGTTGGGTTGGTTGTATAATTGGTCCTTCCCTCATAGCGGCTTGGTACAGGTGAACCAAGGTTGTGCAATGCACAGAAGAGATTTATGGCCATTGATTGTGGAAAGGGTGACTTTGCAATTTTATGGGAAGATGCGCTTGAAACATTTTGTTCCTTCTTGTAAGGTCTCCAGAGCCACCAAGCTTTTGCACTGTAAATGAACCTTAAAGATTTGTCGAAAATAAAACTAGATTTGCCAGAATGAGTGTGTGTGTGTGTGTGTGTGTGTGTGTGTGTGTGTGTGTGTGTGTGTGTGTAAGAGAGAGAGAGAGAGAGAGAGAGAGACAGACAGACAGACAGACAGACAGACAGACAGACAGACAGACAGACAGACAGACATTTTACATTTTATAAATCCTCTATTTTTATAACCTTGAATCCCAAAGATGCTTCGTTCAATTTACAGAGAGAGACTATTTCTCCATCATTCTGTACTAAAAGTCTAGGCTGCACTTAGCTATCACTGATCAGATATTTCTGTATTATCTTCAGCATGGGCACACCAATCTGGATTCACACGCCAACCCACATGAACTGGACTGCAGGGTCACTTCCCATTCTACAGGCACTTCTGACATGTTGCTTGTTTGCTCGTTGTTGCTTAAGGAGCATCGCAATCTGAGAGATACTGCATTGTAATCTGTGACCCAGAGGTGAAACAAGGGTGGAGCGGAGGCAAGTAGTTCTGCAAGACTCCGTTACACTGGAGTCAGCGGCCCCTCCCCTTTGCTGTTGGAGCCATTCCGGCAGCGACAGGGGAGTGTCCTGCGTGTTGCCTTTGCTGCCAGAATGGCTCCAACAGCAAGGGGGAGGGGCCGCTGTCTCCAGTGTAACGGAGTCTTGCAGAACTACTTGCCTCCGCTCCACCCTTGTTACGCCTCTGCTGTGACCTATCCCCAATGAAGACAAGGCTAGGGGGTGAATAGGGTCCCCCTATTCATTTCTTCTATGATTCCTCTGGCTTGCAGGCTGCACATTGATCCAGTGGTGCAAAGAAGCAATCTGGATCTGATCATACACACAGTTGTGCCCACGTTCTGTTTGTACGGCGGCTGCTTTGATTGTCTGGGCCGAGTCTGGTTGGAACACCCAAAAGCAGATTACCCATATTGTCCCGAGTATAAGACACACCTGATTATAAGACGCACCCTTAAAGTTTGGTGCTATTAAAAAAAATCGAATTAAATCACTGGCATTAAATTGCAACAGCCTGATTATAAGACGCACCCCTAGTTTAAAAACTTAAATTAGGAGAAAAAAGTGAGTCTTATACTCAGACCAATTCGGTATTTCCCTAACAACAATAACACCACCTTGGCCTGGTTTCCAGCTTCCTCCACCAGTATTTACTGCCTTTGAGAGCTCCCTGCAAAGCAAGTGCTGTGTATTTCAATGTTATCTTTTAACCACTTGACAAGTCCACCTATTTTACTGTGATTATTTTATACTACGTTGGGAGCATAATAGTTCCTTTTGGACATGTTGAAGCGCAGGATTTGTAGCATTGCCGAAACCCCCATGATTTATCGCCAATACTTTTGAGGATGCATTTCAGGGCAATGCTCGCAATCGGCTTGACTGCTGGCGTTTTCTTCTTGTCGTACTGCTCAAAACTGCGAGGAGCTGCAAGACAACCCAGTTCCCCGAGGTTGTGATATTTACCCCCCCTTCCTAAAAAAAGAAAAATGTACAAGCAAAGCAAAGCTTTTGACAGACTTGAAAGTGAGATCAGATACTCAGTTGGATATCTCCGTTAGCGGTTTCGACATTCCTTGTGTTGCCTGCTCTTTAGTGTGGCTGAAAACACCTAAAAACCGAGCCATGCAGCTATTTTTTTAACACAGCAATTCAGAGGCTGTTTTGCTCCCATGCATCTTAAGTCATAAAATGCACATGGAATTATATCCAAGCCACAAAAACAAAGCCAGCCAACCAATTATATTCCAGTTGCAATACTGAGACAACAGTATGTCTGACTGCCAGAGCTGGAAAGGAATCTGGGACGGAGAAATGATGTGGTGCCCATAGGATGCTACAGTAGAAGCTCCATGGCCAGGAGATCCTGGGGAAATGCCATGGGAAATTGTACACTGGAACTCCCATGACTCCCATCTGAACTCCCATGACTCCCATCTGAACTCCCATGCCTCCCATCTGCCCTCTGGTGGTGATTGATGACTGCCACAAACACTGAAGGTTCATGGGGAGGCAGTGGCGTCACTAGGGCGCGCGCCGCCCCATAGCGGGGCGCACGCATCACCCAAATGATGCCTCCACCCTATACCCCCCCTCTTGCCATGATTTTGGAGGGGGTGCCCAACGAGGCGCTGCTCCAGGCACCCGACAGGCCGCCGCTCCAGGCCGCTGGCCCAGGCGCCCCCTTAAATGTTGCAGGCGGCTTGGGGACGTCTTCCCCGGCCGGCTGTCCGGGGCCTTCTCAGGAAGGCCCGCTGCGCGAACGTTATTTATAACGTTTTTTAGCGCATGCGCAGATCGTTCCTGAGGGAAAAGGGTATGTGCGCATGTGCAAAAAACGTTATAAATAATGTTCACACAGCGGGCCTTCCTCAGAAGGCCCTGGTGCGTCGGCCGGGGAAGCTGGCTCTGGGGACGTCTTCGGGGGTGACGCGCGCAGGAGAGGTGACGCGTTACGCGCATGCGCACGTCACCCCTTGTGCGCATAACACCATAGTGACCCGCTACCGTCGCTTGACGGTAGCAATGCCAATGTGGGGAGGTGTGTCTGTGGGGTCTCCTCATGGTCCACAATACCCACCATGGCATACAGCAGTGGTTCTCAAACCTTTCAGCACCAGGACCCACTTTTTAAAATGACTCTATCAGGACCCACCTAGCTTTACGAGACGCTCAAACTCCCTATATTTACACAAGCTTGCAAACTCCAGGAGCTCAGCTCTTTGAAGGGCAATTAGCAGCTATCTAATTTTTGAATAGCCTCAGGGCTTGTGGCAATGACTTATCTGATCTTTCCATCACCTGGGACCCACTAGAAATCAGGGCGCGATCCACCAAGTGGGTCCCGACCCACAGTTTGAGAAACACTGGCATACAGAATGAGCCTTGAGGTGGTCTGTAACAGAGCAGTCCAGCTCCCCTCCGATCCTTGCATAGGGTAGTTAATCCTATGTAGCTTTTGTTCTAGATCTGGACATGGTGGCATGTCAGGAAGCCAAAATGCTAGTTGGTTATGATCTTGAGAACAGTTCTCAAGAAACAGAAACTCTTAACAAGCTCACCTGAGGTCAGGATGTCTCAGGGCCTGGGAGACTGACTCCACCCCTGGAGCCCACAGACAAAGAGAAAACAGTACAGGATATCCATTGCTTTGGAGTAATGCTACATCAGGGGCATTGTGTGGAGGGATTAAAAGGGCTGCCACTACATCAGCACAGAGAAGAATGCTGGGAAGGAGGAAGACCGGAAAAGAATACACAGGGCTTAGGGGCAATAGGGGTGTTCCTAGATTTAAAGTGGAAACTTCCCCCTTTTCTTCTTTTAACAGGCTTCTGTTCAAGCTAGGCCTGATTGACTCCATTTTTCTGACTTATGGGTGGACCCTTTCCTTTTGGAATTACAAGTTTGCTGAAAGTGCGTTCTTCTCCCTCTTTCCTGCCAGCTTAGGAGATGGAGGCAGGAAGAGTGTGTACCCAGATAATTTATTTATTTTATTTATTTATAGAATTTTTACCCCGCCTTTCTCCCACCAGGGCAACCAAGGCGGCTTACAACAAAAATATTAAAATACATAAGTACATTTAAAATCAAGAATTAAAATAATTAAAAACAATTAAAACAAACAGCCCCAGTGGGTCATCCACATTAGTTAAAAGCAATTTGTAAAAAAGCCAGCCCACCATGTCAGACATCAAATGCTGATCTAAATAAAAATGTCTTGAGGCCCCGCCGAAAGGTCTCTAAGGAGGAAGCCGTTCTTAATTCCAGGGGGAGGGAATTCCATAATTGGGGCGCCACTGCCGAGAAGGCCCTATTCCGCGCCGCCATCCCCCTCACCTCCGTCAGTGGCGGCACGGTCAACAGGGCCCCCCCTGATGACCTCAGAGTACGGGTCGGATTATAAGGAAGGAGGCGGTCCCTCAAATACCCTGGATAACAGGGCAAGAGGCCTCTCCTCTGCGGAGAAATCCTGTTACAGGAACATCACACAGACCCTCGACCTGTTTGTTAGGGTTAGCTAAAGACAAAGGACACATTCCAAGGGGAGGAGGGATTTTGCTTGGATATCATCGTTTCTCTGAATGTAACCTGAGTTGTACCCCTCCTTCTTGCACATCTAATGATGGTACCTATAAAAATGTGTTCACTCCTTTGTCCGGTGCTTCTCTGATTCCGTTTTGTGCTGCTGGAACCCATGGCCATGTCAAATTTCCAAAAAGGAATAAAGATTCTATGGAGATCTCTCTTCTCTCTCTTAAGACTATGTTTTGTAATTCCTTTTGGGGCCTTTGGGCTAACTCACAGCCATTCTGAACTGTTTTCCGGGGACAGGGGGATTAACAGAGGGGGGCACTATCAGGGTGCTGGGGTCACAGTGTTTGCCTGAAGGTGCTATATGTTGACGGTAGTCCTGTTTAACTTTTTCCAATCGGGATTGATAAAACGCCTAAAGGCTGAGACTTGAACGGCAAACCTTTCGACAAGCCTGTACCCAGCAACAGAGTGGGAGCTGAAAAGAAGAGAGAATCCTGGTAGGCCATTCATACAGGTAGCCCAATATGTTCGACATCATTTAATGGCATTAAACATTCATAAAATAAATTTGACTTTGATAAAAATGGAAAAATGAGGGCCCAGCTTGTGTCAGTCATCCCAGGGCCTTATTGCACTTACTAGGAGACACGATGTAGATATAAATCAAGTGGACTGATAAAAAAAATGCAAATGACTTAAAGCTCTTTCTATCAGACCTTAATTGCTCTCTAGTGTATCTTAGCCACTGGAGAAGACAATGGGTTGAAATGCATTTGGCTTTAATGATTCCTATGATTGGGTTCGGCAAAAAAAAAAAGAAAAAAAGAAAAAAAAGAAAAAAGAATCAGTTTGGCAGTTTGCAGGTCCATGGAGATTTGCAACATCGTGTGTGGAATCTGGACACAAGAGAACGGTTTGCTCGGTGTTTCTATTTTTGAAATGGAATTTAAGTCATCTGCAGTTCTTTTAAAATCTGTCTTCATCTGGATGATTCATACTGGTGTTCTTATAAGTTCTTGCACTTATTGAATTGTTTATCCTGAATAATTTTTATATATATATTTGACGGTCTGTCGTTTGTTACCTTGGCTGTTGTGTTTCGTCTTTGTTTCTTATTCTTGTTTCTTTGTTGATTTAACCTCTCGGGGGCTTATGGATCTGTTTTCAGTCCAAATTGTGGATTCTCCAATCATGGATCGATTCATTTTGTTTGTTTGTTTGTTTGTATTCTTCTTCACAATATTCGCTCTGATGCTGCCGATATAGGCTGGTCGTAACCAGATTCTCATTGCCAGATTGTCATAAAGATCTCTTTATGGGCCCAGCTCTACAAAGGCAGCTCAGAACATTATAATTTTTTAAAGCACAAACACAGTACAAAGGAAGAGGTTTTGTTGGTCTGGCTTCAAACCAGGTTGTAACTGGGATCGGGTCCAACTGCCCTCCGAATGGATCCCCCACCAACTAAACCTCTGATGGTTGCAAAACCTGCAAAAGGACCTCTCTGAAAGATCTTGTAAGGAGGACATATTCATGTCGAAGAAGACTGAGAATCCACTGCAGAATTTAATAGGCATTGATTTCTCCTTTTTATTTTTGGCTATTGTTTTATATAGTCAGGGCGATGGTGTTCCCAGTAGCAATGTATGGTTGCGAGAGTTGGACCATAAGGAAGGCTGAGCGCCGAAGAATAGATGCTTTTGAACTGTGGAGCTGGAGAAGACTCCTGAGAGTCCCTTGGACTGCTAGGAGATCAAATCAGTCAATCCTAAATGAAATCAACCCTGACTGTTCCCTGGAAGGACAGATACTAAGGCTGAAACTCAAATATTTTGGCCACCTAATGCGAAGAGAGGAGTCTCTGGAGAAGACTCTGATGCTGGGAAAAATTGAAGGCAAAAGGAGAAGAGGAAGGCAAAGGATGAGATGGTTAGACAGCATCACTGATGCAACGAACATGAAAATGAGCGAACTCAGGAAGATAGTGGAGGACAGGAAGGCCGGGCGGGATATGGTTCATGGGATCATGAAGGGTTGGACACGACTTAATGACTGAACAACAACAACAATTGTTTTATATTATATTTTAAAATACTGTACCATACTGAAATCTCTCAATCATTGTTAGGCTTACCAGATCCATACCTGGACAGAGTGCTAGACCTTTAAGAGAAGGAATGTGGACAGGTTTAGCTTATTAAACCCTTAGAGCAGGGGTTCTCAACCTGTGGTACGAGTACCCCTAGGGGTACGCGGACCAATGGCAGGGGGTACGCCAGAGCATGCCCCTTATCAGCATCAATTAGTAGTTAATTACTTGTTAATTAGAACTTAAATGCAATCCCCCCAGTCTGTCTGTCTGTCTGTCTGTCTCTCTCTCTCTCACAGAGGGGAGAGAGAGAGAGAGAGAGAGAGAGAGAGAGAGAGAGAGAGAGAGTGAAGACATTTTTCACATTTAAAATTGTTTTAGTACTTTTTATTTAACAATTAATTAGCTAATTAATTAATTGATTAATCCAATTAATTAGCAATTAATTAGCTGGGATACTTCAGAAAATTAGACCATGATAGGGGGTACGCAGGCCTCCAAAGGTTGAGAACCCCTGCCTTAGAGCACAATCCTAGGCATGTCTACTCAGAAGCAAGCCCCACTGTGTGACTATTCCTTCTCCTAAAGGTCTAGCACTCTGTCCCAGTATGGATCTGGTAAGCCTATTCGTTGTGAACATTAGCGCAACTTGTATTTTAACCCTCCCTTCCTCCACAGAGCTCAGGGTAGCAAGCATGTTTCTTCCCTCACCCATTTAACCTTGCGACCACCCTGTGAGGTTGCGTAGATTGTGGGTGACTAACCCAAGGTCACCTGCTGAGCTTCTTAGGTCGGTGAGTGGGGATTTGCATAGGCTATTCAGAAGCAAGCCCCATGGATGCCTAGGATTGTGCACTAAGGTTTAACAAGCTACACCTGCCCACATTCCTTCTCCTAAAGGTCTAGCACTCTGTCCCGGTTGGAGAGCTGGTAAGCCTAGATTTGCACCAAGGTCTCCACACTCCTAATCTGACATGCTAACCACTGCATTGCAGTGGCATTCTTAAATCAGACATGCATCATGACATTTATCGTATTTCAGGGTGTTCTAAATGGCTCAACTACTCATCGGTGTGTGTTTTAAACCAATTTTACAACCTCTGTGTTATTATGGATAACTATAGATGGGGCTCCACATCTTCTCTACGTTTGAAGAGATAGCTGTCATCCACAGACAACAAAGCACATCTAAAAAGATATAAAACAACGTCTTCCCATTTTCCCCATAGCATCTCCAAGAACATAGGTGGATGTAATTGCCTTTGAAATCTATAACTCACCTTTCCCGCCATCCATCTTCTATGCATCCGGCGTTGCAAGACATGTAGGTTAAGCTTTGAGATGCTGGGCTGCTCTTTTATGTAATATCATCAGACACGTTTCGGGAGAAGAGTCAAAGGCTAACTGTGCAGTTACTGGACAAATCCCCCCAAGGTAGACCCACAAATGCAATTTATGTTCTCACAATTATGCTAAGTATGACATGTTAAAGAGAATTGTTACTTGTGTCCCCGACTCTAAGCTGGGAGCAAAAATATAGCTCAGTTGGAGAGCATATTCTAGATTAGTAGTTTTCAACTGGTGTGCCGTGACACACTGGTGTGCCGTGGCTTGTCCTCAGGTATGCCACGAGACCGGCATGGGGGAAGAAGCAGCTGGCAAAAAGCAACTGCTTTGCGCCTTCATGCAGCGATGCAAACAGAAGAGGCCAGAAGCAGCCAGTGTGTCGTGAGGTGAAAATGGTCCTAGGTTGAGATGGGTAAGCACTCCTACGTTTGCTCTGAATTAACTAGGAAATGAGGTGAGATCTTCTGGGGAAAAAAATGAGAAGATCTCAGATCATTTTATGGAGCCAATTCAAGGTCCTGAGAAAGTATCTCTCCACATCTGATTTATGTAGAGATGTTCCTCTGTTATATCCAATGCAGGGCAAATCCCAAAAGGTGGGGGAAGCCAACCTACTGTGGAGAACCAGAGGGGCTAAGGTGGGTGCTTGGTTACTAATTTAAACAGTTCCTCTTCTGTTACAACAGCCAGACTGGGCATTCCCTTACCAGTCTATATTTTTATTCATAGGGCACCCCTATAGTTAAGGGTTAGGCACCAATTACAAATATTAACAGAACTCTAGATAACATTTTCCTTTCCTACTGTTTTGTCATTGTTGACACTTCTTGTCGTGGTTTTATGGAGCAGTGATTGCCCTCCATTGAACATGAGACCCAATTTATCCCACAGGTGAATGCATGACTAAAATTTCTGGAGATTTCCTTTGGTATGTTTTTATGAGAAACGACATAAGATAAAGAGGATACCTTTGGGGATTCCTCACGATTACAGAGCAGTAGAAGCCACAGCTGCCATCTTGGAATGGCTCCATCTTGCAATTCGTAGGACTTTCACGATGCCCTTAATGCTGTTGAATTAAATATGCATAAACCTGGGCCTCTTAATTTTTGATGAATAAATACTGATTTGTTTGAAGTTGCTTTTGGCCATCACTCTCATAAGGGCTTGAAGCAAATCTCCTGGAACATGCTGAACTCACTAGAAGGATTTTGAACATTTGCCTTAAAACATTCTTGTTGGTATGCAAGAACTGTTCGCAATGAATGAAAAAGAGAATGGCGTTGCTCATTTGTTTAATGTTCTATAATTATTACTTTGCCATTTGTTTTGCTAACTTATCACCACCTTATTTTTCAATAAAAGTTGGATTTAAAAAACCAAGCATTTTTGCTAGCTTGCTCACTCCAAATTTAAGAGTCTAAAATGTCTAGCAACGATAATAATCTATGAAGAGCACTGTTGATCAATCCAAGGGCCCATCTAATGTAGTTTCCTACATCTCCTATGAGAGAAAGATGAACTTTGCAAAAGCCGTACGCGTGTGCACAAGCGGCCCGGGAGCCCTTCAGAATGAAGGGCTTCTGGGAAGAAATGGCGGCAGCCATGTTTTTTACATGGCAGCTGCCAATTTTTTTAAGTATTTTTTTTAAAAAAAATCCAGGAAGTTAAAAAAAAAAAATTTCTACCAGGACCGGAGGCCTCCAGGCCCGATTTGACCGGGCTGGACCCGGTAATACCAGGACTGTTCCGGTCAAACCAGGATGAATGGTAAGCCTATGCATCATGCCTATGCATAATTTTAGAAACCTCTATCATGTCATTGTCATCCCCCACCCCGTACAATCCATTGTTTTCTTTTGCTTTCGGTTTCTCCCAGCTAAGGCATCCAGAAGAAGAGAGCTATTCAGACAAGAAGAGCAACCTTCTTCCAAGAACCTCTTCGAATGACATCCCAACATGTTGATGATGCATTGCTGTGCATTTCATGTGTCCGTGTTGATGGATAGCATAAAGCATGAAGACAATGCTGATGGCCGGCCCCATGGACGAACTACCTAGGAGAAAAGATAAGCAGCTGTAGATGATGGAGCATCCATTAGTGGATCCTGTGGCCTAGGCACATGTTTTGGACAGCAGGCAACTGTGTGCTGGAATGAACGAGCCTTTCCAAAGTCCAGAAAATAGAGAGGAAATGACCTTTCCAAGAATGAATCTTAAGGATTTCCTGTCGAGATTTATTCCCCTCCTTTAGTTTCAGACACAAGCCAGCAGCATGGTGACCTATGTGCTATTATTCCTGAGTTGTACAGTGTAGACAAAGTGATTTTTTTCCCCTCTGCAGTGGCTGCTTCCCCCTCCCCTCGTCAGTCGTCCACTCTTAGACTGGGTAGATCAGCAGATTTTATTTGAACATGTCAGCACAAACGCTTAGCTGGTTCGGTGATGGAAGTTTAGATTTCTTCACATGTCATCACAAGACCATCGTGTGAGATAAAGCACAGGTTGTGGTGGTGGTGACTTGGATAATGCAATGACAACTTTGGAAAACGTCTGGAGCGTTGTGCATGTGTTCAGTTGTGCATGTGCATTATTTTCTATGTTTTTGACTCCTCTCTTCATCCAATAAGGTTCCAAAAGCAAATCAATAAAACAGGATATCATTAAAACAATAAAAGCTGTGTGAGTGTGGGGGGGTTGCCCTGTTGATGTTATCTTCTCCTCTTCCCTCCTCTTTCCTGGACACTTGGTGGTTCCACTGGCTTCTATGAAATGGAAAAGGGTCTACTCCCAGTTGGAGAACATCCTACACCGGGGGAGGATAGGATTGGGCTGCCCATGAGGCTGCATGGACCTCAGCAGGAGCTAAATAATGCGAACCCCTGATAGTGTCCCTGATCAGACTTCATAGCCTAAAACCATGGTTCCCAAACTTACCTGGCTCACGACTCCCCCGGTAGCTCCTCTTACCTGTTCTCCTGGGCACTGCCATCTTGGATCTCACGAAATCTCACAAGATCCAAGATGGCGGCACCCAATTCTCACTAGATATGGGTGCTGCCATTTTGGATCTCGCAAGATTTTGCGAGATCCAAGACGGTGGCGCCCAGGAGAACAGGTAGGAGGAGCTACCGGGAACATTTCACGATGCCTCTGTGATTGTACTGCAATGCTCTAAGGCAACGCGACACACAGTTTGGGAACCCCTGGTCTAAAACTATTTGATCCCACATCACCAGGAAGGAATCTAGATCCACCCATAAAATGTCTTCCCAAGTTCCGTTATGGAGCAAGTCGAAGGCTAGGTTGCTAAAGGACACTGCAGATACTTGAAGAGTGCGTTAGTAATTTCCCCAGAGCCACCGTTTCAGATGTTCACGTAAAAAAAGAATTCCATCTGCTCTTGAGTGAAGTGAATTAATGCATGTTCAGACACCATCTGCGACAAACTTCTTTTTGACACTTTGGCAACCCCACCATCCAAAGTGTAACATGTAGGAGGATGTGTTGTTGCAGTACACTTTTAGTTTCCCATTTCATAATCTTTCCCTCTTCCATTCTGTTTGACACCAGCTCACTTGTAATCATTTTTTTTTTGTTCTTACAACAAGGGAGATGTCTTTTGGCAATTGCTGGACACAGTTTCTGCCCAATGACTCCGATTTCGGTGCCCTGCTCTTGCTTCCCGACGTGATAGATGGCGATGCCAGATGAAATTAGCCGCGTATTCATCGATATCTTAATTATTGCAATGTCATAACACCTTGTCGGGTCGCATTAATTCATGCTAGACCATGGGGCTGCCAATATGACAGGGCAAATAATTGCCCATCAGGGATGATGAAAAACAATTTAATGTTTTACCGATAGACCTTTAGAGTCAGCCTGCATCAGACAGCAACTCTTCTGAAGAACAAGATGGCTATGATTAAGAACAAGTCATTAATTCTCTCAAAAACAAGGGCTGTTAGAGTTACTGCATCTGGGGCCCTGCCTTGGAGGAGCTTCCCCCCCAAAAAAAAATTACTTTGGGGAGGGGTGCCATAAGTGTTGTTGTTGTTGTTGTTGTTGTTGTTGTTGGTGGTGGTGGTGGTGGTGTGTGTGTTTTCTGTTGAATTCCATTTGCAACACAATGGGAACTGTTTGTGCTCTCTCTGGGCTTCCAGGATACTGTACAATACCTTTGATATTTGCATAATGTTGTTAGGAAGGAAAAATAATTTGCTAGAATTAGAAATTGTTCCATAACAAAGAGCCAATGTAGTATACTGGATGCTGCCCCTGCTAACACCCAGCCCATAGACTTCAAGGTAAGATTCAGGTTCACAAAGTTCATATAAGGTAAAGGTGACCCCTGACAATGAAGTCCAGTCGTGTCCGACTCTAGGGTGTGGTGCTCATCCCCATTTCAAAGCCAAAGAGCCAGCGTTGTCCGAAGACGCCTCCGTGGTCATGTGGCCGGCATAACTCTCCTTGCTGCAGCGCGTAGCATGCGGCTGGAACACGGAGCGCTGTTTACCTTCCCGCAAGCGGTACCTATTTATCTACTCACATTAACATGCTTTGGAACTGCTAGGTTGGCAGGAGCTGGCCAAGCAACGAGAGCTCACCCTGTCGCGGATTCGAACTGCCGACCTTTCGATCGACAGCTCATGGTTCAGCGGTTTAACCCACTGCGCCACCCATATAGGTTCACTGCGCCATATATAAGTTCATATAGTATATGGCAAAGAAGATCCCTTGGAACCCAACCCCCTCAGTATCCTCAGCTTATTCGGTACCCACTAGTTTTCCAGGAACCTAACCCCTAGCGGATAACGAGAACTGACTGTATAACAATAGGTTTCTGAATATGCATCAGGGATTCGGAAAAGAAAAGGTGTGATCTTGCAGCATTACAATAGCCAAGAAAATGTTGAGTAAAACAAGAGTTACACACAACGGCCACCTCTGACAATGGCCTTCTCATGTGGGAGAAAACGTTCCTTGAGATGATCTGGTCACTTAGCCCATGAATTGAGCTTGGAAACAAACTGGAAACCAATGCAGCTGCTTCCATAAAATGTCCCATGAGCATCCCACCTGTACTAATCAGTAGTCCACAGGTTTCTGCACTAGCTACACTTTCCAGAACATCATTTTTTTTTTTTGCAAAAATAAAAAAAAATCAATAGTATGTGCCAGGTCTCTGTGACTTGAAATGAGGAACAATGCGCAATAATTCTAGGAGCTGAACGAATGTGCAACATAACAATTCAGGACTACACTTCAACTTAAGGAGCGATAAATATTCTGTGAGCAACATGCATTATGGTGACAAGTGCTGTGGGGTGGGGGACTTCCCCCATAGGCTCGTTAGTTTCAAAGTTGTCATTATGGCAACAAAACAAACAAACAAACAAACCCCCAAAGAGAGGAGACCATATTGTAAACTAATGGGCCATTAAACCATTCTTTAAAAATATAATTGAATCGTGTTTCCTCACAGGATACATGGAAGCATTGAATTATCCAGTACAGAATAGTTTTAGCAGCACTTTATATTAAAAAATATTAGCCACGCTCACTAGAGAGCTCTTTTTTTTGCCATGCCCAACATGCTTTGTGGACCTATTGGTGTTTTCCTATTGGAAGGCAAACTCCATTGCAAAATAATTCTGAAAATCCATATTAGTTGTGCAAAACCTGTATAAGAAGCTTGTATAGTGTAGTGGTAAAGGGACTAAGTTGTGAGTCACAGCTTCCTGGGTTTAAATCTGGCCTCTCCAATGCACTCATTAGCAGGGCCGGCTTTAAGCCAATTGGACCAATTGTTCCCAATTGGGCCCCATGCCTAAAGGCCTCCTGCTAATCTACTCTAGCCTTGTCAAATACACTAGTCTTGTAATCTACTCTAGATTCACCTATATCTTCCTCAGCAAAAGGTGGGTGGGGCAAAGTCACCCACATGGGGTGGGTTGGATGTGCAATTTTACAGCCCTCACCAGCTTTATTTATTATTATTATTATTATTATTATTATTATTATTATTATTATTATTATTTTATTTCTGTATTTATATACCGCCTTTCTTATCCTCAGATTGCTCTTCAGATGTCATTCAAGGCGGTTTACATAGGCAGGCTTATCTAGATCCGATAAGGATCTTTACAATATTGTTCTGTATAGAACCCTACAATTCCAGCTGGTTTCCTCCATGGTGTAGTCATCTTCACTAGCTGCTGAACACAAGCCTCGAGCTCTCTGCAGGACGCCACAGATCATGCTGAACAGGGAAACATTTTTCCAGTTGTCATCGCTCTGTCATGGACATTCTCAGCATTCCAGTCCGTTCTCTTACCACGGCACGCAACAGCGACTCCTCTCTGCCACCGAGGGTCATGACAGCTTATCAGTGACTTCTTGGTCTCCCTTCCAGCATGAAAATGGGTTGTTCCTGCTTAGCTTCTGGCAGTCTTCAGGCAGTTCAACCTCGGGACCACACCTACCAAACAAAATAATAATAAAACAACCAGTACTGTATTTATATACCACCTTTTCTTTGGTCATCAGATTTCTCCTCTGACTTTAATTCAAAGGCACTTTACACAGGCATGTTTTCTAAACCCCAAGGGTTTTTTTTTTACAATATAATATGTTAAAACCCTTCATTTTCTTTCACAGTCCAGCTTCTCACTGGCGTCCGCCTCATCACGCTTCGACTGACAGCGACTGACTCCCACTTAAGGTGCCAGCTGCAGCTTCTCTCCCTCACAGAGGCTCTGCAGCTTATCAGTGGGGTGCTGGCAGCTCTCCGACAGACTTCCGGCCGTCCCGAACTGCCTTGAGATCTTCAGGCGTATGAGACAGCAGCTCTACCAACTGAGCATAGGACACTTCATTCTAGGTGTTTTCCCTCACAGTCCAGCCTCTCTCTGGCGTTTGTCTCACCACACTTTGACTGACAGGCAAACTTGACTCCCACTGGTTTCATAGATAGATGCGTTTCATGGACTGTTTTGCTAATTTGTGGTTGCTTGGGTTGTGAGCATGTGGGGACAAGCCAGGATTTTACCACATGAATGCTCATGCCAGCTTTCTTAGACTTCAGTATGATATTTGATCCGCTTCTATGTGACAGGACAAGAATGGGATATAAAAAGTGTGTGTGTGTGTGTGTGTGTGTGTGAACTCTATTAAGGCAAGCAGTAGGCCGAGAGACAGAAAAATTGGCATTTTCAGTTGTGAAAGTACAATGATCCCCTCACAGTTATATAATTTCAAGCATACACTGAAGGCCCATTTTTAGAGAAATAACAAATCAATATAGAAATCCATATGTCCACTCAAACGTTAAAAGAGAATTCCATCCATGTTCTACCTGAGAATCCTTGCGGCATTACAATGTCAAAAGTGTACACACCTTGGAGACCTGTACGGATGCCACAGCTGGCCCAAGACAGCTTATTGACAGTGTTCTTCATGTGCCTGTTAAAAAATGGTGAAGCCTAATGGGAGGGCAGCCTGCACGATGTCCTCCTCATGTGAAATTCACCTCAATTTAGCCAAGCGAGGAGAACCTGAGACATTCTCTCTCACACCGAGGCTTGCCCACACATTCCCCAGTAAACACGCGAGTCAGTAATATGGGTGTAAAGGGCCACTTTTATTAATGTAAATAACAGGAAGAGAAAGGTTAGGAGACCAGCAGGATTTAAGGCATAAGGTTAAAGCTAACAGCATGCGGGCTTGAAGGCTGGTAGGTGCTTCCCAGACTCAAGGCCGCAGGGGAGCAGGCCTTTACCGTCAGCCTCTTGCAGGGGCCAGGACAGCAAGACCGCTTAAGCCCGTGCTGAGCTGGAGGGCATCTAGTGCTGGCTGCGAGGTTCGGGTCAAGGCCTGCCCCGCACTGGGCAGCTGTGAGGTGTTAGATCGGGGCATCCCCGCCCTTGCTGCCCTGGGGTTCACACCAACATACTTACTCGAGCCTTCGTACCCGCACTAACCTGCAACACAAAGTGACCGGTTAATAGTGAAGAAGAAACAAGGAAAGAACCCCATACCCCTGCACAGTCCGAGGTAGGCGAAAAAACTGCCCACCATGGCCAATCAGATGAACAGAAAAATTCCTACGATCCCCCCAAAGGTGGATCGTCATTCCTGAGCTCCACCTTTTCCTTCCTTCCAGTGTTTCCAGACAGGCTGTGGCAAATACGCACCTGGCACTATTGGCGCCGGTCCGGGATTCTGCAGCTTGTCAGCAGCGTGACAACAGCTCTCAACGTGTCTCAAACTGCCATCCTCAGATCTTCAGGCATATGAGGTGGCCGCTCTACCAACTGAACCAGACCCCCTGCCTCTCTCCAAGTTGTGGCCTCTCTTGTCAATTTTTTCAAGGTTGAAGAAGTGCTTCCACTCCTCCAAGGCAGCTTGATAGAGCGAGGTGTGGGTGATTGCGCTGATGATTAAAAGTGAGGCCAGCGGCGGAACATCGGTGGAGCGCGTGGAGCAGGAGCTCCAGGCGCTTGGGCGGGAGGGTGCGATCGGGGGAAGGCACGAAACGCTGGATCGGCCCTTCCTCCCTCCCTGGAGCCTGTTAGGCTCCGAAATGAGCGGTAAACGGGCGGGGAGGGTCGCGTCGATGTCATGCGAGGGTGCAGGCCCTGCCCCCGTGCGCCCGGCGCTGGGCACGCACCCGTCATCTCTGAGTGAGGCCTTTCTCTTGGCCTGTGGATCTGAGGCCTCTTGCCATCCATCCTGCCTCAAAGTCATGGTACTGGCATGGGTTGGGCTATCCTGGCAGGCACCCAGCGCCACGTGCATGTGTATATAAAAGTGCCACTCCTCCTGCGCATTTAAATAAAGTGAAATAATAACGGTCGTCAGGCAACATATTGTGTTACAAACAAACGCAGCCACAAGCAAATGAAATGCCAAATGGGATCGTGAAATCAAAGGCTTCATTGCACCCGGCCAATGATTTTGTTATGTATCTGCAAATGTATTGAAGATCGGTGCAGGCACATAGATTGCATGCCAAGCAACTAAGCCTCATGCTCAATATCCGTTTGATAAAATGAATATCCCCTCCAATGCAAAACTCGAGCCTCTCTAAACCAATTGCAATTGCTTTACAAAGAGGAATATTAAAACAAAACATTCATTCCCTTGAGCATTTCATCACATCTACATGCTGTGACAAAGTGAACATGGAGACCTATAACTTCAAATCATCTTGCATCTGAGATAGCTCAGTTATCCTCCAGCATTGTCTCTTACGCTTAAAAAAGAAAAGAGGTCCTGATCACCAGCCAACTCCTCTTAAAATTAATCAATTTCATTAAAAGCCTTAATGAGATTATTGAACTTAATTACGACACTGCACTGTATTAATTTATGGTGGCTGAATTCTTGATCAGAGCACTTAAAGGTTTCTAGAAATATTGAAATCCATTTCAAAATAGGAAAGTTAATGATTTTTTTTAACAAAATGATTTTCCATTACTGTAAGCTCTGTGTGTGTGTGTGCGCGTGTGTGCATGCGCGTCTTACCATTAAAAAAATGGAGTGAACCAAATTACTGTGGGCAAATGAAATGCAAATTTTTCACGTGATACACAATGTTGATTTAAAGGATGCTATCGGAATAAAGAAAAAGAAAATCCACTGATCGTAGCAAGAGAAGGAGGGAGAAGGAAAAGAGCTTTTGGAAGGCATACTTTCAACTTCACTTTTAAAAAAATATGTTCTGTTAAAATACTGCTGTGAACCAAATGTGAACCAGATAACAAGATTCCTGAATTTAGTACTTTTCTCTGTCTGTCTGATCTAATCTATCTCTTCACTGAAAGCATTAAGGAGTTGGACATTGCAAAATTGGACATTTTCAATTTCAATTTTGGTATTTTTTTTTAGCATGTATTTATTCTTTTAAAAATTCTATACCTCCCTTCAAAACTTCTGTTCTGTTCAGATATTCTTAGAGCAGTGTTTCTCAAACTGTGGGTTGGGACCTACTTGGTGGGTCCCGAACTGATTTCTGGTGGGTCCCAACTGCCACAAGCCCTGAGACTATTGCCACAAGCAATTTGCCACAAGCCCTGAGACTATTCAAAAATCAGATAGCTGCTAATTGTCCTTCAAAGAGCTGAGCTCCTGCAGATTGCAAGATAGCTGCTAATTGATAGATTGCAAGATTACCCTGCAAACAGCTGAGCTCCTGCAGTTTTTGCAAGCTTGTGTAAATATAGGGAGCTAAATGTTTGTGTATCTTGTAAAGCTAGGTGGGTCCCGATACAGTGTCATTTTAAAAAGTGGGTCCCGGTGCTAATAGGTTTGAGAATCACTGTCTTAAAGCATGGGTGCTCTATCAAGGCACAGTGGGTTCCCATGCTTCCAAAGCATAGGAGGTCCCAAGCAAGCCACCTCTTCTTTTGACCCCATGGGAGCACCTTCTATGTTTACAGTGGTGTTCTACAGTGTGGGAAGGAAAACTAACGTCAATGCAGGGGGGCGGAGCTCCAAGGTCCGCCGGGCTCTGAGCCTCCGTTACACGACGGGAGAAAGCGGCCCCGCCCCCTCGCCTTTCGAGACATTCCGGCCGATGAAAGCACATGCTTTCGTCGGCCGGAATGGCTCCAAAGGCGAGGGGGCGGGGCCGCTTTCTCCCATCGTGTAACGGAGGCTCAGAGCCCGGCGGAACTTGGAGCTCCGCCCCCCCTGCAGTGATGCTACTGGGAAGGACCTATCTCCAAGTATAGCATTTTGTGGCAGAGTTAAGGAGTATACCAGGAGGCAGCAGGGCTTGCCGATGTGCTCCCACGGGTGCTATATGGTACCTATGCTTCATGGATGCCTGAATAGGCTAGGCGCTTTAGTGTTTCCATCTCCACAAATGTCTGCCATTACACTACTACACTAATTGGCATGAAATTAAGGGCAGACAAAAGAAAATACTTCTCCAAACAATGCATAATGTATTTTTGAAATCTGCTGCCATGGGATAGATGGTGATCGACACTAGCTTAGATGACTTTAAAAGGGGGATTAGACAAGGGGCAGGAGGTGTGGTTTGGAGGCTGAGCTGTTGCCCTGCCTGAAGAAGCTAAGCAGGATCAGCCTGGGCCCTCACTTTGGAAGGGAGACCAGATGCTGCTGACGGATCTCGCAAAGGCACTGTGAGAGGATGTGGAATGCGGAGGCAAGAGACGGACAACATCTTGAGAACCGACCGAGGTGTGATCTACAGCTGCTTGTGAAAGCTTGGAAGCGCAGGGCACAGCCAGGATGGGGGCCACGCATCAGACAGGCCGATGCGCATCGGCCGCACATCTGGAGAAACCGTTGTTTCTAGGAGTGTTCTCAATAATTGTACAAAACCCATTTGAAAAAAAATGCCTGCCTAGTGCCTATGTAAACCGCCTTGAATCTGGGACTCTGTGAGAAAGGCGGTACTGTATATAAATTCTGAAATAAATAAATTCATGGAGGATTTGGCTATTGGTCACGATGACTGTGGTATCTCCATGTTAAGGAATCCACAACATGTCTGAACAGAAGCAAAGGCATATATCACGGGGGGCTGAGCAGGGTAAGCGTCGCCTGCTCTGGTCAACTTAGAAGTCACACACTGGCTTCAGAGGGACTTACTCTCAGGTAGGTGCTATAGGATTACAATCTTAGCTTTATTAGATGAGCCATATGAGATATGAGCCGTGTGAGATGATGGTTGTGTGAAAAGGTCTTGCACGTTGAGCCGTCTTTGCAGAAATGGAGTCTTTTATTTCAAGGTCTTCTGGTGCTCAGAGACAAAAAAAAAATGCATCCCCTACAAAATGGATCCCGGCTGCATTTGCCTTGTGAAAATTTAAGATTGCTATCCATGACCGGCAGTTCAAATGACATTTGCCAGCCGTTATCATATAAAATAGCCTAGTGATTAGTATACAATAAGTCTGTCGCTGATAGCTATTTGTAAGCCAAAGTCATCCAAGCAGAAAAAGGCCCCCATGATTGGTGTCAGATAAACTCTTCAGCAGCCAGTTGCTCCGAGAGCAGCGTGGCTTCCCTGAAAATTAGCTATGCCTTTATAAACTCAAACACACACATAGATGCAGACTGCAGTACTGGCTAGAATTTCAAACATATAGAAAAGTTGGTAAGGCAAAATTTTCTCCGTTTATCGAGATATCGTTCTACTGTCTCTGATCGGGCTAAAAAAGGGTTCTATTTTCTTACACAATGCGAACCAGCATAATGATTCACGGAAATCCAGAAGAACTGACCCGTAAGCAGTGGAACTATTGTGGTTTATTTTATTTATTAATATTCTACACCCTCTTTCCAAGTTGCTCAGAATGGCTTGAATATGATTCTCAGATGGGTCTCCAAACCAACAATTTACAAGGCCAGTCTTGCTTAGTTTTATGAGTAGAATAATAGCATGTATGTGGCTCTAGATCATAGGTGACCAACCCACGGCACGGGTGGCACTTAGTGCCACGCTGAGCCTTTTGAAGTGGCATGCACTGCTGTTCCTGTTTGAGCCGAGCGCTGAAGTCCCTCTCTCTTTCTCGACCCTAGCGCGCCTTTCCAAGCCTGTGTTACTAGAGGAGGTCTCTGCACCCCACTGCGCCTCATTCTTCTTGCGCTGTCACTGTGTTTTAAATATTTTCATTACCTTAGATTTATGTATTTATTTATTACAAGTGGCACGCTCAAGATTATCTAGATAAAATGTGGCACATGACGTGCCACAGGTTGGCCACCACTGCTCTAGATCATTCTCCGTACACATGGATCTCATGGAGTTTCTTTTTTATTCTCTGCATTGAGTTAGGAAATGCTTTGCAGGAACAATGGTATTCCTGTTGCACAGATAAAGTGTTGCCCCCCAACACAGAAGAAGATGGGAAACTATCATGTGGGTGAACCACAAATAGGCAGAGTTCCTCTGGAGCTTTGGGCCATGCCCAATGAGTCATTGGCAATGACCACAGTTTTGTTTTGAATTTGAAATTGTTGCAAAGGTATGTTCACATTGACGAAACTGAACATTGATCAACGACACAGATTTGTGTATTTTTACTGATGAAGAGGCAAGTATATGTCAATATATCAGGTGAGTGTGGGATGATCACTTTGAGCTCCTCTTATAAGGTAACATGAGAAGTTCTGGGCCACATGAGAGAACCTAGAGCAGTGTTTCCGAACTTTTTCGACCTGCGGCTCCCTTGATCGTTGGCGACCATTGGCCGCGGCTCTCCATTACATTATGTTAATGCCTGCCAATTGGCATTGCACTGTTTTCCGCGAGGATTCCATGGCACTCCACCGCTCCCCTGGCTGGTATCCCCGGCTCCCCTGGCTGGTATCCGCGGCTCCCTTGGCTGGTATCCCCGGCTCCCCTGGCTGGTATCCGCGGCTCCCTTGGCTGGTATCCGCGGCTCCCTTGGGAGCTTTGCCTCCCAGTTTGGGAACCACTGACCTAGACTATGACTTGCTTTGGTCCGGTTTCCAGGATAAGCATGGGAGGAGCTGCTGTAGAACAGGTGATCTTCCACTTGCCATGGTGTTCATTCTGGAAGGCAAGGGGTGCAACCTCCCAAGGGTTGATTACAGAAGCCAGAAGACGCCTCCATTTTTCAATCATAACCAGTAACGTTTAATGGACCTTTCTCCACGGATATAAGAAGGGACACAATGCTAGTTTTCAGTGATGGCCCCAAACTATGGAGAACTAGGGTGGAGTAGTGACCAGAGATTTGGTCTCAGATTGAGAAGGCTCAGGTTCAAATACTCACGCAGCCACAGAACTAACACAGTGCTGATTGGCCCATCACTGTGTCACAATCAACCTACCGTGGTTGTGAAAATAAAATGTGGGTGGAGGAGAGAACAACGAATGCTGCTCTAGTCTGACCTAACTATGTCGTTAATAAGGATAACTAACATTACCTTTTGACATCTTGGCTAATCAGAAGCAGCAGCTTTGACTTGGTATTATCTTCCAATGACGGTTTCACAACAACGTACTGGCTGGAGTTAATTTCAACACTGCTGTGGCTTTAATCTCCTTATTTCATCTTCAAAGATACAGTAACCTATGCGATTAATGGTATAGAAATTTTACTGAGATGCTGCCAACTGGATGTCGACTGTAGAGATTCCTCTCTCAATAAGCAATATGGCTGTTGTATAATTAAGCAGACTAAGAGCCTGCGGCCAAAGAATTGGCTTGTTAGTTCAAATCAATACATGAAATCCATCCCATCCTCTTCTACTGCTTTTTTTTGTTTTGTTTTGTTTGTTTTTTGCTGTTGTTGTTCCTAATTAGGATTGCCAGGAGACAATGGTGCAGTTATGGGAGAATTTCTCTCCTGGCCCTAGACTCGAGACCTGGCATCCCCAAAGCCCACTGGCTTCCTAAACAACAGTCCCAACCCACCAAAGCTCTGTAGCTGAAACAATCTTCTCTGGAGCCAGCGGCCTCTCCCCAAATCAATGGTGTTGCTCTAGGTGGGGCGGAGCTCTAAGTTCCGCCCTGCTCTGAACCCTTCCTTACTCCCCGGCACGAGGTGGCCCCACCCCCTCGCCGTCGGAGCCATTCTGGGCGGCGAAAGCAACGTGCAGGGAGTCTCCTGTGTTGGGGTTATATCATAAACCTTAGGGGGTTCAAGTAAGCAGAGTATGCAACGGAAGAAGACCTTATTCTTATTTAACCAGTAGAGTTATCCCAGCACCCAGGCTAGCTAGCTATCATTAGCAATGAAATGAGACACGGAGTCTGTGGCTTGTATAGTGAAAGAAGAAAAATAGTTTTACTTACAGTTCAGTTTCATAAGCTACAATTCATCTGGTTTTGACCAGAGGTACACTATACATAAGCGGACAGTGTGCCCCTAAGGAGCTGGCACACCCATGTTGGGAAAATGGCTTCCAGGCTTGGAGCCCAGAAAAGCACAACCTTCCCCTTGTAGAGTCAGATGCGAAGAGAGCGAGCACATGTGAAGAAGGAGAGGAAGTTGGGACAAAGGTCAGGGTCACGCCCCTTCCAGGGCAAAGAGGAAGGGCCAGGTGAAGGTCCTTGCAGGTGACCAGAACACACCCACTGCCCTCCAGGGTCCTTGCAGACAAACGCTGCTAATATCCCAACATCCTGCACGTTGGCTTTGCTGCCCGGAATGGCTCCGACGGCGAGGGGGCGGGGCCGCCTCATGCCAGGGAGTAAGGAATGGTTCAGAGCGGGGCGGAACTTAGAGCTTCGCCCCACCTAGAGCGACGCCACTGCCCCAAATCAGCATGTGACATAGCATACGAAACTGATATAGGTTGATTACCCCTTATCTGGACATCCGAAATCCAGACGATTCCAAAATCCAGACATTTGGGGGGCTATGACTATTTTTTTAAAAAAACTTTTTTCCAGCACCTGGCTGGCATAGCTCAAGGCATGCTGGGGCACAAAATTATTAAAAAATATTGTATAAAATGACCTTCAAGCTGTGTATATAAGGTGTATATGAGACATACATGAATTTCGTGTTTAGCCTTGAGTCCCATCCCATTATATCTCATTTATGCAAATATTCCGAAATCCAGACAAATCCGAAATCCAGACAACTTCCCGTCCCAAGCAGTCTGGATAAGGGATACTCAACCTGTACAATAGAGTCAATTTTTCAAAGCCACACTAGTGTTTCCTGCAGTTAAACCCATAAGCTCTGAGAAGGGAGATACAAACACTTGAGAGCACATGGTGGACATGTGTTCCCAAGTACATGGGCACCTGGCCCATACTCACTGTGCATTTGGACCACCCTTTTATATGAAACTGGCTCCTACTGAGTCAGAACATTGGTCCATCTAGCTCAGTATTGTCCATAACATTGACAGAAGCTCTCCAGGATTTCAGACATGGCTAGTCCTACCTGGATTGAATCTGAAATGTTTTGCACGGGCAAGGGTGCCTCTGACACCATAAGAACATAAGAACATAAGAACATAAGAAGAGCCCTGCTGGATCAGGCCAAAGGCTCATCTGGTCCAGCTTCCTGTATCTCACAGTGGCCCCACCAGATGCCTCCGAGAGCACACAGCCAACAAGATAACCTGTTTCCTGTTGTCACTCCCTTACACATGGCACAGAGAACCTGTTTCCTGTTGTCACTCCCTTGCACCTGGCACAGAGAACCTGTTTCCTGCTGTCACTCCCTTGCACCTGGCACAGAGAACCTGTTTCCTGTTGTCACTCCCTTGCACCTGGCACAGAGAACCTGTTTCCTGCTGTCACTCCCTTACACCTGGCACAGAGAACCTGTTTCCTGCTGTCACTCCCTTGCACCTGGCACAGAGAACCTGTTTCCTGTTGTCACTCCCTTGCACCTGGCACAGAGAACCTGTTTCCTGCTGTCACTCCCTTACACCTGGCACAGAGAACCTGTTTCCTGTTGTCACTCCCTTGCACCTGGCACAGAGAAAACCTACTTCTAAAGCCAGGAGGATTCTTATGGCTAACCTGTGATGGTCTTTTCCTCCATGAATCTATCCACCAGGAAATATGATTGCCCTGATAGCGGGAAACAGCTCAAACATAAGAACATAAGAAGAGCCCTGCTGGATCAGGCCAAAGGCTCATCTGGTCCAGCTTCCTGTATCTCACAGTGGCCCCACCAGATGCCTCCGAGAGCACACAGACAACAAGATAACCTGTTTCCTGCTGTCACTCCCTTACACCTGGCACAGAGAACCTGTTTCCTGTTGTCACTCCCTTACACCTGGCACAGAGAACCTGTTTTCTGTTGTCACTCCCTTGCACCTGGCACAGAGAAAACCTACTTCTAAAGCCAGGAGGATTCTTATGGCTAACCTGTGATGGCCTTTTCCTCCATGAATCTATCTACCAGGAAATATGATTGCCCTGATAGTGGGAAACAGCTCAAACATAAGAACTGTCCGGGGGTGACCCCGTCCCTGGACCCGAGGGCGCCCCACGGCACTTACCAAGAGCGCCCACAACCGTGCAGCGGGACGGCGCCACCACCGGACTTCCTCTCCCCACAGCGTCACCCAATCTGCGGGCCGGGGGAAGGCCGAGGGACTCGCCCGGTGCCGCAGCGGGGCGACGCCAGGACAACGACGACGGGGGCGCGTCCATAGAGCCCGAGGCCGCTATCGCGCCATGCTCCACCGCGGCAGACCCCTCGACGGGGCGTGGAGCAGGCGAGCCGGCACGGCCTCTACCTCCAGCGGGACATCTTCCTCCAAGCTGCGGCCCAAGCCCGGAAGCAAGGCCAGCGTCGGACGAACAAGGAAAGGGCGGGGGCGACACGGGGGATGTCTTCAAGGACCAACGGGGCACCAACGAGAGGTCGACGGGCCCGTCGATATCAGGAGGCTCGTGGTGGGATTGGCTACAGGGGTGGGGGAAGGACCGGGGGAGGCGGGACCAGAGCACAGCCGATGATATAAAAACAAAGCAGGCCAGTGATGAAGAGGCTGGCAAGCGGGTCGGTACTCCGGAGCGACGGCCCGACTTTTCCTACACCAGCCGGCTGGGGTGAGGATCAGGTGAGGCTAACCCCCTCAGCCCCAGCCACTCCTGAGGCCTTGCATAAGCTATGGGAGCCTTGGGTAGACCTGTACCTCCCAGAAGAGGTACAGTCAATAGCGGGTAGTCAATAGCGGGTAGACCTGCCCGCCGGGAATTGCTTTACAGAAGGTCTTGGGTAGACCTGCCCTTTTAAGAAGACTTCAGCGGAGGCCGGTGTGGGTAGACCTGTCCACCGAGAACCACTCAACCTGGGTAGACCAGGCCCTCGGAGACCACTCTACAAAGGACAACAAGAGGTGGGTTGACCTGTCTCCTGGGGAACTATTTAAGCAGGACTGCCGGACTGGAGGTTGACCCAGTCCAGGGGGAGCCCTTTGGGGCGGAAGCTGCTTTGACCACCCCCTTACCTGGGTCCCCCTCACGGGTCCACGTACAAGAACATAAGAAGAGCCCTGCTGGATCAGGCCAAAGGCCCATCTAGTCCAGCTTCCTGTATCACACAGTGGCCCCACCACATGCCTCAGGGAGCACACAGCCAACAAGATACTTCTATTCTGTCGCCACTCCCTTGCACCTGGCACAAAGAAAATCTACTCCTCCAACCAGGAGGTTGCTTATCCCCATCATGGCTTGTAAGCTGTGATGGACTTTTCCTCCATAAATCTGTCCAATCCCCTTTTAAAGGCATCTAGGCCAGGTGCCATCACCACCTCCTGTGGCAAGGAGTTCCACAAACCAATTACACGCTGGGTAAAGAAATATTTTTTTTGTCTGTTTTAATCCTCCCTCCACTCAATTTGAGTGGATGTCCCCTAGTTCTAGTGTTGTGTGAGAGGGAAAAGAACATCTCTCTATCCACTCTCTCCATCCCATGCATAATTTTATATGTCTCAATCAGAGGCGTCACTAGGACGCGCGTCACCCCAAGGCAGGGGGGGGGCGTTACCCTAGTGATGCCCCTGACTAAGCCCCCCCAATATAACTATGGTCGCGCCGTGATTTGTTGGGGGGGTTAGGGTTGCCCCGGGTGCCCCCCTGCCCCTTCGCGTCGCCTCAGAGTGTCCGGCCCGGCCGGCGCTTTTCCAGGCCCAATGCGTCAATACGGGTACTTTTACTTGTTTCGTGCATGCGCAGACCAGTTTGGTCTCTGCGCATGCGCGAAACAAGTAAAAGTACCCGTGTTGACGCATTGGGCCTTTGGTCTGCGCATGCGCGGAACAAGTAAAAGTACCCGTATTGACGCATTGGGCCTTCTTTCAGAAGGCCCTGGAGTGCCGGCCGGGCCGGACGCTCCGAGGCCGGCTCCCAGGCCGGCCTCAGAGCGTCCGGAGGGCGATGCGCGTCACCCCTTTGCGCGCGTCACCCCGTGGCGGCCCGCTCCCGTCGCTTGACGGGAGTGACGCCATTGGTCTCAATCATGTCCCCCCTCAACCGCCTTTTTTCTAGACTGAAGAGCCCCAAATGCTGTAGCCTTTCCTCATAAGGGAGATGCCCCAGCCCACTAATCATTTTCGTCGCTCTCTTCTGCATCTTTTCCAGTTCCACTATATCCTTTTTGAGATGCAGCGACCAGAACTGGACGCAATACTCCAGATGCGGCCTTATCATTGATTTGTACAACATCTCTTTTTTAATGATCTCAAGCATGGAATTGGCCTTCTTCACAGCCGTCGCACACTGGGTCGGCACTTTCATCGACCGGTCCACCAGTACCCCAAGATCTCTCTCCTGATCCGTCACAGACAGCTCAGAACCCATGAGCGTGTATGTGAAGTTTTGATTTCTTGCCCCAATGTGCATCACTTTGCGCTTACTTACATTGAAGCGCATCTGCCATTTTGCTGCCCATTCTCCCAGTTTGGAGAGATCCTTCTGGAGCTCTTCACAATCCCTGCTGGTCTTCACCACCCGGAAAAGTTTAGTGTCATCCGCAAACTTGGCCACCTCGCTGCTTATCCCCAACTCCAGGTCATTGATGAACAAGTTGAAAAGCACCGGTCCCAAGACCGATCCTTGAGGCACACCGCTTTTCACCTCTCGCCATTGTGAAAATTGCCCATTGACACCCACTCTCTGTTTCCTAGTCTTCAACCAGTTCCTTATCCATAGGAGGACCTGCCCCCTTATTCCCTGACTATGGAGTTTGCCAGAGAAAATATTTCAATGCCAGTTTGCCAGAGAAAACATTTCAATGCTAATTCACAGTATTTTGAAAAAGAAAATTGAAGTCCAGATACGTTCAGTACTCCAAAATAGACTGTTAGCTCTCACTGCTTTCATCTGCCTTTCATTTGGTCATGTTTCAATCAAGCGCACAATAATCCCGATTCCACTCTCGAAAACTTGCAAATCCTGCGGGAAGACATTAAGGTACAGCTGCCTGGCTCAAATCTTCTTAAGAGCGCCACGTTCATTAGCACAGGGGAAAGACGGGGGGGGGGGGGGTTACGGAGAAAATCAAATCAAACTATGCTGATGCTTCAGAAATAGAATGGCTCCAATGAAATTAACAGAGAAGGCCGTAACACTGGGTAAGTGCCGAGGGTTGTGACAGGAATAAAAATAATGACTGCATACATGGTTGTATCCCTCCAATAACAACCTGTTCTACATACTCAAAAGGTGGTTAAAAAAATGGAAATCCTTGCACAGTCTAAAAAGGAAGACTTACAGGGGAAATGATGAAATATGTAAAAGTAATAATGAAAACTTGGCAATATACACATTATTGGAGCCTGTTCTGTAGTAGATTGGAACCGTGTTTCTTAAAGTCCTGGGTGCTGAGACACATTTTTCTTCTGAATTCAAAACAGGAAGGACATTCTTATACAGTAATACCTCCAATAACACTGCTTGGTTTAGCTATAGTGCTCTTTGCCCTGGGGTTGATTGACCGCAAACGTAGCCAATGGGAGCAGTGTATTCTGGCCAATCAGCACCAGGTTCCTGCCTTATCTCTTACAGCGTCTCCTATAGCTCCTATAGCTATAGGCTATAGCTATTGTGAGTGGGATTATGTTCTCAATCTCGATTATAGAGGTTCCTTGTTTATTTGTTTCAGCCACTTAAACTAGGCCTCCTTTATCTGCATGCAACATTTATTCCCTGGTCTGCAGATCAAACCAATCATGGAGACTGTTGATATTGGTTTGGTTGTACTTAAAGTAAGGGGGGGGGGGAGAGAATTAAGAACACAATCAATAAAAGCAAGCTCTTTTAATCCAGTCCATGCCTTTGAAGAGAGCTCTTAAATATAAGTGACTTTTATGTTGGCTAAAATGTCTTTCTTGTTTGGCAGTAACTTGGACTGACATATTGAAATAAGTCTCTTAGCTACTTTTTCCCCTTTTTGCTGACGATCTGCTCGCTGGAAAGCTGCCGATGTGTTTAATTACAAATTGCAAATTGAGCAAGCTCTGGCCAAATGAACTTTGGGGGGGGGGGCGGGTTGCCAAAAAGTAGAAACAGGGTCAGCTCGGGAATTTCCTCTGGATTCGAGATTAGTGAACAGTCTCCTGCCTGTTGCCTTCGCCGCACTGGATGGCTCCGACAGTAAGGGGGCACGGCCACCTCGTACCGGGGAGTAAACGGGGACTAGGACGGCGCGGAACTTATGGTAACGCCCCCACCATAGAGACACTTCTGTCCAGATCCACCCTTCCCACCATAGGATGCAGTGGTTTCCATTTTGGTGCCATTGCATCGTTGCAATATATATATTGCACCATAGAGACATATATTGCTCCACCATAGAGACAACAGGCTAGAGAGGCCAGCAAGGCCTGCAAGGAGGCTGCAACCTTGCAGAGTCTCTCTAGCATGTCGTCTCCATGGTGGAGGACTCGAGTACAGGCCTTGCAGGCCTTGCAGAGCCTTGCACCCTCGGGAAAGAATGAAGCTTTAATCGGTCAAAGTAAGCGCTTGGGGGGGGGGGGGCGCACCGCAGGTTGGGAAAATAAGACCTCCCTGAAAATAAGACCTACTGCAGTTTTGGAGCCAAAATTAATATAAGACACTGTCTTATTTTCGGGGAAACACAGTGTGTGTGTGTGTGTGTGTGTGTGTGTGTGTGTGTGTGTGTGTGTGTGTGTGTATCTATCTATCTATCTATCTATCTATCTATCTATCTATCTATCTATCTATCTATATATATATATATATATATATATATATATATATATATATATATATATATATATAGGCTTACCATATTGCCGACCGGGACGCTCCGTTTTGCCCTTAAGGGGCGGGGCGGGGGGAGGGGAACAAGAGCGCGCCCGGGCGCGCTCTCGTTCCCCTCCCCCTGCCCCGCCCCTTAAGGGCAAAACGGAGCGTCCCGGTCGGCAATATGGTAAGCCTATATATATATATATATATATGCGCCATATGGTAAGCCTATATATATATATATATATATATATATATATATATATATATATATATATATATATATATATATATATATTTGTAGCGATTTCGGAATTACGGGTAAAATAGCCATGTAGTAGCTAACAGGACAGCCAGAATAAAAATAAAAATCAATTCTGCTTGTGTCTTCCGTTGCTGGGGCTCACAAGACAGACAGAAAATTTATTTAAAACTCACAGCCCAGTAGTCTCACTCCAACGTTTCGTTTCCTTCTTTCCGGAAACCTTCTCAAGGAACCAATCTGAAAGATTGGAAGATGTTAACCCTTCCAATGTGGTAACATCTTCCAATCTTTCAGATTGGTTCCTTGAGAAGGTTTCCGGAAAGAAGGAAACGAAACGTTGGAGTGAGACTACTGGGCTGTGAGTTTTAAATAAATTTTCTGTCTGTCTTGTGAGCCCCAGCAACGGAAGACACAAGCAGAATTGATTTTTGTTTTTATTCTGGCTGTCCTGTTAGCTACTACATGGCTATTTTACCCGTAATTCCGAAATCGCTACAAGTAATCGCTGGCCATGAAAGGTTTCGATCAAACATATATATATATATATATATATATATATATATATATATATATATATATATATATATATATATATATATATATATATATATATATAGGTCAGCGGGTGGCGCAGCGGGTTAAACCGCTGAACCATAAGCTGTCGATCGAAAGGTCGGCAGTTCGATTCCCGCGACGGGGTGAGCGCTCGTTGCTTGGCCAGCTCCTGCCAACCTAGCAGTTCCAAAGCATGTTAATGCGAGTAGATAAATAGGTACCGCTTGCGGGAAGGTAAACAGCGCTCCGTGTTCCAGCTGCATGCTACGCGCTGCGGCAAGGAGAGTCATGCCGGCCACATGACTACGGAGGCGTCTTCGGACAACGCTGGCTCTTCGGCTTTGAAATGGAGATGAGCACCACACCCTAGAGTCGGACACGACTGGACTTAATTGTCAGGGGATATATATATATATATATATATATATATATATATATATATATATATATATATATATATATATATATATATATATATATATATATATAGCACCCACATGCCTGGATGTGCCCCTGGATGTTTTGATGTTTTTGCAGAATAATGCCTTTCCATGCTCTGTCTTCAGTGAGGCTGTTGCACAAGGTGCATCTGCTCTGCAAGGGAGCATGCTCTGCAAAACAGTGGAACAAAAGAAAAGACTCATTAGCAATCCAAAGGTATCATCTATGTAGGTTTTCTGGAGCCAGGATTCTATAATACAGGGTGCTCTATTTGCATATGGCGCACATTTTATCTTCATACATTTGCATATCACCAATGAACACATTTACAAAAAGTGTGCTCTCTCTTAATAGCTTTCCTCCTTAAAAGAAAAAAAAAATCACTCTGAAATGCATAGGAATGCGGATAATGAGAAATCTTACAGTAACTTCATCTTAGGTGTTGGGACGCGGCATAACACAAGCTAGGATCTTTGAAAATTGTATACGTGGCCTGAAGTTCAAGATCTAAGGACAAACATAAGCTCTCAGGAACATGACTGGAACAACCCGAAAATTCACATAATATTTGGATTTAGATACCGAGTTGGGAAAACGATCTCTTTCAGCAGTAGGTCTTGTTTCGTTACTGAAAACCCAGACAAGAGACAGGGGTACTGCATGCCAGGAAGTGGGATGTCTGACACCTTTGTGTTATGGAAGGAAAGCTCTTCTGAGCTTACTCCCAGGTAAGTCTTCGTTTTGCGAAGGGAGGGTGGAAAACGCACACTTTTTAGATTGGGGTATCAAACGCGTTTCGTATAAATAGCCAAATAGCATTCGTGACGCCTGCTGAGAGCCGGAAGTGATGTCATTAAGCAGGAAGTGATGTCATTATGCAGGAAGTGATGTCATTAAGCAGGAAGTGATGTCATTAAGGATCGCATGGTTGAAATCGGCGTTTGGAGCAGACTGCACAAAGATACAGCTACAGAGATTGGGCTCTTGGCTCTCCCTGTTCTTCCCTCCGTATGTTTGCCGTTCTGCTGTTGCCCACACATTGGAGAACCCGACTGCGTGCTTGAGCCGAAAGAATCAAGCCTTCGCCACTGTTATTTTTGCTTTCAATATGAGTGCATGGAGCTCTAACATCGAGAGACAGGTTATTAGCCTAGTAGCTGTCTTGGCTTATGTGTCTTGGATTTCTAGCTGAAATTTGTTCCAAATCTTTTCCAACGGAAATCAAATCTGCTGTATGCTAATGAGCCCGTCTTCAAGGGCCCTCGATAAAGTGACTGATATTTAGAAGCCGACAAGGTCATGCTTGACTCTTTTTTGTAGAGTAATCTGAGGCTGAAAACATGTTTTGATTACCAAGCCCAGATGACTTCGTTTACAGGCAAAGGGGCTTCTCATTCCTTTTGGACTCTAAACGAAAGACGCGTCTCCCGTGCCACTGTCAATTTACACCAGGAAGTCGGTTATCTAACATTAAATAAGTTTGACACCTCTCTGCATAAACACCTGTATTCTATTTAAGACATTCCACTTCATTTTCACAATGCATTAGTGGAGTCACGGACTTCTGAGCACACATCTCAAGGTCTCCACTGTCACAGACAGCGTTGTAGTGGGGAAAACTGTACACAGGGGCTGAGGATTAACTCTAGCTCTGTTTTTAGGTGCACCCTCTCTCTCTCTCTCTCTCTCTCTCTCTCTCTCTCTCTCTCTCTCTCTGTGCCAGGTGCAAGGGAGTGACAGCAGGAAACAGGTTATCTCGTTGGCTGTGTGCTCCCTGAGGCATCTGGTGGGGCCACTGTGAGATACAGGAAGGTGGACTAGATGGGCCTTTGGACTGATCCAGCAGGGCTCTTCTGATGTTCTTATGCTCTCTCTCTCTCTCTCTCTCTCCATATTTTACTGGAAAAATTATAAGTAATAAGCAAAATATTCACAGGCGAACAGTTGTGTTCACAAGCTTTCTCTATCTATCTATCTATCTATCTATCTATCTATCTATCTATCTATCTATCTATCTATCTATCTATCTATTTCCTTTGCTGGCCTCGATCCACCTTCCTGGGTCCACTCAGATGTGCGCATAATTTGGGCACCAGATGCTTAACCCTATGTAAGGGAACAAATGTTCACTTACCTGGAGGAGAACTACAGGGCTGCCCCCCCCCCCCCAGAATGCAGCACACGCTCTGGTGGCTGCATTAGCGACGGCAGGGAATCGATAGGTTTGGGCTGTTAAACATGTGTACACATAAATGTAGCTGGAAACACTGTCTTTCCAAAGACATTTTGCAAAGACATAAATGGAGTTTCTCGACAGTCTTAGCCCATGAATTGGCGGTGCGATAGCAGGTGGCCTGTGTTGATCTTTCCCAATTATTGGGAGAAATATCTTTTCTCCCTTTTATTATTAGTCCCTTATTTCCCTCAGGCACAGAACGAAACAGAGTGGAAAAATAAAGTAAACGTACCTTTTTATATTACCAGCATGTCCTTGTCATTTTATCTATACGTCTTCCTCTAGGCGATGATATGACCCACATCGTTAATAGTGTCTGATACTGGAAGGTGAGAAATCTTACTCACCTTGGTTACAAATAAAAGAAGTGTCTACCGAGCCATGCAAATATCATGGAAATATTCATTGCGTTTGCTGACATTCTTCTTATTTTCCTCTCTTCTCCCAAGCTTCCTCTCCTATCTTGTGTCTCTTCCCCACACACACTAACATCCTTTCTTTTTGCTTAACAGTGCACACTGACACTGTGTGATTTCCAAAGTCACCCAGAAGACAACACTGACCAGATATCCCCTGTAAAGGTCTATCTACCTGCCAACTCACCCCCAAATCTTCCCATTTCCATTCATTGATTTGGACATCCCTCCACCCAGTTCATATCAACATGAAGTGTGGTCTAGTAATTGAGCTGCCACCTTGCCTGAAGAACAACTAGGACGGGATCGGAATAGATAGGAATAGTTGCAATTTGTGAGCCATGAGTGCCTGTTTAAGGAAGGCTGAGCGCCGAAGAATAGATGCTTTTGAACTGTGGTGCTGGAGAAGACTCCTGAGAGTCCCTTGGACTGCTAGGAGATCAAATCAGTCAATCCTTAATAAAATCAACCCTGACTGTTCCCTGGAAGGACAGGTACTGAGGCTAAAGCTCAAATATTTTGGCCACCTAATGCGAAGAGAGGACTCTCTGGAGAAGACTCTGATGCTGGGAAAGATTGAAGGCAAAAGGAGAAGGGGAAGGCAAAGGATGAGATGGTTAGACAGCATCACCGATGCAACGAACATGAAAATGAGCGGACTCAGGAAGATAGTGGAGGACAGGAAGGCCTGGCGGGATATGGTTCATGAGATCACGAAGGGTCGGACATGACTTAACGACTGAACAACAACAACGCGCGCGCGCACACACACAGGCACTGATGACGTACAAGCCTGGCTTTAGTCAGAGCACTCTCTGAGAAATTGCCACCAGTTTTCTTCCAAGACTGGGCGCGTTGTCCATGGTGTGAATCTGTGCTGATTGCCCAAACTACTTTAGGAAATAACTCTTTTCCTGTTAGTTGTGTAAGTGATGCTAAAATTCAAGCCACACCACAGTTGGGGTCAAAAGTAACAAATCAAGCTGCCAGAAAGCAAGGCAACGGAGTTCTTACGTAATTTTTTTTTTTTAATTCAACAGAGACACAGATGGGAAGTCTATTACTTGCTATTTTGAAGATACTACATCTGGGTTACCAATGATTATGTAAATGCACAGATTTTATTGCGATCATCCTTCCTTTCAACACACTTGCCTTTCACAAATTTCAGCTAATCAGCAGTTTTGTCCGTCCACATTTTCATGCGTTTCAGCAAATAAGTGCCGCCTGCAATTGACTATTCACAGTAAATAAGTATGCATGAAACAAGCGGCACATTCATAAGGGAAGAAGCCGGCACCGCTAAAGTGAATTGTTTTGTGCTCAGTCAGGAAGAGTTGGCCTGGGTCTGGAAAATATAAGAAAAAACAGAAAAGCCAGCTCAAGTGAATGGCACGTTGGAGAAATGCACATTTTTGTATCACTGGAGGGCTTCAGAAGGCAACCATCCTCTTTGTTTTTCAGGGGACATTAAAGAACCCATGCAGTGCAGCTGGGGGTAAAGAACCATGGTTACTCAAAACTCAAAATGGGAGTTAGGCATAAGCAGGTGTCGTATGGCTCTTTCCTCTAAGGGGAAAGAGGTGGGAGGGGCCTTCTCAGTGTTCCCGAGAGACTCGGCCAAAGACAGGAGCCTCTTGGGAGCCTCTTGGGAGCAGAGGCGTAGCTAGACTGGAGCGGAGGCAAGTAGTTCTGCAAGACTCCGTTACACCGGAGTCAGCGGCCCCTCCCCCTTTGCTGTTGGAGCCATTCCGGCAGTGACAGGGGAGTGTCCTGCGTGTTGCCATTGCCGCCAGAATGGCTCCAACAGCAAGGGGGAGGGGCCGTTGACTCCGGTGTAACAGAGTCTTGCAGAACTACTTGCCTCCGCTCCAGTCTAGCTACACTTCTGCTTGGGAGCAAAAACACGCCGCCAGAAGCGTTGCATCGGAGCGGGGTTTCAGCGGTCTAGTGGTCTGAGTACCACCAGTAGTCGGCTGAAGTACCACTGGTTGAGAAATGAGGCTGCCTTATTCAGGATCAGATCATTGGTCCATCTTAGCCAGTATTTTCTATGTTGGCTAGTAAGGGTGCCCCAGGTTTTCAGACAGTGGTTTATATCCCAGCTCTACCTGGAGATGTGAAGGATCAATCTTGGGAACTTCTGTATCTAAGGGCCCAATCCTATCCAGCTTTCCACCGCTGATGCAGCTGCAATGCAGCCCCAAGTCTCTCCTCTCCTCTACACTTCTGGTCTGTTCTTTTTAAATCCAGAGATTGGAAAGAGGAGGTGGGTGGTCTCCTTGAGGTAACAGGACACTCGTCCCCTTGCCCCAGGGAAAGCCCCAGCCTGCGCAATGGGTCTACTCAGACCCTGGCCTATGGCTGGCGCAAGTCCGCATGCACCATGTCAGTGTACAAGGCCTGAGAAGAGGGTTAGGATATGGTGTATGCCAGCACCTTCGATCCCGCCCCCTCCTGTGTCTGATCCACTCACCCCTGCCCCCATCACCGCCCTCCCCCACCCCATTCCATCCCCTCCCCATTCTCTCCCCCTCCCCCCAACCCCATGCCATTCAGCACGGACCTTACCTGTTCCAGCGGGCACATTTCCTTGTGCTGGCTCCAGAGGGAAGGCACAGGCCTGCCCGCCAATGCTGCTTTCTGGCGTGGCATCACAAACTGCTTTACAGCAGTTTTGCACCAGCGGAGTACACACTCCATTGCGCGGAGGCAAAATAGAATTGTGCCATAACTCAACTACCCTCTGGAAATGGAAACTATACATTGGTTTCTAATTTGGCTTTTGATGGTATCTCCCCTTGCTTACCCAAGGGCCATTGTAAATTGTACCACTTCTACATGCTCTCAAAAAACGCGTACGAAGGAACGCGACTGTCTCTCAATGGGCTGCGACTGCACAGTGCCATTCCGTCAGCCTTGGTTTTCTGTTCCTCTCCCTGTCTCATTAAAGAGTGAATCACTATCCCAGCATTTACATTTCCATGAAACGACATTCCTCCTGACCCTTCGGTAGCTGCATAACCAAAACTTTCAAAGCAAAATTACCGACGTTAAGTGGCATAATTTGTCTCCTCTGTACTCATTACATACCAGCCTTGGGATGGTAGTTTGAATGAAAGATGATGTTTAATCTGTCACGAAATTACATACGTATCTGCTTGGAGTGCTTATTAAGCCTTAAGCAAATCAATACCTGATTGCATTTTAATCAAGAATAGATAAGAAGAAAAATCCCATAATATGGTTAAGCACTTAAAACAACCCTTCCAAGGCGTTATCGAAGTTTAAGCTCATGATGGAAATGTACTGATAAAGCAAAGATGGGGCAATCAGCACATAGGCTGCGCTATAATGGATAATAAGCAAGAAGTTGATGTTTTAGGATTGGGGCATTTTTTTTCCACTCCCTAGTTCAGCAAGGCCATTCTCAAAATAAAGTCCTCTGTAATGAATTAAAGCCTGAGATTCTTCCAAGGTTTTCAGACGCCCCCAGAATGCCCCCTGCACCTGTGAAGTTGTTTCCATATCCGTTCCGCGTCCAAATTGCGCATGTGAGGCATCCAAGAGGGGTTACGCTGCTGTCCATTCTGCGTCCATCGGTGTACGGCAAGCTACACTGGCATTAGTGCTCTTACACCGGGGGATCTACTGTTACACCGGTGCAAGAGTTACACAGGATTGTGCCCAGAATCAAATAATTAAATGCAGAGGCGTAGCTGCCTCTGTTGGCGCCCGGAGCAAGGGGGGTTGGTGCCCATATCGCCGCGGCCAATAGGCCGCGGCGCGCTCCGGAGGGGCGACCCGGCACCCCCCTCCTCCCCCTCAATCAGGAGAGCCGGCTCGGGGACGTCTTCCCTGGCCGGCTGCCCGGGGCCTTCTAAGGAAGGCCCGCTGCGAGAACGGTATTTATACCGTTCTTTTTGTGCATGCTCAGACTGTTACTGAGGGAAAAGGGCAGCCTTTTTCCCTCAGTAACAGTCTGAGCATGCGCAAAAAGAACGGTATAAATACCGTTCTTGCAGCGGGCCTTCCTTAGAAGGCCCCGGGCAGCCGGCCGGGGAAGACGTCCCCGAGCTGGCTCTCCCGATTGAGGGGGTGGAGACTCGAGTCGGACTCGGAGACTCGAGTCTCCGACTCGGACTTAGACTCGGACTCGGACTCGAGTCTCCGACTCGGACTCGGACTCGGACTCGGACTCGAGTCTCCGACTCAGACTCGGACTCAAGTCTCCGACTCGGACTCGGAGACTCGAGTCCGAGTCTGACTCGCGGGCGGGGCGCCCTTCGGGAGATGGCGCCCGGAGCGGGTGCTCCGCTTGCTCCACCCTAGATTCGCCTCTGATTAAATGGCTCCCTGTCCCAAAAATGCTCACAATCTAAAAAGATGCAGAAGAGACACCAGCAAACAGCCACTAGAAAAGATACTGTGCTGGGGTGAAGAGGGACAATTACTCTCCCCCTGCTAAATATAAGAGGCGCACCACTTGAAAAAGTGCCTCTTTGCCCATATTAAAACAACAACAACAAAAGAGGTTTTGAACCCATTTATTTATTTATTTATTTATTTATTTATTTATTTATTTTTCACATTTTTATACCGCCCTTCCTCCAAGGAGCTCAAAGTGGTGTACATATTTCCTCCCCTCCTTTTTGTCCTCACAACAACCCTGTGAGGTAGGTGGGTCTGAGAGATAGTGACTGGCCCAAGGTCACCCAGGAAGCTTCGTGGCTGAGCGGGGATTTGAACCTGGATCTCCCAGGTCTAAGTCTGACTCCCAAACCACTACACCATCCTGGCCCCCTCATGTCCCCCAATTGGGGGGGGGGCTGGTTCTCAGCTGGGAACGTTTTGCTCAGGCAAATTGACTCATGTGAAAAGCTTAACATGATGACCGTACATTCTAACTGTAATATAAAGCAATATGAAGGTTCTACCTCTGGACTTAGATCGGTAATAGCCCAGTCCCACACGCAATCTCCCACTGATATAGCCCTCATCATGTGATGAGGATATATGTGTGAACGAACTCACAGCATGACCTGCTCCTCCATCAGCTGGAAGACACCGAATGTGCCTAACTAGGAAAGAAAATACTCCGAGTCCCCAAAGAAGGCTATAAACCAGAATAAATAAATAAAGATAGGCATAATTGCAGAGTATGGATTTGTATGCAAAGAATCAACATTGACAAAGTCGAACGTGTCCTACATCTATTAGCCACTTGGGATCTGGGAGCAATTATAATTACAATGTGTCTCTCAGTAAACAAACAAACAAACTTTATGGCTATGGTCCCATCAGCTTAGTTTCCCTCAAGCATACTTCAGATTAATTACAATACATTTGAACAGTAATTCTGACATCTCTGTCTCCCTTTAAACACCATTAGCACTGTCAATAAACTCACTTCTACAAACAAGCCTCCCCAATCTCGCTCTCAACCAAATACCTCCTTTTTTTCTTTCCTCGCCACCCTGATCTGTCATTCCAGCATAAGCACTAACGTTATTATTTTGCAACAAAACTGAAAAAAAAAATCATGCCAGCTGAAGGCCATGGCCTCTCTAACCCAGGCTCTATGTCTGCTTCAATGTGTACCAGAGATCATGGGCATTAATCCAAATTAATTAAATTAATTAAATGAACAGGAATGGTAGAGCATGTGCTTTGCCTGCAGAAATCCCAGGTTTAATTCCAGGTACAGCTGGGAAAAGCTGCCATCTGACAGCCTGAGGATCTCCTGTCAATCATGGTAGACATGATTGGGTAGGATTTGGGCTGAGTTACAACCTAATCCTGTCTAGCAGGATGTGGCGGGGCAAGTAAGGTGCCCGTCGCATCTTGAACAGGATAGGGCCTGCCCTGGCGCAGCCAGAGGCCTCCTTGGGGTAAAGGGACATTCGTTCCCTTACCCCGAGTAGAGCCCCAGCCACCCCAATGGGTCTACTCAAATGTGCACCAGCTATTTTGCTGGCACACATTTGAGCTGGCCGTGTAATGCTGGCCAGGCCCGAGAAGGGGGATATGATTTGGTGGAGGAGGCCACCGCCAATCCCTTCCCCTTCTTGGGCCCGACCAACCAATCCAACCCCCCTGAACGCCCAGTTTTGCCCTCCCCATGCCCCTCCGCCACCTGGTAGTGAACATACCTTCCCCGAACGATGTAGCGGTGACTTCAGCGTGAGTAGAGCAGTGCTAGCCTTGGTGCCGCTTACTCTCCGGGTGCCACAAACATGCTTTATGGCATGTTTTACGGCATCCTAGACTGGCGGAGTGAGTGCTCTGCCAGTCTATTTCTAGACAGGATCAGGCTGTTAGTTGGTTGAATAGCATTGCTCAGTGTAAGGCAACTTGTTCAATGGAACTGAGGATGCAATCCTATACACTCACGGGAGCAAGTCCCACTCAATTTAATGGGTCTTACTTCAGAGTAGACACACATAGGGTTGTACTGTGAAGCTCCCTGTTTGCAACAGAGGTTCTGCATTCACAAAAGGTCCTCCAGACCACAGTAGCATCTAAGATCATCTAGGGCCAAAAACCTTGCCTTTCCCTTTACTGCAATGAATGGAGACTTTGAGCATCATGTCCATTGTGTATAGCAAAGGGAGGGGCTTGAGGGAGTGCCATATATCTGAGGTTGCTTATGGCTTGTAACCTGTGATGGCCTTTTCCAGAGGCGTAACAAGGGTGGAGCGAAGGCAAGTAGTTCTGCAAGACTCCGTTACACTGGAGTCAGCGGCCCCTCCCCCTTGCTGTTGGAGCCATTCCAGCAGCAACAGGGGAGTGTCCTGCGTGTTGCCTTTGCTGCCAGAATGGCTCCAACAGCAAGGGGGAAGGGCCGCTGACTCCAGTGTAACGGAGTCTTGCAGAACTACTTGCCTCCGCTCCACCCTTGTTTCACCACTGGCCTTTTCCTCCAGGAATCTATCCAAACCCCTTTTAAAGGCATCTAGCATTGATTGATGGATTGATTGAAGCTTCTTTAGGTAATCAACTAAAGATTCTTTAACTGGAGGACATTTTTGACATGGTGGCAACATTCTGGAATGTTCTTACATCGCGTCAATCCAATGGAGGCCATCGACCTGGGAGAGTTCTTCTGCTGTAGAAGTGTTCGAGGGAGAGAAATGTTCTCCTTCCGAGGGAGTTGTTAACTTGTTCATACACTGCTGCTACAAGAAACTGCAGTTGTTCACCTTTAGGAATAAAGACAGATGCACTGAGCAGTATTCAGCATTCATCAGAAGAGAAATGGAAATCAGACATATTTGAAAGATGAGCCTCCAGACATTTACATTAGAAACATACTGGAGGAGTCTGATTCCTGAAGCCTTTGCAAATACTTCAGAGTTATCTGCTTTTCAAGAACATCTGTTTTTGCAAGTTGTCTGGGTGGAATTTAATTTTGATGTAATGAAAGCCACGAGAGCCTGGGAAGACCTGTGGCTTTGCAGATTTGCAAGAAACCCCACAGCTTAATTCCAAGTGGGCTGAATCAGTGTTAACAGGGGCTTGTTCTTAAGTAAGAAGATGATGACTAACTTTTAAACTGTGGCTCATGAGGGCTGCTTGCAAGGATCTTGACAAGTCACATGTGCATTGTCTTATTTCTTCAGTCACCTAACCTTTGGTCACTCACATGGAGAAAGGCCCACTAGAACTGCAACATTGCCTTCAGAACCCTAGAGGGCAGCGTACTGTGTCCGGACCCCTAAGACCATCGACTTGTCCTCTAGGTAGTTCATGCAGGTGTGGCACTTGGCTATTTCCTTCCTCCCCTCCTTCTCAGTCTCTTTCTTGCTCTTCAGACTTCAAGGGGAATGGACGCGACCTGCTGGAGCTCCGTGCTCATGCCCCCCCTTCACTGGCGTCACTGCAGGGGGGCGGAGCTCCACGTTCCGTCGTGCTCTGACCCTCCGTTACACGACGGGAGAAAGCGGCCCCGCCCCCTCGCCTTTGGAGCCATTCCGGCCGACCGGGGCCGCTTTCTCCCGTCGTGTAATGGAGGGTCAGAGCCCGACGGAACTTGGACCCCCGCCCCCCTGCAGTGACGCTAGTGCCCCCCCTCACATATGCTCAACTCAATGTGTTTTTAAGAGGTCTTTCACCAAAAGCAGCCGTCGGGGCGGGGTGAGCCCAGTTAGAACTGTGGGGAGCAGGGAGGGTGAAACGAGATCTTTCCAGTCACACTCTTTCCCCACCAAAAATCCCCCGTCAACTGCTCTTTGTCCACAAAGTGACAAATAGCAGATTGGGGGGGATTTGCAGCTGAACAGCTCATGGGGGAAAGGAAATGCCTCTGTTTTCATAAAAAGCAGCCACAGCCACCGCCCCCCCCGACCCTGATCGGAACCTCTGTGCACTTTGCAAAAGGGCTCTCTGAAGGTAAGAAGTCGGTATGCAAACACAAGCATCATCAAGCTACTTATTATATATTTTCTTCTTCTCTTTCTTGGGAGATCAGAGCAGTGTACACAGTTTTCTGTCCTCCCCTTTTAACCTCACAACAACCCTGTAAGATAGGTTAGATGAGGACGGATGACAAGCCCAAAACCACTCCTGGAGCTTTCTGGCAGAACGGAGATTTGAACCGGTGTCTCCCCAGTCATTACACTAACCCAGTAAAAAAAAAAAATCTTCTCACGGCACACTGACCTCTATAGTGTTCTCGACTCTATGGTTTTTGCCTCTTGTGATGTCAGTTCCGGCTTCTGGGTGACCCTTCCAGGTTCTGTGGCTCTGTTTCTAGGGCAAGTCGGAGGAGGAAGAGGGACAGACAATTTGTTACTACAGATAGTTGCCCAAGAGCTGCAGAACCCGGAAGAGTTTTTCAGCAATTTTCAACTGCTGTGCTCCCAACTCCTGTGGCACACCGGTTGAAGATCGCTGCATTAACTGCTATATCCCACAGGGGCCCAAGATTCTCAGGGTTGAGATTGGCACAGCTTTGCATGAAGTATACACTGTAGGGCAAACTGTGTGGCATTTGCTTCTTCTATGCACCACAATCTCTGATCTTTCTTCCACCCATGAAAAATACCCTAGCAACCTCTCTAGCTTTTCACCTTATTCTGCAAGCAAACTTCTACCATTTCTGCAAATGTATGCAAAGCCTCAGCGTTTGCATAAATCAAAGCTGGTCTACATCTGTTTAATTTGCACACAGCGTTCTGACAGCCAAATCCAGATTCTCGTTTTCTCCAACGGTGGCGGTTTTTTCGAGGTGGAAGTGAAGACTGCTTGGAATCCGGCAGTGCGCCTCACATGGCGTTACAGGAAAAGAGAGGGGGAGTCACTTGCCATCTATTTCCAACAATGACCCATGCTGTGTTCTGAATAACAGATTCTTTTTTTCTTTGGTCGCAGCAGTCAGAAGGAGACTTGGATCAATATATCACTACGGGTGGCTACTGGGCTATTGTGTATTCAGCTGCAATTTGAGACAAGCTCCAATTCTCATCAAGTGAGGCTATTGGCTTGAGAACATACTGTGCGATGATCACACACCGTTTGGAACAGAGTTGGCTTCCACTCTCTCATTTGCAGCACCGTGATTACTTTGCAAAAGTGATTAGCATCTCCAGGACTTGGGAGGTTAAATGCAAGGAAGGAGAGAGATTTGGGCCTTTGTAAATCATGCTGCACACCTTCTGACCCACCAAGCTGAGTGCAGCCGCATAGTGTTACTTGTGCAGCTGCTTGTGCTCCTTCTTTGATGCTCCCCCACAATGAAGCAGGCTAAACTTTTGAAAGTGTGGCCCCCACCCTAGGACGGGATGACTGATGCTCCTATTTTTGCATTGCGTAAAATTACAGTATCTCTTAAAAGTATTCAGCACAATTCAGGCTACAAATAACCTTATGTGCACTTACCTGATAGTCATCCCCATTGAACAGGGGGGAGGGGGACTTTTTCCAAGACTAAGAAATTAGTCTTGGTATGGATGGAGTTAACTTCCAAATGAGCATGCTTAGGGTTATTTTAATTCCCTATTATTCCAGCCTTATATTAATTCCCAGACGCATAGAATTTTGCTACATATCACCTGGCATATCACATTCTAGATCACCCTTTCTCAACAGGTGATACACGTACCACTGGTGGAACTTGAGCTGTTATCTAGTGGTATGTGCAGCTCCCAGGGGAACCCCCCGCCCGACCCTGAGACCACGACGCTACAAACAAGAGTAGGAAGCTTGGCTTGGCGGGCAGAGCTCTAGTGTGCAATTTTTGCATGCTTGAAAAAGCCAACCCGCTCACCCTGAGCCTCTTATCGCTGTTTGTAGTGTCATGTCTGGCCTTCCAACCCGGAAGCAATTGGCGATGATGTCATCATCAGTTACTTCTGGTGGTACTTAAGATAATTAGACTACGAGAAGTGGTACATTGGGGACAAAGGTTGAGAAACCCTGTTCTAGATTGATGTCCACGGAAACCAGCCAGGGGAGCCGCGGAGTGACACAGAATCCTCTCAGAAAACAGTGCAATGCCAATTGGCAGGTATCAACATAATGGAATGGGGAGCCGCGGCCAATGGTCAATGATGTCATGGGGAGCTGCGGATAATGGTCGCCAATGGTCAAGGGAGCCGCAGGTCAAATAAAATGGGAAACACTGGTCATATGGGAATGTGTAGGGTACCACCTGACTAGTGGGCTGTCCCTGACAAGGTGTCCTTCCCATTTCCATTGGGGGGGGGGAAGAATCTGCTTCAGCTATCAGAAGTTTTGAAACCACTGAAGTAGAAGTTAATAAAACTAGAAAGATAACCGGGCAAAGATAACTAAAACCACCTGCATTTTCTTCCTTCCCTTGACTGAGAACACAGAGAATGGGAAGACACTACAGGAAACGCAGAGCAAACACAGTTGTAGAATGAGGATGAAAGAACGCTTGGGGCATTCTGCTCTGCAGGGTCTTTTATAACCTAAGGGGGTGAAAAAAAATCCTGTAATGAAGGAAGATGTAACATCGTTTGTCCTAAACTGAGCGGCAAAAGTAAGCTGGCGTGATTATCGACAAAACGCCTTTCAAACAATCGTTTACCAAAGGACGTTCCGGTGGAAGAGGATGGTGTTCTTAACCAGACTCTCTGCTTGATGCGGATGCAGGGTTTCTTGCACTTTTCCATGCAACTGCTCGGGGGGGATGAAATCAACCAAATGCTGGCTACTAATTCAAAAGTGAATAAAATGCAGCTTTGCACCTGTCTTGCAAATAGAAAATCTCTGGTTCAATCATTGACATTTCCAGGTAGGGCTCGAATAAATCTTCTCTCTGAAACCTGAGAGCCAGCATAGACAATGCTGAGGTAGGGGGATTCAGTAGAAAGCCATCTCATATATATTTATAACTCAGCCAAGTTCCTGATAATATATTGTAAAGCCGCTTCCAATTAATAACGGCCTTTCCCATTAATATTTGAAGCTGCAACTCGCCATGAGATTCTTTTTCCATAGCAACTTGCTGAATAAAGTTTTTGTTTTATTTTTAAATTCTGTTTTGATTTTTTTAAAAAAAAGAAAGACAAGAAAAGAGCTAGGAATAGGAAGAATCTGTTCAAAGGGGGTGGGAGAGAGGGGGGACCCACATAATTAACACAGGAAGATGGCAGAGATTAGTTTAAAGGCCTGCAGCTTTGTATGTGACTAATTATGCTCTCAGCAAAATAATGTCTTCAAACAGTGACATAATAAAGCTACCAAACTACTGTGTATAATGTCCCAAGGCACGCTGCATTCATGAATTAGGCAGGCAGTCAAAGTGAACAGTAATCAAGCTTGAAATATCCTTTTAATAAAATGTATGGGCTAGATACATTTTTTTAAAAAAGAAAATAGAATAGTAAGGGGGGGGAATTGTTCCCTTCCCCCCAAACCCCATGATCTCAATGTCAAAAATATTGCTTCATTAAGGGGCCTGTGTTTGTTCAATGAGATGAATATTGGATTGAATATAAGAAATCTCAGCTGCAGGGGAAAAAACCAATATGAATAAATCTGAGCATAGGGCAACAAGCATCTTGGATTAGGGACACTGGTAGCTTACTGTCTATACCAGTGTTTACTAAACTTACTGTGGTCATCATGGCACCCGTTTTGTACAGCACCCTGTTGTGGCAATACCATCACCACCGCCTGCTTCTTCAGTTCTTCGTCGCATGGTAGGGTCCTAAAAGACTGTTAAAAGGAAAAAATTTTAACAGGCTTTTAGGACCTTACCATGTGGCGCAGGACTGAAGAATCGGGCGGCGGGCCCGCGCGGCGCCTCAAACAAGGTAAAATGTCGCCACCCCCACCCCCAGTGGGAACCATCCCTCCACGGATAGTAAATCCTGTACATTCAAATCCGCGGATGATTAATCTGCGGATGACAAGGGTCCACTGTATAAGACAAATTGCACTATACAAAACCAGTGGCAGTATCTGGAAAAATGGGGGCACAGAAGGAGTGTGGCAAGGAAAAGAAAAATGTGGGCACAGAAAACACAAAGCGTTTTTCTTTGGAGGGGGAGAAGGGTTGTCTAACATGTTTCATTTCTGAAAAAAAGAAAAAGAAATAATGGTATATTTTGCATTAGCGCTCCCATCCTAAACATCTTTTGTCTGAAGAAATTAGTCTTGGTATGGATGGAGTTAACTTCCAAATGAGCATGCTTAGGGTTATTTTAATTCCCTATTATTATCCCAGCCTTATATTAATTCCCAGTTCACGATTCAACAAGGGGTCCCTCAATATATAAATATATAAATAAATGATCACACGATCATGTCGTGCAGACAGGAAAACAATATCATGCCTGGTTTCCAAAGTATTTTTCACCTCTCCAGAGCTACTAAAGTAGGTCTATGTTCATCGTCGAGATCTCAAGTAATTATCTATGGAATAATAACTGCAGGGGCTGACACATTCCAGTGGTCTGTGATGGACATGCATAGCTCCAGGCATGAATCATAATTGACAAGTCCTCTTAGATACATTCTTCTTTTGCTAGTTTGAAATAACACTGTTTGGGCTCCATTTTGGGGTTGTAGCGAATAGGAGTACAGCGAGTGAAAAGTTCGCTACAGCTCATTTAGCTGTACTTGGCTAGTACCGAAATGTGGATTTCTGCTTTCTCAAATTGTGCTAAGAAGACATATTTGTCTCTAACTTTTTTTTTTTTTTGATTGGCTGGTGTATTGGAGAATGCGTGAGATTTCCCCGAGGATATAGTTTGTGGTGTCTACAGTGGCCCCTTGCTCTGGCAAATCTGGGGAATAAGGGGCTAAAACCTAGACTCTAGCAATAGGTATTGCTGCATAGCGGGGACCTCTAGAGGCAATCGGTGTGTAATTGGCAATCGGGTCTTCAGGGATGGAGGAAGGAAGGGTGTGGGTAGCAGAAATGAGGAAAGTGAGAAGGTAGACTGACTTTGGCCCACCACTAGCAGAGATTCGTCTAGGGTATACCAAGGGCAGGGCCTTCTTGGTGTTAGCTTCTCAGTTCTGGATCTCCCTTCCTGGGGAGGCCTGAATGGCCCCCCTCACTCACCTTTATTTAGAAGAACTTTTAAGATGTTTCATTCATCCTTGCAGCCTTGCTGTATCCACCTTGACAAGGACCTCGGCTAGGAGGTTGAAACGTCGGTCTCTAACAAATAATACATGGCTTTCAAACCCATCATACCTGTGTCCTCTACTATTATAACCAGCCACGAAAGCTTCCATTCTAAAATGTTTCATTCTGTTTTGCAAGGGCTTCTCTCTCTCTCTCTCTCTCTCTCTCTCTCTCTCTCTCTCTCCTTCTTGTATATTTATGCTTTCAGCTTGCTGCTCTTTGTTTTTGGTGCTTGCCATCTTTTGTGATTTTTGTCGTCTCATCGGTGTTTGGTTTTATGTTTGATTTGTAAGGCTCTTTGAGGTGTGCTGAAAAGCAGGATATAAATGCATTACACAAATTAAATCAATAAGATGGAATTTAGAAGAAGGGTTGATTTCTGCCCACGGTCTCTACCTCCTGAGTCTCTCATTCCTAATTTAATGGCCCTGTAAAGCCCTGACAACCCTTGATCACAGCAAAAGGCAACTTGAAAAAGCTTTTCATATCCCTTTCAGCGGCATGTTGCTCTGTCACTTGGTATGGATTCCTTACATGATTAATTCAGCACCATTTCCATCTCACCTGTAAATTCAATAAGTTGCCTTCAGCTGATGAAGTAAGAGGGCATTACCCCCAGAAACATTTCGCGACAGAGTGAACAGGGAGTGCTTTTTAAACAACATTAACTATTTTGGGCTTATGGATGATTTAAAAACAAACCACCAACCAACATGACAATACGGCGAGACATAATTCATTGCAGAATATTGCTATCAGCCGAAAGAGCCTGGATCTGGCTGTTCATAAATAAAAGATGCAATAAAAATATTCCATTGTATAATAGAACCCACAGGTCAACGGAGTGCCCATGGAGAAAACTAAAAGCTATGGTCAAGCTGGCATCTATGTCAGATAGCCATCTGTAGTCCCTTCTGCCTCCTTTCCGTGGAGGGAAGAACCTGGAACCTAGACTATGTAGCCAACTGCTGGGACCTAAAGACTCCAGATCAGTGGAATACCGGTACTTCTCTGTGTTGGGCCTCTGTAGCATCATCCAGCCTAGGTTTACCTGTAGCTCTTCAGGAAGACGATGGCATCAATTGCTAGCAGCCAGGAGACTCTACAAAGCAGTGGAAGGATTGATTCTATGTGATGGCCTCAGGGTGGCATTGGTCAGTTCAAGTCCACCCAGTGGTGTAGCAAGCAGGGTGGTGTTGGTCTGCACCATGTAACAGCTTGGAGTATCACGTGATGGGGTGCCACTGAGGCACAGCCAAGATGGTGGCGGGTGAGTTGCTTTGGAGCTGCTGCAATCACTGCCTCCTCCTCGTGTTGGCAGCAGCGGCGGCCTCTTCGTGATCTTGCTGCCTCCTCTTGTTCGTTCTCCTCTGGAGGCTCAACAAGAGCCATTGGCCAGTCCCCAAGTCAATCTGCAATTCGTCCTGCCTTCTCCATTTGAGAAGAGCCTGGAACCTGGATTATGTCATAAATTGCCTGGGACCAGAAGACTCTGCAGATGAGTGGAGAGGTTGCTTCTCTAACAGCCAGCCCCTGAGTCCATTTGCAGATTCCCTATCTCTATCTAGGATACTATCCCCCTCCTTCCCACCTTATCACTGGTTATTCACCTTGCTTTTCCATGAGCCCTACCAACTGGCTACCACCCCCTTCCATCTCTTTACTTCTGAGATCTCCCCGTCTCTCATTCCTGACCTCCTCAGAAGGTGGTAGACTCTCCATCATTGAAGTCTTTAAGCAGAGATAGTCATCTGTCGAGGATGCTGTAGTTGTGGACAGCCTACGTTGGCAGGGGGTTGGGCTCAATGATCTTGTAGGTCTCTTACAATTCTAATATTCTAGGTCGTGGAGTGCTCCTTTTCTCCATTCACAAGCTGTCAGTGGTGATTGATGGAGAAGATGCTGTGGTGTGGGGTAGGGTGGGGGAAACCAGAGCTCAGTCTCAGTCCTTGGCTGCTTTGACTTTGGATCAAGGTCAACATGCATCAGAACATCTTCTGTGTTTATAAATTAAGGGCAAGTATTCCTGTAGCTAGATGTTTCTTGAGAAATGTTAAGTCATGCAATTTTAAACTCTTGATATAGAAAATTCTTCACAAGAAATGGCAGGCCAACAAACATGACTGTGAATGTTTCTGTCATGTCTGATGGGTCGAATTTATCAGAGTGCATGCAATGGGTTGTTTAAGAGATGGTGCAATTATTTTGTCATCCGTTTATAGCTGATAAATACCGTATTTCTTCGAGTCTAAGGCGCCATCAATTCTAAGGCGCACCTTAATTTCAGGAACACCAACAGGGGAAAAAAAAAAACATTGATTGCAAGACGCACCTCCTTTCTTCAAACTCTCCCCAGCTTGCCTGCTGCTCCATTTCGCCGATCCGATTTTACAGAGCTTGGGGGAGCTACTGGGGCTTGGGGAAACTTCAGGGAGGCCTATGCAACCCTCTGCAGGCCTCCCCGATCTTTGGTTCGGTGATAAATGACTATTTGGGGGCATTTCCAGTTTTCGCAAAAACCAGAAATGGCCGGCGAAAACCACTGTTTTTCGCTGAACTGAAGCTCGGGGAGGCCTGCAGAGGGTCACACAGGCCTCCCCGAAGCCCCCACAAGCCCCGGTAAGTAAGGAGGTGGCATTTTGGGGGTACAATTTGACACCTTCGATTCTAAGACATACCCCCTTTTTTTAATTGCTAAAAAGGTGCGCCTTAGAATCAAAGAAATACGGTATATCGATATGAGGCTTTCATTGGGATGGTTATGCCTAATGATGGACACAATGAGGATGACACACATTTGAATGTAATCAGTGGCGTTCTCAGCCCTCCCGGCGCCTGGGGGGGCGAGGTTGGAGCTCCCTCCCAAGCAGCCGGGCTCGGGGCTGAGCGCCCACTCGGCGTGTCCCCAGCCTCCGGAGGCTGCGCACCGAAGGCTGGGGATAAGCCCTCCTTAAAGCGACCGCCCCGTTCGGCGGTCGAGGGCTTTATGAAAAAGCCGAACGCGTCGCTGGCTTTTATAGGGTTTGCGCATGCGCAAAACCTTTCTGAGGGCAAACGGGCAGCCCATTTGCCCTCAGAAAGGGTTTGCGCATGCGCAAACCCTATAAAAGCCAGCGACGCGTTCGGCTTCTTCATAAAGCCCTCGACCGCCGAACTAGGCGGTCGCTTTAACGAGGGCTTATCCCCAGCCTTCGGAGCGCAGCCTCCGGAGGCCGGGGACACGCCGAGTGGGCGCGCTGCTTCGGAGGGGCGCACCAGCCGGGCTCCGGTGCCGCGCCGCTCTGCGCAGCCCCGAGCCCGGCTGCTGCGCCCCTCCGAAGCAGCGCGCCCACTCAGCGCCTGGGGTGGAGCACACCTGCTCCCCCATATTAGAACGCCTCTGAATGTAATGTTTTTATATTGTACCATTTTCTAGGTTACGTTGCAAGACATCTACAAGTTAAGAAACAGTCTGTTTAACTATGCAGTTCTTCTCTATATTCATTACCACAGAACAGCATGAAACAATAATATGCTAAGTGAATGCATTTCACTGAGAATACATTTTTTTTTTAAAAGAGATGAGCTTGGAATTCTTACAGCACAATCCTACGCATATCTGCTCAGAAGTAAGTTCTCAATCCTAAATGAAATCAACCCTGACTGTTCCCTGGAAGGACAGGTACGGAGGCTGAAACTCAAATATTTTGGCCACCTAATGCGAAGAGAGGACTCTCTGGAGAAGACTCTGATGCTGGGAAAGATTGAAGGCAAAAGGAGAAGAGGAAGGCAAAGGATGAGATGGTTAGACAGCATCACCGATGCAACGCACATGAAAATGAGCGAACTCAGGAAGATAGTGGAGGACAGGAAGGCCTGGCAGGATATGGTTCATGAGATCACGAAGGGTCGGACACGACTTAACGACTGAACAACAACAACAAGTCCCATTGAGTTCAATGAGGGCCTACTCCCAGGGACGTGTATGTAGGATTATATTTTAAGTATATATATTCTGTACCTTTTCCAGCTCTACATTGCCTCTTTGAGATATGACCACCAAAACTGTATACACAGTACACATCCATACATGTGTGTACTTTTTTTTTGGCCTGGTCGCTAATCCATGGCTCATGAAACATTGCAGACAAATGCAATTTACAAATAAGTGAGGCCAAAATGTATCATTACCGCACCCCATTAAAACCTTCTCGATGAGCATACGTTCTTTTGAATTTGCATCACGTGTTAAAGCGCCGTGGGCAATTCCTTAACAGTTCCCAAAGGGGAAAAAAAATGTTCGGTTTCTCACGAATGGCTGTGAAATGTTCTACATGAAAGGACAACGTGTCTTGTTTTACTTGGAGGATGAATGATTTGTCATGCAGAGATGTACATTAGATCTCAACCATTGCTACGGACGCTCAAGGTAATAAATCATCATTCTGCTTCGAATGAAGCAGCAATACCTTCCACCACTCAGTTGCTTTGTCATAATCATGATAAATGAAAAACCCAGAACAGGTGGGCTTTAATAAGCATACAAATGCATTTGGATTAATTTGATAATGTTTGCCGGTTCCTCTCCTCCTGCCCCGCCCCAGCAATCTTCCATTCTTTGAACTGCAAAGTGGTGTGGAAAATATTAGATGTATTCACAATACTGACTTCAGCACCGACCTCTGACCTTCAGATAGAACTGTCCGTTTAAGAGGTCTTACAACCACTAAAGTGAGAAGCCTTAGGGCTGGGTAGCATGAAAGCCTTAGTGCTAATCAGCAGCTCCACTCAGCTACGTTCGAACTAGAAGTCTCCAGAGTTGGGCAAAGTGGATGAAGAAGGGGCTGTATTGTCCTCCCACATCCCAATACAACTCCACCAATTGTAATAATAACACTGGATAACAAATTTCAACAAAGATCATGCCCCCAAGAGTAAATTGGCTACGGTTTGTAAGAGATCCGCAGTAGATAGTTCCATAGACATGTACAGTACTAGTACGTGCCTGACAGCACTTAACACCACCTATGTACGCAACGCGGATTGCTTCTCCTAAACTAGAGCCAATCGACCAATTTTATGGTCATTTTCATTTTCAGCACATCAAAATTAGTAAAGATTCACTCTTTCCATTTCAGGGCCAATTTTGTGTTGTCCAATGTAATACAGTACTTAATAATTGGGTTATTGCATGTTTCAATCCCTAGTTCCGGACTCCCACTATGACTGTTTCCTACAGTTCAGCTCCAACATTTAGCTACCCTTCCTGCCCAAATACCTGCTTAACCCCACATCCCAGCCCTCCTCTGCATAGATTTCTCAACTCATACCCTGGTATACCATGGACTCTTCCTCTTGTTGTCTTGTGTGCTCCCTGAGGCATCTGGTGGGGCCACTGCGTGCTACAGGAAGCTGGACTAGATGGGCCTTTGGCCTGATCCAGCAGGGCCCTTCTTATGTTCTTATATTGGCAAATTCAGCGGAGGAGAATTTTGAAAGGATTTGAGTTTTGGATTTTGAAAGTGGAGATGGTTTTGCGTGACGAACGTATGCTACCTACCCTGTTTCTGTGTTTCCTTCTACTCTGCGTTTTCTTCTACTCTGCCCTCTTGCAATTCTCATGTGCCCTTGCATCCTCTTTCGTCTACCACCTTGGTTTGGATACAAGTTTCAAACTCTAGTTTATGCTTCGGGCTAAGGCAGTGATTCCCAAACTGGGTGGCGCGGTTCCTAGGGAAACCAGCCAAGAGAGCCGCGGAGTGCCACAGAATCGTCTTGGAAAACAGTGCAATGCCAATTGGCAGGCATCAACATAATGTAATGGGGACCCGTGGCCAATGGTCGCCAATGGTCAAGGGAGCTGCAGGTCGAAAAAGTTTGGGAAACACTGGGCTAAGGTGATCAGTTTTAGCCAGCCCTGAGGCCAGAATCAGTCATTGATCTTGACTGGAACTTAGCAAGCTGAGCAAAGACGTGGTGCATCTCCATTACTTGTAATCATTACCATTCTGCATTTGCTGTCCCAGTCAATGCCAAGCTCATTCAAATCCATGATCAATGTTGTCATCCTGTTGTAGCCCTCCTTTATCTGAACATTAACATTTGCTAATCAGGCTGTGTGGCTTGCCCTTGAGCTGTAACATAAATTTCTGTGTTTTCTCCTCTCCAATAAGCCTCAATGCTAACGGACATGAAATGTGTGTGCCATTTTGAAGATCCATGCATATTAGCCCTCCTTATGCTAATGCTTCACCTTTCCTTTTTTGTTTAGAAAGCTTACCCTTGATATAAACTTTACATGACAGTCTTCCCTACCATAATTTATACTGAGTTCAGTGACTCTCAATTCTTGTGGGGGGAGCTTTAGCAACCTGTTCGGCTCTCATTCGGCCTTGCATAGCAACCTGCCTGTTTTTATTGTGGTGCGTTTACAAAATTGTGCATTTGCACCTGATGAGAAGAGTCCTTTTATTTATTTATTTATTTAGTTAGTTATTTACAGTATTTTTACCCTGCCTTTCTCCCCAAAGGGACCCAAGGCGGCTTACAACAGAAAAGAAACTACAATACAAAAAAATACAATACAAAAGTCACATTTTAAAACAGTAAAAAACGGTTGACGAAAACTAATAAAAACATCTAAAAATTGATTTAAAAGATCATTATTGCAATGAAAACAAGAGCATAAAAAACAGCAGCGTCCCACCTGTACCAGCAGGGTATTAAAAAAGGTAAGGGCTCAGAAGGCTTCTTTGAACAGGAAGGTTTTTAGGCCTCACCGGAAAGTGTCCAAGGAGGGAGCCGTAAGTCAAAGGGGAGGGAATTCCATAAGGTTGGTGCCACTACTGAGAAGGCCCTGTTTCTGGCCGCCGCCCCTCGCACCTCCCTGGGTGACGGTACCTGCAAAAGGGCCTTCTCTGATGACCTAAGGAAACGAGCCGGACTTTTCCCTTTTCTCAAGAACACTCTGCTTGCTTGTTCTATGCCTGCAATGATCATAGGATTGCTGCTTGGGGTCCATGTTCAGCCATTTATTTTTTTCTCCATCCTGACTCTGTGCTCACTTTCAGAACCAACCAGGAAAACTCATGTTTCCTGCTCCCCACAGACCAGACAACATTAATAATGTTTGTTGTCAGACTATGATTTTATGGCTCAGACAATAGTTTGTGTAGAGGAAATTCATTGTCAGACACATTTTATTGGCTATAATCCCCAGGCTGCCATGCAAACAGCCGGTCCCAGGGAAAAAAAATATAATCAATTACTTTGATCTTAATGGGACCTGTGACCACATCTGCATGAATGTTGGCAGGGACAGCCATTAAGTCAGGATCCATGAAGCCGAGCAAGGTAATGGATTAGTCACCGGGGCTTCAATTAATGGTTTTAGTTCCCGGTGGCTTATTGATGTCCATCAACTCCGATTCCCTTGTCAAAAACAGGCAGGCAGCAACAGCATCTATTGCACTTAATTTACACAGCTTGTAAAATCCTGGAAGTAAGAATTGACAGAAACATCTGATTTTTTTTCTCCAAACCTCAGGACAACATATAAATTATATTCCACTCTTCCTCTCCATCTCAAAAGGCTTTGGCTGAAAGGGCAACTAATTCTTCAGCTCTGAGTGAGGAATCCAGCTCAGAGTGATCATTACCCTAAATCATGTTTACTGTGTTCAAAAAGAGAGGGAGGGAGGGAGGGAGGGAGGGGGGAAGAGGAGGGGGGAGAGGGAGGGAACTAATCAGCTTTCTCTCTTATTTGGGCTAATGACGGCTAAATAATTTTATCCCACTACAATTACAATGTACTTTGCTAAAAGCCAAGTTGAGACAGCCATGGGCTTGGTGGGGGTGGATGGGCTCCGTATTACATGCAGAACATTTAATGAAATCCTGTTTTGGAACTACAGCTAAGCGATCAAGAAAATGGCAACTAGGGAAAGAGGGCAAAGCCAGAAGTCGGAAAGTCATAGTGCTCATGTTCTTCCGATAGGAAAGCAAAGCAACAGGAGAGGGTTAGGACATATCAGTAATGTCGGCTCATCTTTGGATTGGCCAATGAGTGGTGGGTATGAAAGAAATAAAAGCTACACACTGATTGCAAGATGTTAGAGAGTTAACATATGCATCTTGCCACTTATGTAAGTATGAGCTGTCGATCGAAAGGTCGGCAGTTCGAATCCGTGCGATGGCAGTTTGAAAGCAAGAAATTGCAAGTAGATTAATAGGTACCGCGTTAGCGGGACGGTAACAGCATTCCATGCACCTCGGTGTTGAGTCATGCCGGCCACATGACCATTGAAACGTCTTCAGACAGTGCTGGCTCTTCGGCTTTGAAACGGAGATGAGCACCGCTCCCTAGAGTCGGACACGACTGGACTTAATTGTCAAGGGATACCTTTATCTTTAGGGATAATTAGGATTGCTCTATGGTTCCATAGTTTCTCTCTGCCCTGCATAAACACTCCTCCTGAATTCTGCTTGAACTAGACACTTTGCTGAACTTAATTCCTGAACTGGAGCGAGCACACTTTGCCTCAGCTTTTGGTTCCATCAATTCAATTGAATCGTTCTCCCCTCTGGTGTGCATATTCTCATTGATAAAACACGGCAACAAAGCAATCTTGGTGTGGTCATACATACAAATGCCTCAAGATTCTTTTTGTGAGGTGTTTGCTGATGTTCACTCCTGCACATTGAGAAGACATCGCACAAAAATAATCTGAACGTACAATTGCATTCAGATTGTTCCAGTGTTTTATCAATGCAAGTAAAGGTGGTAAAGGTGACCTCTGACAATTAAGTCCAGTCGTGTCCGACTCTAGGGTGTGGTGCTCATCCCCATTTCAAAGCTGAAGAGCCAGCGTTGTCCGAAGAAACCTCCGTGGTCATGTGGCCGGCATGACTCTCCTTGCCGCAGCGCGTAGCATGCGGCTGGAACATGGAGCGCTGTTTACCTTCCCGCAAGCGGTACCTATTTATCTACTTGCATTAACATGCTTTGGAACTGCTAGGTTGGCAGGAGCCAGAGGCGTCAGGCGCCGGGAGGGTGCCCGGGCGCGAGGGGGTGGGGCCAGCGTCGTGTCACGTCGACACGCCGTTTTGCTCCCATTTCGGAGCCAAACGGCTCCAGGGAGGGCGGGTGGGCCCAAACAATGACGATGCTGCTCCTGCTGCTCCTGCTGCTGACTACAATAAGTTCGCCACCCTCCCGCGATCGAGCGCCTGGAGCACCTGCTCCACGCGCTCCGCCGTAGTTACGGCGCTGGCAGCAGCTGGCCAAGCAACGAGAGCTCACCCCGTCGCGGATTCGAACTGTCGACCTTTCGATCGACAGCTCATGGTTCAGCGGTTTAACCCACTGCGCCACCCGCTGGCATCTGCATTAATAATAGCTCCTATTCTGGTGAATTTGTACTAAAAGCAGGTAAGAGAGGGGCTTGAGAGGCTGATAGTAGGGCCTGGGTAGGCTCATATAGGCAAAGGTGATCCAACAAGGTGACCTCATAGAAACACTATCAAATCTTATGATACTTGTAAAACTCCATTTTTTAATGATGTCTTACTTAGCAAGCATTCAGAATAGGCTTGATCCAGCCATAGTTAAGGCACGTTTAAATCTCATTGGTTTCAAGGGATGATAGGTAAGCAAATACAGTACTTCATTTTCCCATTGAAATCCATGGGACTTTTATCATACTTAAATTTAACTAGATGGTATCTTATGTCTCTTCTAAAACTCTTATTTGCTGATTTTGTAGATGTTAAAAAGTCAGTTGTTAGCTTGATTGTGTTTCTGATGCTGATTTCTGAAAAGTGATGTGCTCTTTTATTCCTGGTAATTTACATCCTGTCTAACAAAGCTGGTGAGTGCCCTAATAAAAATATAGCTGAGCTACAGAAACACAATAAAATATGGTTATGTGCCTGCCGTTTAATATGGTAAGCAACTCCATAACTGCCAAATTCCGCCGAATAATGCGATGATGAACAAAGACTCAGAAATTTGGAATAAATGAAGGCCACAACTTCATTGATAAATTGGAAGAAGGTTCTGCAGTGATTCTCTAGACTAGTTAATGATCCCAAGCCAGCACTCTGTCCCGGTTGGAGATCTGGTAAGCCTACCCAGAACGTGCTTCAGAGTGTTAATCAATTAATTAATTAGCTAATTAATCGTTAAATAAAAAGTACTAAAACAATTTTAAAAGTGAAAAATGTACTTGTGTGTGTGTGTGTGTGTGTGTGTGTGTGTGTGTGTGTGTGTGTGAGAGAGAGAGAGAGAGAGAGAGAGAGAGAGAGAGAGAGAGAGAGAGTCAGACAGACAGACAGACAGACAGACAGACAGACAGGGGGGATTGCATTTATGTTCTAATTAACAAGTAATTAACTACTGATTGATGCTGACAAGGGGCGTGCTCTGGCATATCCCCTGCCATTGGTCCACGTACCCCTAGGGGTACCCGTATCACAGGTTTAGAACCTCTGGTCTAGATAATCACTGCAGAACCTTCTTCCAATTACTAGGCTTGCAGTGGCACAAACAAATGCTGCGATGAGTGTGGCCCAAACATTTAGAGCAAATCTACCTTGCTTGGCTCAATGTCTGCAACCAGTCTGCCTGGTATGCCTAAACATTCATTAGCTGATTAACCCCGCTCCTCTTTCTGGGTTAGAATAGTTTTCCTTTTTCTGGCTAGTCAGCTAGAGAGAGTTCAGATCTGTATTATGTGCATTTGTGTTCTGTGGTGGTCTTTTCCCCATCGGGCTCTATTTTTATAACACCACTTTCAAAGCCTCCTTTATAACTCTCTGCTCTGCACATCGAACTCTTAGTGACATAAAGATTTTATTTTTTAAAAAAAAAATCCTACCTCCCCTAAAAGGGTTCATGCAGGAAAGGTTCTTATCCAATGCTGAGATAATGGGACTCTTTATAATGAAAAATCACCATCACCTTACAATGAACTCTACACAGGGCCAGTGTTAGTATGGGAGTAGAGAATTGGCAGGTGGTGCCATAAAGAACTTTATTTCTGCTAATAAGATGATCTTAGCCAGGAAGTTAAAGAAAAAGTGATTGTACATAATTCCTTGTAAGACACTAGGGATTTTGAACTTGAGCAGTGGATCCAGCTGCCTTTATCTCTATACTGCTTAGGCTGCTTTGCCCTGTTCTTTGTTGTGCTTCTGCACTGCCACTCCTGCTGGCCAGAGGGTGGTATTGCAGCTACTGGCTAAGCAAGGGTCAGGTGACACAAGGGCCCAATAGCGTCCTATCTGATCCTATAAAGCTGCTGACTCTTGGGGAAAAAAGTGGATAGAGATAATTTTTTTCTTCCACCCCCATAACTCTAGAACTCCTCATCAGTGCTGTAGCGGTGGGCCCCCCAGGCAGAATGCGGGGGGCATCAAACAGGAAGCTGGGGGCGGCAAACCGGGGGCGGCAAAATGGCAGTGATGATGAACACATCGGTGGCTGCGAAGAACGCAGCGATCGAGGCGGCGGTGGAACAGCTCGGAGGAGCCAGGAGAAGGCTCCTGCCGTCTCCGCACCGCAGCTTGTTGTGGACCCACCCTCCCTCCCAGCCCCCGAGGGACATTAGGCTCTGGCTGACATCACTCGGGGTGGGGCAAATGACATCAGCCATCAAGTAGATACGACACTGTTCCTCGTGATCACCCAATAAAATTGATCGGACAGCCCACAAGTCCCTGCCCAGGGAAGGAACCCGTGATGAGAGTGGAGGGTATGCTGACTCACCTTGGTCCCAGTACTGGTGCTGGCAATGGGGTTTTTCCAAGGAGGTCAAATTGAGTTCTGAGTCCCAATAATGAGCTGGTCCTGAAAAACCATGGAATCCATGGAGCTCATCTTCATCACTTCCCCATTTCTAATAGTTAATTATCCACCCATCTGAGTTCATTATCCATCTGAGCAATTATGCTCAGACTTGGGTTACATAAGAACATAAGAAGAGCCCTGCTGGATCAGGCCAAAACCCCATCTAGTCCAGCTTCCTTTATCACACAGTGGCCCCACCAGATGCCTCAGGGAGCACAAGACAACAAGATAACTGTATCCTGTCGCCACTCCCTTGCACATGGCACAAAGAAAACCTACTCCTACAACCAGGAGGTTGCTTATCCCCATCATGGCTTGTAAGCTGTGATGGACTTTTCTTCCATAAATCTGTCCAATCCCCTTTTAAAGGCATCCAGGCCAGGTGCCATCACCACCTCCTGTGGTAAGGAGTTCCACAAACCAATTGTTGTAGAGCATTCCAGTCAAGTTAAGGGACTCCTTGTTCTTTCAAGGGCATATAGTCAACATGTGAGGAGACAGTAATATTTTAGTTTAAATGATACCGATATGTATGACATGAAATACTCTTGAATGGTATTTAGCGATACAAGCCATCTTTACCAGCATCTGCAGTTTTATTCCATCGAAGGTGAAGGACAAAGACATTTCTTAACATGGTTCTTTAGTTTGGCTTAGGACTGCTGGTTATGTAACTTTTGTCAATCTTGCCGTGACTCATGCAACTTGAAGTGAGACCTCTCCAATATGACACATCATAGTGGGCTTTATTTTTAAAACCTTTGTTCTGGGGAAAAAATGATACTATGGAAAAAGGACAATGCAACATGAGCCTTTTAATAGACCCTGTTACATAAGGAGAAATTGAGGTCAGTTCTTACTCATGGAAGTCTCATGTGAGAGCAGATTCACCATTAGGTGAAGGTAAAGGGGTATCCCCTGCTCGAAAGCCAGTCGTGTCCGACTCTAGGGTGTGTCCGACTCTGCTCATCTCCATTTCTAAGGCCAAAGAGCCAGCGCTGTCCGAAAATGCTTCCGTGGTCATGTGGCCGGCGTGACTAACAGAACACTGTTACTTTCCCGTCGCAGCGGTACCATTTATCTACTTGCAATGTCTTGCTTTCGAACTGCTAGGTTGGCAGGAGCTGGGAGCTCACGCAGCACTCGGGTCTTGAACTGCTGTCCTGCCTACCTTCTGGTCCATAGCAGTTTTCCTCCTAGGGCAAATAGCTTTGGGAGGATTTTCTCCAGAAAATGAGGGAGGATGCATCAAACCCTCCTCCCTTAAACTGTAGGCAAATAAGGCTCCCCCATGGCTGAAATCTGGTTGTTAAAATCAAAACAACCAGAAATGCACAGATGGATTGAATATTTCATCTTGTTTTACCCTTATTTCCAGACTTCCAGGGCAAAGATGGGACTTTTAGAGTGGAAGGACCAAGCTGTGCAATCCAATTCGAAATGTTGTCGCTCTCATGTCATTTGTGTGTGTGTGTGTGTCCTTCCCCTTCATGTCTCCCTGGACAATTGTGATGTTTGTATGTGCCTGACAAGAGATAGAAATGGGGGGGGGAGCATTTGTGGTGTCAACAGAAGAACTCTTGTAATGAAATATCCAGGAGACATTCTGTTTGAAAAAAGAAAAAAAGGAAACAAAAAGCAGTTAAGTTGTTGAACCCTGTGCACTGCTGCCTGCAACATTTGCCAAGATGTGCTTCACGGCACACCACTAGTGCTCAGTTAATAGGCAGCTCTCTGTGTCGGGGAGAGTATGGAGGGGAAGAAATTAGAGGGCTCTGTAGGGCACTATTGCTGTTGCAGAAATGAGATGCTGAAAACGGATTTCACTCCTCAAGAGCACTTTTAGCCAGGAGAGTGCATGCACACAACACACACAAAAAAAAACATTATAATTTCTCTCTCTCTTTCTGACTTTTCGGGAACTCTCTCGGTTAATTTCCCCCAGTCTGTGGCTAACCTTGAAACCACTTGTGTAGAAGGAATCCCATTAAAAGGCATTTCAGGTTAACTGAAGCAAATCACTGGGGAGTTGGCCCCAGCTGTGTCCAGCTGTGATCTCTGTGGTCAGAGAGGAGGTTAACCTTAAAATAACAAAATCCTTGGAAGTTGGAACAGTGAAATCATACAGGGAGGTGTTTGCCGACGTCCTTTTCTGTCTTCCCGATGCCTTTTAGTTTGCACCCATTTGGGTGATATTAAGAGCACTGCACATATGCTTCTCTGTGTGAATGATCCATGGGAATTGAAGGCCTAACATTTTCAAGCAGAACACCTAAAATAGCGATTTTCAACCTTTTTCATCTCACAGCACACTGACAGGGCAATAAAATTGTCAATCCACGTCAGCAGTTTTTTGACAATTGACAAGGCACACTATGCTGCTGGTGGAGAGGGGGGGGGCTTACATCCCCCAATGGCCCTACTACTAAATGACCCTTCCCCCAAACCCTTCCCACGGCACACCTGCGGACCATTTGCGGCACATCAGTGTGCCACGGCACATTGGTTGAAAATTGCTGACCTAAGATATTTGGATTCTGTCTTGGCTGAGATTTGGCTGGGATAATCTGAACCCTTGATTCCTCTCTTCCCACTCCATGTGGGGATGATGAGCAGTTCACACATTCACAAGTGAGTGGTCACATGCTGAGTCATCACGTGCTGAGTCATCACATGCTGAGCAATCAAGAAGTAGATATCCATATATGAACAGGACCTTGTTGCTCAAGTATCCAAAAGGACTTCCATAAAATGCATCACATTTCCGCCAACTGGTACGACATCATCGTGCGTATTTCTTACGTGTTTGGAAGGTATAACTGTAAATCTATCTTTTCATTTAATGCAATATTCCCCTAATTGGAACAAAGTTGGATGTAGCATGTAATTCAGTTATCACTAAAAGGATTAATTTGGGCAACCCGCCTCCGTACGTTCATCCAGGTAGAGATTGGCGCACGCCGACCCATCAACAAAACAGACTCCCAAATCAAAGATGTGCACACAAGCAAATCCTCCACTATTGAGGAAAGGGAGAATTCTGCAAAGCATCTTAAATGTCCCAGTTCAATTTGGTTGCCAAGACAGGTCAATCAAGCTATAATTGGCTCTAATCAGTACTTCTACCAGCTGTGAGAATCTTTACTTGCATCCAAGTCCTTTTTTGTAGGGTGTTTTTTAAAGGAAAGTGTGACATCTTCACTCTGTGAAATCCGCAATAAAATTATTTCTCAGTTTATCTGTGTAATAGAAAACCTCTTGAATGGTAAAAGGGAATAAACCATATGCACTGATAGAACGCATGTTCTACTGGTGAATGTTCTGAATTTAACTAGAAACTCGGGCTGTAAATATGTGCACACTTACTTCTGAGTAGGCATGCACATGATTCTGCTGTAGGCATAGCAGAGTACAATAAACTCTTAAAGATAAGACTAGGGATGTTGAATGTTCTTAACAAAATCCAAGGTTTAATACTACTGTTCTTCCATTGCACAGGGCCACAGATAGACTGATATATGTACAACCTTTTGAATCTTCTTTGCCCTTCCAGTCCAGACTAACTGAGCCTTGGGATGGACAAAATTAGTCTGTGATTAGCCACATACAGTAGTATGGCATGTAAATATGTGAATTAAACCCATGCAAATGCCCTTGAGAGACAGTTATCCGCAGAGATGTAAACTTGAGTCTATTGACTCGGACTTGAGTCGGACTCAAGTCACGCCAATGACTTGACTTGGAATTGACGATTGTAAAAGACTTGAAAGACTCGACTCAAGACTTGGAGCCTTTTACGATAAGTCCAATTTTATTCAGGTTTAAACCCGCCTTCCCCATTTAAAAAGATAGGGATTTGCAACTCGCAACCAAAGACTCGGGACTTGGGGGCAAAGACTTGGGACTTGACTTGAGACTTGTGTCAAGAAAGTCGAAATCTTATGTTGGTTCCGACTCCATTTTGAACAGGAATTGCCATAATCTGCTCCTTCACCTCGGTGATTGGACATTAGCCAAACGTCCTTGGAGCTGGGAGCTGCTAGCTTGTTAGGGCCTTATCATCATGAGAATGAGATAGCATTTCTCTCCCTCATTATTTCGTGCACCTGTTTTCTCATCACCAGTTTCTCCAGTTAGGAGGGGTCATGAGTCAGATGAAGTCACCTTCCAGAAGCTACCCTGAATAGTTGTGTCTCATTGGATGTTGGGCCTGTGCCAATCATCTGGCCCTCAAAAGTCTATTTAACTATGTCTTGGGGCAACCATTTTGTCAGATCTCTACCTTCTTTGTTGGAGTCAGTCTCCCTTGTCTTTTGCTCCGTCCCTGATGTCGGCCCTGACACCAGCTGAGTAGGCCTCACAGCATCCCTGCAGGGATGACTGGCAACCTTTTGTGTCTTGGTGAGTGCTAGGTAACGTATAGATGTTAGGAGTTAGTCTTTATTGTTTTATTCTGTTGCTTTGTATCTGGTACATTATGCCAAATTGCCTTGCCGTTTTACTGCTCCTGTATGTCTTCTCTATGCTTGTTTTGCATAGCCTAAAATAAAACCATCTTAATTTTACCTTGTGTGTTTCATTGGGAATCAGGAGGCTAAACCCTGGAAGCCTTGTATGCTGCGCCAAGCACGCTACCTTAGTATCGTTGCCTTGTGCCACTGACTCCCTTGGTCAGGGAGTGCAGTTCTGCGCAACATATTCCTGAGGCCATCCCAGTAGCTGGGGGCTGGGTGGTCAAGGAGCTTCCCCAGCTGGTGGCAGACTACCTTCCCCTTGGTTAGGAGTGTCTCCTTGGTTCAGGAGTGTATTACAAAGTGTAAGGGAAATTCCCAAGGTTGCGTGGCCTTGCATTTGCGCCAGCAACGGAGGGGGCTTCACCTTCACGACAACTAGGAACCAGAGACTTGGGACTTGACTTGAGACTTGGAGTCAGAGACTTGATCCACATCCCTGGTTATCCACCCCTAGGATGTCATGTCTTCTATGCACTCTGAGACCAGAAAGTCTCACGCGTCTACTCCGGTATGCGCCAGAGCCTGGAATTTAAGCCCAACAATCTTGGCTCCCCCTGTCATCTCAGTGTCCCTGATGATTATTATGGTGCTTGCCTCATTTCCTGTTGCCATGCCCTGTTGAGTCCTCCAGTCCGTGCACAGGAGATGCTAACAGGATCTAGAGACTTGTCATTCTTGACAGAGCATGTTGCAGAATGAGGCATGCACCTCTATGACTCTGAAGCCACGAATCCTGCAAAACTAGTTCACTACAGTAATTTTAGTAAGAGACAGCCCAAATATGCCCAAGTATAGGTCTAACTAGGCTTACCATAGTCCCGGAATCGAGTCACGCTGTGGCCTAGAAAAGACACGAACCGCTCCCAAGGATGCATCGCGACGGACCAACACGGTCGCCTCGTTTACCGGAAGCTCCAGAAGACGTGGCTTGCATTGGCCTGCCGCGGTGCATCCTTGTGAGCGGCTCGTGTCTTTTCTAGCCTGCAGCGCGACTCGATTCCGGGACTATGGTAAGCCTAGGTCTAATGTCTGAAGCACCAGAATTTTTGTTGTTGTTGGGCTGTGTAATCTTTTTTTCCCTAACGGTTGAAAATAATGATTGTTGGGTGGAGCTAAACTACAGTAGTTAATTAACTACCAAGTAGTTTCACCATAGTTTGAGCAATCTTTTGTAAGGGAGTTGTAATTTCCATTTAAACCTGAGAAGTTATGTAGCTAGTACAGTAGTTTACTTTAACTAAGTAAAGTGTGCTTTACAGTGTATTTTCACTATTGCCCATTGCTGTCCCTGAGCAGCACCTAAGTTCAAGCCCTGATGCTTTAAATCCTCCTCTAAAAGGAACCATGAGTACCGTTTTGAGCTGAAGTACTGGAAAAATACCAGCGGGTGGCGCAGTGGGTTAAACCGCTGAACCATGAGCTGTTGAGCGAAAGGTCGGCAGTTCGAATCCGCGATGGGGTGAGCTCTCGTTGCTTGGCCAGCTCCTGCCAACCTAGCAGTTCCAAAGCATGTTAATGCGAGTAGATAAATAGGTACCGCTTGCGGGAAGGTAAACAGCGCTCCGTGTTCCAGCCGCATGCTACGCGCTGCGGCAAGGAGAGTCATGCCGGCCACGTGACCCCGGAGGCATCTTCGGACAACGCTGGCTCTTCGGCTTTGAAATGGGGATGAGCACCACACCCTAGAGTTGGACACGACTGGACATAATTGTCAGGGGTCACCTTTACCTTTTTACTGGAAAAGTAAGTCTGCAAATGTCTACACACAAGGGTAGTGTGACACCTTTGGGAAAGGGCCTAGGTGGATTCAGTGTCATAGCACATTTATAAGCTACTGCCTTCCATGCAGAATGAGTTTGACAGCTATTAACAAACAGATGAGAGAAGGGGCGAAAAAGTATAATCCGAAAGGAGAGAATTCGATAATATCATCCCAATATGAATTCAGAATATGGCTCCATGCAGGAAGGAAACAGGTCTCAAGCTGTGCATTTTATGGACGAGAAGTAGGGAACAAACATCTGTCACTTATCTAATTAGCAGCTGGATGCAACTGTCATCTCAGAGATGTACGGCTGAAGAGTTTCCTTTTATTGGACTAAGGGATGTGAGTGTACATTGAAGAGAGCAGTTTGATTAGGAAGGGGCTTACGGAAATTTGTCACTTTCTCCTGGAAACATCTGCACTGTAAGTAAAAGCAGCATATTTTAGAGAATAACAAGCTAAAGGAAGAATGTGCGAGAAGTGCAATGCCTTCATTAGGAAGCAGAGAAACATCTTTGCAACTTTTTCAAGGCACGCAATGGTGTCGTGAAGGCATGTGGAGACGTCAGGCAAGCAGGGTCTGCTGTGTGTTTTTACAAGAACCCTGAGGTCCACCAGTCAGAGACAGGGGCGAAAGAGTGACTCAAAGGCAGATTCAAAATGCTGACTCAGAGGTGGGGCACCATTGGTGACACGGCAGATGTTAAGACAGTCAAGACGGTAGTCCAATTCTGTCCAGATGCATCCCAGCATATCCTCGGATATCGATTTCACTGCATCGGAGATGCGTTGTTTCCAGTTGTCCAGTTGTGGCAATGGGGACAGATACGTAGCATCCTTGATGAATCCCCACAAAAAGAAGTCACAGGGTGTTAAATCTGGCAATTGTAGAGGTCAGGGCTCCATTGGAAAATCCTCATTTCCAGCATGGCCGATCCAACGTTCCGGTAGGGTGTCATTGATATCCGAGGATATGCTGGGACGCATTTGTAATGTGCGTGTGGAACTTGGACAGTTTTTCTGTCTTTTCATGTCATGACGGTTGTGGTATATCAGTTCATTTAAGAATAAACCAGCATTACTTTTGCACCATCCTTTTTGGATAACCATGTTCACATCGCTCAACAGCTCCATAATCCTATCATAATCAATGACTGTTTATGATCGCTTCTCTAGACCTCCCCCTGGATACATTACTTTACCTCCCCTAATATTTCCTTCAGGATAATAAGTATAATCAAGTCGACACCTTTCAAGATGAACTAGCATTGGACAGGGAGCAAAATAAAATAAAATAAAAACCCATTACTGATCAGTAATAAGGAAGGAAAGGAATGCTTTCCGTTCCTGTCGTGGTGACAACGTGAAAATTTTTGCAGGCTGAACTGCTTCAAATTCTTCACATTGCATTACAGGGATTCTTCTGCTCGCCAAGGTAGTTATCTGCTGAAATCAGAAACATAATTATGGTCAGCGGAACTCCTAATCTTGAAAAGACCTTCGTTTTTAATCCTTCGTGCTATCAGTCTACATCTGGATTTTCTCCGTGTTGCCTTTGGAGTGATTAACTATAAGGCAGGACTGGCCTACAAAATTAACAAGGATGGGGGTGGGTCGAGTGGGGGTGGATTTTATGCTTCCCGCAGCAGGACTGGAGGACAACGAAACGTAATATGAAGGGCCAACCTAAACGTGGCAATCAAACAGCTGGCCTTGGGGCATCCGCTTTCTCTTATGTAAATAGCACACATGGGGAGCCCAATCTAGATTGTGACCATAGTGAGGGGCTTTTTAAGCATACCCCCCAGTCGCATAGCTGGAGGGGTGGCGCGGTAAATGCTGCATGGCACTACACGGCAGTGCAAAGTGGCCCCTCCCACTTGTTGCCCGATGGCAAGTGGGAGGGGCAACTTTGCATCGCTGTGTAGCGCCATGCAGCAAATACTGTGCTACCCTGCTGCATACTCCACCATCATCCCAATCCAGATTGGGTCCCTTCATTTGTGCTATTTGTCATAGGGGAAAAAAAAAACTTTGATTGGCTTCAGTGAAAGTTTTTGTCTCAAGGGGTGGCGAGGGATGTGGCGCATGTGGCGAGGGATGATCCAGACTGGGATCTCAGAGCTTGGAAGGCTTAAAGGGCTCTTCAGCTATGGTCCTGATCTGTTTGCCCACCTCTGCCTTCGTGCATGATATTTACATAGTAAAAAACAAGCACACCAGAATCGATGCTGTGATTAAAATGACATCTAGTTTGGCTCTCAGGCAACCTTTGCATTTATAGCTGACTGTAAATTAACAGCATACAGGACTGAGAGATGAGTGCTTTGCCTGAGGTTGAATCATGAGATTATAGCTGAGATGAGATTTGAACCGGGGGTTCAGAGGCATCGCAAAGTGGGGGGGCGGGGGCCCCAGGGCGTAGGCCTCCTTAGGTTTCGGTTTTATTTTTTGCATTTTCCGGGTTTTTTGCATTTCGCGGTCAGCTGCCACCCCCCCCCCTGCTGCATCCCCAGGGCGGCAGCTGCCTCTTGTTCACCCCCCAGATGTGTGTGTGCTTTGCGGGTACTTAACTGGCTTTTTCGGGGCACAGAGCAGGCAGCATTTTTCATTCCGGCGTCCATTTTGAATTTGCGGGACTCTCTAAAACTTTCTCCCCTATCGCACGCCCTCTCTAGGGTGAACGTCTCGTTGGTCTCACTGGTCGGTCCTCCAGAGCCCTAGAGAGGCCTGGAGGACCGACAGACCAGCGAGACTGGAGGAGAGTCCTAGAGAGTCCCGCCCATTCAAGATGGACGCCAGAATCAAATGCTGCCTACCCTGCACCCCGAAAAAGCCAGTTAAGTACCCGCAGAGCACACACACTGAAACATGCCCCCACGCCCCTCCGAGAATGCCCCCAGCTGCCTTAAAAGTTAAAAAAAAACCGAAAAGCTTAAAAAACCTCCAAAATTTTTGCAACCCCCCCATTTTTGCGGGAAATAGGGGGGAAATTCTGCGTGATGTCACAGGGGGCGTTTCATCGGCGCCTCCCCGTGGGGACACAGGATTCCCTCTGCGGGGGTTTCCTGGCTTTGTTGCAGTGTTTTATCACACTCTGCAGGTGGAGAGATTGAGGCTATTTATGCATCAGGGAGGGGCTGACACACAAAGAATGCTTGCTTTGCGCCCTCATCTGGAAGTAAGAGTCCAGTCAGCAATATTGGGTTAACCTCAGGTCATTAAATTCATTAAATTTAACTGGGATCTGCAATGGCACAAATCAACAATAGCTTGATTTGCAGTGCAGGTACAACCTCAGGGTTGATAAAGTTCCTGCCAGTGCGAAGACTGCCCCACCCTAAGCCAAACTACCTGGGCTCAAAGATCAGCAGCCAACACATGATAGCTGCAAGTCATGCAGTTGAGGGAGGCAATTGCCTGATCAAGTGCTAGAACTCTGAATGGTTGAGGCAAGTACCGTATTTCTTCGAGATGCTTATCTGGGAAAAAGGTGCCTCTTAGAATAGAAGAAATACGGTAATTCTCCAAAGGGACGTTCCCAAACAACCTCAAATCCCAAAGCCCTGAGAGGCTCATTGATTTGAGGTCTACAGGTGTACAACCCTGAGAGGCTGTTCCATGAAATCCCTCTTTCACCATCATGGTGCCTCTGGATTCTCACCAATGAGATTCTCAAGTGACCTTCCAGTACCCACACTCACCCAACACTATGACCAGGGACTATACTAATCAGCCCAGCCAAATATCAGTAGAGAGTAGGCAAATAACGACTCACTGAAATGGCCCCCCTAATAATAGCAGCCAGAAGGAAAATCCTACTTGGCCCATAGGCAACCAGCTAATCTTACACTGACAGAACGTGGGAGGGTGCAGGCCAAGCTAGCTCAAAGGAGGGCCAGTAGCTGGCAAAGCCAACTTAAATAGTACCATACCACTGCTCTGGATTGGCTTAATTAGGCTTACCAGATCTCCAACCAGGACAGAGTGCTAGACCTTTAGGAGAAGGAATTTGGGCAGGTTTAGCTTGTTAAACCTTAGAGCACAATCCTAGACATGTCTATCCAGAAGCAAGCCCCATGGATGCCTAGGATTGTGCTCTAAAGTTTAACAAGCTACACCTGCCCACATTCCTTCTCCTAAAGGTCTAACACTCTGTCCCGGTTGGAGATCTGGTAAGCCTAGGCGTAATGCCTGAAAGCCAGTCTGATGCAATTGAGGGGCAGTGCCATGCATGCTGTGCCTCCTATTCCAAGGCCAGCTGCAACTCTGGCCTCCCTCTGACACCCAAAGTGGAAGGAGTGGCTTTGCATAGAGAAGATCCCAAGCTCAATCCATGGCAGGATGTGGTTGTCTCATTCAGTCACCCGGACGGAGAGATACAGGAAAATTACCTGGTTTCAGAGGAGGCAAGCACAGGACAGTGACTCATGCAGAAACACGGTGGGATGGGCTTCTCTGATGTCAGGTAATACCCTTATTAGATGCTTTCGAACTGTGGTGCTGGAGAAGACTCCTGAGAGTCCCTTGGACTGCTAGGAGATCAAATCAGTCAATCCTAAATGAAATCAACCTTGAATGTTCCCTGGAAGGATAGGTACTGAGGCTGAAGTTCAAATATTTTGGCCACCTAATGCGAAGAGAGGACTCTCTGGAGAAGACTCTGATGCTGGGAAAGACTAAAGGCAAAAGGAGAAGGGGAAGGCAAAGGATGAGATGGTTAGACAGCATCACCGATGCAACAAACATGAAAATGAGCAGACTCAGGAAGATAGTGGAGGACAGGAAGGCCTGGTGGGATATGGTTCATGGGACCACGAAGGGTCGGACACGACTTAACGACTGAACAACAACAAAACCTTCTCTGGTGTAAAGACAAAATGCTCCTCCACTTTTTAATTTCAGGAGAAACAGCATCTCCATCCCCACCCCAGTTATCAGTAGTGTGGAAAACAACTGAACAAATTCAAGAGGGATTGTAAAATCATGGAAGCATCTGTAGTTTCATTTATTTAAGAAGGCCAAGATGGGGATCTTTCGGAAAAAAAAAAAAGAATTCGGGCCAAAGGTTCAGCTTCTATAACACTATCCTTATCTCTGCTAGCATATTTTGGCCAGGCTCCATCTTTCGACTTGCCCTCCGTGCAACATCCACAGTGGTACCAACAGCGGATGTGCGCATGTAACATGCATATTGCTTTCTGATTCAATTAAAAGATAAGGAAGGGTGGCAAAGGGGAACACGCTTCCTTATCGTTTTTGCAGACCTGGGTTAAAATAGGAGCGAGAGATCAAACGTGAAAGGAACTCACTGGCCTCAATGTAGCTGTAATATAGGAACTGAAATGCTGCCTACTGTATTGGAGAACGCGGAAGGTTTCCCGAGGAGATAGTTTGTGGTGTCTACAGTGGTCCCTTGCTCTGGCAAATCTGGGGAATAAGGGGTTAAAGCCTAGGCTTCAGCAGCAGGCATGTGCTGCACAGCTGTGGCCACTAGAGGCAATCAGGTCTTCAGGGATAAAAACAGCATCTGGAGGAAGGGTCTGGGTAGCAGAGAGGAGGAAAGCTTGAAGGAAAGGGAGAAGGTGGACCAACCTGGCTTTGTGAACTTAGCCGTACTCTGGTCACCCCTAGGCTGGGCTACTGTTATTTGCAGGGCTGGTCCAAGAGCTCCTGATAAGGCATGCCAAATGCTGCCCCCCTTACCCAGTGATGTGCCAGCCTCTGCTCCTCCCACTTTCCAATGTTTTACTTCAGCACTCCCCTCCCCTCCAGATTTCCTCTTCTCCTCTGTCCCCATCTCCCTTTTCCAATCAAGGGATCTGCTGCCTGAGGCGACCACTTTACTTGACCTCATGGATGGGCCAGCCCAGGTTATATTCACATTAAATGGGGCTGCCCATGAAAAGCATTTAAAAACTTTAATGAGTGCAAAGTATAGCAGCCTGATTTAACCCCCATCCAGCGCTGCCCAGTGAGATCACATCATCCCACTCTCACAAGATTTTCATTGTCTACCGATTTTGTTTCAAGGTGATACTTATGACTTATGAAACCATAAATGGTTTGGGATCTGGCAACCTCAAGGACTATCTTTCCTTCCCATATGTTCTGATCATCAGCAGAGGCCTGGGTGATTGTGCCTTCTGAGATACTGTGGGCACCCACTAGAAGCAAGACCTTTTTGGTGGTGGCACCAACCCTGGCCTGCCTTCTCTACAGAAGTCCATTGATTCCGATATATTGTTTTTTTTTAAAAAAAAACACCAAACCTCTTTGTTTTTCATTCTGCTTTTGGATGGGACTAATACCTGACAGTTGTTGAGGATATTGTTGGAATGAGTAGTGCAATCCTATAAATATTTACTCAGAAATCCTACTATATTTTATGGTAAATTTGTATAGGATTTCAGCCTTAATTGTGGATATATGGATTGCGTTAACCCTAATGCTTGGGTACAATTAGGATATAAATATTTTAAATCTAAAGCAGGATATGATTTAAATTTGTTGTAATTTAGAATATTTATACTGTATATCACTTTTTCAACAAAAAGACCTCTAAATGGTTTGCATTAACACACACACACACACACACACACACACACACACACACACACACACACACACACACACACACACACACACACACACAATCTATATCAAGATATATATCTTTGGGCTTCTGTTTCCTCTGATGTAGTTGGCTGAATTGCCTTGTTATTTTAGAATTGGATTCCAATTAAGTGAAAGATAGTTGTCCTTTTCCCTGTGTTTCTTTTGTGGACGGCTGGAGGGGTTTTGCAGTGTGGAAAAGCATCACATTGATTTGGTATCGACCGCTGTTGAATTATGAAAACCTTCAGGTTTCTTTTTTAAAAAAAAAAGCAAGAAAAAATGCTTCAGCATAAACGTAATTTAGTAGCTGCTACTAGTGTGTGCCAGTATGAAAATACCCATCTTGGCAATCACATGCAAGAATAATCAATACTTCATAATATTGCTAAAAAATGTCCCTGTGGAGTTTTAGTCTGAAGCTGTTTCGTGTACTCAGAATATTTTTTGGAGGATTGGGATGAGATATAAGAGATAAAAATCAATTTCCTTAAGATTTCCATTTGGAAAAATTCACTCTGTAGGACTATCATCAAAGTGTCGCTTTAGTGAGTTTTTATAATAAAATGGTTCAGTGTTGTTGTTTTTTTAATGGACACATACGTTAAGCGCGTAGATTTAACTTTTCATCAGGATTTCACTTCTACAAATCTGTTGCTGTTTCATTTCTAAGATGGCAAGGTTGGGATGACTCCAACAGCACAAGCAACCCCCAAAATGTAGGGTTGGCACCCCCAAAATATAAGGTTAATTTCAGGGGTCCTTTCATGGAGAAATATTTGAGAATACGGGAAGCCAAATGAGTTTGTAAGACAAGTGAAAATTCCCAGGCGGGTTCTGCACAGGAAGTGATAGTATTTTTAGCATGCATGATTTTGCTAGCAGACAACATCCTAGTTTCAATCTTTGGCATCTTTAGATCTCAGGTTAGCAGGGCTGGGAAAATACTTCAGCCTGTGACCACAAAACGTCACTGTTAGCTGGAGGAGACCAGACTGGGCTAGGTGGCCTGACACGCAGAATTCATACTTCACATTTTTAATAGCCCAAGACATTTGGGGGGCCTGTACTGGGGAACCAAATGCCATCCCTATATCCCCTGCCCCACTGCTTCCTCACCTGTCACCCCCTCCTCCTTATCATCCTTGACCTCCTCCTCCTCTCTCTGGTGATAATCCTCCACTCCATCCTCCTCCCGTATGTGATAATCCACTCCAGTGTGATAATCCACTCCATCCTCCTCCCGCACTCACTGCATTTGAGAGGGAAGAGAACAGAGTGGAAAAAGCCGCCTTGGGTCCCTTTGGGGAGAAAGGCGGGGTAAAAATACCGTAAATAAATAAATAAATAAAGAACTGTGGAGAAGAAGAGTTTGGTGGCCTAGAGCGTCTTCCTGGTGACACTCTAGCCAACCATTCTTCTCTCCTCCACTTCCTCTTCTGCTCTGTTCTCTTCCTCTTTAAATTCAGAGAGTATAGGAGGAGCAGTGAGAGTGGCAGCAGAGAATGAGGACTGAGGGAGAGTGGGAGACTATTCATGCCATCCGCAAATCTGCCACCTAAAGTGTCTGCCTCAGTTTACCTCATGGACAGGACAGTCCAGCCCTTCAATGTGTCATCTGTTTTAAATGGCTTCCGTAGGGAAGCAAAACTAAGCAGCAGCATTCAAGCTTAAACCCAGACTTCCCAAGGACCTGGTTTTAGCGACACTGAAAGTCAGGAGCGGAGACTCGTTTGTAATGAGGTCATCAAGGTTTTATAATTCTTCTAGTTACTTCTCCTCAGGACGAAAAACTATTACTGGAGCTATTAAAAATTAAAATGCAAACATTCAGATCAGCAGTTGGGGTAGCCGTTCAGATCACCGTTTATTAATATTCCTCTGCCATCCGTTCTGGTTTGCAAAGAAATTCGGGAAGCAATGCACGAGGCAAAGCTTAAAGGGGAATATGTTTGGGGTGGGTTTTTTTTCCCCTTGAAAAATGTAAAGTGTTTCAATGGCTTTCAGCTATTTCATGCATTGCCAAGCTACATCAGGAGATGATAAAGAGAAAAATGTCGTATCAGGCTTTCGGCTGCAAATAGCTATAAAGCTACAGAAGTGGTCAGTGTACAAATGGAAAGTACTGGCATTCCTGGGACTGAGTTCACACACAACCCTGATGTACACATGATATAGGGTACAGGATTTAGCCTTTGCCATGGTCTTAGGAACGGAGCCCCTTCAATCAGAAGGGGAAGACTCCAAGGAGACAGATTGGGGAGTTGGAAATCACCACTCATAAGGAGCCCAGAAACCAGTTCCATCATGTCCTGTACATGCTCAAATGATGCTGCTTGTCCCATTTTGACTAATTCAGAGGACTCCCTTGAGGAACCTGATGAAGCCACGGTATGGGAGAAGAATGCCCCCCTGCCAGGCAGTAGCATCTAGTATGCTCCCACTCGTCTAGGACAGCGGTTCTCAACCAGTGGTACTAGTACCACCGGTGTTACTTCGGCCAACTGCTTGTGGTACTCGAACCACTGGAACCCCACTCTGGCCTGGCACTTTTGGCGGCACGTTTTTGCTCCCAAGAGGCTCTTGCCTTTGGCCAAGCCTCTCGGGAACGCTGAGAAGGGCCCTCCCACCCACCCAGAGCCTCCTACCTGCATTTTCTGGCCTCCGAAAACCTGGAAGTAACTGGTGATGTCATCGCCAGTCACTTCCGGTGTTACACAGCAGAAGAGTGGCGCAGGAGGTGGTACTTGACCAGGAAAGGATTGAGAACCCCTGGTCTAGGTGGAGCTTCAGGGCAGTAGGGGCAGCAAGTTGTAATCTAAATGGGTGGGGGACATTTCACCAAAAAAAGTATGTGCTGAGATGGTGAAATGAGTAATTCAATGTTTCTTCTGAAGGATAGGTGGATGCACCATTTTGAGGAGCGGAGGAATTACACAGATAGCCACAGAAACAGCCCGAGAGTCGTTCACGAAAAGAAAAACGACGACCTTAGATTTACAGGTGTAAAAAACTGGTGATATAACAGAAATGTGCCACAGGCCTCTCTTGGCATGGATGTGTGGTTTATGTCACTTTTGAAAGGCACCTATATGAACCTATATATTGTTGTGCTTACCAGTTTCATCGTGGGGCTATTAGTAGGAAATTTACAATGGAGCGTATAACCTGTGTCTTTGGCAGTTTAGTGCATTGCTGAGCATTAAAAGTTTTATGAAAAGGGCAATTATTATTTTTTCTTTACGAACAGAGCTTTTTTGCTCTGTTTTACCAAGGTGATCACACTATGCTGCAAAGGAAAAAGCTGAAGGCGGATGGCCTGTCAAGGACATATTCTAACTCTCTCCATACAGGTTGGGTGGAAAAAGCAGAAGTTTTACATTTGGCTCTAGAGTTGCATGCATATAATCCGACCCGTACTCTGAGGTCATCAGGGGGGCCCCTGTTAACTGTGCCGCCACTGACGGAGGTGAGGCGGATGGCGGCGCGGAATAGGGCCTTCTCGGCAGTGGCGCCCCAATTGTGGAATTCCCTCCCCCTGGAATTGAGAACGGCTCCCTCCTTAGAGACCTTTCAGTGGGGCCTTAAGACATTTTTATTTAGATCAGCATTTGATGTCTGACATGGCGGGCTGGCTTTTAACAAATCGCTTTTAACAAATGTAAATGTGGATGACCCACTGGGGCTGTTTGTTTTAATTGTTTTAATTGTTTTTTAATTCTTGATTTTAAATGTATACATGTATTTTAATGTTTTTATTGTAAGCCGCCTCGGTTGCCCTTGTGGGAGAAAGGTGGGGTATAAATTATATAAATAAATAAAAATAAATAAATTCACCCTCCTGGCTGTTGGCTACCAAATGGATGCTTCCTTTTTGCTCCCCTTCCTCCTGCAAAATCCATTAAAGTTAAAAATGAAGTTGGGAAGTAGTGACATTCACACAGCGCAATCCTATCCAACTTACACCACCGGTGTAACCAGCGGGGGAGGACAGGACGGGAGGCTTTGGTGGGGAGGGGAGATTTAAATCTCTCCCTTTGAATCCCCCTTTGGAGGGGGTTTGAATCCCCTTTCCATTCTGGGGCCTCCCATTCTCGCTGCACCGCTGGTTACACCGGTGGTGTAAGTTGAATAGGATTGCGCTGACAGTAGTGTAGCTGGTGGGTGGCCCACCCACCCCTTCGCGGTGGCAGAGTGGCTGTTTTCTGGCGTCTCTGCTGGTGAGGGGGGCACTCGGCGAGGCAACGGTGTATGATCTGGGTCCTCCCACCCACCCTCACCTCCCTATGGCTCCAAATGGAGCCATTCTAGAGGCAAAGTCATCACTGATGCTGGGAAGACTCAACATGCATGAACATGAAATGTATTTTATTTATTTATTTACAGTATTTTTACCCCGCCTTTCTCCCCGAAGGGACCCAAGGCGGCTTACAACATGGGAAAGGAATAGGTAAAGGTATCCCTTGACAATTAAGTCCAGTCGTGTCCGACTCTAGGGAGCGGTGCTCATCTCCGTTTCAAAGCCGAAGAGCCAGCGCTGTCCGAAGACGTTTCCATGGTCATGTGGCCGGCATGACTCAACACCGAGCTGCATGGAACACTGTTACCATCCTGCTAACGCGGTGCCTATTAATCTACTTGCAATTTCTTGCTTTCAAACTGCTAGGTTGGCAGGAGCCGTCGCACGGATTCGAACTGCCGACCTTTCGATCGACAGCTCATGGTTCAGTGGTTTAAGGAATACAATACAATAAAAAATAATCACATTTAAAACAATAAAGACAATTCACAAGAACTAGTAAAAAACATCATCTAAAAATTAATAAAAACAGATCAAATTACAATTAAAACAAGAGCATGTCCCTTGAAACCCCCTTTCCCCCTCCCTAGATTTTCACATAGAACATTCATCACAGGGCTATGAACATGTCCTAAATTATAGCCTATCACAATCTCACTGTGTTCATATGGCAATTTCCACCCCAGAATCTCTGCACTTTCCTTGTGCCAACAATGCAGCTGGAAGAAATACACGCATGCTAAACAGCAGATTTACTATAGCAGAATCTTGGATGTTGTGCCCACTGAAAATGAATTGTTACCAAAATGTTCAGAGAAAAACGATACATTAGCCATATTGACTACGTCTCCACAAAGTACGGGTGGGAGACCTTAATAATAAAGTGAATAATTTATTTCCTCCTTTTGTTAATAATACTCAATCAACAAATTGCCAGTTATTGATATAACGCTTGGACTAGTTTTCTACCTATTATTGATATCCTGCTGGGAACAAGCTTGCATTAATTTTTTGTCTGTGGGTTACTTAGAAATCCCTGTAATAAAGCAGATTACTGTGGATGAGGATATATGAGATACAGGTGTAGGCGTATGGAAATTTCATGGTGACCCTGTCCCAAGTATGAGATTATGCTTATCTTTAGAAATGTCTGTCGGCAGAGTACCCAGTGGTGTGGCTTGGGACCCCACTTGGGACTTGTAAAGAGGTAGTTGTGGGCAGGGGCGTCACTGTAGCGTGGCAGGTGGGGCGGGCCGCCGGAGGGGGGTGACGCGCGCAAAGGGGTGACGCGCGTCACCCTCGGCCGGTAAAGTTTTACATTTATTGCGCATGCGCAGTACGTTTCTGAGGGCAAATGGGCAGCCCTTCGCCCTCAGAAAATGTACTGCGCATGCGCGAAAAACGTAAATCTTCACGTTTTGAGCCATTGGGCCTTTCTCAGAAGGCCCTGGAGCGCCGGCCGAGCCGGACGAAGGAAGAGAGGAGCCGGCAGCAGCGGGGGCAAGTACTCAGCTGCGCTTTGGGGGGTCACTAGGGTGACGCGCGCCGAGTCACTCTAGGGCAGGGGTGACGCACTTTGGGGTGACGTGCGTCCTAGTGACACCAGTGGTTGTGGGGAGCTGGGGTCCCAACCACTAGTGTCTCAATGTGTCTGGGAAAGACGGTTGCTTCACCCTTGTTCCTCCTCCCTGACCTGGCTCTTGACGGTGTCACGGTCAGACTCCCTCTGCAGAATGCTGCCTCTCCACCTGCCAACCTCCTCATCGTCCTGCGGTCTGTGTTTATATGAGGTCAACATCCCCCAGCTCCGCCCCTTCCAGCTGGCTTCCTGTTTCAAAAGACTCCCTGCCACCATTGCCACCTCTTCTGCCCCTTTCAGTACTCCCAACCTCCAGGCTCTCCTTGCATGGTCTCAGAAGAAGATCCCCCACGCTGCGACGTCTTACCTGGCTTGTGCGCACAGGTGCAAGGTGAGGAACGCCAGCTCCGAGACGTTCCCTGGAACTTCCTGGCCAAGCGCAGCTGCAGCCCCTTGCTTCGGTGGCACTCGCCAAGCAGCACCCCAGAATGCCCTGTGGGAGGGGGGGTCTCCTGGTGCTCCGACGGGTCGATCACTGTCTGGTTGTGGTGTGGCACTCACAGGGGAAGCCGCTTCTTGGCCGCTGCCCAAAGTCAATTGGGGACAAGCGTGGAGGCTGCCACATTCAGAGACGGTCTCAGGCAAGTGACAGTCTAGAACATGTCTAGAACTGACAGTCTAGAACATCCGGACAGTCTAGAACATTTAAAATCATGCAAATACACCAGACATTCCTTCCGAACAGTCTACTCCTACCAAGTTATAAAACTCCGCTATTAGATTTGACATCGGTGTTAGTTGTTTCTCCCATACAGGCAATTAAGAACTAAAGCCCAAGAGCGATATACTGTATTTCATGGAATTTCTCATTCAATTTTAAGTAAGCGGTTAATTTGACTAATTTAGCTTAAATCCCATGGTTTTTTATCCATTCCTTTTTAGTTGGCATACTCGATGCTTTCCACTGCCTAGAGTTAAAAAGTACAACAATGATCCCTGCATGACATAATTGCGTATTCTTCTCCATTTTCCCTGGCACTCCTTCCCTTCCTCGGTCTCCCTAGCTTCTGTCTTTATATTGTGAACCCCTCAGTGTAGGGACTTGCTTTCTGTTATAAAGGATGGTAAAACTATACCTGGAAGTGTTGCTCTTGGAACATCTCACTGCTCAGGAAAGTAGGGAATGTTACACACTCCGTACTCATGTGTCAGTGGGTTAGGTTCATTCAACCTCTGCATCAACAATAGGTGTTAAGAGGTCACGTTCATTCTGAATTCTTCTCCCCATTCCACAATCCCCCACATTGGACCAACTATGTGAAATCTGTGGAAGTCAAGCACAAGTTCAAAAATTCGATATGTGCCGGTGGGGATTCTTTTGGAAACACCATCGATTAAATATATTTAATGTATGGGTGCGCATCTTGTGTGTGTGTGTGTGTGTGTGTGTGTGTGTGCGCACACACACACATGCATCTCAGGAGAGAGCAGGACTATTGAGTCCAATCAACAGATAGTTCACTCTGAAATGAATGGATGTTCTTATTATGCGCCTGCGATAGGAGAGCTCAGGTGAAGCATGAAACTATGGCCGAAGTCTCTGACTGTGACCTTTTGCAAAGTTGAGTTTGGGTAAAGTGCACAGGGGTGAGATGTGGAAAGGGTATTACGTCAGCAGGGAATACGATGGATCCCTCAACCATCTGTCTCTCCATATAGCATCAAGTCGGTCATGAAAGTTCGAGGCATTCACTGGATACCATTAAATTCACTCTCGGAACATTTTGTAAAACTCCTATTGCTCGTGAAGTTTTATGTTATGTTGTTGTTGTTCATCTTACATGAGTTCAATTGAAAGAAAAATATAGCGGCTGAAGACCACATCTTTCTTGAGTCAACTGAGAGTCGAAACAAAGCGGTTCACAACTGGATATCCCACCACGTTTCACTAAATTAGCGGTGTGTTTTGATTTGAATTGGAGTTGTGGTACTTGGGAAAGAGTCTGAAGCATATTAGTTAACATGCCTTATTGTATTAAAAATGCTGAAGAAAAGGTCACCAATGTGTTTGCCTAGCACAGTGAATGGAAGGAACGAGCCAGGATGGTGTAGTGGTTCGGGAGTAGTTGGACTTAGACCTGGAAGATCCCGGTTCAAATCCCCGCTGAGCCATGAAGCTTCCTGGGTGACCTTGGGCCAGTCACTATCTCTCAGCCTCACCTACCTCACAAGGTTGTTGTGAGGACAAAAGGAACCATATACACCACCCTGAGCTCCTCCAGCTTCTTTCTCCGGCGTGGCACCCTGAGCTCCTGAGGAAGGGCGATATAAAAAATGTGGAAAATAAAGGAACGAAATTCTATGCTGGAATGAGTAGGGACAATCACTCTCCCCTAAGACAACCACCTATAGGTGCAAGAGGGGCCCCTTCCCACTATACTGGTTCCTCAATATAAACCACTTACTGAATCTGCTATTTGACCCACTGTGGTGGGAAAAGGAAGTACTATATGGGTATCATGTAATTCACTTCCTCCAGTGCAGCTAACAGCCACTAGGGGGAGTAGTTTTGACTGGGAAAACAGCACTGCAAGAAGTGTTAAGGAAACACTCTTCCAAGACTACTGCTGAGATCAGAACTGAAGTCCCCTGACCACCATTGTTAAATTAAAAAAAAAATCTCAGGGGTGAAGCTGTAGCTAAGTGGCAAAACACCTGCTATGAAGCTAGAAGGGCCCAGATTCAATCCCTGACTTCTCCAGGAAGTAGTGGGACAGACCCCTGTCTGATACCCTAGAGCAGAGGTTCTCAACCTGTGGTACGGGTACCCCTAGGGGTACACAGACCTCTTGCTGGGGGTACGCCAAGCCCTGCACCTTATCTGCCTCATCATCAGTCATTAAGTCTTAATTAACATGGATTTTAAATTGTAATTATTTTTGGAGCCCTAATGTCTCTCTGATTTTGGTTTTGGGCTTATTTTTGTACTTTGGAAAATGTACTTTGGTGGGGTGGGGGATCTGATTTTGGGAAGTGTGACTTGGAGAAAAAAGAGATCCTTGCATATATATATATATATGTGTGTGTGTGTGTGTGTGTGTGTGTGTGTGTGTGTGTGTGTGTGTGTGTCCCACACACAGTTAAATAAGACATTTTCACATTTAAAATTGTTTTAGTACTTTTTAATTTAATGATTAATTACCTAATTGATTGATTGATTGATTAATCCAATTAATTAGCAGTTAATTAGTAGGGGGTACTTCAGAAAATTGGACCGTGATAGGGGGTACCCAGGCCTCCAAAGGCTGAGAACCCTTGCCCTAGAGAACTACTGCCAGACACCAGTAGACAATACTCAGGTTGATGGACTGATGATCCAATATGGTTGTAGTGAGATCTACAACAGGGGTTCCCAACCTGTGGTACTTGTACCACCAGTGGTACTTTGGCTGACTGCTGGTGGTACTTGGACCACTGGAACCCCACTCTGATGTGACGCTTTTGGTGATGTGATTTTGCTCCAAAGAAGCTCCTGCCTTTGGCCGAACCTCTCGGGAATACTGAGAAAGGCCCACCCACCTGCCCAGAACCTTCTCCCTGTGTTTTCTGGCCTCTGAAAACCCAGAAGTAACTGGTGGTGATGTCATCTCAGAAGGTGAGTAGCACCAGAGGTGGTACTCGGCCGGGAAGAGGCTGGGAACCCCTGATCTACAACACAACCCTATGGTGCTTACTCAGACGTAAGCCCCATTATATTACCATTACTCCCAGGAAAGGGTATATAGGATTGCAGCCTTAAACCAAGAACTTCCCAATGCACACTTGTCGCCGCTGCATGATATAATTTCTCAATCATTACACCAGATTCTACTATCAACTCACTTATGTATCTATCCCAAGGAAGCATCTAGCTTGTGAAAGGCATCTGTATACAAATACATTTGTATATCTCCTGGCCTGTCTTCTTCTCAGTCTTGGTCTGCTTTACCAACACCCACAAGACATAAAGTACATTCCATGTGACAAGAAGAGAATGGCTTTGCATTTGCATTCTTCTCCTGCTGCCGCTAAAGAACAATAGATCATCGGTTCTAGGGCCGCCTTGTCCATTCAATCAGAAGCATTAGAATTATATTGTTCATCTGTCAACTCTCAGCTTGTGCATTGGTGGTGTGTGATAACTTCTCTTTCCTGCAACGTTTCAAAAAAGACTCCCCACTAGGACATGGGAACATAACAGACAGGGTTACCTGCATTCAGATATGTGTATTTTTTTTCCTTTCCGCTGCATTTTGGCTTGACATTGTGACTTGGCAATTTGTCGTATTCATAATTAATGAGCGCAAGGAACCTGCTTGTAGCACCCTTGTCTCGGATCACATGCTTCGTTGCTTTGTTGCATAGGACAAAATAAAGTCAGTTCTCTTGTGTTATAGAGCTATAGAAAATGCCAACATAAGCAGAAGGTGTTTCTTCCCCTCCTGGTGTCACTGGGCCCTGTCATAGGGTCCACTTTTAGGGGTATCCTCCTGAGAAAATCCCTCTTCCTGTTTGTCAGGCTGCTAGCCACTTCATCTCAGAAGCCAGTGGCAGGCAGGCTTATGGCTCCCTTTGTCTAGTTACTCCCTTATGCCCCACCCTCCCACTCCAAGGACAGCCAGATGTAGCATCTCCATCTCTAGGGTGACAAGGACACTATTCAGAACCCTGATAAGCCATGCAGTCTGTCCTGATGTGGCTTCCATTGCTTGGTCTGAAGATGCGGCTGGGTATAAGTAACCTCCTAGTTTTAGTAATAGGCTCTCTCTTAATGCCAGGTGTAAGGGAGTGGCGACAGGATACAGGTCTCTTGTTGTCTTGTGTGCTTCCTGGGGCATCTGGTGGGGCCACTGTGAGATACAGAAAGCTGGACCAGATGGGTCTTTGGCCTGATCCAGCAGGGCTTTTCTTATGTTCTTATTATGCCCTGTGACTTGGCACAGGGATGAGGTGGCCGATTTCATCTTGCCAAGCAAGTCCATCCCGGACATAAAAATAAAACCAGAGGGTTCTTGGCTCTTTTTCACAGAGCACTGGGTGTTCCTATTGACCTCCGTGAAGGGAGGAGAGACCCAGTTTCGGCAGCAGTGTTGGTATTTATGCGATTTCATTCAACAGAAGTCTAAAGTGGTATAGTCCAGGAACAGTTTTACCATGTCATGCCTTTCTGTATGAGCTAGGGAGGCCATAGTGATCCCCCTTCTTAATACTATTAGGGCAAATAGCAGCTTCACAGCGGGGGGGGGGATCATTGGAAAACTGGTGTGGGTGGAAACGGTTATAGCCCTTCCCAACCACTGCAGTCATGATCTGCATCAAGCTCTTCTCGTCCCCACTGATTCAGCCCTGACTTTCCAAGAGAAGTGAGATTTCAGAATGATTGTCCTTTAATAACGGGTGTTCCCACCATGCTTAAGAAATCAGTCACACTTGCCATTGTTTATGGTTCCAGTGTTTCCACTAAGCCAAGGAAGATCAATGCAAAAAAATAAATCAAGCGAAGGATTCAGCAGATGACTTCGACATAATCAAACTAAATAAGTTAGCTAATTAAACGTACAGATTGTGTAATGAAACCACACGATTGGAGCCAGACAGATCAATTTTTCTCACCTGGTTTTCATAATGATTAACAGGGCTTTAAGCATACACAACAATAGCTGCTAACTATAAGTGTTGCGGGTTGAATGTTGTTTTATTTTTTTTTCTTCATTCCAAGAGTACAAAAAGAACGCAAAAAGAAACAATGGCTTCTTCTAAGTGTTGAAATCATACAAGAATGCCGGCGACAATAGAATTGTCATCTTTTTAGCTCTATGTAGACATCAGTGGCAGTTTCAAGAATTATTTACACTTTAGAGAAGCCAGTGTTTAAAGCAGTTTGGATAAATCTAATGTGTGATTTGGGCTCCATGTCTGAGGCATGATTTCAAATACAGAGGGACAGAGTAAGTAACTGGTCACCATTCGGCATTAGCTTTTAAAACCTCAATGACTAGGCTTACAATCGTCCCGGAATCGAGGCAGGCTTCGGCCTAGTCCGGGCCCGAGCAGCTCCCAAGGATGCACCTCGGCTGGCCAACAGGGTACCAGCTTCTGTCGCGTCGTCGACCGGAACTTCCAGAAGCCGTAAGCCCATTGGCCAGCCGAGGAGCATCCTTGGGAGCTGCTCGGGCCCGGACTAGGCCGAAGCCTGCCTCGATTCTGGGACGATGGTAAGCCTATCAATGACTAGGTTATCTCCATGACGACCTACTTCTTGTGCTTCTCTTCCTTTGTCGACTCTAGAGTGTTTTGTACAGAAGGCCTGGTTGATTCATTTTCCTTGCGTAAGGAATTAAATGATTTGAATTTGTCAGTTCTGCTATCTTGATCTAGCTGAAGAGGACAGCTATTAGAGATCCTCTTCCTTTCTTGAGTTGGAGGAAATGGTTGCTTTGTATAGTTTATTGACAGAAATTAACATGGGCAAATACCTCGGCATGCCCTGAACCGTCTTGTGACAGTGAGGCGGAGGTTACTTATTTGCCTTCCTCTTCATCAACTGGATACAGAACAAAAGGAAATTAAAAATAAATAAGAGTCTGAAGAGGGAGTTGGAACGAGAAGTCTCAGAGCGGCTCAGGAGCCAAGACAAGTATGAGCTACAGGGCTAGACTCCACTGATTAGCAAAGGGAAATTTAAAAAGGAGGGCTTCCAATCTGCACTGGATTTGAAAATGAATCAACTTGGGGTTGGGACCCAGTTGGGTGGACACTGCAATTATTTTGGTCAGTAGGCAGGGCAAGAATGGCATTTGTCCAAGATTAGGAAAATTCCAAACACGTTCGTTTTGGAGGGGTTGCTGCTTCGGCAAGCATTTTAATTGCTTGATTGTATGGCGCTTTGTGAATTCTTAGCAATAAAGCATGCTAAAAGTTTTTCTAAATAAAATAAGTAAAATCTGTGATGATTGGATGCCGATCCGATCACCCAGGGATTCTGAGAGATCCTTGTTTACCAAGGGACCTTCTTTAGAGGGGTTCAGTATAACTCTTATCGCTGAATCAAAGTTTTTTTTTTAATCTTGTAAAAATGTCAAAAATTAGGTCTGTTTTGGTTATTGCCTGCTGAAAGGATGCCTTGCAATGGGAACAATATTTGGTACAATCTCACCAAAACTACCCCCTCAAAACGTTATTGTTTTACTTCCTCTGCTGTCTTTTGACAGTACAGTGAAACCTTGGATTGCGAGTAACTTGGTTTGCGAGTGCTTTGCAAGACGAGCAAAATTATTTTCTAAATTTTGACTTGATAAATGAGCAATGTCTTGCAATACGAGTACATTGTGTTCTCCAAGATATCTCTCTGTGTGTTTGCAGAGTAACAATAGCGTCTCCTGGGCAACAAACTGCCCTCATTAACTGCTCATTAACACTCTGTTCTCCCTCTGCTAGAGGCTCCATTTGTGCAGAATAGCAGCTCAGACTTTGCTTTGCAACTTCTGTCTTGCAGACCTCATTAACAAGCTGTTTTTCCCCTCCCCCATCTGCCTCTAACAAAGGTTTACTCTGCAGAACAAGGCTCAGGTTTTGCATATCAGACGTTGCAAAGTGAGCTACAGTTTGCAAGAGCAAAGGAGGACTCGGCAGGGCAGCTTCTTAATTAGCTGAGCCTAGGAAATAATGCAGACACACACAAAGATCTCTTGCAGAATAACGAATCATCTGAGTTTCCATTATTTCTTATGGGAAAATTTGCTTTGATATACGAGTGCTTTGGATTACAAACACATTTCTGGAACCAATTATGCTCGCAATCCAAGGTTCCACTGTATTGAAATTTTTACAATGATGGCAACAGAACGTCAAGAGTCTTCACAGATTCTCAGCCTGGAGACCAGACAGCGGTAAACGGGATACCAAGTTAACTTGGTATCTATCGTTACCATGTTGGTCTTGCAGAACAAGATAGATGATATGTCTGCACATCCTTCTGCCAGGATTGTATATGCATCTGATTCCTGCTTTTGACACCAGCTGGGAATTTTGGCCCACATTGGTCTTTCCACCATCTGCACAATGAGGGGAGCAGACTCCTCTGGCTATTTTCTTCCAGCAAAAAATGACTCACTGCTCTGGAGGGAGAACCAAAGACTTTGCAGCAATGGGCTGTTGTACAGTAAAGTGCCTTTATGTGCTTGGTAGGCTTTCGTTCAAGCAAGTTGGAAGAGGGTCTTGAAGGAGCTTTTTATTCAACAGAGGAATTAATTAATTGTGTGTCTACCCTGCATGTCCAACAAGATTGGCTTCACATGCTGCATGCGCCATACATTCCAGAGCATGGTCTGAAGACATGTAACATAGCCACCTTCCTGAAGCTAAGCAGGACTAGGTCTGGTTAGTGCTTGGAAGGGTGACTGTCTGGGATTCCCCTGGTCTTTTGAGTTTCATGAGGGATGAAAGACAGAATTGAAACAGTTAGAAATAAATGCAGCTGACGACAGTTCAAAGGTGTGATATAAACAAGAATATGTTGGCGTCGTCATGATTGTCTCTTATGGGTCTAGAAGTTGATGACATAGTTCATGTGTTTGATTCTTCCTTTAGGGGAAAGTAGAGAAGGAGCCACAAGTGGACTCTCAAGATGTCAGTCCCAACGCCTTTCAGATGAGCTACCTCGTCTTCTGACCCATGGAAACTGGTGATGGTGTCGACATTCCAGGCTGTTCCTGGAAGAGGGGGCTGAAGGATGGACACTCAAGTGTTGGCTAATGAAAAAGAGGACAACCCAACTACTCCATTGATCTGTAGCCACCATCTAGTCATGATTCCTTCAAGAGAGAGAAGGCAGAAGGTGTTGCAGACAAAACCAAGGCTGACTGATGGGATAGATGACAACCCTTGGGATTAGGTGTTGATGGAAAGTTTCTAACAAGAGTGCAGAGGCCACACATTGATGCCCCCCCCCAGTCCTGGTTTGCTCCAAAGCACAAAGGCAACCAACATCCAACAATTCTTAATATCGGCTGCTATGGAATCCCCATCACTACCTAATTCCTATTCTTAATGCTTTGCTTCCTCCAGTTTTCCCCTTCCATTGAGCACTCCTCTTCAAGTCCATTTACTGGCAAGCCCTTTTGTGAGCCGGGTTTCACCAGACATTGTATCAGACAGCGGTTTACTACAGTCATCATGTCACTATGCGTTTCATTGTACTCTCTGTCTATTCATTTGATAATTCCATTCTGAAATGAGCTATTCCCATTCCCCAAACAATTTTTTAACGAACATTTCAAGTGGCAACTGCAAGAAAAAAAAGGTGTGTGTGTATGTGGGGAGGAAAAGAGCTTAGCTTTCTGCTAGCATATAAAGTACCTGTTGAAGATATTCCTTTATCCACCTGCATTTATGCGTCTGCTAAACTTCAGTCACTTAAGCATTCTCTTTATGCAAAGGGAGGGTGGTCTCTCTTAAATTTTTTTTTTTAAAGGGAAGAGAATGTTGCTCCTGCTTTCTATTCACAGCGAGAATCCTGAATAGCTTTATGAATAACATGAATTGATGTTCTTGTCAGCTGCAACAATATTTACAGAACATACTGTTACATTAAAAGGGAAATTGGAAGGAAAGATGCGACGGCACTGAAAGAGGCATAAAAACAAGCCAATTCCTTGAGCATCACTGAAGCGGCTCACCTTCTTACTGATGTGCTTGGCTTATCATTCATCAACTGTTTAGATCAGAATATTCACTCTTTAAATAGGTTATTATCTTTCAAAGTGATTTCCACCACCATCACCCCCCCCCAAAAAAAACAATATTTATTTATTTATTTCGCAAAACCAGGCGTTCGTGCCGGAAGGTTGCAAAATAGAAAAATGTACATGACAAAGCATGACAGGAGCTTGCAGTTGTCTCATTAACAGCGCGAGGTGTGCACCGTTCAAATATGGTAATACTTTGGTGAGGAGGAGGAGAAGGAGGGGGGGAAGGTGATAGTTTGCAAGCTGCAATCAACAGAAAATTCAGCCCGAATTGAATTTGAGCTATTGTGCTATCAGCCTGATGGTTTTTGTCTTGATGTATCTTAGGAAGTGATAGGCTGCTTGATGCTTGGTGCAATAGCCCGTTATTACATGCAGAAAAGCTTTATACAATATTAGCCACAGCAGAGTCAGCAAAAGGCTATTATTTCAATGTAGTAAAAAGTAATCTTTATCAGAATAAATGCATCTCTGTGAATTTCAACCCCCATCAACACCCCCCCCCCCCAAACACACACCAAGATGCTGTAAAACTATATATTGATACATTCCTGCAGGCTTTATTTTCTTCAAAAATAGAGGCATGAAAAGAGACAGAACAATGAATTCCACAGGCAAATCTTCAGAAATGCTCACCCATTGTTTGTTTATTTCTTATTGGGATTGAAATAAACTCAAGTAAAAGAGCTCCCAGGATAGGAATCCTCATTAAAAAGAACAATTTCAAAAACCTGAGTGGATCTGATGATATGCGGGGTTATCTTCATCCTACCATCACTTGCAGGGTTTCTCCACATGGAAACTGCAAACAGAAAACAATAACAAGACAAGCCGTAGAAACTGCTTACATTTTCAGATGAACGGAATAGATTCAGGGCAGCATCTCATCTATGAAAGGCCTTCCTGAGGGATATGAGATTGGTTCCCCTCCCCCATGCCAGTCGTCAGAAAGCATTCTGAAGACAGTCCTGTTGCAGAAAACTTTTAGATCACAATCCCAGCTTGATGTAGATTGTGTTTTCATTTTGTTGCATTTATATTCCACTTTTCCTCCAAGGAGATCAGTACAGTGTACGTTATTCTCTCTATCTCCATCTATTTTGCCCCTTGCAACAACCCTGTGAGGTAGGCTGGGGTAAGAGATAGTGCCTGATCCAAGGTTATCCAAGAAACTTCATGGCTGACTGGAGCCCTGGTCTCCTAGGTCTCTTTATGAGGAAAGGCTACAACGTTTGAGGCTCTTCAGCCTAGAAAAAAGACGGTTGAGGGGGGATATGATTGAGACGTATAAAATTATGCATGGGATGGAGAGAGTGGATAGAGTGAAGTTCTTTTCCCTCTCACACAACACAAGAACTAGGGGGACATCCACTCAAATTGAGTGGAGGGAGGATTAAAACAGACAAAAGAAAATATTTCTTTACCCAGCGTATAACTGGTTTGTGGAACTCCTTGCTACAGGATGTGGTGATGGCACCTGGCCTGGATGCCTTTAAGAGGGGATTGGACAGATTTATGGAGGAAAAGTCCATCACAGCTTAGAAGCCATGATGGGGATAAGCAACCTCCTGGTTGTAGGAGTAGGTTTTCTCTGTGCCAGGTGCAAGGGAATGGTGACAGGATACAGGTATCTTGTTGTCTTGTGTGCTCCCTGAGGCATCTGGTGGGGCCATTGTGTGATACAGGAAGCTGGACTAGATGGGCCTTTGGCCTGATCCAGCAGGGCTCTTCTTATGTTCTTATAGTCCCTTCAGTGTGTTGATGGGCAGAAGAGTCTGGCTTAGTTGGGAGAGCTGCTGCCTTCAAAGCCCGAAGACCGGTGAACTTGATACGTTCAAGACACGCCGCCGGCAAAAAGCTGTGAAAAGCCTCCAGGAGGAGAGATAAGAGCTTCCAGCTGCGTCGGTCGAGTGTGGGAGGCGCCAGCCAGCAGAATTGTCAGACTGTAAAAAGGATACCACCTGGAAAGTAGCCGTTCATGAAAGACTGGACATTTATATATATATTGTAAAAAAAAAAACCCAAGGGGGGTTAGGACAGCCTGCCCATGTACACCGCCTTGGATTAAAGTCAGAGGAGAAATCTAATGACTGAGAAAGGCGGTATATAAATACTGTATTATATTATATTTTATATAATGGTCTCCTGGTCTCTCTTCCTGTACTTTAACTAATAAAGTGGCCCCCTTTTCATCCATATTTCTGACTCGTGTATTTATTAGAGAGTGCACAGGCAAAAGCTCTCTTAAAGCAGAACTAGCCAAAAATAAATTGCAGTGATGATGTGGATGGCATTGGATAGGTTCCATCCTGACATTTATCTTATCCTTCCTCATTCCCACCCAACTAGAGATCTCTATACACACAGCGACCTGTTGGGTGTGTGAATCCTAACCTAGCCAGGGGATCTACAGATGGCTACACCTGCCCAGATCAGGATGGCAATATATGGCAAAATTAGAGAACCCCATATCAGGTTTACAGAATCTAATTCTTTCCCCAGCTGCTTCTGACCATAAGTTCTGTTTCTTTTGTGTCAAAACTTAACACCACGCTGGGGTTTCACGTGGAGACGAAAATTGGAAAATAAGTACACAGGTTTATTCCACCCTGACATTTCCCACCTACCTCTTCCATTCATCTTTTTCTCCTTCTGATATTCTAATCCACTTTTTTTTAAAAAAAAAAAATGTTAACTTCTGACAAAAATTTTCCATTATGTAAGATTACATCCTTACATAATGACCTTAAGATACAGCCAAGATTTAGAACACACATTTGTTTTCTTCTATCACTTTGCATTGTGCAAAGGAAAGAAATGTGCGTCTGTTAAAAAAAGTCTGTCCCCCACCCTTTTTTCTATTTGTCTCAGCAAGTGGCTGTTTCTCTTTTTCCTTTTATCTTCCGATTTCAGCTACAGGTGCAATCCCATTCTGGTTCCTGCGGATGCCTTTGTGCATAATATTTTAGCTCAAAGACATTCCTCCAGCCAATTAAGATGAATTAAATTAATACCTGCAGGGAGAATGAATTAAATAAAGTGTACAATAATTCCATTCTCTCCCTTTTTCTTTGTACTGTAATAATATGAACGGTGTGTTCCCGCCTCACATCTGGACAAACAAAGTAATCCATGGAGGATTTCACACTTATTTTCTTTAACTGAACTAAAAATAAACTGGCTGTCTGTCCCTCAGTGGCTCTCAAACTCCGACAGGGAAGTAAGAGAACCTATAAGTGGTTGCAGACTCGTCGGCGACGTTGGCGACAGCGCTTCTGGGGTCCTGCCTCTGCCGCCTGGAAAAAAGGGTTTTTTCACTTACCGAGGGTCACGCCGGTTCTCTGGGGGTTGCGGGAGCCCCGAGGCCCCCTCTACAACCCCCTGTGCCTTAGAAGAGCTTCCAATTGGACTTGGAAGCTTCTTCTGTTTTTTTCCGAAAACCTGAAGTAGCTCCCACACGCGATTGGAGGTGTGGGGGCTCTGAAATGCTTCTGAGGCCTGGGGGGAGACATAGAGGGCTCCAGAGAGCCAATGTGACCCCCAGTAAGTGAAAATACCCCTTTATCCGCTGTGGCGGTGGGACCCCATTTTGTGCTAAGCTTCAACCCTTGACCACAGGGCTCCCCTAGTACCAGATTTCCCTCCTCCATTTTTTCAAGAGTTGGCAGTCACCAAGCCCCCGTTTCAAGGGCTGGCAGTCACCCAGCCCCCGTTTCAAGGGTTGGCAGTCACCAAGCCCCCGTTTCAAGGGTTGGCAGTCACCAAGCCCCTGTTTCAAGGGTTGGCAGTCCTCATTTCAGAAATCTCAGGGTCGAGGACGCATCTGACCGTGGCCCCAGTCTGAACCATCCTAACACAGTAAGAAGACAGGACACCGGTTTGCATGTATAGAAGCAGAGTGGCTGCATTCAGATTTGCGACAGGCCAAAGAAAAGTAAGACATCTTATTTTATGTTGTTTTTGTTTTGTTTTAATTAGAAATGTTCGCCCCCATGGGCAGGTGGAAGAGGACAGAATCTGCAGGAGCCTCTTTGTTGGCTTAAAATCTGTTTTGTGCAATCAGCGTGATAATTAATGAGTTCCTTTCTATTAAAGGAACTCATTACAGCTACAATTTGAGGGTTGATTGATCCATAGGCACGAAACAATTCTACAATTTATAGAGCACTTGGGGGGGGCGGGGGGGCGGAAACGTAACGTTGAAAATAAATATGAAAGTAATATAATTACCAGCTGCCCTGTGTTGGGTTTTCAGTTAACTAGTTCATTAATTAACCATGAAGAACTGTTGGTCAAACTGCTCTATTCATGCTTAAACAGGGATGGTGACAGCATGTCATATATCTTCCGTGACAGCTATATATTTTAGACGTCTGTTCTGACATTATTCGTTTGCCTGGTCCCTGCCAAGCAACACTAGCACTGTGCAAATGGTCAAAAAAAGGGTGCAAATGAGCCCATCAAGGGCTGGTTGAAGGTATTATGCCACCTGGCCAGCCACGGCTCAAGGACTGGGACATGTGCACATCCCGACGCGCATGGCTTTGATTGCAGAATCTGTGGCGCATTCCGAGCCTGGCTTTGATTGCAGAATCTGTGGCGCATTCCGAGCCTGGCTTTGATTGCAGAATCTGTGGCGCATTCCGAGCCTGCCTTTGATTGCAGAATCTGTGGCGCATTCCGAGCCTGCCTTTGATTGCAGAATCTGTGGCGCATTCCGAGCTTGACTTTGATTGCAGAATCTGTGGCGCATTCCGAGCTTGACTTTGATTGCAGAATCTGTGGCGCATTCCGAGCCTGCCTTTGATTGCATAATCTGTGGCGCATTCCGAGCTCGGCTTTGATTGCAGAATCTGTGGCACATTCTGAGCCTGGCTTTGATTGCAAAATCTGTGGCGCATTCCGAGCCTGGCTTTGATTGCAGAATCTGTGGCGCATTCCGAGCCTGGCTTTGATTGCAGAATCTGTGGCGCATCCCGAGCCTGCCTTTGATTGCAGAATCTGTGGCGCATCCCGAGCCTGCCTTTGATTGCAGAATCTGTGGCGCATTCAGAGCCTGCCTTTGATTGCAGAATCTGTGGCGCATTCCGAGCCTGCCTTTGATTGCAGAATCTGTGGCGCATTCCGAGCCTACACCTGTTCAGATATACGTGCGCATTTATTTCACAGGCAAAGCTGCTTTCAACCAAATTGGACCATTGGTCCATTGATCTCAGCGCTGCCCTCACTGAATGGCACCACCTCTCCAGGGTTTCAGACAAGGAATTTGTCTTTGCCTTGCCTGGAGATGCTGGGGATTGAAACTGGGCTCAACAAGTGCTTTGTCACAGAGCGATAGCTACTCCTCTGTTTATTTGTGTGATTTCTCTCCTGCTCTTTGATCCAGAAGGATCCCCAAGCTGACCTGCATAAAACGATGCAGCAGTGGCGTTTCTAGAGGGGGGTGGCGGTACTGTTGCGCTCAGGTCTACTCAGCGTTACACGATGGCCCCGCCCACTTACCATTGGAACCATTCCGAGCAGCGAAGGCAACACGCAGGTCTCTTTGGCTCAGAGGTGGAGCCGCTAAAGATGGCGAACCAAAGGGGTGTCACCCCTTGCCAAAGGGGTGTCTCTCCTCCCAGCAGCGTGCAGGGAGGGGTGACACCTTTGCTCAGCCCGTTTTCGGCTGCTCCAAGTCACTTCTTTGTGTTCGCTCGGAGTGGCGGAAGACCGCTGACTGCTGAGCCTGGGCAGGGTGGCAGCCATGGTGTCACCCCAAAAATTGGTGTCACCCGGTGTGGCCCACATCAGCCACACACCGCTAGCGATGCCACTGACCTTGAATCATGTTCTAGAATGCTCTGCAGAACACAGATTCTTCAGCCAGTTCGTTGAGGTGGCAAGTCTTCCCCAAAGAAGAAAGTTTGAAAACTTCTGCCCTAAGTTACCTATAAAGTCCTGATATTTCTCTCCTAATTTGTTTTGTCAAATCCTGATTTCTGTTTGCATTCTCTTCTATGAGCTCTGAAAATATTTTAGCCTCTTTTTTTTTCTAATGAAGATAAGTGTTTATTGAATTAATTTTGCTCCAGTATATCGCCTTCTGTCTCAAGCTTCTGCAAATTATTGTTATTTTTTGTTGGAGGGGCTTGATTTATTTTTAATTGCTTCTTCAGGTCTTGAGGCAGTTTGCCAGTACACTCCGTTTAATTGCATTTATTATTTAAGGTTGCAAAAGGGAAGCTGGTGCCTTATTTGTGTTTTCCTGCTAGTGAAGTCATAGGTGATTAAGCTGATTTATATAAACCATGGGAAGCACTGGTCATTTTTTTAAAATATACAAACTAGTATGATTCCAGTACTCTAAAGTTTGTAGTCGATCCAGATCTCTGTGCTGGGACAAGGATTCAGCAGTTCCAAGATGCTGTCATTGCACACCATTGAGATTAACTTGGCTGCCTCGATTAGTGTGAATTAGCCCGTTGCTGTGACCGTACTGAGACAGGCACTGGGCAGGAGATCAGGTACCATTTCTTTACCTGACAGTATTTCTATCCCATCTTTCCCCTCCTGCAAGGGAGGCACTCAACAATAAAATAGGTTTAATGTTTTTGAAAAATGAAACAATGCACAGCACCACAAAAATATCAAAACTGTGTAATTAACAAATTACAACACACACACACACACACACACACACACACACACACACCAGAACACAGCAATATAAATCAAGGCCTCAAAGGCTATCTGGAACGTTTAAGGTGAAACGTAAATGTTAACAAAAAGGGTATAAAGTTCCTTAATGGCTGGAAAACTCTCTCCAGCTCTTGAAATGTTACAGCCTTCAGCGAATGGGAAAGGCAGAGAAACAGCCCTTAGAAGTGTGAATTTGGGGCGAGAGAGACGGGCAGCCCAATCATACCTACCTTTCTGCCCAGCGATCCAGCGAGGCCAGTGCAGGCAATGCTGGATCGTGAGCAGAAAGAGGGAGCTGGGAGGTCTCCTCGAGGGAAGGGAACTTTTGTTTCTTTACCCCGGGTAAAGCCCCAGTCCCCGCAACAGGCTTCCTCGGATCTGCGCCAGCTTTTGCTAATGCAAATCCGGGAGCTCCGTACCAGAAAAAATGACCCGGAAAAGGGAATAGGCTTCAGCGAGCGCCACTGCCACCGATCCCACCCTGTCACAGGCCTGATCTGCCGACCCCTGCCCCATTACACCCCTTCCCCACCCTATTTCGCTGCCCGCGCCGGCTTACCTGGGCTGGAGCATGTCCCGCGGTGCTCCAGCGTGCCTGGGCCGGAGCAGGCCTCTTCTGCGCCGTTGCAACGTGCTGTCTGGCACATTTGCGACAAGAAAGGACGTTGCGACAGCCTGCACCAGCCTAGTACGCACTAGGTCGGCGCAGAGGCTCAGTAGGATTGAGCCCTTAGACTCGGGATTAGATTGAGCCCTTAGACTCGGGATTAGATCGAGTCTTAGATTGAGCCCTTAGCCAGGGCTTTAGGGGGAGTGAACTAAATGAGATGCATCTGTGTGTATGTTGCAGCTATTGCTCTGTGGGAAGCTTACACAGGACGTACAGTTTGCTTGAGGCCTCCTGCTCCTGTCCATATGCTTTGCGGATATATTTATGCATCGAGAACTATTACAAACACACCAGAAATCCTTGGAGGTTTCTCATGAAACGGAAACGGATCCCACAACAAGGCCATCCCTGCAGCTCTGCTGCCGCTTGTCAGAAGAGTGCTGAGCCGAGCCACCCCTTTAAATTAAAGTACTCTGGCTTTAGAGAATGTCTGTTCTTCCATCATCAAGGATAGCCTTCCGAAGAAGAGATGCCATATAAAGCGGGGAACTTCTTGCAGCCTTAGATGAAAGTAGCTTTGCCCTAGACTTAAATTTAGATTCAGAGCTCTAGTGTTTTCCAAAGTGTGAGAAGGTTTTTAAAAAGCATCATTCTCCCCACCCCGCCACCACCCTTCTCCTTCAACTGGCAATCTTAGTGCTCTTTGATGACGCTTGTCATCATTTAGCCTTTTGGCTGGTTGAACAATCTTTGAAGCCGCTTGCAGCAATTATTATCTCGCCTCTGGCTCTTACTTGCTTGGACAGCTTTTGTGAGTGTCCTAGTGTTGTTGTCGTCTGTGTGCGTGTGTGTTTATTAATATGACGAGTACTTCCATGCGTCCTATTGCATATCTGACTCTTTTTGTCCACTCGGCCATTCTTGCGAGGTCTTGATAAGATCTGCAGCCGAGCTCTGTGATTTCCACGCCGTTTTAACGGTTTCATTTTCCTCTCGTTTTAACTCGCGCTCAAATCAAACTCATTCTTCAAACGCATCTGGGCAGCGATCCCTTTGACTTCTTTCTATTCCCCTCCCCCTTTGGTAGAGCATCCGCTAACCGAATTCTACGCAACGTTGTCCCAGCGGAATGATCGTTCCACCAAGGGAAGGTGTTGCAAACATGCCATAAGGTACGTTTGCGGCACCCAGGGAGTAAGCGGTGCTGGCGGTGAGGCCGGCGCTGCTGTACCCCCAGCCACAGACTGGCGGAGCGGCACCCAGAGCAGATAACGTCCGCCATTCGGGGCAGGAGAGAGGGCCGGGGGGGGGCCTCTGGATTGGGCCACTCAATGGCTGGATGGCCACATCCTCACCTTTGAACAAGAGCCGGAAAGGAAGCACATGCATAATTCCTGCCCCCCTCTCTCACCACTCCTTTGAACCCCCAGATGGCCTGATCTCCATACAAATACAAGACACCAGTTATTTTGTGTCTTTCCCAATCAGTAAGCTTACCATCGTCCCGGAATCAAGCCTGGCTTCGGCCTAGAGCGGACCTGAGACGCTCCCAAGGGTGCACCGTGACTGCCCAATAGGATTCCGGTTTTTATCGCGTCGTTGACCGGAAGTGCCGGAAGCCGGAAGCCCATTGGGCAGCCGCAGTGCACCGCTCTAGGCCGAAGCCAGGCTCGATTCTGTGACGAAGGTAAGCCTACCAATCAGCTGTTTCTCACAGTGAATCCTCTCCCAAACTGTTCCTGAAACTTCTCTTGGTATAAAAAAGCAACTTGGGGTATGAGAACTGCTGATAAGGAGGCCTGCCTCTGGGTGCTGGCTGATGATTTCTCTCTCTCTCTCTCTTTCCCTCTCGGTATTTTCTTATCAGAAGCCGTGGCACCAAATCCCCAAAACTGCTGTTTAAACTCTGGGGAGTTTGACGATGTCATGTGGAAGTTTGCTGAAGGGGGTTGTTGATTAGAAAACATTCGGAGGGCTGCTTCACATGAAATGACTTCCCACACAAGTGTCAGCTCCATTTCGGAAAATAGTCAGACTGCCTACAGATTGTCATAGGTGATGGAGTGTATGAGTGCATACAGGGCCGGCCCCTCCATGAGGCCAACTGAAGCAGTTGCCTCAGGCAATAGATTGGTGGCCTCCCCTACTTGCCTTGATTGGGAGCGTTTTGTACACTGCTTCATGCACCTAGTGCCTAGTTCCACTAGGATTGGAAATCAGAGGCATCCAAAAACCTGAGACTGATGAGGTGGGACCTGGTGATGTCATTAGGTGGGAATTGGTGTTGTCGCAAGACAGCCAACCCTTGAAAGATGGGAAGATAAGATCTGATACTTGGATGGTGCTCAAGAGTAGAGTGGTGGAGCTTGGCAATATACTGTAGGAGTGAGTGGCAGCTCAAACAAGACTTGAGATCAACCTATGCTGCCCGTTCACCTAAGGAAGAAGCTGGAGGTAAAAGGTAAAGGTGTCCCTTGACTTTTAAGTCCAGTCGTGTCCGACTCTAGGGTGTGGTGCTCATTCCCGTTTTGAAGCCGAAGAGCCAGCACTGTCTGAAGACACTTCCGTGGTCATATGGCCAGCATGACAATACGGAGCGCTGTTTACCTTCTCACAAGCGGTACCTATTTATCTACTTACATTAACATGCTTTCGAACTGCTAAGTTGGCAGGAGCTGGGCCGAGCGATGAGATCTTACCCCGTCGCGCGGATTCGAGCTGCCGACCTTTCGATTGACAGCTCACGGTTCAGTGGTTTAACCCACTGCACCACCCTTTGCTGCCCGTTCATCTGAGAAAGAAGCTTGAGAAACAGGGTCAATTTTGGGGAAACCAGAGATCCCAGCAGACACACCTATACTCATCACACGATGCAACTGATGTTTTCCTGCTCCAATAAACACAACTACCTTTTGCCAGGTAGCCAACACTGAGGCCTGAAAAGCTGGAAACGCCACATTGGGCCCAAACCCACCAAGGACATGGTTGAATTGTCTGACAACAACAGGGCCCCATAAAATACGTTTGAAAGGGCGAAACCTAAAAGTGGTAGCAAGCCGCCCAAAGGGGATCTGAAGCCCCCCCCCCGAATGCCTTTGTCAAAATCATGATCGCCAGGTATCGCAACAAACGCACAATGCTGGGGCTTTGATACTCCTTGCATTGTTTGGATTAATGCAGATTACCTTTTTCAGTGGTGTTTGCTGACAGACTCTTTTAAGTAGCGCGACATTTCCGAATGCTAAAGCTCCGCTAAAAAGGTACAACCATCGTCTTCTGAAGCTTGATCTCTTGACTGTGATGCAGATAAGACTGTTGTTCCCCTTTGCAAGGAACGTCACTGGTGTGTGCCTTCTTCCTAGTTTCATGTCAAGAATTAGGCTTCATCTCACTTTACCATTTTGTAACGTGGCATAAAAGAAACGAACTGGATCCAGGGGCAGCACTTCATGTGTTCAGTACCATCTTGGTTTACAGACTGGCCAAAATTGCAATCCCTTAAAGTAGGCTTACCATCGTCCCGGAATCGAGGCGGGCTTCGGCCTAGTCTGGGCCCGAGCAGCTCCCAAGGATGCACCTCGGCTGGCCAACGGGGGTACCAGCTTCAGTCGCGTTGTCGACCGGACGTTCCGGAAGCCGGAAGCCCATTGGCCAGCCGAGGTGCATCCTTGCCCCCCAGACTCCCTTTGCCGTGAGAGGAGTATTACCATAAAGGCATTACTGCCCTGATATTCTTGGCATTGCAGCACACCCTACTGGCAAGAGATGGTCCTGCGACTCATCTGCCCAGCTGGACCAGGTGACCTGATGACCCAATAGGGACTTGGCTGGGTCAATATCACTGCTGCATCAGGCCTGGTTCCTCAGTCTTTTGTTGGGTAGTGACACCCCTGAACTGCTTAACAGCACATTAAACATGCTTTGCCTTCATTACACAGAAATAGGTCCCATTGTGCTCAATGAAACGTACGCTCAGGAAAGTGTGCATAGAATTGCAGCCTAACAGCACAAGCCTATGCACGTTTACTAAGAAATAAGCCCCATTTATTCAGTGAGGGTTGCTCCCACGTCAGTGTGCATAGGATTGCAGCCTAAATCTGGTCGCTGTCCAGCAGCTCGTTCACTAATGCTCAGTGCTATATTTCCTCTGAACACGGAGCTATCACAACTAACAGCCATTGATAGGCCTACTGTTCTCCATGAACTCCCCTTTTAACGCCACTTGCGCCAGAGGTCTTCAACCGATGGATTGGGACCCAGCAGTGGCCATTTTGCTTGAGGTTCAGGCCTGCACTTGTTGGACATTAATCAGGGCTGGGATTTCAAGGCAGAGAAGGACCCAGACATTTTTCGACCGGGGGCCCGACCTTTCCTCCCCCCCCCCATAAAACTGTCATAACCCGGTCATAAAACTGTCAAAATTAGGTTTCGGTTTTAATAAAGCGATTTGGGGGGGGGGGTCTGGGGGTTTATAGGGTGAAAAACAAACATTTGGGGGGTGCCCCATATCACCTTCACCTTCATGCACTGAATGCTAAGTGGGACAGAACACTGAAAACAAAAGAATATCTCTCCCTCTCGTTGGTCAATTCAAGATGGCGGCGCCCGGAGCAAGAAAATGCTGCTTGTGCCCCTCCTCTGACAAAAGATAAGTACCCCAAAAGCACACACAAGCCCTGGGGGGGGCAAACGATGCAGAAAGCAGCTGGGAAGCAGCGGGGGCGGCAGCCGGAACCTCCCCCCCCGGAAAAAAACCAAAAAAAGCCTAAAACAAAAACGAAACTGAAGGGGTCCTGCGCCCCTTCCCCTGCCTCAGTGCCCTGCGCCCTGGGCCCCAGGGGCCCCCCTTGAAGACGCCTCTGTTTCAAGGCGAGAATAAATCCTCCTTGAGACGTTGATGGTTCTGCTTTGGCCTGGTTCCCCCCCCATCTCCAGTGGACCCCCTCAGTCTCCTATCCATCCACCTCCTCTCCTCTGCAGTGGTAATCCTTCTGTTTGAGATGGGTCCCAGCTCTTTGATCTAACCTACCGGCCATCTCCAATGTGGTGTTAGTGAATTCTAGGAATTAATTTGGTGTGAAAGCGTGGAGAGTCCGGGGCCATACCTGAGTACAGAAAAAAAACCCTTTGCAAAAAGGTCCTATGCACAATCTCTGGCAGCTTCAGAACATCAGAAGAGCCCTGCTGGATCAGGCCAAAGGCCCATCTAGTCCAGCTTCCTGTATCTCACAGTGGCCCCACCAGATGCCTCAGGGAGCACACAAACACCAAGATAACAAGGTACCTGTATCCCGTTGCCACTCCCTTGCATCTGGCATTGAGAGATAGCCTACTACTAAGACCAGGAGGTTGCTTATCCCCATCCTGGCTTGTAACCTGTGATGGACTTTTCCTCCATAAATCTGTCCAATCCCCTTTTAAAGGCATCCAGGCCAGGTGCCATCACCACCTCCTGTGGCAAGGAGTTCCACAAAACAATTACACGCTGGGTAAAGAAATATTTTCTTTTGTCTGTTTTAATCCTCCCTCCACTCAATTTGTGTGGATGTCCCCTAGTTCTAGTGTTGTGTGAGAGGGAAAAGAACTTCTCCCTATCCACTCTCTCCATCCCATGCATAATTTCGGGGTCGGGGTCGGAAAGACCCCATCGGAGACCTTGGAGAGAGCAGCCGCCAGCTAGTGTAGGCAATGGTCCAGTCTCTCTCCAGACGAGGAAGCTCCCCAAGAATGAGATGAGACAAATGGCACCTGTCTAGAGAATCCATATGCACGCCACCCATCATAAACACTTTCTTTTATTACGTGCAATATAAATGCCAGGTGCTCTTTGTTTCAGGTCTATATTTGAGCCGGTAACATGCACCGCAATAAAAATGAAATACACAAAAAGTGTATCGGCTGAACAGCAAGTATCTTTATCTTTACGCTATCTCATAACGCCAGTGGCCTGGACGCCCTGTGTATATCCTCTTCTGTCCCCTACAAGAGTCGTCCCCCCCTCCCGTCCCCCCCTCCTGTGCTACTTAGCTGAAGGGCTCCGGTTTTAACATTAGGAGCACAAATCATCAGTTATCCGAGCTTATATTTGACAAATTAAATTGCTGGGAATTTTTTTTTTAAAAAAACAGCTGTAGATCAATACTGTTTGAATTATCAATTAATCATTCCCTTTAATTAAAACCGCCAAATCCCAATACATTTCATTTACATTTTATTACACTATTTCTAAGCTGAAGCTTTTAGGCAATCGTATTGATTGCAGCCCTACTCCTCATACCTGGGGATCAAGTAATTTATTAATTAGCATAGACCTCGCTATAGGATATATTGTTTAATTATCATAGGCTACTGCTCGGAGAGGCCTTAGACTGTGAATTAACTAAGATATCAATGCTTTACAATTCTGGTACGTGTTAATCATCAATGATTGCAAATAAAATGACGGAGAATAAAATCTGGGGAAATGCTGCAAATGGAATAGGCAGGGTTGCCATCTAATCAGGAAAAAAAAAAAGACTGCCCTGCTCCTCTGCCATTATCTTCTGGCTTTATCTGCAAGAATTAGCTTTTTATGGCATGGGGATATCACATACTAATGTTGACAGAACAAGTCACAGCAAAAAAGCACAGGAGCAGGATCTGGGAAAAAAAGTTGGCATTATCTAAAGCTAGGGCTATTTAGAAACCCCTTGGGTGACTTTGGCACCAGTTTAGTGCCTTGTGTAGTCGGCAATGCACAAAAAACAGGCCCCTGATGAAACTGCACCAAATCTTCATGCAAGGAAGAAGCATATTAAAGACTGGCTATTTACGTAGTGCATTTCAGATGCTCCACCCATACTTACAGTCTGGTACGTGACCACATGCCACCATTGTCGGTACAGGTGCAATGGCTACCAATGTGCTTCTGGGCACGGGTTAAGGTGCTGGGTATTACTTTTCAAGCCACCTCCCTACACAGCAATCTGCCTGTCCGATAAGATATTTTAGAAAGGGCCTCCTGCAAGTTCCACCTCCCTTGGACGTACACTTGGTGGTAACCCACAAGAGGGCCTTCTTGGTGGTAGCCCCGTCATCTATGGAACTGCCTGAGAAGTGCAGCAGACCTCCCTTGCTGATGTTCTTCTTTCTCGGCAAGCTTTTGCAGCTCGGCTAGCAATGCAACTGTACGTGGCACAGTCTTACCCTGATTTGTCTTGAGTTTTCATTGCTGTTGTTTTTATTGTATCGACTTTAATTTTACACAGTGTGAAAGCTGCCCTGCGTCTCAGGAAGGGTGGGAACTGCATCTTAAAGTAAACAAACAAACATAAGAAAAGCCAGCACAATTATCCGCACGTTACAAATGAACAGAAAAGCCAGCACAATTATCCGCACGTTGCAAATGAACAGCAGAGTTTACAAAAATGGTAACTTGAACTAAGACCAATGAGCAAGTTTTTTGTTAAAGTGATCGCTAAACCAGTCCAGGGGACTGTTTTTTTTTTTTTTTTCTTTTCCTGGAGCAGGCAAGCCTGGCCGCCAATCGTGGTGTGTGGTGTGTCACGAATGAAGATGAGCTTGTGGCACTTTTCGTGTCAGATTCTATTATTTTGTATATAAGTCGTCTCCTTTCTCAAGCTAAACCTCCGGCAGTAATCTACTGATGTATCACTGACACACATCCATCATCCAATTAGTAGCTTGTTTTGCATTACCTTGACGAGGAATTGGTACTGGGAGGAAACATTATGCATGGCACGTGCATACAGAAAATGTATAAAGATTCAGAGCATATGCCTTCCAACCTTTACAGCACAAACCTATGCATGTTTCCTTAGAAGTAAATCCCAATGTGATCAGTAGGGCATGCAAGCTTCACCACTACTTCATTACACCAGCGTTCAAGGAAAGCAAGTTTAAGATTTACAGCCCTAGATACTTTTGAATTTGGACTGTCACTCAATTTAAGAAAAATTTACTTATTTAAAAATATAAGTTTTACAGCCAAATCCTGCCTAAGATCCGCCTCAGTGCGCTAAGCGCGCTGTGCTGGATCCTACCCCGGATCGGTTCAGCACCGGCGGGGCTGGAGGTCGCCTTAGGGGAAAGGGACATTCCCTTTCCCCCAGGGAGAGCCCCAGCAGCCCCTATGGGCCTCCTCAGATGTGCACCGGCAAAATGGCTCGCTCACGAGCCTCCAAACGCCAACGCAACGCAACCGGAGTTGGTGTAGATCAGCCTTAAAGGTAGTTTAATGAGAATGGAATAACATGCACAAAAGGCACCGATGCATGATACTGAAGCCCAATCCACCAGCTGGAGTTGCATCTGTATAACCTGGGTCAGATACTTGTAGTAGCCTCAATCAGCTATGCGACAGAAGAGGGAGGGGGAGGCTGGGTTTAACCCTCCTCCCTACAGCTCAGCACTGTTCAGCACTGCTGCAAACATCTGAATGGATGCACACAACACTGGATCCAGGCCAAGAATTTTAGTTCTGATAATAACGGCAATGACTGTATCCTTCCTCCTCCCTGCTCATCTGCGATGATGAGAATGAGCTCCTAGGGGATTCTTCAGCTTCCTGCCGAATCGACACGGAACATGAAGAATACAGGTGAGACCCAAAAGGAGTGGGTGGGTAGGGAGAAATCAGAGGCTTCTCAGAGCTGGGTGACAAACAGATCCACCCTGTTGTAAAAAATGTAAAGTGCATGATTTACAATTATTTGCCAATGATAAATTAGAAAATTATAATTGACCTTTTGCTTTACTTGAAAGAGGCATACGGAGAGCTAGAGAGGTTGAGGGAGAGAGACAGGTAAGGATTTTCTTTCCAATTATTATTGTTTGGGGAAAAAGAGTATGCCTGGAGGAAATAAAAATGTTATATCATGAAGGAGAGATTTATTACTTTGTTCAAATGGAGCATCCAGTCGCTCGAAGTTTTCAGATATAATTAAACCACTCTTAACATTTATGAATCCAAGACTTTACTTATGCCAGCTCATTACCAATAGGATTTGCAAGCTACTTATACGGGATTATTTTTATTATTATTGCACCATCCATGTGTGTGACACTTTACAAAGGATGGGAAGACAAGTCTCTGTGCAAGCAATCCAGACAAAGGAGATAGCAGAGAAAGGGGAGGAAAGGGTGGAAGGTTTCAAAGCTTATGAAACTGCAGCTAGCAAGATGATTTGTAGATCACAGATGCATGGCAGAGAGAGGTCAGGCATCTCCCCCCCCCCTAATTCCAGCTGTGACAGCTGGACGTGGCTGCTTGACCAGGAGAGAGAAATGCACTCTGTGGTGAACCAGTGTAGTTCATACAGAAATACCCTGTATTGAATATGAGGCAAACATAAGTGCCAGGCTTCAATTAATTCGAAGTAAAAAGGTAAAGGTGACCCCTGACAATTAAGTCCAGTCGTGTCCGACTCTAGGGTGTGGTGCTTCAAACTTGCCTAAGGCTAAAGATAATGCGCTCTGCTCTCCCAGTAATATTAGAGAGGTTGAGATGAGCAGGGAGAGAAACACACTCTGCACACCCTCAGAGCCAATGAGTTTTCTAAAACCAAACATTTTTTTTAATTCCCCACCCCAATCTCAAAGAGGTTGAAAGGCTGGCAAGGGAGAGAGACATGCGCTCTGCACATCCTCAGAGTCGTTGAACTTACTGTCCCTAGCGCTCAAGGTAGGGCTCGGGGCGGAGACCTTCCAAGCCTCGTCTCTCGTCGTGGGCGGGGCCAACCCAGCTAAGCACGCCCCGCACTCCACGCCCGCTCCGCTACGTGCAATCCTTGCAGTCGTACAAGTGATACAGTGACCATTCCCGACTCCGACTCCTCCGCAGCCCCACCCACAACCTTTGACGTCACAGCCCCAGCCACGCCCCTGCAATCCACCTCTCCGGAGGCCGCGAGAGGAGGACCCCGAAAAGCGCCGCTCATGCGCCTGCGCTGTGGAGACGGACGCCGCGCGCATGCGTACGCCGCGCCTTTTACGTCGCCGGCTTGGAAGGTGACCGGGCTGAGGGGAAGAAGTCGCTGCTGTCGCCGCCATGTTGTCCGTGGCCGCCCGCTCCGGCCCGTTTGCCCCGTACCTGTCGGCCGTCGCGCACGCCGTGCCGGGCCCGCTGAAGCCCCTGGCGCCGGGGTTGGCTCCGGCGGCGGCCAAGCTGCCGACCTTGGAGCCGAAGCGGCCTCTGCTCTGCCGGGAGTCGATGATCGGTCAGGCCGCCCGGGGGGGCCTCGTCGCCACAGCCAGCCTCAACGGTGCGGGGGGGGGAAAGGAAGGGTCGGGGGGCGCGCAGTGGCGGGGGGGGGGTCTGCCGGGCTCCTTCCCCGCTTCCTCATTGAGGTCTCTGGTCTAGAGCCAAGCTGGGGCCCAAACAAGGATGGGCCACCGCCAGGATGCTGGGGGGGGCATGATTGGCTTTCTCTCTCTCTCTCTCTCTCTCTCTCTCTCTGCATCTTTTCCCTACAAACACAAGTCCCTGAATGGAGAAAGCTAGTGTGGCAGGGGGCTGTCACCCAGGGCCCCATCCACACACAAGTCCTTGCATGGAAAAAGCTAGTGTGGCAGGGGTCTGTCACTCAGGGCCCCATCCACACACAAGTCCTTGCATGGAGAAAGCTAGTGTGGCAGGGGGCTGTCACCCAGGGCCCCATCCACACACAAGTCCTTGCATGGAGAAAGCTAGTGTGGCAGGGGTCTGTCACTCAGGGCCCCATCCACACACAAGTCCCTGCATGGAGAAAGCTGCCTCCTGGGCCACTGCAAGGAACCTATTGTGATCTGTATACCACTGCTGGAGGGAAGGTACTCTGATTGGTGCTCTCTCTCCCCCTCTCCCTCTCTCTTCCCCTCCCCTCCCTACACACACAATTACCTGCATGGAGAAAGCTAGTGTGGCAGGGGGCTGGGCCTTGGGCTGCAATCCTATGCACACTTTCCTGGGAGTAAGCCCTGTTGAACTTGATGGAATTTACTTCTGTGTAGATGTGCATGGGATTGGGCTGTTAGTGTGGTGGAGCCACCTGCTCTGCAGGCAGAATGATCCCATTCCTCAACCCTCCACCGCTTGCGTATTTGGCTTCTTTACCGGCTGCGTTTCCACGCTGTGTTTCCTGCCTTGGCAAAGGCGCTTGTGGTGGTTTACGAGGTATTGTTGCTGTTAAAAATGTTTTTATATAGCTCTTTTCAACAAAATGAATTCACGAGGCGGTTTACAGACAGGGCCCAATCCTAACCAACTTTCCAGCACTGAGGTAATGAAACAAATGTTCCCTTACCTTGAGGAGGCCTCTGTGACTGCCCACCGCAGAATGCACGCTCCATTGGCATAGATAGATGCATCAGCACTTGAAAGTTGGGTAGGATTGGGCCCAAAATCAATTAAGTGGCTCCCTGTCCCAAAAGGGCTCACAATGTAAAACTCTAAAAGAAACATGTTAACACCTTTTAAACATGTAAAGAAAAGCTTTTCAGACAGGCGAGACTTGACAGAAAATCTTTCGAAGATACTGTAGAGGGCAAATAGGCTGCAGTCCTGTGCACACTTTTCCTGAGAGCTCCAGTGAACACATTAGGACTTCCTTCTGAGTAGACATGCATTGGATTGTGCTGTCAATTTCATATGATAATCTTGATGTTTAATGCCAGTTTTAATTTAAGGCATGTAAATTGCTTTGTGAGTTTCTTTTATGGTTGTTGAAAAGGGGTATAGAACTACAGTATTATTAATAGTAGGGATAATCCTCAGATGGGGCTGGAAAAGGAAGAAAGCCTAAAGCATTGGAGAGCTGTCAAAAGTAGGCAGTTCTGAGCTAAGTGAACCAACGGTCTCCTTCAGTAGGAGGCGACTTTTGTATGTTCTGACTATATTCCTTTTGACAGGATAGCTTCCTGTACATTAGTGTTTTATATGTGTAAGGGAGAGAGGAAGGGATATTGTGTCTGGGCTCTTCCGTTTTCTGAACCCGTGTCTGAGCAACTACCCTATTTCAGACTGCTGGCAGGTGGTGCATGTGTCTGATTGCTTTCTGTGCAAATGGTTTTTAAATAAAATCTTTGTAGGTAGAAAGCTGATGTTGGAGCGAAGAGGTCTAGCCTAGTCTCTTGACATGCTGGTTTTCTATGTTTGGGGAGGGGGTTTACTTCATAAACGAAGCAGTGTTGTATCTAGACTGTCTTGCTTCAGACCGGCAGGGAGGGGTTTCACATGATTGGCTGCTTCTCAGTACAGATGCTGTTTATATGATAGCTGTAAACTGTTTTTCAACAAACGTTCACAAAGCAGTTTATGTAGCAAAACAAACGAGGATGTGGTTTACTGTCCTGAAAAGGGCTTGTGATCTTAAAAAAAAAGGTTCAAAAAGGCACCAGCAAACAGCCATTGAAGCTATACTGCGATGAAGAGGGACAGTTGCTTACCCTCTACTAAGTATAAGAGGACCATCGCTTTAAAAGGCACTTCTCTGCCCAGCTAGGCAACCTAAAGTGTGCCACAGTTTTATAGATCAGAAAAAAATTCAAGAAGGCACCTAAAAACATCAGGTACTTCAAGTTCAGATGTTGAAAGGACTGTATACAGTAATTCAATTAATCCCTGCAGCTAGAAAACTAGATTTCAAAGATTTTTTGGACGGCTTAAGGGGCTGCACTCAGCAACATCTTTCAGATACGATCTAAACTTGCTCGTCAACCAATCAGGGGCCAGATTTCAGGAATTCTCCACCCAATTCCCTTGTGATATCTGCCTTTTCTTTGAAATGATTTTTAAACTTTCCGGCATAGTCTGATCTTGCGTTGCCTGCTTCGCCTCTCCCCTCCCAAGCCGGCAGAGCTGCTCTGCAATGCACTCGCACAACTATAGTCCTGCAGCACACACAGACACATACATACGCACACACACACACACACACAGAGCCTTGCAAGCGGTTCCCCTCTTTAGTCCCTCCCTGTGTTCTCCTCTCCTTGCCATAAATGGCGCCAGCTGCCACACATACAGGTGGGCCCCCATATCCACGGATTTGCTATCCACGGTTTCAGTTATCCACGGATTGCGGGGACCCCCCAGGCTTTTACTTTTTCCCCCAGTAAGCTCCGTTTCTTCCTTAAACAAACAGGAGAAGCAGCCTCTGGCTGCTTATTGCTGGCAAGTAGAATGAGACTAAGTCCTAGAGAGGCTCTGCAAGGTTAACAGAAACCTTGCAGAGCCTCTCTAGGACTTAGTCTCGTTCTCCTTACCTGCAATGGAGGCTGCTTCTCTGTTTTAACGAAGAAACAAAGCTTAAGAGCTGGGGGGCGTGCACGCCATCCCGCAGGGGAGGCAGGGCGGGGGCCCCTCAGGAAACCATGGAGGGGGTGTTCGCTCCTGTCCACAGTTTCTGGTATCCACGGAGGGGCCTGGAACATATCCCCAGCGGATATGGGGGGAGTACTGTACTCTGCAACCTCTCTCTTGACACAGCTGTGATCCAGTGTGGCTGGGTCAAGTCTGGTCACGTGCTGGCACGTCTGCTAGTCTTGAAACGTGCCGGCACGAGTCGCGCCCAGCCGGGTGCGGTGTGGCTCCGCCTTAAGTATAAAATACTTCTTGTCATTCTCTCCTGAAAAACCATTTGGCACAGTCTCCAGTGCGGTAAGGAGGATAATCTGCACCTCCTTTTCATGCCCTCAGAGGCTCGCTACAGCAGCCCGAGGAAAGAATCCCTTATCTCAGTTTAAAATTGCTGATGCTGCTTCCTACATGTGTAGGAATCCTCTTTGCAGCAAGTGTCTTCACTGGCTTTTGACCTTAATTCAAGTCTGACAGTTGATGTCTCCCCACTTCTGGAGCCTGATTGGATAAGAAATACCGTCTTATATGCAGGATCACCTGCAAAGGGATTGCAATTATGAAAATGCACTTAAGACTTTTTTAAAGCATACATTAGGCTATTTGCCACAAGGTTAAAATGTAAATATGCTTTTGTATACTTACCAAGGAAGGAGAATATGCTTCTAGAAGAAATTAAAAGTGGGGTTTAAACTTTCTAAAAATTGTGCTGGTTCATTAGCTCCTCATTGGATGCAAATAGTCTTCTGTTTAACTTTAGACCTTGAAATTAAATGAGTATTAGCTTGTCGTAGCACCTTAAAATTTAATGCCAAACTTCATTTAATTTCTAAAGAAATAGCTTTGAAAAAGCTAATTGTAAAAAGAGACTCTTTATTTTCTTCATTAGTTCTAGCTTGTTGCCGACACTATATTGTAATCTTGCCTGCAAACAACATCCCAGGAGATCCTAAATTACTTTAAGGATGGTTTGCTAATTCTTGGTGTCGTTCAGGACCTGGATATAGAAATTATAACTCATGATGTCATCGTCAGTCACTTCCGGTGGTACGCAGCAGGAGAATGGCACCAGAGGTGGTACTCAGCTGAGAAGGGGTTGAGAACCCCTGAAATAGAGGACCTTCAACCATCTGAGGTCCATAAGATCATTCAAATCTTTTATGTAGCGTCTAGAAAGAAGTATTAAGTTTGCCAGTAAAAATATGTGCTTTTGTGATGGTTGTTGTTGTGGCAAGAACACACTTTAGATGAAATCTCTTGCCAGTATGTCTTGATAAAAGCAGTTGCTTAATTAAAGATGTTCACTTTCCTTTGCAGCTCCTTCTAGTGTCCGTTACATCCACAATGATGTCACTGTGCCTGACTTCTCTGACTACCGTCGCCACGATGTATTAGACAGCACAAAATCGTCCCAAGACAGCAGCGATACCAGAAAAGCCTTCTCCTACTTCATCACAGCGACAACGTGCGTGGCCTCAGCATACGCTGCGAAGAACGTGGTCACCCAGTTCATTTCCAGCATGAGCGCTTCTGCTGACGTGTTGGCAATGTCGAAGATTGAGATTAAGCTGGGCGATATTCCCGAAGGAAAGAACATGGCTTTCAAGTGGAGGGGGAAGCCCCTCTTCGTACGTCACAGAACCCAAAAAGAGATTGAACAAGAAGCTCAAGTAGCTTTGGCTGAATTAAGAGACCCGCAGCATGATTTAGACAGAGTAAAGAAACCCGAGTGGATCATCCTGATCGGTGTGTGCACCCACCTTGGTTGCGTCCCTATTGCAAATGCCGGAGATTTTGGTGGCTATTACTGCCCATGCCATGGGTCACATTATGACGCCTCTGGCAGAATCCGAAAAGGTCCAGCCCCATTGAACCTCGAGGTTCCATATTATGAATTCCCTTCAGAAGATTTAGTTATTGTAGGTTAAATTGCCGGACGCCTGGCTCTCTCGTTGTATGCACATTGTAAGAAGAGGCTGGTGTAACATAAAGATTAGTTGAGTCATAAGTTATTCCTAGCTGTCCAAAGTCACTGTTCAGCAAGAATTATTTCTGTACTTTGGTCAGTTTTAATAAAGGATTCAACTGATGTCCTATAATGTATAGCTTGTCTGGAATTAATTACAATCTCGTTTTCTAACAATATAGGTATTGATGACAGATGTTAAAGTTGAGTCACTTCTGCACTGTCTTTCTCTTGTATATGAGAGAAGTCCTGACCATCCGTTCAGTTTAAAGTGAGCTAGTAATTGATGCTCTAATTCACTTTCTGTATCGAGAGCCGTTGTAGTGTATTGACTGAGATGCAAATGAGGCCTTCTCCTGTTTGAATCTCGGCTATACAATGAACCTACTAGGGGACCTTAGGCAAGTTGATCCCCAGCTGCCTCCTGGTTGCTGTAAGGATTATATTATGATAATACACACGACGAGCTACTCTGCACAGTCAGAAAGCACTATGCAGACGCTAAGGCATGTATTGTGCTTTCCAGTAGAGTCGCCGTATTTACGTACATATATCCAAACCGACAGTGTAGACTACTAAACGTGAGCTTGTGCTTGCCTCTGCCATCCTTCTTGCCTCCTGTATACTCTTAAGGCCGTGACAGACCGCACGAATCTCGGCTTGTCCCGGACGCCTGAGGAGCTTAGTCGAGGTGTGCTGGGGTATCTGGTTACCACAGCGGAAGCGAGCGGTCTCCCGATTTCTGGCACGATCGAAAATCCTCCTGGGCCATGTTTGAGGGGGCCGCACAGCGGAGCTACTGGAGCCACCAATCAGATGAGAGGGGGAGGAGAGTGGCTATCTGCCAATCAGGTGTAAACTGTAGTGTTAGCCAATCACTTTCTTAAGAAGGCGGGACAAAAGAAGGGACTGTTTGCGGGAAGACACTCCTACAGACAAGCAGGTCGGTGGCCAGCCTCTTGCGCTCGCTTGTCTTGGCGCTCGCTCATTCGCCTCTGCATGCTGTCTGTCACAGCCTTTCTAGACCTGCCCCATAGCTGCTAGCTCCTGATGAAATAACACGCCTACCCCTATTTCTTGTGTTTTTATAAGCAATCAAACAAGCAGCCAAACCTTTTTCGAGCCCTTTCCTTCATGATAAGTGCACAGGGCTAGCTTGCTATGCTACCCATGGAAGATCATGGGCACAGTGGGTTTCCTGTTGGCATGGCAGCATGTTTCCTAGCTGCTGTTTATATAGATCGGCCATTTTCCTTATACTGCCCCTCCATGTGAGTGTGTATCCAAGGATGTGAAATTTTATAGTCATCTGGGTAAGAAAGTCTCCTATTAAGCCTCAAAGTGTGTTGTACAATTCATAAGTACATTACTAGTATATTTTTCAAAAACCTAAACTGGTTGATTGTCCTATGGATTCCTGCCATGCCAGCTAGCTGTGTGTGTTAATTGTTTAATTTTGGCTGCGGTCCTATGTGTACTTATCTAGAGCAAGCTCTAATGAATATGGTGAAGCTTACTTCTTGGTAAACATATCTAGGATTGCACTGTTGAAAGTAAATCTGGCCTTTGTCCAAGAGCCTTTCAATGAAAATGAGGCAACAGTTTGAAACGAAACCACATTTCGAGCCTAGTAATCGGATGCTACAAAGAGAAATAAGGAGTTCTATTTTTTTCATTTAGAAGTTCACGCTTCCTCTTTTGAAGGCTCATCAATTGATTTTCTAGGAAATGGAGATGTGACAACCACTACTCTTTCATTTTGCGGGCTTTGAACTTCTAATGCTACATTAAAGGCATTAAAAGCTGGGCTTAAATGGAGGTAAAAGTCAAGGCTTGGTGAAAAGTGAGCAGCAAAAGCTCAGCAAGATAATCCTCCAAATCAAGGCCTGGACAACGAGATTTGTCTGCTTCCTCTTGCATATACAGTTTTGCATTACTTTGTGGCCAGTGGTTCCCAAACTTCGCCGCAGTGCTGAAGGGCACTGCAGTGAACTCACAGGGGCACTGCAGGATGTCCCGGGCAGCCTCTTCTTACTAGCTCTTCCGGGCACCCGCCATCTTGAATCGCACAAGATCTCGCACAATTCAAGATGGTGGCACCCGGGAGCTCCAGGCAATGGTGCCACCGCAACAGAGCGCCATGCAAGAAGGGCACCATGACTGCAGTAAGTTTGGGAGCCGCTGCTTTGTGGCTAACTCAAAGGATAGTTTGTCATTCTGTTACACTGGTTGTCGGTTCAGACATAACTCTTATTTTGGTTCAGTCAAAAAGTAATGCATTAAGTTGCATGCACAAGAAGAGGAGCGTTTCCATAAGAACATAGGAAGAGCCCTGCTGGAACAGGCCAAAGGCCCATCTAGTCCAGCTTCCTGTATCACAGTGGCCCCACCAGATGCTTCAGGGAACACACAGCCAACAAGATAACCTGTTTCCTGTTGTCACTCCCTTGCACCTGGCACAGAGAAAACCTACTTCTAAAGCCAGGAGGTTGCTTATGGCTTGTAACCTGTGATAGTCTTTTCCTCCATGAATCTGTCCAAGCCCCTTTTAAAGGCATCTAGGCCAGGTGCCATCACCACATCCTGTGGCAAGGAGTGCCACAGATGAATTACATGCTGGGATTCCAGCCCTCTAAACCTTTGCTTTTCACCTACAAATACCACTGGCGGCACTTCAGCAAATGGCAGGTGATACTTGGCCCTGTAGTCGTGGGGATTGCACAACAGTGCTCTACCTGGCCTGTTGCCGCCAGCTGTGGCAACGCACCAGCAGCAAGGTGTGACTGTGTGATGGCCCAGCCCTTTAAAAGAAGTGAGTATTTGGGAAGGTGGGTGTGGCACGGAGAAGAGATCAGCAAGTTTTGCCTACACTGCAGGGACAAATATGGGGCACGTGGCAAGTACGTTGGCATTTTTGCTTACTTTGCCTGAGCGGCTTAAAACTTTGGAAAGGAAAAGTTTGTTCCTGTAAATGAGCAAATTCCCCCATGGTGTTATGCAAACAAATATAGGCTAGATTAATCTGTACCACCTTGGCGGGAGGGTAACAGTGATGTAACCACGGAAGTGTCTCTAGACAACGCTGGCTTTTCGGCTTTGAAACGGAGATGGGCACCGCCCCTTGAGTCGGTCATGACTGGCTTTCGAGCAAGGGGAACCTTTACCTTTTTACCAGTTGCCTGGCCCATTCAGCACCTGATTGCCAAAAGCTCAGGACCGGTGGCAGGACTCCCATAGCACCAAGCAATGATGTCATCACTAGAGGCTGTTGAGTTGCGCCGACTCCAGCGACCCACCCCTAGCTGCTCTGCAGGGTCTTGGGGTGGCCTGTACTACACAACCCCAAGAACATTTACTTGTATTTGACAATAGAAATCCACAAGTATCACAAGACACACCATCATGTCTGTATACACAAACACAACTGTGTCTTGTGGTGTATATTTGCACTCCATGTTCACAGGGCAGTCCTACGCATGTCTATTCAAAAAATAAGTCCCATTTGATTTCACTTACTCCCAGACAATAGTGTTTCTGGTATCCAGGTAAAGATATCCCCTGACAATTAAGTCCAGTCGTGTCCGACTCTAGGGTGTGGTGCTCATCTCCATTTCAAAGCCGAAGAGCCAGCGTTGTCCGAAGACCCCTCCGTGGTCATGTGGCCGGCATGACTCTCCTTGCCACAGCGCGTAGCATGCAGCTGGCACACGGAGCGCTGTTTACCTTCCCGCAAGCGGTACCTATTTATCTACTTGCATTGGCATGCTTTGGAACTGCTAGGTTGGCAGGAGCTGGCCAAGCAACGAGCGCTCACCCCGTCGCGGGAATCGAACTGCCGACCTTTCGATCGACAGCTTATGGTTCAGCGGTTTAACCCGCTGCGCCACCCACTGTAAAGTCTATGTTCAGTGAGGTTTAAAAAACAGCTACTGATTTCTTTATCTCTGCATAAATACAGTCGGACCTTTTTATACACATTTTTTTTTATCCACGGATTTGACTCAACACGGATGGCAAAACTGTTGAAGAGGGAGTCCAAAACATTACCTCTTTTTTCAGCATTGTCGATGGCCTGCCAGCCACTTCCAGCCTCCTGCACCTGTCCAAACCGCTGAAAAGTGCAGTCGGGAGTCTCTGGCGCCATTTACAGGTTGCTTCTGTTTTTTCAGTCAGTTTAAATACACTCAAGAGGAGGAAAGCGGCAAAGATGCTGAAAAAAAGGTAATGTGGCACCGCTACCGAACCACCACCACCCCTCCGATTTCATATAACACTGATTTTCTTATCCGCTGTGGTTCCAGGAACAGAACCCCAGCAGATAAAAAGTTCCGACTGTAATCCGTTCACTGCTTGTGTTTGAAAGAAGGGCAGTCATGAGCTGTTTTCTAGAATGGTAGAATTCTAGTATGCGAGAATACTTTTCTAGCATAAAGAAATGATATAACTGGGATGGATAAACTAGCTGGAGAAATAAACGTTAGCAGTGCTGAACTGATGTCACTTAGTGGGGTACGAAGTTACCCTGATGAGAAATCATTTTGTTTCTGGGATAATGTACCCAAGGCATTTTTTGCTCATAGGTCAAATAAAAGTGGCAATTGTGGTTAGTGGCAATTGTCTTATAAGGGCAAAATTATAGAACCACTAACTTTTTAGATTTTGCAAGAAAAATGCTCCTGGGGTAAGAGGTAAAAAGAATAAATATGTGCTCTTGCGTGTCCTTATACAACAGAGCACTCACTCTGGTTTTTAGAAGCGAGCACATCAAAAGCTTCTGTAGCATGGTTTCTGAACAGCTACTGGGTTAAGTAGACCCTACTGTAAGGGAGAGCAAAGAAATTGCAAAACATCTTGAAGGAAAACTCGCAAAGGATTGCCGTCGTAGGACATTTAGCAAGCTGTTTGTTGCAAGCGTTAGCCTATTTTGAGGAACTGGTCAGTAGAAGACTGCCTTACCCGGCACGACATCATCAAGATGCAGGCAATGAACTGGAGGATTTTAAACGAAGGGGAAACCAATTTAACCATTCATCAAGATGTCAGAGCAAAGCCTCTGTTATGAAATATGTAAGCGATCTATCTGAATGTCTGAGCGTGGTGCATTGGTTACGTTATCACTGAAACAGCATTGACTGGGGTAAAAAGGATTTGAGCGGCTTGAAGGAAGCAATTGAGACCTCCAAATCATGCACGCAGAGCTGTTTTAAAAGACTTTGGGGCTGCTTTGATCTCCTCTTCAAAGAGGCCTTGCCTAACCACTTCTGCATGCATCAAAAAATATTTCTATTTGATAAAGAGTACAAATGCTGTAATGCGCAGAACCAAGTCCAAGGGACGCCATGTTTTGAGAAGTAAAACAATGTGGGTCAAGACTGACCTTACACCAGTGGGTGGTTTGGGCTTGATGACATGCAACAGGAAGCAAGGCTAGCCCACCACTCTGGCTGATTAACTAATTGGCTAACCAACGAAGACCCACTCACACAATGGACCTCACTGGAGGAAAGCTAATCTGGAAACACATTTCTGCAGTGGGTGGTTTGGGCTTGATGGCATGCGACAGGAAGCAAGGCTAGCCCACCACTCTGGCTGATTAACTAATTGGCTAACCAATGAAGACCCACGCACACAATGGACCTCACTGGAAGAAAGCTAATCAGGAAGCACATTTCTGCAGTGGGTGGTTTGGGCGTGATGACATGCGACAGGAAGCAAGGCTAGCCCACCACTCTAGCTGATTGATTAATTAATTGGCTAACCAATGAAGACCCACAATGGACCTCACCGGAGGAAAGCTAATCAGGGAGCACAGTTCTGCGGTTTGGAAGGTTCCTGGTGGTGTTTCTTTCTCATCCTTTTACAGTGAGGTGGATTCCTCCACCCTCTGCATTTGTACTATCTGGATTGTGTAGTTCAAAATGTGCCATGCTGGAATTCAAGTGCTTTGCATTTTGAAATTATCCACTGGAATGAGGGGGCTCCTATGGATAGAGGTGGGAGAAAATGGTTTTATTTTATTTATTTTTCACAGATTTTGGTGTTTAACCAAAATGAAAGCAGAAAGCGGTGTTATGTGGTTTTTTTTATTCCATTTTTTTCATTTGTATCCATTGTAACTGCTTTAAAGGTGTACTAGGTTGGAGGTATAGGATGTACAGTGTCAGCAGATGAAGAATAATGCAAAATTACATGGTTTTATTTTATTTTTATTTATTTATTTGCAGATTTTTTTTTTCACAGAAAGTGGTGCTTTGTGTTTTTATTTCGTTATCACCAGTTTCTCCTGCTCCTACCTATGGAGAAACTAGTATAGGGTAGCTGCTGCTCCTTTCTTAATTGTGGGTTCCTTTCTTAAAATTGTGTATCCCTAGTGTCCTTAAGAGACCACAGCAATGCACTTTATTTGTGCGTGTGGATAGTGGTAAGGCTGCCATCTTGCCCAGAATACATGGACTGTGAGAAACAAATGCTTATACCTTAGCCACAGGTGGAATTGCATGCCTCTTGCAGCTTAATCAAGAAACACCCTGACCTGGCGCCAACGATATCAACTGAAAGAAAGGTAATGGGCGTGGGGGGGCCGTGATCTGCGGATAACTGAACCCGCGGATAGCAGAACTGTGGATATGGGGACTCTCCTGTACCCACTTATTTCTTTTGAGATCTGTTTTAATTCACTGAGCTTTTGGGGGGCTTGTGACTATTACCACAGTTTGCATTTTGAATTGAGATGCTGAGTGTGAGAGAGAGAGAGGTGAAGGGCTTAAGGCTTAACTAATGCCCTCGCAGCCCAGAACCTCGCTAGGTGCCACTCACATCAACGACAAAAGTTAATGAAATGGATCTCTGGATGACCTATTGAAATAATTGAAAGTCTATTTGCCTGGGAAAGAAAAGAATTGGAAAGGTAGAAGTGAGGGCTGCGTTTGAAGATAAATGACACCAGCAGCTCTGACCTTTAATGACCTCAGCAGAGCAATCTGGAAATGACATGAAACTCTCACTTTAAAAAAAAAAGGAGGTGATCATTTATATAGCATATGTCAGAGTGAACAATTGCTATGGACAGAAATCATAAGGAAGTACAGCTGACATGTCAAAATGAAATTTGGCTGGGCATATCAAATGTGTTTGAAGAATGATCCGCACAAGGTGAGGAAATCTTCATTGGATGACTTAAGAACATCAGAAGAGCCTTGCTGGATCAGGTCCAAAGGCCAATCTAGTCCAGCTTCCTGTATCTCACAATGGCCCACCAGATACCCTAGGGAGCACACAAGACATCAAGATACCTGTCTCCTGTCTCCGCTCCCTTGCACCTGGCATACAGAGAAAACCTACTTCTAAAACCAGGAGGTTGCTTATGGCTTGTAACTTGTGATGGACTTTTCCTCCATGAATCTATCCAATCTGCTTTTATCTAGGCCAGGTGTCATCACCACATCTTGTGGCAAGGAGTTCTACAGATCAATTACAAGCTGGGTGAAGAAATATTTTTCTTTTGTCTGTTCTAACTCTCCCTCCACTCAATTTTAGTGAACGTCCCCTGGTTCTGGTGTTGTGTGAGAGGGAAAAGAGTTTCCCTCTCTATCCACAATCTCCAACAATTTTATTGTTTCCTTTACCTTATATTGGCATAATTTGTAAACCCCTTTGTTTTGGGGTTTTTTTTAATAGAAAAGCAGGGTAAAAAAGAATCTTACATAAAAATGATACTGTGAATAAAGTATCTGTCACAGTGGGGTCATCTGAGTGGAGGATAGGCTGTAGCTCAGCGGTAGAGAACTTGCTTTGCATTCAAATGATCCCAGGTTCAGTTCCTGACGTCTCCATGTGTAGGGCTGGGAAAGATCTCTGTCTGAAATGCTGCCAGTCAGGGTTGACAATGCTGAGTTAAATGAACCAATAGCCTGACTCGGTAAGGCAGCATCAACAGAGGGTCCCAGGTTCAGTCCCTTACTTCCAGGGGAATACCTTCCACTGAATTCAGTGGGACGTATTTCTGAGTAGACATGCTTAGCTTTGGGCTCATACATACTCAACTGACTTTGATAGCAATGCTTTTTTCTCTCAACCGTCATGGATTTGTGCCAAGTGTGTTAACCTATGAAATTTAACAGTTTCCAAATCCTGATAATCCAATCATCAACAATCAGAGAGTCTGAAGATTTCCGCACTTCAGCTATTTCTAGCCAAGCAGCTAGTAGCTACTAATATATTCATTATGGACAAAGTGATAATTTTGACCCTTTGTTCTCACTTTGACAATAATGTGCCTGCAAGTGATTTTATTTTCATTTCAGGTGCAAGGATTTGGATATGTAAATATTTCCGTTTGCTATTTTTTTTTTGTCCTTGAATGGTAATCTTTTCTGTTTGTCTTTTGCAAAATAAAATTAAAAGGACTGGAGGAACGATAGAAATGTTTAATAGAAACATGTCACTCTGAAATGTGCTGGCAGCAGCTATTTCAGCAACAGCAAAGATATTTTTAAGTTATCCGTCTTTCCTGGTTTTGATAAGAATTTAGAAGCTAGTGTGTGCTGAAAGCATTTGCAAAATTAGCGTTCCCACAAGAGCACCCTGAGTTTTATTATGTATATGACACAGCTGGACTTAACCAGTTCTCTCATCAGTATAAGGCTGTTATATAGCAGATTATGTGCTAAATGTCGACATTTTGGCGATTGCACTGATTAATTGTTCATGAAGGATGCCTCCAGTACAAGCTTATTATGAGGCCAGAAGCAGAATCAAAGATTTTGAACTTCCATTTATATATTTAGTCCTCTTATCCCTGCTGTTATTTCCTGCTGTGCAGATTTTCTTTCATGGGGGAAGAGGAGTTTGAAAAATTATTTCTGGAACTGTCATTAGTGTTTTCTAACTAGCAAGCTGCAGCTCTTATATGTGCAGCAAGCAATATGTTATGTCAACTGGTGTTGCCAGTTTGCCAAAAATGACCCTGTTTCACTCCTTTTTTCTTTCTTCTCAAGTGGATGGACAGCATTATCAACGAAAAGAAAGGTAATGGGTGCAGGGGGGACTCGCGGGGGATAGTATTCCCCCTTATCCACGGGTTCCCAGTATCCGTAAGGGGCAAGAACCTATCCCCCACGGATACCAGGGCCCTACTGTATTTAATCCTCAATAGCCAGCGCTGACCAGTCCATAAGGCAGACACATCAGGCAGTAGCAGGGGGTGCCAGTGGTGTAGGAATGGGGGGACGGGGTCACGGGTGTGGGTGTGTGCACAAGCTGCCAGGGGTGCATGAGCTGGCGGCGGTGTTTTTGGTGCTTTTTTGCACTTTCCCCTCCCCCGCCTGCCTGGACGGGCGCCTAGTGGCCGTTTTCCAGTGAAAAACTGCCAGGGGGGGTTGCTTTGAAAGGTCCACCACCATCAACCATCCAAAGGGCTCCCACTTCCTCAAATGACCTCGCCCTTCTTCCCTTGCTGCCTCTTCTGTCCAGAATGTTTCCATAATGCCAGCCCTGTTGCATCCTTCAAGGTAAAGGTAAAGGTATCCCTTGACAATGAAGTCCAGTCGTGTCCGACTCTGGGGAGCGGTGCTCATCTCCGTTTCAAAGCCGAAGAGCCAGCGCTGTCCGAAGATGTTTCCATGGTCATGTGGCCGGCATGACTCAACACCGAGGCGCATGGAACGCTGTTACCGTCCCGCTGACGCGGTACCTATTAATCTACTTGCAATTTCTTGCTTTCGAACTGCTAGGTTGGCAGGAGCCGTCGCACGGATTCGAACTGCCGACCTTTCGATCGACAGCTCCATGGTTCAGTGGTTTAACCCACTGCGCCACCCGCTGGCTCTGCATCCTTCAAACCCCTCCTCAAAACCCATCATTCCCATGAAGGCTTTGGCTCAACTCCCTGTTATAACCCCAAGTACATGTAACTGAAATAAATGCAGAATCTTTCGTTGTCTACACTTTCCTCTATTCAGCCCCCCCCTTCTTCTGTTGTCTCCCTTATATCTATTTTCTAAATTGTAAGCTCCTTGGGGCAGGAAGCTCTCCTGTTTTATTTATCAATTCATTTCTTTATTTACTTATCCACTCTATAATACAAAAAAGAAAGAAACAAAACCCCACATTCATCTGCAGCTTGCACTTTTAATAATAAACAGAATAATAAACTCCAAACAGAATGCAATGACATACAAAGAAAGGAAAGCTAATAACATCATAAACACCAGCAGCATTTTGGAAACAATGAACGTGAGAGGACAGATTTAATTAAAAACATGCTGGAATAAAATATGTAGAAAGCCCCTGAGACATTTAACTTGTCTAACAGCAGGAACGTATGCATGTTTACTTAGAAGGAAGTCCCACTGCCCTCAATGGGGCTTGCTTTCTAGGAAGTGTGTTTAGGATTGCAGTCCTAGAGAAATTCAATCCTTTGAAACCTCTCCAGTCTTTTTCCTTGGAAGGAGCTCTGAAGTTTGTTCTGAGTTTTGCCTTCATGTGATTGGCCAGGCCTGTGAGCCATTAACATGACTCTGCATCTACATGAACTATGTACCCAAGCACATCTAACACTGCTCTGAAACTCTGGAATTTACAGGAAAACCTGAGGAGGGGTCGCAGGGCTCTGAGAGGAATTTTATCAGGGGGCACAAAGTTTCTTTGGGGCCCCTTCTCAAATGGGGGGCAGCAATAGCTGGAAATGTCTTCGAAGCCCAGATCTACCAGGCTTCCGGATGCGGCGCCCAGGTCTACCAGCCCAGTAGACCTGACCTGGCCACCGTCTTTCACTCTCCATGAGGCCAGCTGAGATCCCAGGAAATTTCTGGGGCCCCCTCCTTTAGATCCTGGGCCCCCTTTTTGACCATGGTCCCAGGTATAATTTACCCCCTTTACCCCCCCCCCCCAATGGACCTTGAGGGGCCGTATCCCAGTGGACAGAGTGCATTCTTGGCATGCAGAAGATGCCCATTTCAATCCCTGGTTTCTCTAAGTCGGGCCAGGAAAGACCCTAGAACTCCTATCAGACAGCACAGATGTTGCTGAGCTAGATAGATCAATGGCCTGACTTGTAGGGAGGCAGTTTTCTATGTTCCTAGCGAGCCTAGGTGACTTTGAAAGAAGCTTGTCCATCATTGCTCACCTCATTAAGGAACTCCTGGCAAACTTCTAAGGAACGCCAGGGTTTCCCGGCAACAGAGCTTGAAGCACCACTACTTTACAGCAAAGTCATAAGCTCCCGAGATGATAGATTTATTATTATCTTCAACTCCCTGTCCCACTCGAACCATTATGTGAATTTGCAGAGGCCACATGCTTTGAAGTCTTTGAGCTAACCAAGAGAGTCATGGCTGAAGAAGAGCTTTGACAACTGATGGCAGTTTTTGATATATTTTTCCCCATCTTCCTACTTCTTTCCATCTGTTCACTTTCTTTTTTTTTGAGAACGTAAGTTATAGAGATCTTCATTATTCTCAATTCATGTTTTATTTAGGACAAGATTGGCTTGTCACTCACTTGTCTTAAGTCTCTGCTGCCCTGGAGATGTCGTTCAGCGTGACGACAGCAACCTCTACAGTTCCGGGAGAACTTTTCTGCTGGACTAGATTAGAACAACAGATGTGTGTGGTCGTTGAGGGGTTGTTGTTGTTGTTGTTGTTGTTTTGCAATATATACGTTTACTTCGCTACACCAATCCCATCATTATATAGGCCAGGGGTGGCCAAACGTGCTTAACATAAGAGCCACATATGATAAACTTCAGATGTTTGAGAGCCGCACTATTTAAGAAGCATTTAAATTCTTAAATGTATTTACTCACCATGAAAATTAAACTTATGTTTTAATCCAATGGACTCTCAATTTATACCTGGTAAACAATTATAAAGCTCGAAAGTTTCTTATTTACCTTTTATATTAGTTGTGGTGCAAAAAGGAGCTCAGCCAACGTATTTCTGAGAGCTGCACGTTATACATCAAAGAGCCACATGGGGCTCACGAGCCGCAGTTTGGCCACCCCTGATATAGGCTGTTTTCTCATCTGCTTTGGTTAAATCAGGGGTGGCCACCCTTCAACTATTACGGCCTCTGCATTCTTAAGAGCTGTGTAAAAGACAGAATCTTGGCAGCTGCCATTGCTGATAGTGCTGCTAAAGCAGCTGCACCTGCTGAAATGCCCTCACCTAGACAACAATTAAAGTTCCAGGAGCATTCGTGTTGAAAGGTTGGCCACCCCTGGGTTAAATTCTCTGTAACCCGTACAGCATTCCAGATAAATAGATACTTTAGTTTGAGTGGAGGTCAAGTGAATGAGTCATAACTTTTATTCATGGTTTCAAACGTTGAATTGCTGTGTGATGGACAAAGTCCGTCGGTGGGAGATGAACCATCAGACCTAGCATGGTGAAATGGATCCAGTACCGGACTTTGACCTTGCTTTGAATCCTCATACAGCCATGTCTACGGACCAAAATACACACGATGTTAAGCCCACAGTTAGCACGGAGGACTTTGCAACACAATCCCATGCCAGGGTTCAACAAAATGGAAATCATATTAATTAATTAATTAATTAATTAATTAATTAATTAATTAATTAAAAATGTATACCCTGCCTTTTCCTATGCCTCTGTCTTCCCATCATCATTTAACAGATGAAACTAGGGACTCATAATAGCCTTTTCCTCATTTTCAGAGAGTGACTACCCGAGTACTGAAAGGTTGGCCACCCCTGCTGTATGGTGTCAAGCAATGGCTCCTCGCTTTGACAAGTATGGGGAATATTATATAGGGTTAACCCCAGGGCCTTTTGTTTGCTATGAGTGTGGCACCCAGCTGTAGGTGGTGTGGGTAGGAGGAGTGAGCTTAGACAGGAGGTGGGAGAGAGTTGGAAGACAGAGGACTAGCAAAATGGACTGGCTACCTGACTAATGCAAGGCCAGCGGGTGGCGCAGTGGGTTAAACCACTAAACCATAAGCTGTCGATCGAAAGGTCGGCAGTTCAATTCCCGCGACGGGGTGAGCGCTCGTTGCTTGGCCAGCTCCTGCCAACCTAGCAGTTCCAAAGCATGTCAATGCGAGTAGATAAATAGGTACCGCTTGCGGGAAGGTAAACAGCGCTCCGCAGAGTCATGCCGGCCACATGACCACGGAGGCGTCTTCGGACAACGCTGACTCTTCGGCTTTGAAATAGAGATGAGCACCACACCCTAGAGACAGACATGACTGGACTTAATTGTCAGGGGATACCTTTTTACCTGACTAATGGACTGACCAGTGGCGTAGCTAGACTGGAGCGGAGGCAAGTAGTTCTGCAAGACTCCGTTATACCGGAGTCAACGGCCCCTCCCCCTTGCTGTTGGAGCCATTCTGGAGGCAATGGCAACACGCAGGACACTCCCCTGTCGCTACCGGAATGGCTCCAACAGCAAGGGGGAGGGGCTGTTGACTCCGGTATAACGGAGTCTTGCAGAACTACTTGCCTCCACTCCAGTCTAGTTTCACCTCTGGACTGACTAACTAAATGAAGATTGTTAGAAGCCCTGCTAGAGGCCAGTGTGTGGCTGCCTCACCGAGGAGCTCCTGAGAACCATGGTGGGGCTACTACTGAGAAGCAACTGCCCAGAGGGGAGAGGTAGGACCTCGGTGGCCCAAACAGGTGAGTTACTTGGGTCCTGTGGTCCTGCAGTTCTAGACTCTTGGGGAATACTAATCAGCCTAAACTGGGCATACACTTCCTAGAATTTAAACAGGGAATTTGCCAGGACAGCTCCCTCTGCTGAACTTTCACTCATGTGAGCAAATGGATTGGGGCCAGCCCACGTTGGGCTGCAAGAGGGTCAAATTAGAAAATCAAGGCCCAGATGTAAAACTATAATGTACTCTTTCCTGGAAAACGGGTAGCTTCTGCTTCCTCCCCCCCCCTTTTTTCTCGAATGACTGACAAAGCAAGATGGCCTACTTTTTAGAGTAATTATCTGTTTATTCCAATCTTGCAAATGTAGTATTGATTTCTGAAGCAATTAAGCAGTGCTATTGAGGCTCCTGTAAATAACATATTAACCAAAATTTAAATTGCACAACATAATTAGCTGTGCACAGTGGTGCCCCGTGAGGATAAGAGATCCTTTAAAAATGACCTCTAATGCTAAAGTCCCATCTTTTATTTTGTCTTTATGTATGGCATTTTAGATTGATTATCATAAAAGTCAATGGTTGCACATTTTAATAATGGGATTCTGGATAAAAGAAGATTTAATGCTCAATTGATGATGTAAATTGTAGCAGATAATTCCTCACAAAACTGGTGACTGAATTGCTTCAATATCAAAATAATATGAATATATGAAGCTGCCTTCTATTGAGTTGGGTGATCCATCCAGCTCAATATTATCTACACCAGGGGTTCTCAACCAGTGGTACTAGTACCACCAGTGGTACTGTGGCCGAATGCTGGTGGTACTTGGACCAAGGGCCTCTGAGATGGGGGTTAAGGGGATAATTTGTACCCAGGCCCAGGGCGAAAAATGGGTCAAAAAGGGGGCCCTGGAGCAAAAAAAAGGGGGGCCCAGGAGCCAAATTCATATGTAGGGAAGGGGCCCAAAAGAAACTTTGTACCCCCTGATAAAATTCCTCTGAATGGCCCTGCTTGGACCACTGGAACCCTGCTCCAACATGGCGCTTTCGGTGGAGTGTTTTCGCTCCTGAGAGGCGACTGCCTTTGACCGAGCCTCTTGGGAACGCTGAGAGAGTCCCTCCCACCCGCCCAGAGCCTCCTACCTCTGACCTCTGGAAACTCAGAAGTAACTGGTGATGATGTAACCGCCAGTCCTTTCTGGTGGTACACAGTAGGAGAGTGTTGCCAGAGGTGGTACTCGGCCAGGAAGATGTTGAGAACCCCTGATCTACATTGCCTGGAAGGAAGCAGCAGATCTCATCAAAACCAGTATACTGCCACTAATATGACATTTGAGAGAAAGGTCTCATTTAGAAAAGACAAAGGGAGACTCTGTTCATTGGCCTCCTCCCATGTGCTGATGTTGTGTAAAAACCTGGCATTCTGGATAGGACTTCTTAGAGGAGTGTCTCCACCTACGTCCCTATGCCCGCCTCCTTGCTTTCAAGGTGGAGCAACAGGTGGTTGTAGAGTGGAAGCTGGGAGCCACATGATGGGGTCAGAGCCAAGGGATTGGTCCTGTCAAGCTGGGGGAGGAGTCAGAACTGGGAATGTCTCCACCTACATCAGTTCTTTATTTACTATGACTTCCTGCTTGCTGTCAGGGCTGCTATAGGTGGTTGTTGAGTGGGAGCCTGGAATCCCACAATGGCTCCGACTAAGGAGGAAGTCAGAACTAACAGCCCAATCCTAACTAAATTTCCACGTGGCGATGCAGAAGCGCCGATGTGGGCTGCACTGCATCCCACGAGGGAATTTTGCATGCTGGAGGTCTCCTTGGGGTGAGGGGACATTTGTCCCGTTGCCCCAGGGTAAACCCAGCAGTGGCAACAGGTCAGCTTGGACCTGTGCCAGTGATATCGCTGGCACAAGTCTACGTTGATCTGTGCAAGTGAATTGGGCACAGGAATTATATTGTATTTTTTCATGTTGTAAGCCACCTTGGGTCTCTTCGGGGAGAAAGGTGGGGTAAATATAAATAAATAAATAAATAAATAAAACGGGAAGGGGGGTTGAATATGGCACGTTCCGGCACCGCCGATCCCAGGTCCGATCCACCCACCTCCACTTGGCTTGTCTCGTATCTGCTATTGTCTCGCATCACGTCCCCTTTCATCCTATGGCATAAAATGGAAGCGTCTCTTCTTCACCCACGTGAGGCCTCATGCCCTACTTCCCCCCCGACTTCCCGCGTCCCCTGATCTCCCCCATCTCATTTCGCTTTCCATTCTTTTCACCTTCCTGCTTCCTTAAGGCTCTATTAAGTTATCCGAACTGAACCCTGCGTAGGAGACGGCATGTTCCGGGAAGGGAAGAATGTCGAACAGGAGGCACTCTGTCATAGACAGTGCCTCGGGAGGCTGTTTGGAGTAAAGCATCTATCACAATGAATACATATTGTTTATCCGCTACACTTTATTTGGCTCTGCATGATAAAAATCACTTTCCACCAGCCAGTTAGTGCCAGAAGCCATGTTCCACATTATTTTGTGCAGAAAAGAAAAAAAAAAAGGGGGGGGGGAGAATTTATCCAACAATAAATTATGTATGAGAATGCTGCCTGGAATAGCAAGCAGTAACCCAAATTCTGTTTTTTGAAAAATCTGATAAAAAAGCAAAGGTTTTCTAAAAGGGGAGGGGGGCATTTGAAAGGTGTTACTTATTCCGCAAGACCAAACACAGTGGACAAATCTCTATTACAAATGTGCTTCACAAGTGTCAAGGACGTATGGCTATCGTGTAAAGCCGCAGATAGAGGGGAGGGGTTTTTTTCCAGCATCCTTGCCCTTTTGTGTCCTTCAGCCTAGATCCCAAGCCATGCAGTGAGGGGGGGGGGTGGAAAGCCCCCCTCCCCCCGGCTAGTAGGAATGCATGAGCATCTCAATGTTTGACCTGAAGTGGAATCAAACTTTTGCTCACATTCCAAATAAATGTCTGCAAAAGTGTAAGCCTTTTGCTTGTTGTGAGCCTTCACTTCTATTGCAGTGTGCTCACAAAAGGTGCAAATGTGAGCATAGGGCGCACACCAAAGGCTTGTAAGGATTATTAAAACGAACCTTTTGTGGGCAGTCGATTCACTCGTCAGTGTTCAAACAAACACGTTCCTGCATGTCTTGATTCTGCTTTTCAATGTTTCAAGCGCCTCTTGGTAGAACGCTTGCAGCTCCTCTTGGTAGAATGCTTGCAACATCTCTACCGGCCAGTTCTCTTGCTGACCATATAAGAAGTTCTCTCAGCTGTGCATGCCCCTTACCTCTGCCCCATTCTGCAGAAGATGCCCTGTTGTGTTGCCACAGGATCCAGGATGTTGTGATGCCACATCTATGTCTCCAGGGCTACTGGGCCAATGCTCCCTTTCATAGTCATGTTTTCCGCTCCAGTCAACCTCATTGTTGGGGCAACCACACTGGCACTTCCTGTTTCACCACCCCAGGCCATCTCCAGCTATTACCACATCCCCTTCTGCGGCCACTGCATCCCTGTTGTGTTGTGATGCTCTAGTCTAGCTCACCACTCTCCTCTGATCCACACTTCCCCTTCTTACTTTTCTAAGCCAGGGAGTGAGAAGTGCAAATGTTCCCACACCACCACATATAGGAGGGTCAGCATTTGGCATGTCACCGAAGACCCGGCTCAACTTTGGGCCGATCTGTCCCCAAGAGGTCTTCAGTTTATAACAGTCTCAAGTTGGAGTCTAGGGGAGACTTAAGCAAACTATGTTCATATAGCCTCACGAGGTGCTAGCCATTCTCTCAGGTTGCATCCAGGGCTTTTGGGTTGGAGGCCCAGTATCGGAGTCAGCGATGGGGCGGGGGGGGCAGAGGACCCCTGGGCAGCAGGTGGGGGGGGCAAAAAGCGCACCATGGCGGCTTCCAAAAAACAGCTGTGCTGCTTCCAGGATTGGCCTACCTGCCCTCCCAGGCTCCTAGGAGCTCTATTCAGGAGAAAAAAATGCCAGGGGATCTCGCCGCAATTCAGTGGGGGTGGGGATGCCACCGGCGGGGGTGGGGCTTGTGCCGGTACGTGCGCGCGCGGGGGGGGGGGCACCGGAGAGGCTAGCTACGCCTCTGTGAAGACCCAATAAGGTTATTCTGATGAACCAACAAGGCTACATATGAATCATATCGATGACACCATCGTAGGTAGCCAAGCTATGTTGATTCATTAGAATAACTATTATTATTGGGTCTTCATCATATGATGTCTGTTGCAATGGTGGCTATTTGCAGAGCATTATAGGCATAAATGCTCTGCAAATTTAGGGTCATAAGAACATAAGAACATAAGAAAAGCCCTGCTGGATCAGGCCAAAAGCCCATCTAGTCCAGCTTCCTGTATCATACAGTGGCCCCACCAGATGCCTGCGAGAGAACACGACCAACATGATAACCTGTTTCCTGTTGTCACTTCCTTGCACCTGGCACAGAGAAAACCTACTTCTAAAGCCAGGAGGTTGCTTATGGCTTGTAACCTGTGACGGTCTTTTTCTCCATGAATTCCTCCACCATGCAATGACTCTCACCAGTCCAGGAAGTGTCTGAACTGGGCCATACATATTTCCTAAACTTCTTCCTTCCAGTACTGATCCGTCTCTCAAACACAGCCATAAGTAGGCTTACCAGATCTCCTCAGGGAGCACAAGACAACAAGATAACCTGTTTCCCGTTGACACTCCCTTGCACCTGGCACAGAGAAAACCCACTTCTAAAACCAGGAGGTTGCTTATGGCTTGTAACCTGTGATGGTCTTTTCCTCCATGAATCTGTCCAAACCCCTTTTAAAGGCATCTAGGCCAGGTGCAATCACTACACACTGGGTAAAGAAATATTTTCTTTTGTCCGTTCTAACTCTCCCTCCACTCAATTTTAGTGCATGTCCCCTGGTTCTGGTGTTGTGTGGTGTTGGTCAGGCCAGGGTTGAAATTCGTGAACGTAGAGATTTTTCTATGCGTATGATATTTTGAGTCCGTGCTTATATTTTGTTTTCCTAGTTCTGTGTATCTCTTTGCTGCCTATAATTGCACTTAATCGCATTTCAAAGTGATCTGATAATTATCTGCATGTCAAATTAGCTGCTTCGGAATGCAAGGCCTCTGGTGCTAACTTTTTCCCTTGCTTTTAAAGTAGAGCAATGGTCCCCAGATCTTTGCATCATTTCTCTGTAAACATTGGGTGGTGATAAGCTTCTTTTTGAACCAGGACTTGGATGCAATTTATTTTACATCGCTTTGCATAATAAAGTGGCATTTTAGATAGCTCATTCAAAGGGCAGATAGCAATTCTCTTCAGACTTCATTAAACCGTTCTTTTCATGTTAAATTAATGTGTCAAGTATATTTGGAATAAACAAACTGAAGTATTCCCTTTTGTTTCTGAGAAAAAAAAAATGAACTGGGTTATGATGATTTTATCAATTAGCTTTGTGTCGCAAATCTGTTGATCTTCTTCAGCTCATTTCTTGATGGGTTTTCCTTGGCTGTAAAAAAAAAAATTCTTGCACCTGCTTCTGTGATGAAAAGGAGTCGCGTCATACCTTATTGTTTTGAGGAAAAGGGATGCAGCTATTTGAAGGGATACAACTGGTTATTTGGAACGAAGATATGTAGCTTATTTCTGTCGTCTTCCTCTCTTTGGTTTTTAAACTCATCAAATGTGTATAGATGGGTGATTTCCCTCCTAAGGTAAAGGTGACCCCTGACAATTAAGTCCAGTCATGTCCGACTCTAGGGTGTGGTGTTCATCCCCATTTCAAAGCCGAAGAGCCAGCGTTGTCCGAAGATGCCTCCGTGGTCATGTGGCCGGCATGACTCTCCTTGCCGCAGCGCGTAGCATGCGGCTGGAACACGGAGCGCTGTTTACTTTCCCGCAAGCGGTACCTATTTATCTACTCGCATTAACATGCTTTGGAACTGCTAAGTTGGCAGGAGCTGGCCAAGCAACAAGAGCTCACCCCGTCGCGGATTCGAACTGCCGACCTTTCAATCGAAACTCATGGTTCAGCGGTTTAATTGGCTGGCCGCTGCATCCTGCACAGAATGCGGGCTACACTGGAGCGGCCCGGGCTCACCTCGAGGGAAGGGGACATTTGTCCCTTTCCCCCAGTGTAAGCACCGGAGGCCCCAATGGGCCTCCTCAGATGCGAGTCGCGCTCCAGGGAGACCATGTAAGGCCAGCCCAGCCCAGGAAGGGGCTTGGGATATCGACACCGATATCCCCTCCCCCTCCCGGGCAGGCTAATGGCTCCCTCCCTCACCACCCCGGCCCTCCCTCCCCTCCTGCTGACCGGTCTAGGACTTATCTGGGTCAGCCGACGCAGTTCCTGGGTGCCGATGGAGTGAGAGGCTCTGGCCTCCGTGCTGGCGCTGCTTACTCCTGAGGAGTCACAAAAGTGCTTTATGGACTATTCACATATGTCATATGTGCCACAGCAATGTGGGATTTCAACATGGAGAAGTGACTTCAGCTGTTCAGCATGTTTGATGGGGGGGGGGGGAATCAAGATCCCAAATGGTCCAACTCACGTGTACATTCATCTTGACTGTCAAGGAAAGGGCCTTTCAGTGGAGGCATAAATCTCCTAAAAGGTTCTGCCTGTAAAACAGGCCAACACAAGGTCTCCGCCAGAGTGTTGGAACAAAATGGAATACTAATTGCAGATAAGAGCTAGAATTGCACTTGAGCTCATTAGAGGAAGCTTTCAGTGGATGTCTATGAAGGTCATTTTGTTCTGTGTGTATGAAAGAAGAGAAGGTCAAAACGAGCGAAGTAATATGAGGCCATGCAAGCCCTAATAAACAAGGAGTGAATGGTCATCATTCAACACAAATATTTCCGAATGGGAAGAAGTCCCAGCACTGTATCACATCCTCAGCTGAGCAAAACAAGCAATAAAATTTTCAGGAAGTCTGGGAGGCATGTCTGAAAATAATTATTTGCATTATTGCATGCACAATTTTGAGGGTCATTGCCTATACATTTGTTTAAAACACCCTCTCTGGTTTATTTTATTTCCTAACGATGAGCTTCCATTTGGCCATGCAAGATGAGGGCGATTTGCTGCTATTGCCCATCACAATGTAATCAGTTTCAATTGCTACCATCAGTTTATTATTTCTCGGAAACAAACCACCCAATGCCAAATTTAATGAAAACATACTTATCCCAAGAAAGACTTGTTCATTATTATTTTTTCCTTAGTGTGGACTATTAGGAAAAAGTCACACACATTTCCAGATCTGAGTACATGTGCACACACATTGTTCAACTTGATAGCCCTGTTGCGCATATTGAGTGGGAGGGGCCATGTTACACCAGTTTGCAAGGCGTGGTGCAGCGCCTTACATGATTTACGGTGCCACACCCCCTCTAGCAGGGCCACTGCCTGTGAGGTCAAAGCCTCTACTCGTGAAAGGGGTGCCTGCTTCATCTCTGCACGGTACCCTAGCCTTGAGTTCTTTCAACTGCCTCCATGGGATGACAAATTCCTCTGCAGTGCTAGTGAGTTGATCGTTACAGAGGCTTCCAAGGCAGAGCCGGATGAGTTTGAAGACATTGCAACACAAAACAAAAGAAAAAAAATCACAGATCCCAAACAGAGCAGCTGCCACTGGTCAGAAAACAAAAAAACAATCCACAATCTAGCATATTTTATGTTTCACGTCAGCTGCCTTGAGCTTTCTTTTTGGAATGGAAAGGAGAGAGCCAAACATCCTAAGTTTAAATACATTATATACAGATGCTTGAAAGGGGAGTCTTCATTCCCCTGAATATCCAAATTTTACCGGCGTTCTTGCTTTGCCTCCCGTCTGCAATTCACCTGTTGTCACTCTTTTGTCGAGAAAAAGGGTTGAAAGACAGAAATGCCTGTTTTCTTCAAGATCCATGTTAAAGATAATGCCCTTGTGCTAGCCTGACTAAGCATTATTGGACCCCAGGGTACACGGGATGGCGATTGTATATGCCTGTAAATAATTGATATCGGCTGGCTTCCTTGCATTTTCCCTTAACAGAGCACTATTTACCTGACATTTGACACTCAAAGCTCTTACGAGAAGCACTCCAGAGACTATTGCACTGATATAAAAAAAACCAGAGACACCTTTCGCCTCATCTGGTTCACATGGTTATGGCAAGGAAACCAATACCTTCTTGGAGAAAGGAGAGCATTTATTTAGAGTGCTGCATATATACGACTTGAGACAGCTTAGTTCATGTTTCAGTGAGATGAATTCTAGCTTTTTCTTTGTTGCCAGAGAGAAGAAGTATATTTCCAAGGGAAATGTAGCAGGCTGGAAAGCGACCAAGCCCTGAAACCTCGGTTTTATTTCTTCCCCCTCTCCAGTATTTACATGGCTAGGAAATATAGGCTCTCTCTCCCTGTTTCCTTAGAATGATCTGCATTTGTGGTTATTGGCCCTCTTAGACCTAGTCTATATGTACAGCAGAATGAGGTGGTAAAATTCTGAGAGGACAGAATAGACTACAGCCTAAGGTAGAGAATTATATTTTTCAATGCTAGTACAATATTGGTAAAATGGGGGGAAAAAACCTCCATGCAAGTAGAAACCTAGCATATACCGGCTCCATGCAAGTAAACTCCTAGCACACCAGTCCAAGTTCCTCAGTCTGAGCAACTTATCAGAGTAGCTCTATCATCTTGCCTTGTCTTGAGTCTGGTCCTTTCCCTTTCTGTCTCTGAACCTTCCATCCAGCATGCAACCACAGGTTACCTTATAGTCAGGCCAAGGTCTTGCACCATCCGAAATGATGCACATTCTGCTGCATGCTAAAACATAGATGTATTTGGAGTGTGTTACCATTTGTGGAGAAAGGAGAGAGAGAGAGTTCTGTTTGTGTTTAAGGTAATCCAGTTTGGTTCTTCTTCAGTGGTGCTAAGCGGCACAGACCACTTTTCAGATTCAGAGTTCAACTCCTGCGTGCGTGTGTTGTCTGTACGTATCTGTATCTTTTGCTAGAATATACCGTTAAAAGCCCCTCGGCGTGTGTCTTACACGATGTTCAACGTTCAGGAGGGTCCAATAGACGGAGTCGGGCAGTTGGTGAAAGATAAATAATTAAAGGGTATTTTCCGCCACAACAGCCAATCAGGATTCCTCCGCTATTCTCTTTGGTACACTCATTACAGCGTGGTGTACATTAAAAAGCAATATGAATTGCATTATAGTGTAAAAGGGGACCCATTATGCAATAAATCAGAACCAAAGGCTGAAAACAGATATGCCGAGTGGAGGAAGCAAGAAAATGATGATGAGCGAAGACTCTATTATTTTAACAGAGCTTTCAATATTTAATTTCCCTGTGTGTGTGTGTGTGTGTGTGTGTGTGTGTGTGTGTGTGTGTGTGTGTGTGTGTGTGTTTTCTTCTTTTATATTATAATAAACTAGTAGCTCTGTTGCAGCTGCACAGAATCAACAGCTCTGGAAATCCTAATATAAGGCCAGCTTTGCAGCTTGCAATCTGATCGGTGCTGGGATTTAACTGTAGAGAAGATTCCAGGGCAGAATCCAGCATGAAAGGGGCAGGAGCCCAGCTCTGGACTCCAAAGAGATTAAACTTTGCTGCTCCCCCACCTGAGAAGAAAGAAAAAAAAGCTGGAGAACCAGAATAATTTTGGGCAAACTGACAATGCCTTTTCTTACAGTTTGCCCAGTAGAGAAATGGAAACAAAAAGCAAGGGGCTGGGTGATACTTGTGGGAGGGGGTGGCAATCTCGCCACCCACATCTTCAGCCTGCAATGCACTTCTGTGAGGGGGGCTGGAGCGGCCGAGGAGTGGTCAGCAGGGTTCCATTTCAGCATGTTTTTTTTTAACTGAAGGACCCTCCTGCCCCCCTCCTCTTCTGGCACCAATTGGCTCCAATACCCCTCAATCTGGAAGCAATTGGAGGTGACGGGATGACGTGACGCCGTCTTCGCTTCACTGCCAAACTACTTCCAGGTTGCCACATTTTGTGCCACTGACACTGGCCACTAGGAACTATGCCTGTTAGTCCTCTGGCGTCCCTTGTACTTCATCACTGGTGTACTTTGCTAAGTCTCTGAACATTCTTTCTGATGCTAACAGCATCCACAGAGATGTTCATAGATAGGCTTACCAGATCTCCAAGCGGGACAGAGTGTTAGACCTTTAGGAGAAGGAATGTGGGCAGGTGCAGCTTGTTAAACCCTAGAGCACAATCCTAGGCATCCATTGGGCTTGCTTCTGAATAGACATGCCTAGGATTGTGCTCTAAGGTTTAACAAGCTACACCTGCCCACATTCCTTCTCCTAAAGGTCTAGCACTCTGTCCCGGTTGGAGATCTGGTAAGCCTACTTTTAGGAGAAGGAATGTGGGCAGGTGCAGCTTGTTAAACCTTAGAGCACAATCCTAGGCATCCATGGGGCTTGCTTCTGAATAGACATGCCTAGGATTGTGCTCTAAGGTTTAACAAGCTACACCTGCCCACATTCCTTCTCCTAAAGGTCTAGTACTCTGTCCTGGTTGGAGATCTGGTAAGCCTATCCATAGAAAGTGGGCCGCCTGTTACCTACCAGTATGTCCACTTGAGATGCAGGCTCAATTAGTTTAAAAAGACTCACTTCTGTGCATGGTTGAGAAGCACTGTAGTCTTGTGACCTGATACAAGATATATACAAGCATGAGTGTGCAGCATTCCATGAGTCCAGTGGGATTTAATTCCATATAACAAGACTTAACACTGAGAGGTGTAAGCTGGCAGCCCAAAACAGCTTCCATTTGTTAACGAGGCTCCTCTGAAAGAAATTATTTGAAGCTGAAAGTCTTTTTTCAAAGAATAATGGTTCATTTTTGAACATTCCTCTGTCTTCCACTCAATTTACTAGCTCAAGTCCTTTGATACACAGCTGCGAAACCTACAATTTAATGCTCATGAAAATTAAAAAATATTTGCATTAATTTGAAATGTTTCTGTATGTTTCCCTTAAAAAAAACACCCACCGTAACAAAATCAATTACCGCGCATAATAAAAGAAGTCCTACTTTGAATGTTGGATGAGCACATTAAAATGGGCTATGATTCTTTTTTATTTATTCAATACATTTGTTCCATAAAACAAGCCACCTTCTTTAATTAAACACATTTTATATTTTCATTGCTGTTGCATAAAAGTTGAAAGACACAACAGGGAATGCATTACGAAGCCATTACACACTTCCCGGGTGATTGAAACCACTTAGTGCACCTCATACGTCACAAGGGACGGCAGGAACGTGATACGGTGGTGATGATGATGATTAATAACAGAGGCACGGGAAATAGTAATGCCTTTTAAGCCCTGAGCAATGGAGGCTTTTAAAGAGCACTTTCTATTTATCCTAAAAGATTCCCATTGGGTTGGAGGCTAAGATTTTGTTTACCCACCTGGGGGCAATATAGGCCATTTCACAGATTGGGAAACTGAGGCTGAAAGAGGTGATTTGTCTAAGGTAATAAAGGGGAGGAATGGGGCAAATGGAGGAATGGGGGAGGAATGGGGCAAATGTTCCAGGCTCCACAAGGGGGAGGAGCATTTGGCATGAGGTTAGTTGCTCTAGGGTTGCAGAAGTGAAGGAGAGGATATTCCAGCCTCTGTCACAAGCCTGCTGAACAAGGGATAACAGGATAACTGCCTCACCTCTGTCAGAGTCATAGGAACGACTGGGGCGGGAGGCCCCCGGGAAGCAGGTGAGGGGGCATCATACTGGCAGCGGCGAAATGGTGGCAGTGGAGAACGTGGCGGCGGTGATCTAGGCGGGAAAGTCAGCGGAACGGCTCGGAGGACCCTGCAGAAGCCTCCTGCTGCCTCCGAGCCGCATTTGGTGTGTCCCCCCCCTCCCGCCCAGCTTCCAAGGGATGTTTGGCTCTGGCTGACATCACTCGGGGGGCGGGGCTACTGATGTCACAGGGGGGCAGCTCAGAGGCAAGCTACGCCACTGACCTCTGTCCAAGTAAGAACAATCACCATGGCAACGGGATGAGCAGTCTGGTTGGTCCCCAAACCTTCAGCTGGATACAGATGCCTGTTTCCGACTCCCTACTTTGTTCCGGCGTTATAAAACCTATCTCTGTTTGCTCTCCATTCCCTTCACTCCCCTTCCAATATGTCCTTTGTCTCAGCACCAGCCCAAGCTCTCCTGACTCCTGAGGTGGCATGCCAAATGCTCCTCCCCCTTGCCCGATGATGCGCCAGCCTCTGCTCCTCCCACTCTCCCACATTCTCACTCAGCATTCTCCTCTGCATTTCCTCTCCTTCTCCATCCCCCTCTTCATTTTCCAACCCAGGATGTGGAAGGAAAAGTGAAAGCAAGAAGATAGGCAACAGATTCGGGGCGGGGGGTGTTGCTAACTTCTGCCTGAGGCAACTGTCTCAGTTGGCCTCATGGATGGGCCAGCCCAGCTTTTCCCCCTCCATACGTGGAGCCTGGAACATTTGCCCCATTCCTCCCCCCCCTCTCAAAAGGAAATGCATGAGTGAATCTGTAAGGACCTGAACTTTTCTCTTAAGCCAAAGACTTTTTGATCCTAGGATAAATACAGTTGACATCTGCTTATCCTCTGCAATGTCTCCCTCCTGATCTTTTTCTCTGTTCTTGTTGAGCTGAGTTGCTTTCTGGTTGTCTTCTTAATCTGTGTTTCCCCCGGCATTTCCCCTGTGTATGCTTTCCCCCAGTTTTCTTAACTCCCATCACTGATTTGGCATATCTGTCGAGGCCTCGACGTTGACACCGAAGATCTGATGAGCTTAGAGGGGAAGAAAATGGTTTCATAAAGTTTGAAACCAAAAATGCTTCTTGGAATGTAGGACGGGCCCCTGATTACTCTCATTGAGCTCTTTACTGGACCTTGGTAGTAGCATGCAATAAATATACGTATTACAATCAGGCCACGGAGCAGCCAAGTTTCAATTATTAATATGACACAGTTGGCCTTTATGTGTCTGTATTATTTATCTTGGGGTGTTCAGCAAGTGGCACTTTCCCTGTGAATGAATAATTTTGTCACAATTTGCTTCCGTTGAAACAACAATGCAATTGTTCTCCCATCACAACCCCCCCTCCCCCAAAAAAGTGCAATGGAACTTACACAACCATTTCACTGATTATTATTGCTGCTGTTTGTTATTTGGCTAGTTGTTTTATTGTTTATATTACGGAAGTGGTATTTCATTTTTTTTTATGATGGCCATTAGCTGGCTTGAGAGTCCTATTTGGGTCGGAAAGGCAGGATAGAAATATTAATTATCAGCATTAGACCTTCTGGTTGAAATGTGAAGAAGAGTAACATAGGCTGTACGTACAAGTATTCCGGATAGGATCTGATATATTCTGCAAAACCAGGAAAATGGACAAAGCAAATGTATGAAAACAGTTATCTCCCCCCCCCCAAGACAGCATGGTCTTCTGTCATCGATACTGAGAGCAAATGGCTTTGATTATGAGAAAATGAGCCTTAATTCAGTTCTGACTTTGATTCAACTTTACACCTCCAACTGTTTTTTTTTTCCCCTGTGAGAAAAAACAAGCCCAAAGGTCCACTAGCTAGGAAAACAGGTTGATTTGTTCCCCTGTAGTTTACTGGGATTAGACATTGTTTTGGAGATAGGAAGAAGAGTAGTCATGTCTGAAGACAGTGGTGTAACTAGAGTGGAGCGGAGGCAAGTAGTTCTGCAAGACTCCGTTACACCGGAGTCAGCGGCCCCTCCCCCTTGCTGTTGGAGCCATTCCGGCAGCAACAGGGGAGTGTCCTGCATGTTGCTGTTGCTGCCGGAATGGCTCCAACAGCAAAGGGGGGGGGGCTGCTGACTCCGGTGTAACGGAGTCTTGCAGAACTACTTGCCTCCGCTCCACTCTAGTTACACCACTGTCTGAAGATAATGGAGGGAATCATATCAAAGACATCAATAATCAACCTGATTTGGATCAACTGAAATACTGGGATGTGTGAACACCTAATCTATAGGAAGCATGAACTCCCAACACCTCATCAGATCTGCAGTTGCTTCTGTCTATGTCAGGGGTGAGCCAGACAGTCATGCTTGATGGTGGAACCCATTGTGCCATGATAGAACCTATGTTTTGCATTCAGAAGACCTTGGGTACCATCTTTGGAGAAAAAGGGTCTCAGATGGCAAGTCTGGAGAAGACCTCTCAGTGAGATCTTGCCAGTCAGTGCAGACAATAGTAGTCTGGATGAACCTACTGCTTATGAATTACAAGGCAGCTCCAGATATGGTCATCATGATAGCAAAGGCTAGGCCTACCAGATCTCCAACTGGGACAGAGTGCTGGACCTTTAGGAGAAGGAATGTGGGCAGGTGTAGCTTGTTAAACCTTAGAGCACAATCCTAGGCATCCATGGGGCTTGCTTCTGAATAGACATGTGCCTAGGATTGTGCTCTAAGGTTTAACAAGCTACACCTGCCCACATTCCTTCTCCTAAAGGTCTAGCACTCTGTCCCGGTTGGAGATCTGGTCAGCCTAGCAAAGGGACTAGTGCAGGCTGTCGTTAACAGTGTATAGCCAACCCCCTTCAAAAGTGACATGCAAGGGTAATCGGCATGACCTGGGAGACATGCTGCTCCTTTGCCGAAGGAAGTTTTGTCCTCTGTGAGAAAATAAGTGCTTGGAGCTTCTGTCTCTGCAATACTGGAGTAAAAATCATTTATCACTCATCGCAGGTGATGCTGCAGACTTCCACTGTCTCCCAGTGAATGCTCTCTCTCTCTCTCTCTCTCTCTCTCTCTCTCTCTCTCTCTCTCTCTCTCTGAGTGCACAATAATTAATTAGCCGGCTATTTCCAGCTAGATTACAACCATCCATCATCCCTCCAAAATCACACAACTTGCCATCTGTAATGCCCACTTAATATTTTGGCTCAGAACGTCAGACAATATATGAAGTCATTTGCTGCTGAAAGTTAGTAAATTTGTCGCAGGGCTGTAAAATATTAATTGTCCTGTCCTTTCCCCTCACATCTGGAGCATACTTCCAACATTTGTCATTATGCAACAGTCCCGTCTTGAAATGCATTGTTGTGATCCAGTGATGTCTACGCAGAATATAAAACTATTTTTAATCTGGTTTCTCAGAGACAGTGGTTATCAGAATTGTCTCGGTCATGGGGGGGGGGAGCTCAGAATCCTTGCCTGGTCATGCTATGCCTTTTGGGAGGGGGAGGAGATAGTAACCTGGTACCTTTTACCCGAGTACGCCCCATAAAGCACATGAAACCTGAATATGGATATAAAGGGTCACTTTATTGAAATACAGGAAAGCAAGATCATAGGTGAAGAGGATATCTACAGGCTGGGGTCAGGGTGTGACACGCGCACGTGAGAAGCGCTGACACGGGCATACATCCTAAGGACTGCCCCGGGCGGAGTTACGACCCGGACTCCAAGCCGTCGCCCCTCGCCTAAGGAAGCCGACTCATCCACGCTGACCCCTAGCGGGTCAGGGCAGCAGGAACCGCTGAACCTCCCCAAGCCGGGGAGCCTAAGGGAAGCTCACGTGATCCCAGCCAAGGGCCCCCCCCACCGGTCGATAGGGGGCGTTCCCGCCCCCTCCTAGCTCAGGTGCTTCTTTCGACGACCGTGTAAAGACGAGCATCTCCCGAGAAGATGCTCGGCCTTATCATACAAAGCAACGTGTTGATGCACACTCCACATTGCACCTTAGATTCCATGGGGTGCCAGCTCAGGTGCACCCAAACACTTGGAGTTTTCTGAGGCGGGGCTTGGTGATGTCACAAGACAGAACCTGATGATGTCACAAGACTGCCAACTCTTGAAAAATCAGGATAAAATCTGGGGTGGAGCCTAGCAGTAAAGGGGGTGGGGTCCATAGGTAAACAGATGAAGCCTGGTGGTGCTCCTAGATGCCACCGAGATGAACCTTTGCCACCCATATGCTCCCGATTGCTGCAGATGTTGCAGCAATATCAAAGTTCACATAGGAAAATCTAGAGTCACCGACCTCTGGGAGAGGGAAGAGGAAACGTTTGGCCAGGGCACTTCCTCTTCCTTCTCCTCAGAAGCCACATTGGTTGGGGTGCTCTGAGTGGCATCAGGACCTCCACTCTTGATTGGAGCATGGCAGGATGAAAAGGCGGGAAGAACCACCCACTGAATACCTGCCACTGCTTACCTCTCAGCCTACCCACCCAGTAAGCATGGGGGGGAGCAAGCTGGGGGGGTGAGGTGGGGGATGAGCCCCTGGTGGGCCCCAAACATCTTTGTACCCCAGGGCCCAGGTTCCTGGTACCAACCCTGAGCTAGCTCTTAGGTCTATCTGTCCTCCAAGTCCATCTAGGTGGAAGATCCTGGGGACCTGCACTTGCACTGTCTCTTCAACTATTGGTAGGCTTACCAGATCTCCAACGGGGACAGAGTGCTAAACCTTTAGGAGAAGGAATGTGGGCAGGTGTAGCTTGTTAAACCTTAGAGCACAATCCTAGGCATGTTAAACCTTAGAGCACAATCCTAGGCATGTAAGGTCTAGCACTCTGTCCCGGATGGAGATCTGGTAAGCCTAACTATTGGACTCTGCCATACATCCCCATCTTCTTCCTATTATAGTTGTACCTTCCGGAGCTTTTTAATTATAAACCACTTTGGGGGGAGGAATCTTGGCTGAAAAGCGAGCTGGAAGCAAACCCAGAATTCCCTTCTGCAGTCTGAAGTGGTACGCTCCCTTCTGCCTCTGCATTCTTCCCCCTCAGTCAATCCTGTTTTATTCATTTGCCTGTTGCAGAGCCCATCGTACAGAGCGCGCCAGGCAGGCTGTGCGCAATTGCTTTCTTTTTTTGGGTCTCCTTTTGTATTTTCATTCAGTGGCAAGGAAGCAGGTAAACAGATGAAAACCAACTGAGCTGATCCACAAGACCATGGGGGGCTTCAGGGGCTTCCGTAAGGGAGGGCAAAAACAAAAAGGCATAAAAAACCCCACGCTATCAGAGTTGATGTTCTTTTTCTTGTCCTCTTTTTCCCAGGCAGCTGTTTGCCTTTTCTTTTTCTTTTTTTTTTTGGGCCATCCCAATACAATGCCTTATTAGAAGCAAGGAGAACTACTTGATTACCTTTTCAGGATGTTGTTTGAAGCACTTACTTGACAATGAAACAGTAGGAGCCATTTATTATTTTCAAGCCTGCTCAGGCAAGCAGCCAGGCAGAGGAGACATTCTCTCGGACCTGTATCTATACGGAGTCTAGATTGCATAGCTGCAGCGCAAGAGGTAAGCCTCTAGTTATTGCATCTATGCAAAGAACGTTGGAATCTGCATTGTATGTAACCCAATGATTTTGGCATATGCTTTTGTTGTATATTCGCCCCCCCCCCCCCGGTGCAGCTAATATATTAGTCACATTAAACCCTACAGCACATATGCACAAGAGCTGAGCTAATGAACTGCAACAGACTGGCCCACACTGGAGCATCAAGAGCAGATGACTGGCAAACAAATCATGCAGCCAGCCTGTCTCCTAACACTTCCTTCTTGCCTTTCCAACCTCCTCTGCTTCACCTGTAGGTCAGGTGGAAGGGCAGGTGAGTGGAGCCAGTTTTCATACATTCTCGCCAGCGCTAAGAAATGATCCACTTTGCAGTGAGGTTGCCTAACGCCTTGCGGTCAAGAATGGCCAAGGCATCAACGCAAAGTACTCAAAGAAGCTGCTGAGATGCTTCCAACAGTCTCTAGTTGTTGTTGTTTAGTCGTTAAGTCGTGTCCGACCCTTCATGATCCCATGAACCACATCCCGCCAGGCCTTCCTGTCCTCCACTATCTTCCTGAGTTCGCTCATTTTCATGTTTGTTGCATCGGTGATGCTGTCTAACCATCTCATCCTTTGCCTTCCCCTTCTCCTTTTGCCTTCAATCTTTCCCAGCATCAGAGTCTTCTCCAGAGAGTCCTCTCTTCACATTAGGTGGCCAAAATATTTGAGCTTCAGCCTCAGTACCTGTCCTTCCAGGGAACAGTCAGGGTTGATTTCATTTAGGATTGACTGATTTAATCTCCTAGCAGTCCAAGGGACTCTCAGGAGTCTTCTCCAGCACCACAGTTCGAAAGCATCTATTCTTCGGCGCTCAGCCTTCCTTATGGTCCAACTCTCGCAACCACATTGCTACTGGGAACACCATCGCCCTGACTATGCGAACTTTTGTTGGCATGGTGATATCTCTGCTTTTTATTATGCTGTCTAAATTTGCCATAGCTTTCCTTCCAAGGAGTAAGCGTCTTTTAATTTCATGGCTGCTGTCTCCGTCTGCAGTGATCTTGGAACCCAAAAAAGTAAAATCTGTTACTGCTTCCATGTGTGCTACCTAAATGTAAATACACAAATTCGAGCAGTTCTGTGTCAGGCTTTCAAGCCCGGGAAGAGGGATAAGATTTGGTGGCCTGATTCTCAAGACTAGGAAGAGTAGAATCTGTAGTGTTATTTATTTATTTATTTATTTATTTATTTATTTATTAGTGTTAGCATCTTGGCTTCAGCCATGAAGTCCATTTTCCCCATTCCACTTTTTTTTTTTTATTGTCCTGGAGGTTGATTTCACCCTGGCGTAATTCTCGTGTAACACAGAGAATACCTAAAAATTAACCACTGAATTGGAGCATGTGCAGCTTGCCGCAGACTTCTTCTTTTTGCGGGCCGGCCATTAGGCCGGTGGAAATTTTGGCACCCCCCACCGCAAATTTGGCACACACACACCCTGCGAATTCCGCAACCCCCCGGCCTCTTTTGCACGCGCCCCCAGCACCCCCCATCGCTCTCCTTACCTCCAGGCTCCGGGCCGCTGCCCGCCACCGCCGGCTCCGCGCATCACCTCGGCGCCTCCTCCTTTTGAAAGCGGCGTACGTGTATATGCGCAAAACGCTGCTGAAGCCAAGAGATTACCCTCTTTGCCTTAGCGGCGTTCTGCGCATGTATGGACGCCGCTTTCAGAAATGGCCACGCGGAGCCGGCGGCAGCGACTCATGGGAGCCTCCGGTCTGGTCTCGCGTGTGCTGGACCAGATCGCCTCGGGGGCCGGAAACGGCCCATGGGCTGGAGTTTCCCCACCGCTGCTTTAATTAATTAGTATTTTTTCTGCCATCTATGCAATCAATGCACAAGTGCACCTTGATAAAACACTGCCCAAAAATGTAATCTTGGTGTGATGTGTATAAATTACTGCATCAAGATTCCTTTGTGTAGTATTTACTGATGCACACCTATGCTTCTGCGCCTTTGGACAAGACGAACATTGATGCAATAATGCACAATTCACCTCAAGATAATCAAATTATCATTGATAAATTATCTATCACATTGATAATTTGCTAGGAGAGTCGGTGTGGCGTAGTGATTAGGCAGAGAGACCCAGGTTCAAATGCCGCCTCAGTCATGAAGCTCACTGGGTGATGGTCCCATCTCTCAACCTCACCTCCCTCACAGGGCTGTTGTGAAGGTAACATGGGGAAACCTTGTACAACAGCTCGAGCCCCTTGAAGGAAGGGTAGGATAAAAGAAAGTACCGTATTGGTCTGAGTATAAGACTCACTTTTTTCTCCTAATTTAAGTTTTTAAACTTGGGGTGCGTCTTATAATCAGGCTGTTGCAATTTAATGCCAGTGATTTAATTAATTTTTTTTAATAGCACCAAACTTTAAGGGTGCGTCTTATAATCAGGTGCGTCTTATACTCGGGACAATACGGTATTAGGATTAATAGTAATCTGGGGAAGGAGAGATGGAAATAAACTGCAACAAACTGAACAGGCACAACGGTGTGCAAGTCCCACTACTAAAATGGAACAATGCAGGATTCCTAATTCATCATTTCCACATCAGAAACAAGATCATGGAAAGATGCTTATCTTGAGTCAGACCATAAGTCTCTTTAGCTGAGTATTTCCGACATGGTTCCTATCCTTCCTGGGACCTTCCAAATGTGAAGCATTGCACTCTCTTCCACTGAGCTTGGCCCCTCCCTAGATATCAAATAATGTGGGGGTCGAAATCAAGGTACAAATTTGGATGAGAAGAGTTTTAGAAGCATTGTTAATTTGCCGGCAGTTCCTTCCGCCAAACAGTGAGGCAGGAAGAAGGAAGTTGGTTCTTCTGAGCCTCATGGTACCTGACAGGAAGTAGATCTGGGGTAGAGGCCATGTACTACATTTGATGCTTCCGATATCTGTGGGTCTCTTATCACACCCATTCTTCTTTCCCCCTTATCTTCCCCCTAAAATGTGGATCTTGCATAATGACCCAGAACTCTCCATTCACTGCCACTTTTTGCAAAAATATCATGCTGGCATGGCCCCTTGCCAAGTCATTTCAGCTGGCTGAAAAGATGTGAAAAGAGGCACAAAATAAAATAAAATAAAACCTCTTTCTGAAGCTGACATCAAAGATAACAGAAGTTCAAAAATGTTTTCAGGGGGACAATATTAAAGACAGGACCTGAAGCAATACAGCTAATAAAATGCAACAAAGGGGGCAGTGAGGAGGGAGCTAAAAGAGGGTTTGAGAGGAACAAACTTTAATGCTCAGATGAGTCTGTTTACAGAAAGTAGGCACAGAAACACACATACAAATTCAAAGGGTCTGGAAGGTGCTATTAAAACTCATGAATTCCGTCTTTCCGATGAGAAACAGATTCTATCTGGATGTAAATATATATTCATGAGATAACTTGGAGGGTGAGGATAATTTTACCATGCACAACCTAGTTTCCATGCAAGTTGCGACAGACTGACAACCGCATTTTGGAAATAAAAAGTGGTTTCCTTCATATCACCAAGGTGAATATTCATAGATGTCTTTGAAAGCTTCTTTCTGTGGGCTATTTCCCTTAACAGCTGAACAAAGACTCACATATCTTTCCCCCTTGTGTGTGTGTGTGTGTGTGTGTGTGTGTGTGTGTGTGTGTGTGTTGGTCTATCTTTTGAGTCGAGAACAAAGAACATTGCATTTCCCCACCTCTCCATCGTAACAGATTTAATCTCCATTGCTTTGAGGCAAAGGAAACTTTTCACAAAACAAAGATACACACTTTTTTTTCTATCTGCCACTTTAAGCTTTGTAAAACAATTTCCCCCCCAGGAGAAGCAGAAGCAAGCAAGAAAGAGAGACAGAGAAGTATCTTGATTTGGGGCACAGGCTTCCTACGGAGAGTGATGTCTCGCAGAAAGGAATAAGAGAAAGGAATGAAAAGAAAGGGTACAATTCAAGAAAATGGGGTCTTGGCAAAGGAAGACAGTTGCTGAAATCTCGGAGGGCCAACAGCAACTAAAGACAACAGACATGCATTTAGGCAAGGAACTGGAATGTGTGTTGGAACTGCTGTTTACGTTTGTGCATGCTGGAGATGGGCACCATCAGGGACCAGTCAAGTCAGGCAGAAGCTGAATGCATATGGCCATCAGAGGGCCCCATAGTCTACTGATGGTGGTACCCACTGCACAAGTCAGCTGAGAAACTTGGGCTGTCATTGTGTCTGGTACCCCCCATCAACAAAAGGGAGCATCCCTAAAGGCGTGTGATGATGCTTCTCATTGATTGGTGGGCTTCTGAAGGATGCTCTCATTGATTGGTGGGGAGGAGGAGTTGCCATTGGCTGCCACTAATCATCTGGGGGAGCAGGGCAGGACTATGTCAAAGGACCTTGTACAACCTGGTGCCACCATTGATGATGATGATGATGATGATGATGATGATGATGATGATGATGATTTATATACTGTACTGCCTTTCTTGGTCATTGGATTTCTCCTCTGACTTTAATCCAAGGCGGTTTACATGGGCAGGCTTTCCCAACCCCCCTAACGGGGATTTTTACAATTAGGAACATGATCACAGGCCACCACAGAGCACGTACACTGCAAAAGGGATTTGTACAGAGCATCTAACTCCACCGTTAGTTAAGCAAGCCAAAGAATGCTGAGTGTGGCAGATCTATGTGGGCAATAGGTGGCAAGCTATTTCTGGAGACTATTTGAATACAAGGCTCTGGTTTTTGAGAGGCTGAAAAGAAAGGAGTGAGCACATGACAGAACTTTTGCATGTTCTGTGTTGATCCCTTCCTCCTCCTTCCCTTGTTCTATGAATAATGTAGCATTTCTAGCCCTTGCCCTTGATCCTTTGATGAAAAGAAACACCATTTATAGCGAGACCTTCCACTCAACTTTAGACCTTGAGGCTTTCTATTTGCGTTGAAATCCAAACGCATCAACATCATGGTGTTCATGCCCAATAATTCTGTTGGAAGCACCTGCAAATAACTAGTGTGACCTTGAGGAAGTGGAGGTGAATTTCTCAGAGGGGGATCATGTGAAGATAATGTGTGTGCGCACCATTAAGATCATCACCTTATTTAAAGATTTCTTAGCTGATCAATTGCATGTGTGTGAATTGATCAGTGTAATTGATCAACAGTGAAATCCTATTCAAGTCTACTCAGAAGTAAGTCCCACTGTGTTCAGGATTTACTCCCAGGAAAGCATGCCTAAGACTATAGCAATAATACCTCCATTAATACTGTGGATATGTTCCTGGAAAACAGAGTGTTGTGTGAAACAGCACTATAGGATGTATTTATAACACTGTTCTAATGTAGATGTGTTCTCAGTACTGTACATACCAGTGTATTAGGATGGTTGTTGTTGTTCAGTCGTTAAGTCGTGTCCGACCCTTCGTGATCCCATGAACCATATCCCACCAGGCCTTCCTGTCCTCCACTATCTTCCTGAGTTCGCTCATTTTCATGTTCATTGCATCGGTGATGCTGTCTAACCATCTCATCCTTTGCCTTCCCCTTCTCCTTTTCCCTTCAATCTTTCCCAGCATCAGAGTCTTCTCCAGAGAGTCCTCTCTTCGCATTAGGTGGCCAAAATATTTGAGTTTCAGCCTCAGTACCTGTCCTTCGATGTAATTGATTGCCACTGCTGTCTCCTCTCATACATGGCAGCAGTGGAAGTTGATGGGAGAAGATATTCCCAGGAGAATGAGACAGGTGGTGACCCATCCTTGGGAACTACAAGCTTTTTGTTGAAGAAGTAATCTAGAGTAGATGGCCTTGTCCACTCTTTCCTCTCTCGAAGCAATCGATTGGCCCTGTGCTAGCCAACTAGTGCAGCACTAGCCAAAACATTGGATTGGTGAAGAGGAAACCCTGGAGAATTCGCGCCCATCACTGTAGAGAATATTGAGCTAGACAGACCAGTAGACTGACTCAATGGAAGGCAACTTTGAGAGCCAGGATGGTGTAATGGTTCTGGTGTTGGACGTAGACCTGGAAGATCCAGGTTCAAATCCCCGCTCAGCCACGAAGCTTCCTGGGTGACCTTGTTGGGCCAGTCACTATCTCTCAGCCTCGCCCACCTCACAGGGGTGTTGTGAGGACAAAAGGAGGGAAGGTGGTGTACATTTACAAAACCCTTTACACCACCCTGAGCTCCTTGGAAGTAGGGCGGTATAAAAATGTGAAAAATATGTAAACATTGTATGTAATGTAAATGAAAAAGTATAACCAGAACAATTTGTAAGATTAAATACTATTGAATTGTGGGTGATTTTTTTAAATGTTCTCTGATGTTTTTTAACAGAAAGGCACTGGCTCCCCTTGGAGGGGTCGGCGCCGATTGCTCGGCTCCGCCCCCCCAGCGCGCTGGGCAAGGTCCGTGAATGGCAGCAGCCGATTGGCTGTTGCCACTCACAGGGGCGGGACTGGCAACGGTGAAGCGTGCGCTTCGGCTGAAGCCGATCAGTCGCGCCCCGGAGATCGAAGCCCTGCCCGTCCTGCCTAGCTTTCAGTCCGAGATTAGCTGGTTGCCCTAGGGGGCCGGGTAGGAATTTTTTCTCATAGCCTAATTGGCCTGTGGCTATGGGTTTTTCGCCTACCCCGGACTGTTGGTTTTTTTTGGGGGGGGGTATTAAATAGGTTCCATCGGTCACTTTATTTGCTAGGTAGCGTGCGGGGGGGGGGGGGTAGCCAGGGATGCATATACTTGGCATACATCTGGAGGCAAGCAAAGCCATGGGGCGAGCCAGAACCGCTCACACGATACCAGAGATGTCGGAAGCCCGCAAGGCGCCTGGCACGGGGGGTGGGACCTGCATCGCGTTACGTCGACGTGCCCCCCCGCCGGAATGATGCCATTTCGGAGCTGTACAGGCTCGAGGAAGGGCGGCAGGGCTGATCCAGCGCTTCCGTAAGTTCCCCCGATCGCGCCCTCCCGCCCGAGCGTCTGGAGCTCCTGCTCCATGCGCTCCACCGTTCTTCCGCCACTGCATGATACTGACCTGGATCGGTGAGGCTGACTGGCAAACCCCATGGCTGGAAGGGCAAAACCACCTTTAGGCTTTCCTGGGGTGGGTCTGAGCTGTCCAGCTGTCTCAACCCTTCGGGGTTGGCAAGGATAGGCTGGCTTGGTCAATGCCCAAGTCAGAATTGAGCCCGGATGTGATGCCCGTTTATCTGGGGGAGGTAGACGGCTAGGGCCTTTTCCCCCAAATCAGATCCCGCACGCTTAGGGGGATTTAATTTAATTAAGTTTTGTTCAAAGGTTAGAGTTAAAAATCAATAAACCCCTCTTCCCTGCTGCAGTCTATTTATTAATCAATAAAAGTGGCCCTTAATCCAAGGCCTTGTCTCGCGTGTTTATTTGGGGGGATGCACAAGTAAAGGAAACTGCAATGGACTCTGCTCTTGAAGTTAAGGTAGGATATGCTATTATGGAGGAAATGAAGAGGAGGTGGAGGAAAACATTGGCAATCATAATCATGGGAGGGCAGAGGCTCTCGAGATCGTCCTCAGTTTGAAAATATTACCTAAGAGGGTCTCTGTTCTCGTCTGTGGAAACCCTGGTGGGTAGGGAATTGTTAGCTTCTTCTGAACAAGTCTGTTCTCAATGAAAATTGGATGTCTTTAGCAACAGTTAACAGCACGGCATAAAAACACAAACAAAACACGGAGCAATGTTTAACATAGCTTGAATATCTCCAGGGAGATTTAGGAGCTTATTAAAAATTATTGGCCTTTATTTCTTCCTCTTTGGTGACAAAGCTGTTTGCATGAGCTGCTCTTGACGACTTCATATCTGGAGTCTTTAGGCTGTCTAGTTTCACAATACCGTATTTCTTCCACCATTAAATTTTACTTTTGGCACTGTTGTTTAAACCAGCCATTTCTCAATACTTCTGACCTAGAAATCTAGCGAAATGTGTATATTTCCCTGGAAAGCCGTCAGAATATATGGCGGTGCCTCATGACTGCAGGCAGGAGTTGTGGCAAACAGTGTTGTAAAATGTGCCTCTGGAGTGTTCCAAGTAATATAAATGTCCATGCCTAAGTTTGATGCATGTGTGCTTAGCATTCATTTGGGTTTCTGTTGGAGGTACGGGCCATTGTGATTGTAGTTGCTGGCCTACTTGCATGTGCTCTCAAAGGGAGAGGGGGAAAAAAACAACAACCCTGAAGATCGGGGACTTAGCTTAATACTAGAGTAGACCTGGTGTCTTTATTCATGTTGGACATATACCCTGGGTTCTGACTGCATGATCCTTGGGGTGGCTGACAACAGATTATAATACGATTGCAACAATACAATTATATATCTGCTAAAATATTTCTGGGTAACCAGCAAGTGACAGTTGAGGCTCGTAGAGCCAGTTGGGGTGGGTCAACAGTGTATATAGAGAGAGGTTCTGAGAGCTACTGGTATCAGCAGTTACACAAACTCTTTGGTTTTCCTTTGAAAATGCCCACTATAGAAGCTAGCGAAACGTCAGGTGCAAGCCATTTTTTTTGTAGACTGCTGAGCTACAACTTCCCCCAGCACACTCTCCAACCCTGCCTTTATGCAGAGAAACATCTAAACAAAAACTGTTATGCCAATAAAGGTTAATGAAATGAACAAAGTCTGAAGAGCAATCTTCAATCAGGGGTCTAAGATTCCACAGGAACTCACATTGGTGTCATTACAGACTCCAAATACCATCCTTGTATGGTTGTATTCAGGGCTGGTACTAGACTGATTTGTGCCCTAGGCAAGGCTGTCAACGCGCGTGTGCGCGCGCGCACACACACACACACACACACACACACACACACAAATTGCCAACTTCAATTTTTGAAAACAGATGTCTTGTAGAAAAAATGAAAATGAAATGAAAAATATAAATTGTCAGTTGCATTTTTTACATGGGTTAAAAAAAACATATCTATATAACACCGTGCCCCTCAAAGGTCAGTACTGCGCCCCTCTGAGGTCTGCACCCTAGGCAGCTGCCTAGTTGGCCTCATGATAGCACCGGACCTGGTTGTATCCTCCTATTGTTTAACAATAATCCTCAATACCATGTTGTACTCTTTGCATGCAATTAGTGACATCATTACATAATCTCATGGGTGTCTTTAATTTTTTAAACCACAATTTAATTCACATCTATTTGCTCCCAGTATGCGATTTGCAAAGTGTGGTGTTGCAAGCATAGGAAGGTTAAAAACAAAATGTTGTTTCCCCCCACCCCCGTGCATCTCGTGGCATGTTAATGCTTTGCAGTGTTTCCTTCTGCATTGTAGCCTCCAGCAACAGGAGGAGATTGGGAGGCGTGGTGTGGAATGTTAATAACTTCCTTGGCCAGCCAGGATTGGCTGGTTTTGCTAAATAGTCTCAAAGGGCTGGCTTGCTCAGCAGGGGGTTGTACATCACAGAGATGTTTAAAGGAAAACTTGAAACCATTTTGTCTGCTTCCGCAAGAATTTTTTACTATCTCTCTCCTCATGAATGGACTCAGCCAGCAGTGGATTCTATTCTCATCGCATTCCAGTCACATCCATCCTTCTTCCCTCTTCTGTAAAGGAGGCCGCTGGGATATGTTGAAAAATTTAGCTGGTTTAACTAGGATTAACCTGAATAAACCATTTCGCTCATTTTTGATTTGCCGTTGAGATTTTGACTGTCTGGTTATTTTCATGTAAACGGTGATCAATGCATCTATAAAGGCTTGAATTTAATTCATTAACATGGTTTGACAGCGATTACTGCCTTAAAGCTGGAGTACGTTTAAGATGCCATGGAATTTGATTCTCAAAAGAGGACCCCAAAGACGGTCACTCTGCCTTCCTTAAAAAGGACAGATGCTGAAAGACGAGCCATGTTTGTCTCAAGAACAACAGTCTTTGTGGCACTTTAAAGACGGGAAGTCCAATCCAACGTAAATCCCCACACGGTGATGCAGTGGCGCTGGCGCAAGCTACACTACATTCCATGGGGGATGATTGGCTGCTGGAGGTCTCATTGGGGTAAGGGGACATTTGTCCCCTTGCCCGGGGTAAGCTCCAGCAGCTGCAACAGATCAACTCCGACCTGTGCCAGAAATTCCGCGTTGATCTATGCAGGTGGATCAGGCCTGGGAAGGGGGTTTGGATATGGCACATGCCGGCACCACCAATCCTGCCTTCCTTCTGAGCCCGATCTCCCCATGCCGCCCCCGTCCCATTCCACCCTCTCCCCGCCCCGTTCCCCCTGCCTAAAGCCATTCATGGTGGAAGTACGATTCATACTGGGGAAGTCCTGGTTTTTGCAGTTCAGCTTTTTATCCACTATGCTGGCGAACAGATGATAAAAGAGCACTTTGGCTCAGAAACCGCAGACATCAGATAAGTACCACCATGCTATTTTTATGAGACTGGTAAGCAACGGTGAGTAGACTGCCAAAGGGAAGGGACTGAATGCATTCCTTTGTTTTATTTATGATGTTTATTAGCCAGCCAAAGCTTTCAGAATGGCACACAATAGAAAGGATAATTAAAACTAGTAAAACATATCGGATATAAAAAGGACAGCAAAGAAACAGATGAAATTCCGGACAGCAGACAACAGATTGTCTTTGCAGGGGGAATTCCTCAGATTGGGGCCCCGTTTCATCTCTCGCCTTGGGGTGGCGCTATTGCTCAATGATTGAGTGCCTGCTTTCTATATGGAAGGTTCTGGGTTCTGTTCCTGGTGGAACTATCTCTGGGTAGGACTGGGAAAGAGTCCTCTCTAAAATGGTGGAGAGCTACTGCCAGTCTGGTTCGACCATGCTGCCGAGCTCAATGACCCGAGTGGTCTGATTTGGTATAAGGCCATTTCATATGTTCACCTCGGATCGGGACCAGTCCATCCATGCGACTGTTCAAGGCCATCCCCTCGGGCAGCAGATTGGAGGGGCTCCTCCCAGCAGCGCCACTGCAAGGGGGGCGGAGCTCCAAGTTCCGTCGGGCTCTGAGCCTCCGTTACACGACAGGAGAAAGCGGCCCTGCCCCCTCGCCTTTGGAGCCATTCCGGCTGACGAAAGCAGTGCTTTCATTGGCCGGAATGGCTCCAAAGGCGAGGGGGCAGGGCCGCTTTCTCCCGTCGTGTAACGGAGGCTCAGAGCCCGACGGAACTTGGAGCTCCTCCCCCTGTAGTGACGCTGCTGGCTCCTCCTCCTTCTGTTCCCTGGATTTGCAAAGGAAGATGAGCACTGAGCAGAAAAGGAGAGGGAAGTGGGGGTCAGAAAGAACATGGCTCTCACCCAGCACCTTCCACACTTCGTCTTCTGTTCTGTTCCTCTCTTCCTTTTCAAAACAAAGGAATAGGAGGAGGGAGGCATAAAGGATGACGAGGAGGAGGAGGTTGCAACTAGCATGCCTATGGTAGACTTCCCCCTGGAGGATGTCTTGCTTGAGGACCCTCCAAAACTTGGAGTCAACACTAGTCTGTGGTTGTCCATGTTGCAGCCTGGCCTGATTTTTTGTTGCCCTATGATGTGTGATAACAGGAACCCCAAGCAGGAACCCCAAGCAGCAAGTATTATCTGAGCATACTGTAGACCAGAGATTTTCAACCAATGATACTAGTACCACCAGTGGTACTTTGGCCAAATGCTGGTGGTACTCAGACCGCTGGGCCACCGGAACCCCGCTCCGACGCAGTGCTTTGTGGCGGCGCATTTTTGCTCCTGAGAGGCTCCTGCCTTTGACCAAACCTCTCGGGAGCGTTGTGAAGGGCCCTCTCACCCACCCAGAGGCTCCTATTTGGATTTTCTGACCTCTGAAAACCCAAAAGTAACTGGCGATGATGGTACTTCCGGTGGTACTTGGCTGGGAAGGTACCCTGCTGTAGACAGCCACTAGGAGGAGTTTCCAAGACCAGATTCTGAAAATAGCAATCACTTTTCAGGGGTTTATAAACTAAGGAGTGCAATCTTGGTACCGATTGAAGGCCACCCCTATGGAGAGAGCTGGCACAGCACTTATTTTGAGGACTCAAAACATAGGCCAGGCTTCTTTGCTGCAGGCTGAACATAAAACTGGGTAAGAGGAGCCGTGAAAGGAGGAGTTTAAAATATAAAGAACTCTAGAAGCCAACTAGTTTGGCAGGAGCAGCTGTCAAATTAGCAGCACCGAGCTGCATAGTTAATCAGCAGAGTGGAATAAAACATATCCGTTGAGATTATTTGAGAAGACCCAGAAGGGGGGGGGGGCTTCAAGCTCATGTGCAAGAGACAAAAGGTAGGATTGCAAAATGACAAGAGAGAGAGCAACCGCAATGAGTGATGGCCAACTAGGTGAAGAGCCAATCATTGCTGTTTTATAGATAGGTTTTCTTTCTCACTTATGGCTAGGCTTAGCAGATCTCCAACCGGGACAGAGTGCTAGACCTTTAGGAGAAGGAATGTTGGCAGGTGTAGCTTGTTAAACCTTAGAGCACAATCCTAGGGATGTTAAACCTTAGAGCACAATCCTAGCAAGTTCCATTATGTTCAGTGGGGCTTGCTTCTGAGTAGACATGCCTAGGATTGTGCTCTAAGGTTTAACAAGCTACACCTACCCACATTCCTTCTCCTAAAGGTCTAGCACTCTGTCCTGGTTGGTGATCTGCTAAGCCTACTTATGGCTGTGTTTGAGAGACGGATCAGTACTGGAAGGAAGAAGTTTGGGAAATATGTATGGCCCAGTTCAGACACTTCCTGGCCTGGTGAGAGTCATTGCATGGTGGAGGACTTCATGGAGAAAAAGACCATCACAGGTTACAAGTCATAAGCCACCTCCTGGCTTTAGAAGTAGGTTTTCTCTGTGCCAGGTGCAAGGGACTGACAACAGGAAATGGGTTATCTTGTTGGCTGTGTGCTCCCTGAGGCATCTGATGGGGCCACTGTGAGATACAGGAAGCTGGACTAGATGGGACTTTGGCCTGATCTAGCAAGGCTCTTCTTATGTTCTTATGTTCTAAGGATGCAATAAAATATCAGGAAGGGGTAAAATGCAAAGTGGAAATGAAATCGGTGAAATAAAAATCGGTATCAGTATCGATACAGCATGAAGCAGACATGGACGCTTTTTGACAAGCCAAGTCTTGGCTGGGTGTCTGAAGGTAGAAAGCAAGAGGGCAACAAGTGTGTATGGGGAAAGATGGTCCTTTTAATACGCTAGTTTTAAATGTTGGAATTGAGCTTGAGCGTTTTGTACATCTCAATGTGCCAGGTGCAAGGGAGTGGCGACAGGATACAGGAATTATCTTGTTGGTTGTGTGCTCTCGGAGGCATCTGGTGGGGCCACTGTGTGATACAGGAAGCTGGACTAGAGGGGCCTTCCGCCTGATCCAGCAGGGCTCTTATGTTCTTATGACCTGGCTTCAATCCTTGCAAAACCCAGCGTGTAATTCACCTGTGGAACTCCTTGCCACAGGATGTGGTGATGGCACCTGGCCTAGATGCCTTTAAAAGGGGTTTGGATAGATTCATGGAGGAAAAGACCATCACAGGTTACAAGCCATAAGCAACCTCCTGGTTTTAGAAGTGGGTTTTCTCTGTGCCAGGTACAATGGAGTGGCAGCAGGAAACAGGAATTATCTTGTTGGCTGTGTGCTCCCTGAGGCATCTGGTGGGGCCACTGTGAGATACAGGAAGCTGGACTAGAGGGGCCTTCCGCCTGATCCAGCTGGGCTGTTCCTATGCAAGGGAACTATATGGAGTATAGGAGTATAAGGAGTCCTTCACAGAACTCATTCCCAGACTAGTATTGTCCCAGCAAAATTGGGAGAGCCAATGCTGGCACGGAAGATGCCATAATAGAGGACTATTATTGTGCTACTGTCGGGACATAGCTCATCATAACACATGAACTGCAATGCTGCAATTTTCTTTGCAGGGGACGCAGTGGCTTAGTGGTTAGGATGCTGAACTGCAGACTGGAAGGTCAGTAGGACAGCAGTTCGAGACCCGAGTGCCGTGTGACGGAGTGAGCTCCCGTCTCCTGTCCGAGCTCCTGCCAACCTCGCAGTTCGAAAGCAAGACATTGCAAGTAGATAAATAGGTACCAACCTAGCAGTTCAAAAGCAAGACATTGCAAGTAGATAAATAGGTGCCAACCTAGCAGTTCAAAAGCAAGACATTGCAAGTAGATAAATAGGCACTGCTGCAGTGGAAGGCGTTCCGTTAGTCATGCCGGCCACATGACCACGGAAGTGTCTTCGAACAGCACTGGCTCTACAGCCTTAGAAATGGAGATGAGTACCGCATCCTAGAGTTGGACACGACTGGCTTTCGAGCAGGGGAGACCTTTACCTTTTACCTTAATTGTCTTTGCAGAAAAGCATGCATTTAAACGCATGCTTGCAATGTATGTATTTTTGCACTAGCTGTTTGGGTAGACACTATGTGAAAATACTTTTGCTGGGGCTTACTTCCAAGTAAATACGAGTACGATCAGGCTGAGAAATGTATAACTCTATGCTATGGATGTCAAAGATTAATGCCTCTCATATGAACAAGTCTCTTTCCCCTTCTAGTCCTTAATGTTCTCATTTTAATTAACCAAAATTAAAGTCATTCCTCTTGGCTTCTTAACAGCATGCTGAATAAACCAGGAAAAGAGAGACAGTCGCATTTTGGGATCTCAGTGCAGTTCAGAAGTGACGACGGAGGATTTCATCCTTCTTGGGCTTATAGGAGATAAGTGATGAGTGAATGATGGGTGGCCCTCATTAGGGACGAAGCAAAACATATGGCTATAGACTGCAGTGTGACTTAGCAGTAAGACCCCCTCTGAGCTTATGAGATTGCTTCTCACACAGAGCTGTGTAAGGGAACAGGGTTTTTTTGTTCTTAAAGAAATACATACGTACTTCAGTAGAACTACTCTTGATTTGTGGTGGTGTACGAACTGTGGTGCTGGAGAAGACTCCTGAGAGTCCCTTGGACTGCTAGGAGATCAAATCAGTCAATCCTAAATGAAATCAACCCTGACTGTTCCCTGGAAGGACAGGTACTGAGGCTGAAACTCAGATATTTTGGCCACCTAATGCGAAGAGAGGACTCTCTGGAGAAGACTCTGATGCTGGGAAAGATTGAAGGCAAAAGGAGAAGGGGAAAGCAAAGGATGAGATGTTGCAACGAACATGAACATGAGCGAACTCAGGAAGATAGTGGAGGACAGGAAGGCCTGGCGGGATGTGGTTCATGGGATCACGAAGGATCGGACACAACTTAACGACTGAACAAGAACAAACATGTCTCGAAAAAAAACAGAAAATCAAAGCATGAAATGAAGAATCAATTCGACTCATGTGCAATGCTCACATGAAATAGTACAGAATGCACGTGCCCTGCTGTATCTACCTTGGCTCAAACAATCGCCTAGATATGCGAGTACAGAAAAACAGCTGAAGTCGCAGTCCTGTTTGCACTTCCTTGGGGAGCGAGCCTCACTGAATACAGTAGGATGTATGATTGACAGCGTAATCCTATGCATGTCTACTCAGAAGTAAGTCCCATTGTGTTTAGTGATTGCTTACTCCCAGGAAAGTGTGCATAGGATTGCAGCCTAAGGCTGTGATCTTGAAAAGAGGAACTTGAAAAGGATGTATGGTATGGAGAGAGAGAGAGAGAGGGTTTCCTCCCTCTCAACGTTAGAACTGGAACTGGAACTGATTGGCAGGAGATTTAGGATGGACAAAGGAGACATGTCTTCACCCAGCGCATAATTAGTCTATGGAATTTATTGCCACAAGACTTGGTGATGGCTTTACAAGGGGATTAGGCAACTTCAGGGAGGACAGCCTATCAGTGGCTACTAGGCATGATGGCTATGTACTCCCTCCAGGGTGAGTAGTGGTATGTCTTTGAACACCAGTTGTAATGGGGGGGGAATGGGGGAGAAAAGTATACATTTCTCTCCTGTTTATGGGCTAAGATGACTTTTTCCCATATAAGGCATAATTAATGTATGAATTTCATGACCACAGTGGGGAACAGCCACTAGTTCAGAAAGCCTTCAAAGGGTAGGCTGACTAGATGTCCAACCGGGACAGAGTGCTAGACCTTTAGGAGAAGGAATGTGGGCAGATGTAGCTTGTTAAGCCTTACAGCATAATCCTGGCATGTCTACAATGGGTCTTGCTTCTGAGTAGACATGCCTAGGATTGTGCTGTAAGGTTTAACAAACTGCACCTGCCCACATTCCTTCTCCTAAAGGTCTAGCACTCTGTCCCGGTTGGACATCTGGTAAGCCTATCAAAGGGGCTTCGAGAAATCCATTGAGGTTGGTCTTCAGTGGCTTCTAGACAGGATGAGTAATGGAACCTCCATGTTCTGGCTGTATTTCACTGGAAAAAAACAGTGACAAAGGGCTGTCACCTTGAAGCCCTGTTTGAGGACTTTGCAGGATCATCTGGTTGGCAACTGTATGGAACAGGATGCTGGGCTAGAAAGTCCTTTGCTCTGATCGAGCAGAACTGCTCCTCTGTTAAGAGTCCAAGAGCTCAGCCAGTCTGACAATGCGCAGTTGCGCTGACAATGCACACTTACGCTTCCTTCTATCAGGATATTCAAATCTCTCTTTTTTTTCATTCTCAAAGTTCTGTAAGTTTTCAAGGGAAAAAGTGAGCGTGCCGAAAAAAAAAGTTCTGTTCATCAAGGTCACTTCTCTTTCCCTCCCCCTGCAGCCTGGAGCTCCCATCGGTAGGTGCGATCTTGTGAATTTTCACCCATCATCTGACGCCTGTGTCAGCTTGCCTTATATTTTTAAGATCGACTTGGAAGTGCAAGCAGACCGTCGCTTGCTCTTTTAGCACTTCCAGGTGCAGCTGAAGGTGCGTCTTAGCACATTCCTAATTTGTCAGAAGGGGAAACTGCTTCTTTCGTCCCCCTCCCTGGTTTGCTATTTCCTTCCAAAGGTGCAATTATATTTCATCACTGAATCACCGGGAGTTGAGCTAGTGTCTTTGAGTGTGTGTGTGTGTGTGTGTGTGTGTGTGTGTGTGTGTGTGTGTGTGTGTGTGTGTGTGTGTGTTTTCCTTCCTGCTCTGAGGCTTTCGTCATTGCTTGAATTTGGATGGATTCAAACACAGTGGGATTGATACCTCGATAACCAAAAGCGCATTAAAGCAACTACGTCCCTCTCTCCGCCAACACAAATAAATAAAGTCCACCCAGCTTTCTGGATTTCGTTTCCCTCTGAATAAATGCTTTCAAAGTCATTAGCACAGACCGATGCAATAGCAGACACACACACACACACACACACACACACACACACACACACACACACACACACACACACACACACACACACACACACACACACACACCACAATGTGAAGTTTTGCAACAATAAATGAGACAGTGAGAGGTGGTCAAAAATGCCTCATTTGATCTGTCGGGCGGCAGTTGCCATTTACGATGATGCAGAGAACTGTGTTTCAACTGAGTATCTCCCAGGTCTGAATTTTACACTCTGAGCTGATAGCTTAGAAGGAAACATTGCCGCAGTCCCATGCCTGCACGGTCTCTAAGAGAGAGAAACTCCACAGAGCTGTTTTCTTGCAGTCTTCATTTGAAGAAAAAACGGTGACAGGAGAATAAGTACGCCTGCCTTAGCAAAGCCTGCAAAACCTGTGCAGGTAGGTGCCAAGGCTAGACCATCTTGGACTTCGATCTCCCATCTTGACCTACCTATTCGTTGAGATCTGCTTCAGAAGCTCTGCTTCAGGCTCCGTTGTTGCTGGAGGTGAGGCAAAAGGTTTTTCAAAGTAGGGCCTTTTTTAGTGTGGCACCAACGCTTTGAAAGGTCATCCTTGGGAAAGGAAGATCTGCTCTGTCATTCCTACTCTTCCAATAGCTGGTTAATGAAATCTGAATTAAATTCGGAGGAGAAATCCGATGGCCAAAGAAAAGGTGGTATATAAATACTGGATTATTATTATTATTATTATTATTATTATTATTATTATTATTATTATTTTATATTTGTATAATAATAATATCTCGGAGCTTATTCAAGGGCCCCTAACTTGCTATTTTGAGATAGGGGGTGGCTGTGGCCGTTGCTTAGATTTTATTTTTCTACTTGTGTATTTGTTTTTTTAGTGTTGCTTTATTTTTCTACCTGATATTGCGAGCTGCCCTTGAAGTGGTTTGGCTTCCAAGGGAAAGGTGGACCAGACTGCCTTCCTAAGGATAGAGTGTGTGTCTTGATTTATTGCACTAGCTACATTCTCATCAATTGTCCTGGGTGTGTGTGTGTGCGGGGGGGGGGGAGACTGAGAAAGCTCTGGTTACAGGGATGTGTAGAAACCTAGTGAGACATTTCACTTGTCTTTTGACAAGTGAAATTTGTTCAGCTTCCCTGGAAACTTTTCAGATGTTTTGCTTCGGGAGGAACTTGAAATTTGCTTACAATTTGGCTTTGTGTGAAACATTGATTCCAGCTCGGGGCTATGTAGAAACCACCTAAGAAATGTTGATATAGCAGCTAGTTTGGCTTCTTTTGAACGTTGTCTGGTGTTTCTCCTGAAATTTGCTTTGAATTTCACGTTTTCAAAATGTAGGTGCTAACCCTCATTTTAACGGTGGGATCCAGAAAACAGAACTGGCAGTTGCCATGCGCTGTTCCGTGAGCATGAATGTGTTCCACGTCAGAAAGGAAGGAAAACAAAAATATCGACACTAACGAAACTGAACTTCCCTCAAGATTTCTGTCTTTGGGGAGCGCTTGATAAAACGTGAAGAGGAAATCATTAGTTTTGTGCTATTTACTTTGAATTAAGATTCTTTCTGGTTGGCTGCAGCAAGGCTTGTTCTGGGAGCATGTAAAACATGACTGACAAGGGCGGAGATTGCTGCAACAGGTGGACAATCAATTGCTCATTAGCATTTGCACCAGAAAGAAAAATGACGCCTCGGCTATTTAAGATAAAGCGCCTTAATATTCTCACAGAAGCAAAACAGGTGTTAAATTACTTCTGGTTTAGCATCCCATGCTGTGTTGTAAACGGAGCCCATACTTCATTCAGACTTATGAATATTCATAATTGGGAAGGGGAAAAAAAGTTGCTTCAATCTTATCTTTCATTACTGTTTACCTCTGGTGGCCTTCTTTTCATTTTGTGTGTATGTGTGCGCACACACATGCGTGCTATTGTGGTGGGTTTTGTTTGGACCATTTTACTTGCACCTCCTCCCAAGATTAAAGCGGATGGCTTTAGCTAAAACTAGTGGGAACATTTTCAGGATGGAGGTAGTGGAGTCGGGGCCCAGTAGATGTGACTTAGGAGGTTCATCATTTGAACTCCCAGTATCTTTTTCTTTTTCAAAAAGCAGCTGGGGAGGGGGATTGATTTGGACAAAAAAAAAAAAAAATTCCACACGAAAAAAATTATTTTCAGTAATAGTCATGACATGAAATGAATCATAATAATAATGGCCAGAAAATAAATGCTGCATAAGGCAATTGTGTTTTCCAGTTCTGGCTATTTGGCTATAACTTTTGATAGTACACAAATTGACACTAGTGGTGTCACCCCCCCCCCCCAGAAGCCTGACAACCCCTCCCCCAGCTATGCCACTGCTCTATGGTTAATAGGAGCTTCAGGAGATGATATAAATTGGGGGACCCAACTTATATCATCTCCTGAAGCTCCTATTAGCCATAGAGAGGAAATTTTTATGAGCACATGGGTGGGTGGGAGGGGGCTATGTATTCCTCTCCACAGCCAAAAGCAGATTCTGGGAGGGGAAGTTTGAATCAGGGCCTGATAGGCTTACCAGATCTCCAACCAGGACAGAGTGTGAGACCTTTAGGAGAAAGAATGTGGGCAGGTGTAGCTTGTTAAACCTTAGAGCACAATCCTAGGCATCCATGGGGCTTGCTTCTGAATAGACATTCCTAGGATTGTGCTCTAAGGTTTAACAAGCTACACCTGCCCACATTCCTTCTCCTAAAGGTCTAGCACTCTGTCCCGGTTTGGAGATCTGGTAAGCCTACGTAAAGCTTTTTCTCCAGTATCGTGGCCACAATCCAAATTGAAGTAGAGCAATTCCATGGGAGAGAGGGCAGTTTGCCAAAGGCCCTCTACAGCTGGTGTTTTAGATGCTTAATACGATCTATACAAAATTTCCGGGCCAAGTTAAATCTACATCTGATTGCACAGAAGAGGATTTACAAAGAAGTTCCATCCTGCTCCTTTGTGTCCTTCTGCTCTAACCATCGGAGAAATCATGACCGTGAGTTGCTGATCCCAGTCTGGTTTAGCTATTTCTTCTGACATGTCATCGGGTCCTGTATTGTCCGTACGCTGAAGCATACCCTACCACAAGGACTAGAAACTTTGTGTTTTGCATTCGCTGCTCCACCCAGCACTTTCCCTGTACTTTCCTGCTTATTACGGGCTCCCTTCCATGAAACGTGTGGCTTCTATGCAGCGGCGTTTGATGCCAAGGCTTCGCTGAGTAATGGGAACTGCTGGGGGGACATTTGGTTTGCTGTCGATGTGGCGAGGTCCCCTGCTGCTTCTCCTGGAGCCGACCGGCTGTTTCAAGTGCCAAGGGCTTGTTAGTAAGACACTATCTATCTGAAATGACGGGAGTGCCGGCGTTGTTGAACAAGTGCGGATGTGGCTAATCCATTTTATATAATTACCCTTTGCATTTTGCAGGAAAAAACCAGATCTTAAAGCAGCCGTCGCGGCTGAACAGCCTCGTCCTAGGAGCTGCTGCTCTGGCAGGAGGGTTGTTGCATTGCGGAGATTTTGCATATCTCTGAGGCTCACCGGCATCCTCAGTTGACCCAAGACATCATGCTAGTTAGATCAGGGGTTCTCAACCAGTGGTACTAGTACTTTGGCCGACTGCTGGTGATACTCAGACTGCCAGACCACTGGAACCTTGTTCCAATGCAGTACTTTTGGCAGTGTGTTTTTGCTGCTGAGAGGCTCCTGCCTTTGGCCGAGCCTCTCAGGAATGCTGAGAAGGGCCCTCCCAGTTTCCCAGAGCCTCCTACCTGCATTTTCTGGCCTCTGAAAACCCAGAAGTAACGGGCGATGATGTCATCTCCAGTCACTTCCGGTGGTACGCAGCAGGAGAGGGGTGCCAGAGGTGGTACTTGACCAGGAAGGGGTTGAGAACACTGCCACTTACTCAGTGTGCCAGCTGCAGAATTCTTTCTCCCACTGAAGCTTCTGCAGCTCGTCAGCAGCGTGTCGACAGCTCTCGACGGGTCTCGAACTGCCATCCTCAGATCTTCAGGCATATGAGGCGGCCGCTCGACCGACTGAGCCAGACCCCCTGCTCCTATCATATCATCATGATACCTATCATTCCTATCATAATGATGGATGTTTTCCTAGTTCAAGATATGGGGCACATCTCTTAATAATCTACCCCAGCAGCCCCCTTCCCCCAAAAGGCACATCCTTGAGACCACCCCTGTGCTCAATGCCATGGATACTTGTAGCCAAGAGAGTTGCTTTGTCACCTCTTCTGTCCTATCTCAGCTGCCTAAGTAGGTCACACTATGAACCTTAGGAGGGGGCTTTGTCGAGGACCCCAGGAAAATCTAGTGCTGGTCCTTTATTACCGTGGATAGAGGACCGCAAGGCCATGCTCATCTGTTCATTCTAACTTTGCATGTTTTTGTGTGTCTCTCGCCTTGTGCAACAATCCTTGGAACCAACGACAAGCTGCAGTGCAGCCTACAAGTTAAGCATAATCTCCACAGCTGCCATCCTGCCTTGGCACCACTGCCAACTCTCATCCTTCCATTCTCCTGCTTGTTGAATGTTTGGCATTGTTCAGATGTAGTAATTTATGTAAGTCCAACAGCAAATCACGCTTCTGTTCGGTTGGCATCTCTTCCACCCAGCTTCCCTTTGGCCTCATTGATTTGTCTGTTTAAAGCTACGTTGGGATTTTGATATTAATATTTTATTGGTGTTTTTGAAAGCTTTACAAGAAGTCATAACAACCCGCAAAGACCCTTATAATCTGTTACTGTAAAGCATCATAACGGCATTATCTGCCACCGCATGGGATATTGGCTAGCATCACCCGCAACGTCCTAAATCCATTGTAAAATTCCTGAGGCTCATAACACAGAAGCCAGGTCTAAAGATTCAGAGAGGAGGCTTTAGCACCCAAAGGAGCTCTACATCCTTCTGTGTGTCACATATCATGACACAGAAATACAGGTTGATCATCTCTTATCCAAAATGCTTGGGATCAGAAGTATTTCGGAATTTGGAGTGTTTTGGATTTTTGGAATACTATATTCCCGGGGGGGGGGGGGAATGCACTGCCTCTCGCTCTGCAATTTATTCCTACCTTACATTGCAAAAGAAAAACTTTACTTTGGACACCAAGAGATGTAGATCAGAGGTTCTCAACCTCTTCCCAGCTGAGTACCACCTCTGTTGAGTGCTACCAGAAGTGACTGGCAATGACATCATCATCAGTTACTTTCAGGTTTTCGGAGGCCAGAAAACACAGGTAGGAGGCTCTGGGCAGGTGGGAGGGCCCTTCTCAGCATTCCTGAGAGGCTCGACCAAAGGTAGGAACCTCTTGGGACCGAAAACGTGCTGCCGAAAGCTCCGCGTCGGAGCGGGATTCGAGTGGTCCAGCAGTCCGAGTACCACTGGAGGTACTAGTACGACTGGTTGAGAACCGTGCTGTAAGTTTCTTTCTTACACTGAAGAAAACTTGGGCAGGGGAAAACAGGAGTAGATTGATATGTGAAAGGATTTGAGAACTCAATTTGGGTCCTGAGGTTGGACATTTCCTCAAAGGTACCAATTCTGTGTGTCTTCCAGGGTTAGTTCCTCCAGGTTTCAGCACACTGGCTTCCATAGACCTCTGTCCTAGCTGGGTGAACCCCAAGTGACCTGCTCTACCGCCACTGCATCAAGGCAATATGCACAGAGTTGGTTTAGGTATCGGCAGTAGCCCCTTCTGAGTAGGCTTACCAGAACTCCAACCGGGACAGAGTGCTAGACCTTTAGGAGAAGGAATGTAGGCAGGTGTAGCTTGTTAAACCTTAGAGCACAATCCTAGGCATGTCTATTCAGAAGCAAGCCCCATGGCTGCCTAGGATTGTGCTCTAAGGTTTAACAAGCTGCACCTGCCCACATACATAGCCTACTTCTGAGGGCCTTCCTGGGCCCCTTCTTGGGCCCTTGGCATGAGGCTGACTCCTGATTCTGGCTCTGATATCCACAGGACCTCCGGGTCAACAGCCAAATCCCCAAGCCTGAGATCCATCCGCTCTTGACCTACAGAACTCGAGAAAACAGAAAGCTTTCTGTGTGTCCGCAGTCCGAGGAAAATGGAGACACACAACAAAAACAAAACTGGCATTCATCATGAATGGCAGCTTTTAAAGAAATTCTAATTTAAAAAATAGAAAGAGGGGAAGAGGAGAGAAAGAGAAGGGAAGTGAGCGGCGTCCGTCTTGGCAAAATAAGTTCTAGGCGAGAATGAAGGGAGACTCAAATGGCAGAGACATGCGCTCAAGAAAAGGTGACAGCAATTAGTTTGTATTCCATCTGGACAACCTGAAAGTGTCAGGAAGGTGATGTCCTTCAATATTAATGGTAAGAAAATACCATAAATGTATTCAGGCTGTCATGGATTCCTGCGCCCAAGATAGAAAGGCTTTGGAAAATGGTTTTGGGAATAGTTCATACATTCAGCTGCCAACCTACAATCTATTTCCTGCCTCTCTGTTTCCTTCTGGGCACTCGAAGGCAGATTCTTACATTATTTACAGCGGCAGAGTCTGGCTCCAGCAAATCCTGACTTTGGCATAATTGAGAGCAGAATTTGGCACCCTTTATGCAGAATAATGGGTTTAGGAATGTTTATCGCAGGCTATTGGCCTGGTTTACTGAACATTTATCATTTATTTAAAGTTGCCTGTTTAAAAGGGGAGTGGGAGCAAAATCGCTCATAGCTACGGTTTTGAGAAGAGGGTTGTCACGACACAATGCAAAGCAAAATGCGACTTCAAGTTAATTATTGAGCTGCGAAAAGGAGTGCCACCCATTCGTAGGTTTTATGGATTGTTTCTAACTAGGAAGGTCTGTCTGACATATGTAGGACATTTATTATGGATGGAGTTTGTCTGTATGTTTTGTGGTGTTGTGAAATAAAATCCCAGTGGACAACCTGACATCTGACCTGACCCATCTCTGACACATCTAGCCATACAGCCCACTAATCAAGTATTGGGACCTGACAGATGTGTGACAACCACCCCTTTTTTTTGCAACGTTAAAGAGGCAGCAAATGCGGGAAGATGTATTGGGTTCAAGTGGGTTAAATTTGGCTTAGCAGGTGGTCCCAAGTCATGCACCTAGGTAGCACCAAAAGGGAGTGCATTGACAAGTGCTTTCCCCCCCCCCCCAGACAAATAGCTAGCCTGCCCTCATTGTGGGACCCTTGTGATAATCTGAAATCAAGGGATTTTTTAAAAAATATAATTGAAGCCCTTTCCATATGATGCTAAGTCTGTCTTGGAAAACAGTGCAATGCTGATTGGCAGGCATCAACATAATGTAATGGGGAGCCATGCCCAATGGTCAAGGGAGCTGCGGGTCGAAAACATTTGGGAAACACTGCAATAAGCCCTTGGTGTCTTCCTTGTTTTACTCTGTGTGCACAGACAATGGTTGAACATCCCATCATTTTGCTTAGGTGAAAAGGTTCTAAAGTTAGGATAGAAAGGGGCTTTTCAGTACAACTTGTCAAACGGGCATTGGGTGCCTGCTTCCTGTCCTATTGTGGAGAGAAAGCATATCATGGAACAATAATGGTGCTCTCAATAATTGCTTGGTATTGAATGCAAATCTCAGTTTTTAAATGAACCAGGCCTCGTACCAGCATGAGTCTCCCTCAGGGAGCTGCCAGTACCCTGGCGGGACCCAACACTGACAACTCGCTTGGGGTAAGAGTGTCCCAGCTTCTATTTTTCCTACAATGCCCTTGATGTAACATCATCTCATGGCATTGTGCAGGGAAAAAATGGCAGTTGTCGGTGGGAGGGCAATTTCTTCTCACATGCCTTAGGACAATGATTATAAATATGAACTACATTTGCAGAATCCATTGTTTGTAAGCCTACTTACAGTCAATTTCCTGGATAAACGCTCTCTCCAGCCTTTGAAGACTGTTCAGAAACTGCAATTAGGGCAGAATGCCGCTGCCTATTGGTTCAACTCAGTCTGGCTGTTGCTTCGGAGGCTACACTGGCTCCGGTTTGTTTCCGGGTACAATTCCAAGGTGCTAGTTTTTTTCCCCCACATTTTTATACCACCCTTCTTCCAAGGAGCTCAGAGTGGTGTGAGTGGTGTACATATTTCCTCCCCTCCTTTTGTCCTCACAACAACCCTGTGAGGTAGGTGGGGCTGAGAGATAGTGACTGGCCCAAGGTCACCCAGGAAGCTTTGTGGCTGAGCGGGGATTTGAACTTGGATCTTCCAGGTCTAAGTCCGACTCCCAAACCACTACACCATCCTGGTTTTATGACCCTTTGCGGCTCAGGACCAGGGTATTTGAGGGACCACCTCCTTCCATACAATCTGTCCCATCCTCTGAGGTCATCAGAGGGGGCCCTCTTAACCATGCCACCATTGACAGAAGTGAGGGGGATGACAGCAAGGAATAGAGCCTTCTCAGTGGTGGTGCCCCGATTGTGGAACTTCCTCCCCTTGAAATTAAGAACTGCTCCCTCTTTGGAGATCTTTTGGTGGAGCCTTGAGGCCATTCTGTTTAGGATGGCGTTTGACGGCTGACATGATGGGCTGGCGTTTTTTAAGTGAATGTAATTTTAATTGTTTAATTCTATGCGATCTTCAGGGTGTCTTTTTTTAAATGTTATGTTATGTTTTTTTAAATCTGTAAGCCGTCTTGAGTGCCCTTACTAGGAGAAAGGCAGGGTACATATTCATTAAATAATTACATTCTAGGAATGAATGAATACACATTCATTAAATAAATACACTCTAGGAATCCGCCACATGAACTCATCCTACACAAGCTAGATTCTAACATGCATTGATCTTATTTGAATTTTATGAACTGGCATGGACATTCTGGGATGTCTGAAGTGGGACTGGGTTGTAAAGTGGGCACGAGGGTTGGTAGATTGTTGCTCCCATCCATGCATCTGTCGGGATTTGGGAGGCATCATGCAATCTAGCCCTGAGTTTGACTTGAATTCATTCCACTTTATTATTATTGTTGTTGTCGTTGTTGTTATTGTTGTTACTGTTATTGCTGTTGTTGTTGTTGTTTTTAGTTTTGAACGAAAACTTTCATGACCTGTGATTATCTGACAAGATTTACAAAATACGGGTGAAGATGCCATGTAAATTTATTACTACTAGGCTTCACAGAATTAAAACGATATCCAGTACTGGCAAAGAAAGTCCCGTAAACCCGGTATCCGTTTGTCAGGCAAAATATACGATTAAAATCCAACGTGAAAAAGTAGACAAGCCAACGTTTCGGTCCACTCTTGGACCATTTTCAGAGGCACAATCCGAAGATCGATGATGGAAACCTGGAGAACCGGAACCCTTCAGTTTAAACTCATCACAGCGCGGGAAAGACCAAAGTTAATTATAACCAGAAGCTGAGGACGCGCTGACCGCAATTAACCCCCGGCGCTGTTCGTCTTTTTTCCTGTCTCTTGCGCGCTCCGCTTGGAAGGATCTATGTTGTTGTTGTTGTTGTTGTTAACAGTATTTATATACTGCTTTTCAACAACAAGTTCACAAAGTGGTTTACAGACAAAATCAAATGATTAAATGGCTCCCTGTCCCAAAAGGGCTCACAATCTAAAATTCCACTCCATTCCACTCCATTCCGCTCGATTCCACTATTCCACTCCAGAAAACAAGTCATTTCTGTTGTAAGGAAAAATAAAATACTCCTTTAAATCCATGAAGGGGAAGCGAACAAAAGGCTCTGTTTCACAATCCTACCGGGGGTTTGATGCAAGGCCTTGTTCACAAACAAATTAAAATGCATGGAATCTTTGGAGTCCAGAATGAGTTCAAAATGGTGTTGGGAGGATAAAACAACCCGGGCAGGCCCATTAGCAAGCTATCCACATTAATGACCTGGAGGCAAATCTGAGCTGCCAACGCAACTGCTGGAGGAATTTGCAAACCAGCCAGATGCCTTTGCTTGGAAGCATCTCCCACAGCTTGACATCTGAAGCCTCTGATTGTCATCCAAAGGCAGCTCACTTGACGGAGCGATGGAAATGGCTCTAGAACTGAGCGTTGTGTTATAGGAAACATATGCAGGGAGTGTACTGAATAGCTAATGGACTGATAGAGTTAAAAAGAAAACAGGAATAGGCTCTTTGGGCTGCTGCCTGCAATCCCCACCCTTTACGTACCTTACCTTGCCTAGCAATGGTGCAGAATGGCACAAAATCACAGTCGGGTGACAAGGAAGACAATAGGGTCATCTAGCTCAGAGGTTCAACCTGCGGTATGCGGACCACAGAATGGTGGTAGGCAGGCAGCCGACAACCAAGATGCACCACGCAGCACTGCATCCCAGCCTGAAAAATGGCGCTTCGAGCTCTGCTGAGCTGGCAGAGCTGTAGTGTGCAGGCAGCAAGCACTAGGGATAGCCCTTCCGTCCTGCCCTGCGTCTTACCTGGCCTTTTCTGACCTTTTCAGAGCTCCGGCCGGCCACGAACCCCAACGAAAGTGCCGATGACGTGCTTACTTCCAGTGGTACGCAGCCAGCCCAGAGGCCCATGTAGGTGGTATATGGGCCAAAATGGTTGATACACTGGTGTCGCTCGAGGTGGGGCAGAACAGTAAGTTCCGCACTGTGCTAACCTCCATTTACTCCCTGGCACAAGGCGGCACTCACCGTCGGAGCCATTCAGTGCGGTGAAGGTAAGGCGCAAGGAGCTGGGACAGGAGACGGGAGCTCACTCCGTCACACAGCACTCGGGTCTTGAACTGCTGTCTGTCCTACCCACCTTCCAGTCTGCAGTTCAGCGTCTTAACCACTAAGCCATCGTAACCCCACTACTTGAGCTACAGCTGCATATTTTATTTATTTATTTATTTATTTTATTTTCACATTTTTATACCGCCCTTCCTTCAAGGAGCTCAGAGTGGCGTACATATTTCCTCCCCTCCTTTTTGTCCTCACAACAACCCTGTGAGGTAGGTGGGGCTGAGAGATAGTGACTGGCCCAAGGTCACCCAGGAAGCTTCGTGGCTGAGCGGGGATTTGAACCTGGATCTTCCAGGTCTAAGTCCGACTCCCAAACCACTACACCATCCTGGCTAACATCTACTGTATAACATCTACATCTTCTGACCAGTGCCTCCAATTGCACAGAGAGCAAGGATTGGCTCTAGTTTGGAGGCAACACTGCTGGTTGAGAGACCGAATCTGAAAAAGGGGTGTTAAGTGGAGCATTATACGTCTACCTTTTGCACATACACAGAAGAACTCCCATGCGTCCTTCAGCAACCCCCAGCTTTCTTCTCAACGCTAATGCCTCTCATGGCGGGCGCCACGTGAAAAGCCACCCTTACAAAACTGATAACGCTTTAACAAAATGTGTTTAATAAAATATTATTTGGCATCCAGCGAGGCCCTCCAGACTGCCTCGTTAACATGTTTACATTAATACTCAGCATTTCTAACACGAACGGAGTGCAGCTCGTGCGTCTTAATTGCAACACTGAAGACTTTGGAGTATATTTTCCTGTCACCGTATAGGGACTAACATGTGGCCATAAGCTCCTGTTACGGCTGAATATATTCATGGCTGTTCAATGATTCATTCATTCGCTAATGAAGCCTTTATGTGTTTGAAATTATGATGCAGTAGTGGGCATAACTCTAATTAATGCCTGTAGAAACTGTTAAGAGGCTGGCAGGGAAGAATGTTTTCTGGTGATCCTTCAAATAATGCTCATATACGACCCTATCAGATCTTAATTTTGTGGAATGATGTTGATTATTATTATTTATTTATTTAATTTAGTTGTCTCTGAGGAGTTCAGACCAGCTAACGTAAGCTCCCCAGATGCCCCCTTCCAGACCTGCTTAGCTTTAGCAATATAACTGCATTGTTTGCTTTGGAAGCATTTTCTGGGGGACAGTTGAAGAGAATTAAACTCCAGTTCACTGGTACATAACCCCTGCTAACTGGGCAGAGAGCAGAGGGGGTGGTGCATCAGGGGAGAGCAGGTGGATAGGTTGGAGAATGAGGAGGTGTTGACCAAAGCATCCATTCAAGGCCAACATCTCTAGCAGGATTGAGGACCCCTAGCTTTGGCTACTATTAAAACTAGCTCACTCATTGCTCACTCGAGGCCAGGTCATCATTACCCACTTCTGGACCTTGACCCACCTGTTGAAGACTTCTGATGTAAGGCCTTCAAGGTCAACATTTTGAATTGACCCAGAATCTCATTAGGAGCCAATGTAGCTGTTGAAAAATTAGTGAGGTATGCTACAAACAGCTTACGCTGATCAACAATCTGGCAGCCCCATTTTGTACTAATTGAAGGATATGATTAGAGTGCCAGATAGAATAGAATTATGAGCTTCAGTGTGTCTATTAATCGATACCGGTAAGTCATAAATGGTCCACGGAGAACGTTCTTCAAGCCCTTTGTTGATTCAATAAGCCGAGCTGTTTTTGAAAGGCTCCGGCATAAGTCTTCTTCGAAAGCAATAAAAGCAACTTGAGGCCTAATTTATGAAAATCAAATACAGCAGAAAAAATATGAAAAATCTAGTTATCACTGTTGATTAAAAAGAGTGTGGAGAATTTATGGCGATCGAACGGAACAACAAGCCGACTGCTCAGTGAGAAGTCTTGAAATATATAGCAGATATTGTCACTTAGAGGAACCAATTAAGACAGGCTAAAACAAAGACTCTTGTCAACACATGGATCTCGAAGAAAATGTAGTAATGTGTCTTCCCCAACCCACAACACCACAACAGAGTGTATGTTCTAGTTTATACTGTGAAAAGGCACTGAGGCTATCTCTTGATGTTGATGAGGGTTTGATCACCCAAGCAAAAACTGGCCCACAGTTAGATTTATGCAAAATGTTCTGTGGAAATATTGCTAGACTTATCAAAATGCTCAATGACAGAGCATGCAGAAGACTCATAGCCGGCCCATCCATGAGACCAACTGAAGCGGTCGCCTCAGGCAGCAGTTTGGTGGAGGGGCACTCTTCTCCACCCTCCTACTTGCCTCCACTGGCCCTCCTTCCATTCCCTGGACTGGAAATGGAAGAGGGGGACAGAGAGGAGGAGGAAATGTGAAGGAGAGGGGAAAGCCGAGCTAGAACAATGGAGAGTGGGAGGAGCAAAGGCTGGCAAATCATCATGTGGGCGGGGCAGCATTTGGCAGGCCGCTTCAGGCATTGGGAGGTCTTGGACTGGCTCTGAGAAGGTCCCAGGTGCAATCTTCCACATAAGGTCCCAGTTGCAGTGGCCTAGCATCTCCAGATACGGCTGGAAAAGAACCCTGATTTTAAACCCTGCAGTGGGAAGATGACACACAAGTTCCTTGGCCAATGGTTGCATCCTCTGGAGGGTCCTGCAGGACCTTCAGTGAAAACACAGGTGATGGAAAAGATCAAATAACTAATTGCTTCAAGCACGGAGGCTAATAAAAAATCAGATAGTTGCTAATAATTGCCTGCAAAGAGCTGAACTTCTGCAGTTTGCAAGATAGCTGCTAATTGCCCTGCAAACAAGCTTGTGTAAATATAGGGAAATAAATATTTGATCATCTTTTTTCTGATTGTTTCCTCCCCCCCCCCCAGTCTGTCAATGACAGGTAGTAAGGGCAAATGAAGACTGGATCACGTAACGAAGCCCCTCAAGCCTTGAGGCAATTCGTTAGGGCTGCCTCATTATGAGAAATGGATTGAGGGTTTTTTTTTGCAAATAAATAAAATATTGCTTGTAAATAAATAAAATACTTCTTTCCAGGTCACCTTTTTCTTTAAGTCTCATAAAGCTAGGTGGGTCCTGATAGAGTGTCATTTTTAAAAAATGGGTCTTGGTGCTGAAAGATTTGGGGACCACTGTCTTAGGTGTTTAACAAATCCTTGAACCAATGGATCTGACTCAGTGGAAGACAACATCTTCTGTCCTCTCAAATCTGACGGATCACCTTCTCCGACATGGGCCTGCAAAAGAAAATATTTCTTTACCCAGCATGTAATTGGTTTGTGGAACTCCTTGCCACAGGAGGTGGTGATGGTACCTGGCCTGGATGCCTTTAAAAGGGGATTGGACAGATTTATGGAGGAAAAGTCCATCACAGCTTACAAGCCATGATGGGGATAAGCAACCTCCTGGTTGTAGGAGTAGGTTTTCTTTGTGCCAGGTGCAAGGGAGTGGCGACAGGATACAGGTTATCTTGTTGTCTGTGTGCTCCCTGAGGCATCTGGTGGGGCCACTGTGTGATACAGGAAGCTGGACTAGATGGGCCTTTGGCCTGATCCAGCAGGGCTCTTCTTATGTTCTTATGCCTAATCATTAAGATCTTCTGCGTAGACCTTACTCCAGATAGATCCACCTTTGGCTGTTAGGCATGTGACGACAGCTTGCTATGTTCCTCAAAAGATTAGTTGCTTTCTTCTTTTCTGTTTCTAAAGACACTTAAAAATAATACCATTGAGATGAGTGTTAACATGTTAATAAAATACCTCCTTTCATCCCGCTGAATTCAGCAGACGGAAAGCGAGGGCAGAAGACATGTTTGTTGTGTTATGTTACTTCAGGGCCAGGGAAATCATACAAAGAACGATGCCTAAGAGATCCTTTTGTAGTTAATATGAAAGGGAGCATCTGTCAGGGAAAAAAAAAATCATGTTCCCTAGCAGGACAGCAGTGGAAACGCCTTTTGACAATTCTAATCAAGGAGGGCTCTTGTTAGTATTCAAGATGGCCATGATGATAAATTATGCGAATAATTTGGGCTCTTTGTCGAGGCTTGGATAATATCTGCCTAAAACACATCAGTATCTGTGCAGACTTAATTACTGACTGAAGGACAAGATACGGAGGAACTGGAACTTCTCAGCGTATACTTTACGGGGGTGTGTGGAATAAGAGAAATGAATGCAGATGATGACATTCATTGGAGAAGTGAAAGCCAGACGGGATGTCTCTGTCACTTATCATCCACCTGGGGTCGCTGGTGACCCCAAAGCAACTTTATATACCAGACAAAGGGGGCCAAAAGAGAAAGTTTGCTAATCTTTGAAGGAAATAGAAAGAGTGCCCATGTTGGGATCCTGGGGAAAAAGCCCTACACCGGACTCTCCACATTGGTAGGCTTACCAGATCTCCAACCGGGACAGAGTGCTAGACCTTTAGGAGAAGGAATGTGGGCAGGTGTAGCTTGTTAATCCTTAGAGCACAATCCTAGGCAAGTCTACTCAGAAGCAAGTCTGAGTTCAGAAGCAAATCACTGAACACAATGGAACTTGCTAGGATTGTGCTCTAAGGTTTAACATGCCTAGGATTGCGCTCTAAGGATTAACAAGCTACACCTGTCCATATTCCTTCTCCTAAAGGTCTAGCACTCTGTCCCGGTTGGAGATCTGGTAAGCCTACACATTGGGCCCCTCTGCTTATCAGTGGCAATACATGGTGGGTGGCAGCTCATCCATGATAATGCCACATCAGAAGAGCCCTGCTGGATCAGGCCAAAGGCCCACCTAGTCCAGCTTCCTGTGTCTCACAGTGGCCCCACCAGATGCCTCAGGGAGTGCACAAGACAACACAACACCTGTATCCTGTTGCCACTCCCTTGCATCTGGCATTAAGTTGTCAGGGGTCAGTTGGTTTGGGCACCAAGAACCTATGTCCGCCAGGCCAGTATGTTCTGGCGGACATAGGTTCACAGGGCCATAGGTCAACAAGTGACGGTAGCTTTTAGTGATGGTAGCTTGTAGGGCTTTTGGCAGTGTCTTGTTGGGCACTTGTGCTTTTCCAGTGTACTTAAGCTTACCTTCATGGCTGAAAGCTTGCAAGATTTCTCAGCAGCCTACTGAGTTTAGGTTCCTACTAAGGAATCTTCTCATTTTGTTGCCTGCCATTTTGCTGAGTTTAGATTCCTACTAAAATTCCTACTACTGCTTGCCAGCTTACTGAGTTTAGATTCCTACTAAGGAATCTTCTCGTTTTGCTGCCTGCTGGGGATGGCAGATGCTGCCTGCCAAGGATGGCAGAGGGGGTGGCTACACACCTTATAGGCAGGCTTACCAGATCGTCGCCGGGACGGGAGCGGTCTACCCTTAAGGGGGCGGGGCGTGGGGGGGCCAGAACGCAATGCGTTCTGGCCCCCCCACGCCCCGCCCCCTTAAGGGTAGACCGCTCCCGTCCCGGCGACGATCTGGTAAGCCTGCTTATAGGCTACAATGCATGGCTGGTGGTTTGCATTCAGCCAGGTGAGTCATAGTCTACGCCTGCCCTGCGCCTTTTCACAATCCTGAGTTTATACTCGCTCATTACATATCACGACTGTATGACAGCAAGTCTTCCTTGTGTTTTAGTATTCTCCAACCGCACTGGCTTCTTTGAGCAGAAATTTATCTTGCAAGCTTTCAGCCATGAAGGTAAGCTTAAGTACACCTTTTATAACTGTAGGCATCTGTGAGTGAATTTTTCTTAAGGCAGACAGCGGTGCTTCACATCTTGTTTTCTCTGCTGTGGATCATTCGAGTGACCGTCCTGACAAGCCAAGATAGATGGGACACTGAGAAGTCCATGTTTTGCTCATAAGGACTTGCCGTCGGATGGCTTTCTGCCTCCGGAAAATAGACTTTTTATTTGAGGCCGTAGAATTTGCAGTCCAAAACACAGCACTTGCTTTTCGCTAGAAACATCATTGCAAAGGTAGCATTCAGTCCCAATCACCTTTGCATGTTTTATTTAGGAAGCTGATGCTCATTACAGAAATTATTGTCCTCAAAGACTCATCCAAGAACTTCTAAGAAGGCAGCCCTACTGCCTAATCCCAGATGAATGGAAGTTGGCTGGAATTACTCACTGATGAGGGAAGAGCACTCTGCACATGTTCAGAAGCTAAATCTTCATTTCTTTCCTTCACATGTTTCAGAGTTTCCGGAACTGATGTTCTTATACAAGTTTCTGAAACATGTGAAAACCCATGTAGCCAAAGACCATCTAATCCAGCATCTCATTTCCCACACTGGGTAACAGGAATCTCCCCATCACTTCACCCTAAAATGTTGGCTGGCAGTTCCAATGAGGGTTAACATGCAGTAACCCCCCCATTTTTACCCTTTCATTCATGAGGTGGTGAAAATAGGGAGGGGCACATTTCTGTGGGATTCCAGGGGGTGGCAGAGAAATTTGGGGAGAGCAATGAAGTTTATGTAGACAACATTGGCGTTTGCTGCTGCTGCCTGCCACAAAACATAAACCCCAATTAGGTTTGCCCCTCCCCCCCCCAAAATTGGCCAAAAGTTATCCTAGTTTTTGCCCCAGCTCCATTTTCAGCTTGTGAACACCAGCAGCCACTGCTATTGGTAGGAAGGAAATGGGCAGGTTCAGGAGAGGAAGGGTGGTTGTGGGTCAGGGAGCCATGGGGGCATAGAATCCTTAGGTCAGGAGTCTAGACCCATAAGTCTGCTACTTGTGACTAGCTGATACTGCCACATTGTGAGTGGGCAACACAAAGGGGGCAACAAGGGGTCGGTGAATTTCACATATTGATTTCAACTCACTTGCCAGTTCCGTGGGTCCAAACATCTAGCAGTAATAAGTGGGAACGTTTTTGATGGGCTCCTTTGCAATATCATTCATTCATTCCAGTGTGGAATCTACAGAAAAAAGTTTTCAGTGGATTACCGTTATGGGTTGAGTCAACTCTCTTCTCTAGCCAAGGTCAATATAACTCCACATTTGCAAAGTTTTCCATAATAAACAGGGGCTAATCCCCTTCCCCCCCCTGTTTTCATGGCATGTATTTTAAGCAACGGTAAGCCAAAAGACATGCCCGTTAAATCCCCCTCAATGCGAGGCGTTCCAGTATCTAATGGCTGCCTTAATATGTATTTGAGCCGATGGACTATTCGGATCGGAAGGAAATGCTTTTAAATTGAGGGCAATAGGCCAATTGGTGGTACAGTCACTCAACTCGCATGCCGTGGATTGTAAATGTTTTTGGCCCCCATAAACATGCAGCCACGAAGGTTCTGAAAACAAACTTCTCAACCGGAGCAATCTTAATCATGTTTTCCTGCAGCATTGGAGATTAGCCTTTGCAGTCGACTCCCAACTCTCCCAAAAACGCTGGATGCAAGAATGACCTACCATGGGTTTAAATTAACAGAAGCCAAGTTGCAGAGATGCTTATCTGGGTTCTTAATTATTCTTGTCTCTTCTCGAGCGAACTCTGTAGGTTTCCCACCCCAGTGCAATAAATTACTTAAAATTCTAATTATATTTTAATCGGCCCTGCAGCAGAGCAGCTGTACACAAGGCTGCAGTGCACTTTGTTCTGTGTTGTATACCTTGAGATTCCCAGACAGTGTGTTTGGATGCAAGGGTTGGAAGTTCCCAATAAAGAAGAAAGTTAGAGAGCTTGACCCATTAAGACGTACTCCATTGTATGGAGCTTAAGATGTGATTCTGAGTAGAGATGTACTGAATGCTTGCGGTCAAACATTTTCAGCTTGAAAAGGGGGCTTTCAGGGGACCTCCGCTCACCCAAAACTAACATTTCCCATGCCTATTTGTTTGTTTTCTGACCTTTGGGGCAGCTTCTTCAGTTGCACCTTTTGCCTACCAAAGGGTGGTTTTTGTCTTGCATTGTGATTCCAGCCAATCAGAAAGAAAGAAGTGCATGTGGTGATGTCACAATGGCAAATAAGGGATCACATATGGCATCATGACATCACCAAGGGGCAATTGTAGCCAATTCAGAGTGAGGACAAGCCGATTCAGAGTGAGGACTGTACACAAGGATGCAGTGCACTTTCTTCTGTGTTGTACACCTTGAGATTCCCAGACAACTGGATGCAATGGTTGGAAGTTCCCAATTAAGTAGAAAGTTAGAAAATGATGTAGATGAAAGTTCCCAATGAAGTAGAAAGTTAGAGAGCTTGGCCCATCAGGAATCTCTTGATTCCAAGGCATCATTGGATAGAATATCCATCAACAGTATCTTGTTTGCAGAAAGAAAATCTTGCCTGGAAGTTGTGCTCCCTGCCTTGGAATCCTTCTATTCTCAGCTATTTGGGCAAGTCTTATTGCTGACATTTTATCTCATCTTTTATTTTGAAATAATGCATACAGGTACATGACTGATTTGGTGAAGCAATTAGTTGCACAGTCCATTATCGTATCATCATTTTTTTATCTTGTAATTCTATTGATCTATACATTGTGGAGCAATTAAATTACCTACTTAGTTGAAAATTTAGTTGAGGGCCATCAAATTAAGTTTGTCTGGTATGTTAATTACAGGTCATAATAAGATTAATCTGAATTTGCAATTGGGATCCATTACAATTCTTCTCTCAACTTAGAATGGTGATAATAGAATTTGTTTTAAAACTGTGTAGAAGGGTGGTGAGGATTAATTAAAAGAGAAGACATCTCAAGAGTACCAAGAGTGAAGCACCATTTTTTTTAATACAAATGGGGTCAAAAAGTTGAAGCTAATAAGCATATGCCTAAACACTAATTGTAGCTAAATAAATAAAACTCAGGAGAGTCACAGGAGATTATGTCTTTCTTAGCATACCTAGGAAATGAAATGTTGATCAACGATTTTGTATGCAAAATGAACAAAGGATGGCTAAAATGCAAATAAATGAATCCAAAGGTAGCTTGGACCCTGGGGGCTATTCTACACATTATCATAGGTTGATCATCAAAGTCCGAACTCCACATTCTAAAAAGTAATGTGGTTGGGAATTGTGAGCTTGGTTTCCAGCTTCCTCAAAGAGCAGGCTGGGAGGAATCAAGATTCCATAATACAGGAGAAGATAAAGATTTAACTGCTTTATCCCAACATGGTTCCAATTCAAAGTGGTTCCCAACCTTCAGTTTCTACTTGCCCTTAGAGCAGTGTTTCCAAAACTTTTTTGAGCTACTGCTTTCTTGACCATGGATGACCATTGGCTGCAGTTCCTCATTAAATTATGTTGATACCTGCCAATTGGAATTGCACTGTTTTCCGAGAGGATTCCGTGGCTCCCCTGGCTGGTTTCCGTGGCTCCCCTAGGAGCCACGCCTCCCAGTTTGGGAACCACTGCCCTAGAGGGAAGTTCCCAATGGCACCAATGGAAGTTTCCCTCCAGAGAACAAAAAGTACTTCCTGATGTGTGTGCAATGTGGATCAGGACCAAGGTTGACCAACTTGACCAAGGGGGAAAGGACTAAATCTTCTCTCCTCCATGTTTGCTATGTCTGGACCAAGGGTGGAAACCAACAAGGTGCCAAAGGGTGTAAGGTAAAGGTAAAGGTATCCCTTGACAATTAAGTCCAGTCGTTTCCGACTCTAGGGAGCGGTGCTCATCTCCGTTTCAAAGCCGAAGAGCCAGTGCTGTCCAAAGACGTTTCCATGGTCATGTGGCCGGCATGACTCAGCACCGAGGCGCATGGAACGCTGTTACCGTCCCGCTGACGCGGTACCTATTAATCTACTTGCGATTTCTTGCTTTCGAACTGCTAGGTTGGCAGGAGCCTTCGCACGGATTCGAACTGCCGACTTTTCGATCGACAGCTCATGGTTCAGTGGTTTAACAGGGCATATTGGCAAAATTGGCTTTCAGGACCATGGAGAGCTCTGAGTGAGCAACCTGTACCAATGAAAGATAGCAGAGAATAGAGGTTTTAAATCCCTCCAGGCTCAGATTATGCCTTCAAAAGCCTGCCAGCCTGGAGAATGGTCTTAAAGAGGCACAAGCAGCCCCCTGGCCTGAAGTCTCATACTTGCTCTCTTCTCCATCAAATCACTCCTGCCTGTTGCTAGCATTCCTAGCAAGGGAGGTGTTGGTTCTTCCAGGAGATCAGGCTTAACAAGTGCTGCACTTAAAAGCTCCTGTTTGGGGTCTCCCAGCTCAGTGATTCTTAAACTGTGGGTTGGGACCCACTTGGTGGGTCGCAACCTGATTTCTGGTGGGTCCCAGGTGATGGAAAGATCAGATAAGTAATTGCCACAAGTCCTCAGACTATTCAAAATTGCCCTTCAAAGAGCTGAGCTCCTGCAGTTTGCAAAATAGCTGCTAATTACCCTGCAAGCAGCTTGAGTTCTTTACTTGTAAATAAATAAATAAATATATTTGTTTCTATATCACCTTTTTTAAAAGTTTCGTAAAGCTAGGTGGGTCCTGATACAGTGTCATTTTAAAAAGTGGGTCCCGGTGCTAAAAAGTTTTAAGAACCACTGTCCTAGCTGATAGGCCCAAAGTTCAGCCCATTGTCTGAACTTGGAACTTGTCCTTATATTCTTGCTTGGCCCCTTCTCACTAAAATCGTACTCCGAGCGGTTGCGCAGGTTGGGAGTCATGTCACCGCCATGCTGCTGATCTAGATTGAGTTCCCTCCCCATCTACTCTTTGTGGGTTCAGAACCAAAAACCATTTCCAAGAACATGCTTTTGTGTAACGTCTAGTTCACACTGGATGTACACTCAAGCTGCAGTCTATATTTGCCTGACAAGTGTACCTGTATGATCCCCATAAGGCTCAGCAGCCCGCCTCACGAAGCTGCCAATTGTTGCCCCGGCCAGCCCCGCTCCAGCCGGACAGGGGCTTGTGTTGGCAGCAGCCGATTGGCTGCTGCTTGTCTCTGGGCGGGACTGAGGGTGAGCGGAGCAAGCATCGTGCTTGCTCTCCTCAGTCCCGTCTCAGAGCGCGGTGCCCCGCCCGCCCGCCCTCCTTTCAGGCTGAGAATAGCTCAGCCCCTTTATGGGGGGCCGGGTAGGATTTTTTTCCTATTAACCTGATTGGCTTTGGTTGGTGGGTTTTTCGCCTACCCCAGCCTGTGGGTGGAGAGCGGCGTTACTCTGGTTTGCTGTGTTATTAACTTTGGTTGCTTTTGGGTAGGTGGCGTGCAGGAGGGGTAGCCAGGGAGGGCTTAGTTGGCATACATCCTGAGGTAAGCAAGGTCAGGGGGTAAGCCAGGACCGCTCAGACGATGCCGAACCGGATCAGTGAGGCAGGCTGGCAAAGCCCCAGGCTGGATGTGCAATGATCACCGTAAGGAATTTCCTGAGGTGGATCAGTGCTGTTCAGCTGCCTCGACCCCCTTGGGGGTTGGCAAGGATGGGCAGCTCGGTCGTGGACCGAGTGCGCCTTGTGCCAGGATGTCCATGCCCGTTTAGATCTTGGGGGAGGCAGACGGCTAGGTACCGTTTCCCCCAGCCTAGCCGCCTGCACGCCAAGGGGGGTGTTTTTAGTTAGAGCCCTGCTGCATTGTGTGTTCTCAAGTTTAAATAAAGCAACCCGTATAATCCAAGCACCTGTCTGGCGTATTCATTGGGGGGGGGGCAGGGGTAAACCCAGTCCCTTCCAAGCCGGGATCCAGGACTGAAGTCTTTAGGCACGTTTTTCTGAGGTTTATCACAGGGGCACCTGAAAACCATACCTTTTACCCATGACCTGAGTGATGTGTTTGGTTTAACAAAGTGGCTAAGGTGACGGATGGCCTCATTAGCCGAGTGCTCTGGTCCTAGGGATGAATGGGCCATGTTTTTCCATTAAGTCATCTATCGGCTGTACGTACACATATCTTTCTGTTCAGCAAAGGTTTGATGGATGTGGCAGAATGGGAAAAATGACAGGTGCCATTTTCTACAGTCTTTGCTAACAGTTATAGGCTTCGTTTTACAGAACAGTTTCCTGGGTTTCCCCAATTACAGTCATCACATTTTCTAAGGTTCCAAAGTTTTGCCATTTCTCTCCGTCAAGTGGACATTGCAGCTATTCCTTCATTCTTCATTCAGTGCTGTGAAGAACAGAGCATTGTTCATTGTTCATTGACAGAATTGTTCATTTACAGTATCTACCATCATATATACTGATAGTGAACTCAGAGAGTTGGGGGCCTATTAAATGAGACCAATTCCAAAATTATTACGTGAGAGTCTGGCGCCCTTCCACCTCCCCCCCCCAGGGGGAAGGACTACATAATAGGGTCTAGGGAACGTTGGCTCACTCACTGGGCTCACCATACAGCCTCAGAGGATTTATTGTGATATAGTTACACTTGGTCCATGGTTCCGTAAACAATCTGGTCCAGTCTCTGCGGCTAGCTCCTTCACAGTGATGTACCTCCTCTGCTTCTTCCCACCCCAGGTCCTTAGCTGGTATCCCAACATCTCTCTCTCTCTCTCTCTCTCTCTCTCTCTCTCTCTCTCTGCCCCTCCAACAGTCACTCTGGCTGCCTTGCCCGTCCGTCTGCCCCTCTTCACCTCTTTCCCTCTCCTCCTTCCTGGCCCCACTCTGACTTCTGTCTTCAGGTTGTTCTTTTTCCTTCCCATCTTCTCCCACCTCTCCTCTTACTGCTGAAGTCCTCCCCCACCTTCCCATCTCTCTCTCCTTCTCTCACTCATCCATCTCTGCCTCCCTGCCCATTTCTTTGCCACTCTCTCATCCCTTCTCTCTGTTCTCCCTCTTCTCTTCCTCCTTTGCACCTTCTCTCTCTCCCCTGTACCCCAATGTCTACCCCTTTTATCTCTCCCCAACCCCTCCACCCTTCCTCTCAGTCAATATGGCCCACAGCTGGCAAACAGCTACAGAAAGATTGTAGCAGGACAAACTGTGCGTCCTTAACCCCCCCTTCTATAGAGCTACTATTATCTTTCAGGTTGGCCATTTTGGAATAATAGCGTTGTTTTTTCCATGCCAAACATAAGCATTCTACTTAATACACCTCTCACAACAGGCTGGCACATCAAGGCTTCCATTACTGTTCCTTCCCAGAAAATGAGATTCCTCCAGTCAGCATTATTTTACAGTTGTTCAAACACACCGTCTCACAAAGCCTCCATTGTACTGGTGGAGGGCTTTTTATTGTCCGCAACGCTGTTCTTCATTTGTAGTATCAAAGCAAAGGCCGCCCTTCCCAGCAAGCCTGTGTATTCCAAATAAATCTTACTGCAAGGAAAGCATTTAAAGTTCATATCGCAGTCGTTGAATTCTGCTGCTGCTACTGCTGCTACTGCTCTGTGTGTGTGTGTGTGTGTGTGTGTGTGTGTGTGTGTGTGTGTGTGTGTGTGTGTGTGTGTGAGGACAAACAAGCGTCTGTAGACTGTTACATTTGGGCTATTGCTGAATCATAACAAAGAAAAATGGATCTTTGCTGATAACACATCACTCTTTGTGACTGAAAAGGCAGGGGACAGACTCAAAGACAGAGAGAGAGAGAGAGAGAGAGAGAGAGAGAGAGAGAGAGAGAGAGAGAGAGAGAAGATTATTTTATCCCTCCTCATTTAAGCCCAAGAACTGGCTTAGGTTAAGAACTGGCTTAGGTTAAGCCAGCAGCTCCCAAACTCTCGTGTAGAGATTGCTCCACTGTAAGTCGTTGCGGGGGGGCAGCACCAGGATCGCGTTGGCACCGAGGGAAAAAGGTGTGTTCTTTTACTCACCAGGAGTTGTACCATCCAGAGGGTCAGGGGGGAGCGTGGACCCCTCTGCAGGCCTCCCTGCACCCCAGATTAGCTTCCAAAGGCAATTTAAAGCTACTTCCGGTTTTTGCCGAAACCAGGAAGTAAACCTCGAGCTGGGCGAGGAAGCGCTCCCTGAATTCCCGGGCAGATTCTCCTTCTACCTGTCCTGCTTCCAGATCCCCACATACAGTATTTCTCAGCATTATATTCAGTTCTTTGTTTATTCCCTGTAGGAAAGAAAAAAAAATGGGAGAAAAAAATCCGGTCTGAATGAATAAATGAATAAATGAATACATATTCTCGAGATTAAAATATTTATTTGTGATTATCTGGACTAGCCAACCTCAGCATCCTTACGGGCAAATGACCTTAATTAAGGAGTAAACTGCTGTAAACCAAACACCTAAGAGGTGCAACTCAATAATTTCAACCACTGAAAAGAACCTGCAAGGTGTGTTTTATTTGCTGCAATTTACAAGGCTGTCCAGCAAGTGTTGTTTATCAATCCAATTAGGCCAAAAGCAACTTACACTAAATCTGTGTAAACAAGTTTTAAAAGGGGAACAAATTCATGTTCTTCAACATAATTTTAACCAGCATCGCAAATACTTAAATTAAGCCAACTTTTTGGAATCCCCTGAAGCTTTTGAAACTCTAATTATCTCCTTTAAAAAAATGGGTTTGGTTTGGGGAAAACTACTCAACCTAACTCAATTAATTTAGTACCTGACTGTTTTGATAATTCTGAATGTTCTGTGGAGAAGATGCTTCCTCACTAGCCTCTGAAAATACTACCCTAGGTTGACTTTCAGAGCAGCCCGAAGATGTTGTTGTCAGATTGCAGCAGTCCAGTGTTTTCCATTGTCCTCCTGTGTTTTTTTTTTCCAGACTTGATTTGTGGCAAACATTTTGTAATAAATTGCAATTGTACCACCAGCGGCGTAAGCAGGGCGGAGCGCGTGGAGCAGCTGCTCCAGGCGCGGGCTCGCCCACCGGGTCTCTTACCAGTCGTCGCTTCGGTCGGTTTCTGATCGGCCCGCCCTCCCTCCTTGGAGCCCGTTTGGCTCCAAAATTAGAGCGAAACCGGCGGGGTGGTGGTGTTTAGGAGCCGTGCTGTGAGCGCGGCTGCCTCCCTCCGCCCTCCTATTGGCTGCAGAGGGTGCACGCCCCGCCCCCTTGCCCTGGAGCCCTTTGTGATCCTTGCGCCTCTGTGTACCACCATCGTATCCAGTGTGCATTGCAAAAGGTATCAAGTCTCAGGGTTTTCCTGTACCCTTAAATGAAACCCTCTTGATAGGATCAGCCAATATTATTACTTCCTTTTGATGCCAACTGGGTGATTAGTGAGCAATTGCCCCTCAAATAACCTCTCTAAATTGCCCCACTGTCAGCTTCTGTCCCCGTGGGGGGAGGGAGGATTAATTATTGGCTTCCTTCCATTCTTTGTTCCTTATTTCTTAGAACAGCAAAATAGCCTTTGATTGATTTGAGCACAGCGACTTTATGAACGCTTTAGCCATGTTCTGCTAACATGGATTTTATTGGTAACATTTTTATTTCATTGCTTTTTTAAAAATTGCATGCTTTTGTAAACCACCTCTAAAATCTAGATTTAAAGGAAAGATCTCCATTTTTAAACAAATAAGTACAGTAAGAATTTGAGTGCTGAGTTTCCATGGAAAGATTCTGCCTGATTAAAAAAAGTGTGCAGGGGGGGGCACGATTAGGTGGGAACTGGCAGGGGAAAGAGCTAATGCCCCCTACCTCCCCCAATGTTTTGCCCAATGTTGCCCCCCCCAGCATGCCATTTAGGAAAAAAAGTGGGTCACATCACACATTTCTGGCAACGTGATAGTATATAGCCCTAAGTTCAAACTGCAGCATGGTGTTTGTTTGGACCAACCTGTGGTCTTCAAAGTTGCACTGCAGTATGGTATTTGAAGTATACATAAGATAAGATAAGGCAGACTCTAGGTCAGAGGTTCTCAACCTGTGGTACGGGTACCCCTAGGGGTACGCGGACCTTTTGCTGGGGATACGCCAAGCCCTGCCCCTTATTTATTTATTTATTTAAAGAATTTATATCCCGCCTTTCTCCCAGTGAGGACACTCAAGGCGGCTTACAAAACATTAAAATACATATACATTAAAAATAAATTAGAAACAAGTAACTAAAAACAATTAAAACAAACAACTAAAAATAAATAACCCCAGTGGGTCAACCTGTATTTACTTTGTTAAAAACCATTTGTTAAGAAGCCATTTGTTAAAAATCCAGCCCACCATGTCGGACATCGAAAGCTTAAGGCCCCGTCGAAAGGTCTCTAAAGAGGGAGCCGTTCTTAATTCCAGGGGGAGGAAATTCCATAATTGGGGCACCACTGCCGAGAAGGCCCTATTCCGCGCTGCCATCCCCCTCACCTCCGTCAATGGTGGCACGGTTAACAGGGGCCCCCCTGATGACCTCAGAGTACGGGTCGGATTATAAGGATTATTTATCTACCCCATCAGCAGCTAATTAAGTGTTAATTAACATGGATTTAAAATTGTAATTATTTTCGAAGCCCTTCTGTCTCTCTGATTTTGGTTTTGGGCTTATTTTTGTACTTTGGATAATGTACTTTGGTGGGGTGGGGGAGGGAGGAGCTGATTTGGGGAAGTGTGACTTGGAGGAAAAAAAGAGATCCTTACATGTGTGTGTTTCTCTCTCGCACACGCACACAGAGAGTTAGATAAGACATTTTTTCACATTTAAAATTGTTTTAGTACTTTTTCATTTAACGATTAATTACCTAATTAATTGATTAATCCAATTAATTAGCAGTTAATTAGCAGGGGGTACTTCAGAAAATTGGGCCGTGATAGGGGGTACCTGGGTCTCCAAAGGTTGATAACCCCTGCTCTAGGTATAATCTTTGTTGTCTTTCCTGTATTCCTAAGAAAAAGATGCAGAATAGATGCATGTTTCTTTAAGTTGGCAAGCAGAAGACAATTTCAGGTGAAATTTCTGGGAAAGAAAATTGGCTTGTAAGCTCTTTTTGAATGCTAAACCACTCTTACAGGACTCTGGTAAGCCAACAAGGGACGTGCCATCGAGAGCTGTAGAAACGCAACCATCTAGACCAAGCACATTTATATCCACTCCTGATCAGTTGTGTTTCAAATCACAAATTAATCATAAATAGGAGGTGATTATGTTTCTCCTTGCACACATGGTGTGACTCTTTTCACTCACAGATTTAATTTAGATTAGCAAGAAGAAAAGAAGTTTATTTGTGTGTGTGTGTGTGTGTGTGTGTGTGTGTGTGTGTGTGTGTAAGTTATTTTTTTTTTATCCATCCCACACCTGTACCAATTATGGGGGATTATTCATCTTGCCAAGATAGATTTCCCTTGTAAAAAAATCTGAAAGAAAGGTAATGCATATGATAAATTGCATTCAAAGGCAGCAGAGGAAAAAAAAGGAGAGAAAAGAAAACAAAGGTTAAGGATACATTAAACAAAATAAATGTTACAGAATCAATGTGGTCCTCTTTTTTTCCTCCATTTTATGATGTTTCTTTAGAAACAAGATGCCCATATGTAGGCTTACCAGATCTCCAAGCGGGACTGAGTGCTAGACCTTGAGGAGAAGGAATGTGGGCAGGTGTAGCTTGTTAAACCTTAGAGCACAATCCTAGGCATCCACGGGGCTTGCTTCTGAATGGACATGCCTAGGATTGTGCTCTAAGGTTTAACAAGCTACACCTGCCCACATTCCTTCTCCTAAAGGTCTAGCACTCTGTCCCGCTTGGAGATCTGGTAAGCCTACCCATAGGTACGTTCCTATGTAGGGAGGTTTGCTTCCTACATAGGAATCCTACCTGACAGCACAAATTTTCCAAGGTCTGTGTGCCAGAGAGACTAGCTCAGAGGTTCTTAACCCCTTCCCGGCTGTGTGCCACCTCCAATGCCACTCTCCTGCTGCGTACCACCGGAAGTGGTGGCAACATCATCGCCAGTTACTTCCAGGTCTTCGGAGGCCAGAAAACTCAGGTAGGAAGCTCTGGGCGGGTGAGAGGGCCCTTCTCAGCATTCCCAAGGGGCTCGGCCAAAGGCAGGAGCCTCTTGCGAGCAAAAACACGCTGCCAAAAGTGCCGCCTTAAAGCAGGGTTCCAGTGGTCCGGCACTCCGAGTGCCACAAGCAGTTGGCCGTAGTACCACTGGTGGTACTAGTACTACTTGTTGAGGATCCCTGAACTAGGTAATTTACTTTAGGGGCCCAACCAGATTTTCTGTGGGCTCTCTGTGTTTTGTTTTTCCAGAAGAAGCATTCATGGGGGGAATGATTTGGATTGGAGCCACAGAAGGTGGAGCAAGGGCTAAATCTTTCCCTCCATGCCACAGCCCCAATTCAAACCGCACACACACATACACCACAGAAGTGGCTTTTAGCCACAGAGCTGAAGTGGAGAGCCTTGGGTTCTGTGAATGCTAAACCACTGTGGTGACTTGTCAGAACTGCAGCCTGGGACACTTAGCAAGAGGGAAATGTTCTGGTCTGATCCCATTCCCTTGGGCTGGTAACTGGAGTTTTCCACTGGCGATTCTGGAACTCTCGGTCTCCACCAGGGGAAGGTACCACTGGGATCGCGGAAGTGCTTGCTGCCTTCTCCACCTCCAAAGGAAAGCACTTTGCTTAGAGGAAGACCACAGGGAGTTGGCAGTGGCTGCCATGGTGGATACTGAGCCTTTGAGCCTTTGCATGCAGTTGATTCAATTGCTCGCGAATGCTCGAACCTTTGCGAGCACGCCTGTGTTTCAGTTCTGCTAAACAAGGGGGGGTTGCGAGCACCCCCCGATTGAATGCTCGCACCATCTCTATTAAGACCAGCTTCATTTCATTTGCATTGAGGTGAAGTACCCCTTCGTTTACTGCTAAAAGCCATGGGGAAGTATGATAGGCTCTCGTGTCCTCAGCTGCAACTGTATTTCGCCCTGTCGTTGTCAGGAATTGTTTGATCTCAAGAAGGATGGAGGCATGTCTTTGGATGCTTTCAGGTGAAATTTCTGGGAAAAGGAAATGGCTTGTAATTTTGTTTCCATATTAAAGAGGAAGTGGCCACGGATGCAATCTTGGGATGGAAGAAAGAAGCACAAGAATAGGCAATCTACTTAGAAGTCACCACAGGGAGAGATGTAAGAATAATGAATCTTACAGCAAAAAGTAACAAAGGAACCCATATCTGCTCAATAGAAGACGCTGAATCCTACTGACAGATTTGTCAGGCAATTTGCATAAAATTCGATGCAAATCTGCATACCCAGATAATGGGCCTTACAGTTCAAAAGAGCACCGAGTTGACAAGGAAAGGATTTAAACTTCCGAGAAGAAGACATGATATTAGATCATAGACAAAACATGCAAATGACAATATACATATCAAAAAAGCAAGGCCTTATTTCAAAAGAACCGTTTGCAGAAGCAAGGGAAACTGATCTCTGAGCATCCTATCCAGACACCAAGGTGTATTCTTAGAGAAGAAGGATAGGGAAGAGGAGACAAATGTAACCACACGGTGCTTAGGGTATTAATTATTTGTGTGATCCTGGGAAATGCTGCTCCATAAAGGCAAAAAGGGCATAGGGTGGCACAGGGTTTGCAAATGTTGCACGAGAGAACTGCACTTATTTTCCCCACCTGATCTGAGGGCCGTGCTATGGATGACTTACCGAAGCTAAGCTGGTCTGGGGCTGACCAGTGCTTGAATGGAAGACTGTGTGGGGATCCCCTTCCCCTTCCCGCTCCTTTTCTCCTTATTTTTTTGCCTTGTACAATGTTTGTGAGTGAGATTGCTAGAATTTTCCGTCTTCAGATCAGGTCCTACCCGAAGGTTTCTAGACATTAGCAGCCCAATTTGGTCTAAGACAGGGGTTCTCAACCTTTGGAGGCCCGGGTACCCCCTATCACGGTCCAATTTTCTGAAGTACCCCCTGCTAATTAACTGCTAATTAATTGGGTTAATCATTAAATCATTAATTGGTAATTAATCATTAAATTGGTAATCAATCATTAATTGGTAATTAATCATTAAATAAAAAAGTACTAAAACCATTTTAAATGTGAAAAATGTCTTATTTAACTCATTCGTGTGTGTGTGTGTGTGTGTGTGTGTGTGTGTGTGTGTGTGTGTGTGAGAGAGAGAGAGAGAGAGAGAGAGAGAGAGAGAGAGAGAGATATGCGAGGATCTCTTTTTTTTCTCTGTCACACTTTCCAAAATCAGCTCCTCCCTCCCCCACCCCACCAAAGTACATTTTCCAAAGTACAAAAAGAAGCCCCAAACCAAAACCTGAGAGACAGAAGGGCTCAGAAAATAATTAACATTTAAAATCCATGTTAATTAACACTTAATTAGCTGCTGATGGGGCAGATAAGGGGCAGGGCTTGTCATACCCCCAGCAAGAGGTCCACGTACCCCTAGTGGTACCCCTGGTCTAAGGTGTTGCAAATGTGCTGGAAAGCTTGCACTGCTCCACCAGAACGGCTTGCGCTGCACCGCCAGAATGGTGGAGCACCTTGGCGGAGAGGTACATCCCCGTCGGGCAGCGGAGGGCAGAATGGGGCATTCTGGAGGGTGGGATTGGTCAGCCAGAGCCAGGACGGGGCGGTAGCGTGCTCCACTGAATCCTATCCTCATTCCTGGGCCTGGCCAGTGTTACACAGCCAGCTCGAATGTGCGGCAGCAAGATAGCTAGCGCACATTCGAATAGACCCATTGGGGCGGCTGGGGCTCTACTCAGGGTCAGGGGATGAACATTGGGGCTTCAGCGGGGCAAGCCCAATCCTGCGTAGGATGTGGCGTGCACCTTATTTGCGCTGCTGCATCCTGTTAGACAGGATTGGGCTGTAAATCTCTGAGTTGGGAGCAAATGTTTCTTGGTGGGGAGCTGATGTGTCTTGTCGCATATGCAACATGTATGTGCATGTGTGTCACACGTGAACATTGTGGTGTCATGTTGTGCATAGCCTGCCATCTCATATGCCGGTGACATTAATTTCGAACGGTCGGGCAATCGGGTGTTTCTAGTGTATCTGTCTTTGGGCTACTTTTGCATGCTCTGAATTGGTCTTGAACATGATTTAGCATGAGCACTGATCATTGGCCAACACAGGCTGTGTGCCCACGAACAACAGAAATTGGTATATCTGTAGCTGTTGCTTAGAATTCTGCACCTGACTTCAGGATTTCTCTGACTCTCACTTGCTGGGGAGCAGCTGCAGGAGTCTGCAAGAACAGGTGAAAGCTATTACCTTCATTTCTGGCTCATGGGCTTCCCAGAGGGCATCTAGCTGGCCACTGTAGGAAACAGGTTCTTGGACTAGAAGGATGTTTGGTCTGATCCTGCAGGATTATATTCTTATGTTCTTATGGTACTGGAACATGCTTTCTGTACAGGGTATACTGTACTTCCTGATTTCCCTGTAGGAGGAGAATGTTCAGCGAAGTCAGAGGAGACTATTTCAAGATGTTTGCTCTACTTTGTTTTCCAGAGAAGCAAGCAATAATATTCCTTTCTACAGAGTGACCACCTTTTATCCTGGGAAATCAGGAGTAGTCTCTGAGTGGTCCAAAATAAGTATGACTTCAAGAGTCTTCTTGCAACGCCTGTATAAGCCTGGATTCTCCAGCAATAACAGCGCTCTGTTTTCATTATGAAATATGGAGTTGGCAAGCAGAACACTAATGCCTAATGGTAATTACAGACCTTATTATCGCACACAGCAATTTTGCAGAACGGGGATGGCAAACAAACTAGCACTGCCATGCATTTGTATTTCTAACAAACTGCTCACCCATGGTAGCTCGGTTGCTCCTTAAAGCCTACCGAAGCCCCTTTTCACAAAACACACACTGGCTTTAGTCCAACTCTGAGTTGCATGCACTTAACAGTAGGTTATATTCCTGTGCACATTTATCCAGAGCTGACTCAAGAACTCCTGACACCTGAGGTGGCACAGCAAATATCAACCAGTTACCCAGAAGCCTGCCTACCTCCTTCCTTCCTTCCTTCCTTCCTTCCTTCCTTCCTTCCTTCCTTCCTTCCTTCCTTCCTTCCTTCCTTCTTCTTCTTCTTCTTCTTCTTCTTCTTCTTCTTCTTCTTCTCCTCCTCCCCGTAGGAGGAGAATGTTCAGCGAAGTCAGAGGAAGTCAGAAGTCTTCTTCTTCTTCTTCTTCTTCTTCTTCTTCTTCTTCTTCTTCTTCTTCTTCTTCTTCTTCTTCTCCTCCTCCCCGTAGGAGGAGAATGTTCAGCGAAGTCAGAGGAAGTCAGAAGTCTTCTTCTTCTTCTTCTTCTTCTTCTTCTTCTTCTTCTTCTTCTCCTCCTCCTCCTCCTCCTCCTCCTCCTCCCCGTAGGAGGAGAATGTTCAGCGAAGTCAGAGGAAGTCTTCTTCTTCTTCTTCTTCTTCTTCTTCTTCTTCTTCTTCTTCTTCTTCTCTTTGCTCTAGTACGCTCCAATAAACACATGAGTCAAGATATGGATGAAAAGGGTCACTGTATTGAAAATACAGAAAAGAGAAGACGTAGATAAATAAGAGATCTACAGGCTGGGGTCAGGGTGTTACACACGCACGTGAGAAGCGCTGAAGCGGGGGCATACATCCTAAGGACTGCCTGGGCGGAGTTACAACCCTGACTCCAAGCCACCGCCTCTTCACTAAGCAGGCCGGCTCATCCCTGTCAACCCCTAATGGGTCAGGGCAGCAGGAACCGCTGCACCACCCTGAGCCAGAGGGCATCTAGGGCAGCTCATGTGACCCCAGCCATGCCCCCCCCGAAGCCCCCACACTGGAGAGCAATTGGGAGATGAAGATTGTGGGGGGTGTGTGTGCATCCCTTAACTTTGATGCCCTCGAGTTCACTCCTGTAGCCCAACTTCCAGCCTTCTTCCCCATGGACCACCAGCCAATTAGTGACCACTTAGTGACAAGAAATAATAGAGCCCCAATACAGTCAGAGGTAGGCAAAAAAACTACACACCTAGGCCAATCGGGTGTGCAGGAAAATTCTTACTCGGCCCCCATCCAGGGCGGCCAGCATAGCCCAGACTGTAACCTAGGGAGGGCGGGTGGGTTAACCGCTGTTGCACTCCAGATAAACTGGAAGGAGTATGGAAGGGAGCCAAGATATAAAACCTTGGCTCCGCCCACACTCCTCCCCCAGAATATTCGCAGGGGGGGGCATCCATGCCCCCCCTCATGTGTCTCTAAAGCGACCGAGCAAAGACACGAGCCTCCTGCTGAGGGCAGCCTCGGAATCCTCTCACTGCCTGGGTTCAAAAATGAAGAACAGAGAAGAGGAAGTGTGGAGAACAGCATCTCCACCTGTGCCACACTTCATATTCTGTCCTGTTCCTCTCTTCATTTTTGGATCTCAGGAATGGGAGGATATCAGAGGTCAACTCTGATATCAGAGGTCACCACCTCTGATAGTAGATAGAGGTGGCATTCAGTGTGCTTCCTCATGAGCCAGGTGGTCTTGGCCCAAGGTCTCGTAAGTGTGCACAGCGTTCCAACCTAAGTGCATAGAACTCAATATGACTGAAGTTGTCATGTGTGTCTTTATGACAAAGGGCTTCCACAGGCTGTAAGGAACCACAGCAAGAATAGTTGAAAAAGCGTCAGTCAGAGGCGACAGGAGGGCGCCAGGGCGCGTGGGGGCGGGGCCAGCGTCGCATTGCGTCGATGCGCCCCCCCGCCCGTTTTGCTCCCATTTCGGAGCCAAACCGGCTCCAGGGAGGGAGGGAGGGCCCAGAAAACGACGCTGCTCTTCGGACAACGGTGAGTTCCCCGCCCACAATCTTGCCGCCCGCCCGCGATCGAGCTCCTGGAGCTCCTGCTCCATGCGCTCCACCGTGGTTCCGCCTCTGGCGTCAGTTGTTCATCATCATCATCATCTTCATCATAACCTTTGTTGGTATAATTTAGTTACAATAATAGGTAAGGTAAAGGTGACCCCTGACAATTAAGTCCAGGCGTGTCCGACTCTAGGGTGTGGTGCTCATCCCCATTTCAAAGCCGAAGAGCCAGCGTTGTCCAAAGACGCCTCCGTGGTCATGTGGCCGGCATGACTCTCCTTGCTGCAGCGCGTAGCATGCGGCTGGAACACGGAGCGCTGTTTACATTCCCGCAAGCGGTACCTATTTATCTACTTGCATTAATATGCTTTGGAACTGCTAGGTTGGCAGGAGCTGGCCAAGCAACGAGCGCTCACCCCGTCGCAGATTCGAACTGCCGACCTTTCGATCGACAGCTCATGGTTCAGCGGTTTAACCCATTTGCGCCACCCGCTGGCGCATGCATAAAAGGGGCTCCCCCCTCCCTTAGGGACCACTAATCATAACTCTCAGCCGTTGGGTGTCACTGATGAATTATGTGTCCTTACAATTAGCTTTCTATACTTTGTCACCACCTCTGATAGCCCCCATCCGGTACCTCTAAGAATGTATCATATTTTGTCCAGATCATTCCAACCCAAATAAGTTGTTGTTGTTGTTGTTGTTGTTGTTGTTGTTAAATACAGTATATACCGCCTTTCTTGGTCATTGAATTTCTCCTCTGACTTTAATCCAAGGCGGTTTACATAGGCAGGCTTTCTCAACCCCCCTACTTGGGGGTGGGGGGTGGGTGTTAAAATCATATATAAATGTTCAATCTTTCATGAACAACTTCATTCCAGATGGTATCCTTTGCAGTCTGGCCACTCACTGCCTCCCATGCTCGGCCGACGCAGCTGGCAGCTTTGTCTCTCCTCACAGAGGCTTTCACAGCTTTTTGTTGGTGGCATGTCTCAAACTGCCATTCACTGATCTTCAGGCTTATGAGGCGGCAACTCTACCAATGAGCCAGACCTCCTGCCCTGCCAAAGTAGCCAAAATCGAGGTTAGATCGGTTGATCGTAAATCCTGATAGAATGCACAATAGAACAGCATGCACTGGAGTGTTTCTACACACCTCAGCCTACAAGAACAAAACATCTCACCAAATGGTATCCCTCTAAACCATCCAGACAACTACTCCGAGGGGATGTGTCAGTTGTTTGTTAGAAATACAATACAAAATAGAGAATGTGGCTAAGCTGTTGACGGGTATGAGTCATTATGAACAGATCACACCAGTATTGCACTCTCTAAGAACTACTGAGATCAGTTGGGCCGAACTGTACATTTTTGTTGGAAAAATAGGTACGTTATAACTCAAACTGTGAAAACAAATGGGAGTTTGACACCAGCCCACGCCCTTTGAGAAAGATGTTCCTGAGCACCACGAAACAGGCTCTTTGCAATGACAACGCTCTCCCTGCTCCCAAACCTGTATTTCTAAAAAGTAATTTAATCCTTAATGTGTTCTAGTTTAATTCAGAGCATGCAGTTAATAGCTGCTAAGCTGAAAACCAATCTGGTCTATCCAATTCAAGAATCAGATTCAAAGATTGGTTTCCATTAACAACTCTTCAGATTTGAAGTAATAGCTTGGGAACGTTCCCCTGAACTTTGACTTCAGCGAGTTTGGTCGGTTTGATGCCTTTAACAAAGTTGGACAGTGATTAATTTGACTCTTTAATGAATCTGAAATTCACATCAATGAATTTGTTAAATGATACTGCCAAGGTTGGTGTCAGGTGTGATGCTTGCGGGAAAGAATCAAAGAATTGTCTTTTGGTGTTCCAGCACCTTGTCATCCATTCCTTTGCGATCGTCATCCGTTCCAGATGTCCTTTTATTCCACTTGCAAAAATCACAGTGATTTGCAACCAGATCAGCAACAAAAAACCCACCCCATGTGATAAAAAGATAGAAAGTATAAGTGAAGAATAGTAGTGACATTTAGAAATAGTAAGGGATTGAGGGACTATATGTATTCTAGATAGAGAAAAGGGCAGAGGAGAGAGTTAGGGGTGATTCACACTACACTTTTCCAGGCGCGGATGCCCCTGCCCCAGCGCACAGAGCTAGCCGAAAGCCCTCCTGCTGTCCCGCCTTCTTATGAAGGTGATTGGAGGTAGTTCTGATTGGCATGCAGCCACTCTCCCCCCCTCTCATCTGATTGGTAGGCTGCAGTAGCTCCGCGAACCCGCCCAGCTCTGCAAAGCCCGCCCCCTCAAAAGATGAGGGGAAGCCATTTTTCCAGCTTCTGCATGGCGGAGCTCGCAGCTGCTCCGCTTGCATCCGAAATGCTGTCAAAGAGCTCCGTGCATCTCCGTAACGCGCCTGGATTTGTGTAGTGTGAATCAGCATTTAGGGAAGAAGGAAGACCAAACAGGCAGAAAAGGAGTCATATTCTTATGTAGTTTCTGGAGACAGAAGAGTAGGAACCAGTTACACATAATTCTTTTCCACAATTGCTTGTTTCTTAAATTCCAAATTCTTCCCTGTGGAGAATACCTATCAAATTTTTGAATTTGAATGCAGAAATATACTCTGCCACTTGCAAAAACCTTTCAAAACCCACAAATTCCATGTGGATTTCAGTAATTTAGGGCTGTGCAAAAATCCCTCTGAGAAATATCACTCTTCCTATAGGAACATGGTTGTCTTCCCTTGAAAATCCTTAGATTCTTCCCCCTGGAAGGAACCTTGAATTTAACTTCAAGTAAAATTGAGTGTACACACACTCACACAGGCATGCTTGCATGTGCACGCGTGCACACACAACACACACACACACACACACACACACACACACACACACACACACCATATAGTCTGCCCTCTTGAAGCAATATCCTAGTTACAGGCATTTTATCAATGCAAAAATTCATTTTAATATTATAATTGTAGCAATTCATTTGTTTTCAGAAGAATTATTCATTCTGTCATGAACCTTTGCAGTTCTGCAGACATCAAAGTCTTGCATATAGAAAGGGTCAAAAGCTGTCGCATAATGCTGTAGCTGTTCTTGTTTAGCAGGAAACAAATCATGGCAGAGTTCCTTGAGTCCTTCAGTTGCTCTCTATCAGACATGCAGTTAGGCAAGCAATCTGCAGTTTATTTCTCTCTTTCTCAGTGCTAGATCCCCCTCAGCCATGTTAATAAATATAGTGTTCTTAACACTGCAGATTAATGTCACACCTTCATGAAGCAGAACGTGTTAGTTTGTTAACGTGATTGGTAAGCGTGCGCACGATTTCTCTCTCTCTCTCTCTCTCTCTCTCTCTCTCTCTCTCTCTCTCTCTCTCTCTCCCCCCCCCCCAATCACAGGCAGAAAACAGTGAGTGTTGAATCTTTGACAGCTGATCAGCGCTGAAATATCTGGAAAACTCTGGAGACCAACAAGAGGTTTTACATTTGGCAGCCAGTGAAAATGTGAAGTAATACCAGGGGGGGGGGAGTTCTGATAGTTCTGGAGACCCAGACAGATTCTAGTTTTCCATCGAGGAGGAGAAGGTGGAGCCTCTGTAATACATCCTGTATTTCTGATGACTCCTCCCTAGTTCCATCTGCAACCTTGGAGGAGCAGTTTGACCACCATGTGAAATAAAGGGTCATGGGTGATATTTCAGCCTCAAGAGTACTTGCACCTGTGACCCCTAAAAATCAGGGGGGGGGCCAGGAGGTGGGACATCCTATATCTGCCTCTCTATGGGCTGCTGAAACCCATACCCTAGTTGGCTGCATCCCAGGGCTGGAGAGAGACTCCAAGTTTCCTACTGATCAGTGTCTCTAGCATCTGGCTTCACAGTGAGCTATCCATGGTGCTGAACATCTGCTCCCTGAATCTCTTCCATACCTAATTAGAGCACTCTTGCTGGTCCCTGTGTAGAACGGGGCAGCAGTGAGACTGCATAATTCATCTACTGTGTTTCCAAGCAAACATTGGACAGATGTCTGTCAAGGATGTTTATAAAATAGAGGGTCCAATCCAGGCATAGGTGTGCAGGCACCTACAGTTGCTCAGTCAAGTCAATGGTTGGGACTGTGCCTCCATCCACACTCTACTGTAAAATGGGAGCTGTGCTGGTCATGGCCAAATGAGCATCGCAATGCAGATGTGTATCTGGTTATGTATCAAGTGTGCCATTGCCGGAATCCACATGTGGAAGGTGTGTGTCTTATGATGGAACTAGTAAGTGTATAGGGCAAAACATTCTATAGGGCAAAACATAGGTTGAAACATTCTATATACCGTATTGTCCCGAGTATAAGACGCACCTGATTATAAGACGCACCCTTAAAGTTTGGTGCTATTAAAAAAAAATTAAATTGCAACAGCCTGATTATAAGACGCACCAATAGTTTAAAAACTTAAATTAGGAGAAAAAAGTGAGTCTTATACTCAGACCAATGCGGTATTTAGTGTTCTTTGTTCTCTTAAATGGCAAAGTGACCATATTAACCTGACAAGCAATACCTTTTCCAAATAGATTCCAGGTTTCCCTTTCTGCACAAAATATGTTTTCTATCTCTAGCCAATGCTTTCAGGCAAAATTCTGCTTTGTAGTCTAGTAGTTTGATACACTCTTGGACAAAACACTTTTATCTCTCCTGGCTGTATTTTGGCTAACGGCCCAGATGCAGAATAATGCCTTGCAGGCAATCCAGCATAGCAAAAATAGTAGGACCGAGGGAAATCTGTTCAGCTGAAATCATAACTGTAACCAATGAAATTGGAATCTATTTAATGCTCCCACTATCATTTTAAGCTGGGAGGGGGTTTATTGGTTGAAAGGGATTACCCTCTCTGTTGAATAGGATAAAAAGTTTCAGCAGAAGTTTGCATCAACTAAGGTATATTTTTGTTGTGTTCTCCAGATTCGTTTTCTCCAATCCTTCATCATTCACAGTATTTTTTTCCAGATGTTTTGTGATATTTATTCTAACTATAAGAAAAAACACTTTGGGTCCACCAATATAGCATACAATATTTGAAACATTAGATATGAAAAAAGCACAGTTTCTGAACCCAGATTCTTTTCAAGACACTACAAAACACACAGAGATTTCAAAACACTATTAGACCAATTGGTATGTCTCAAGCCATTGCATTGGTTTAGTGGCATGATCAAGCCCAAGACAAGCATTTGTTGCACCTCTTGATTCTAATGGGAATTATTTCAGTGCATGCTTGCTTATCCCATTGGAATCAAAGTGATGTAAGCATATTTAATTTTGGCTGGATCATTCTCTAATGTGTTTGCAGTTTATCGATCTTGCATTTTTTCTTATTAAAATATAGCTTACCTTTTGATTCGAGAATCACAAGTACTCTATATTAGAATTAGAGCTTTGGGGGAAAATCTGAATTTTATAATCATGCATATTGAGATAGAAGGTAGAAAGGGTTTCATGCTATTTGTCAGAAAGCCTGTAAATAAAAGAATCTCGAAAATTGTTCATAATATTGCTAATAGTGCAGCTGCTGGCAAGGACCTGCAGATGATTCAAATTTAGATGAGAAGGCTCCTTGGAATTATTATAGGGACATACAAAAGTTAAGAAAAAGAGGAAGCAAGAAAAAATGGGTGGAAACCATGAATATAGAGGAGGAAGTCCCAAATCAAAAGAGAGGTGGAACATGCCAGGTTGGCAAGAATGAAGGCCTCACATCTCAAAAGGAGAAGATTGCTCACAATCCGCTTGACCCACTGGAGGGGGTGCGGCACCGTAAGTGGTGGAAGGCGCTGCACCGTGCCTTGCAAACCGGTGTAACGTGACCTCTCCCACTTCCCCCTGGAGCCATTCCAGTGGCGAAGGCAACGTTGCCTTCGCCACCAGAATGGCTCCAGGGTTGAGTGATGGGGCAGTTTGCAAGGTGCAGTGTAGCGCATTGCACCACTTCCGGTGTTGCACCCCCTCCAGGAACGCCACTGACCCAAGGGGTCAAGCCCCCCCCCAAGATTGAGGTGAGTCAATATTTGCAGGAAGGAGAAGGTTTGTGAGATCTGAAGAAATACGACAAATATATGGAGGCAAACTGTTGAGCATCCATGCCAAAGTTAAGGAAAGTGTTAAAAGTGATTTTCTCTGCAGATTGTTTTTACAGACTAAAGGCACTGGATACAGGCTCAATAAACTTTCTTTTAAGGGGCCAGGAGAAAAAAACAATTTTCCCATGTGATGTTTGATATACCTCATAAAATGGAAATGACATTATCTGGCATGTTTAGTAATCATTGTGCAGGCATGCTTCATTTTATTTCTACAGCTTTGCTCTTTGGAGAAACTGTGCTATAGATAACTTGTTTAATCTTTCTCCTCTCAACAGTCCAGTGAGGTAAAGTTGCCCGTTTTGCTTCTTGGCCAAGTAAGGATTTGAACTTGGAGTCTGAGAAACTATACCACACACAGTTGTTCTTAATTATTACATTCACAGTAGTTCACTGTGGGTCCTTGAGATATCCATGTGTCAAACCCTATGGAAGTGACAATAATTTTAATTAGAATTTGGAACATTTTATTTTCACAGGCCTATAATTAGGCCTAGATTAGGCAGCGCGGCTAATCTGCCTAAACTGGCGGTTTGTGAAATGGGAAGTGAATTTGTGCGACCAGTTTTGAAATGTACAGTCAAGTCCCAAGGGATTAGGTACTCTGAAGAATGCCTACCAGTGTTAAAAAAAAAAAAGCACATAATGACATCAAATGTCACAACATTAGTGGGCTGAAGAGGTCGCTATTAATTAGCACATGGTAGCTTCACCATAAAATACGACCACTTTTAATTTCATAATGCTACCACTGAATTTAATATACAGTGAAAATTTCAAGACAAATTTGCTGGTTCCTGCATTACAAAGACATCTGTAGAACTGCCTTTGTGTGCGCGCGCGCACGCGTACACACACACACACACACACACACACACACACACACACACACACACACCAATGTTTTCACAGTTGGGAGTGAAAAGGGGGATAAAACCACCTCCCTTCTTTTCCATTTTGAAAGGTGGAGTAGCTCTCCGAAACTCCGATCAACTGGCAGCTACCAATTTGTTTTTCTCGGAATGATATTTTTCAAACATCCCAACACTGACTAAATCAAATAATTATTGATCGTTATACCCCTCTCCTCCCTTGCCAATTTAAACTACAAGTTCTTGAGGTCAGGGTTTACTTTTTCAAAATGTGGTTTATTTCCTTTCACCAGAGGTTCCCAAACTGGGGTGTCGCGACCCTTAAGGGAACCCTTAAGGGGTGTGGCGTGGCAACCTGCGGTGACATCAATGGCGCATCCAGGATTGTGCCGCCACCGCCACAACCACCGCCGCAGATGAAAAGGTCTGTTTTACCTTTGTTGGTGGGAGTGGATATCCTCCAGGGGGTGTGGGCAGAGGCATAGCTAGACTGGAGCAGAGGCAAGTAGTTCTGCAAGACTCCGTTACACAGGAGTCAGCGCCCCCTCCCCCTTGCTGTTGGAGCCATTCTGGCGGCAAAGGCAACACGTAGGACACTCCCCTGCCGCTGCCGGAATGGCTCCAACAGCAAAGGGGAGGGGCCGCTGACTCCGGTGTAACAGAGTCTTGCAGAACTACTTGCCTCCGCTCCACTCTAGCTACGCCTCTGGGTCTGGGGAGCCTGTGGACCCCTCCACAGGCCTCCCCAAGCATCAGAGCATCCCTCCAATGCTATCACGACCGACTTCCAGTTTTACCAAAAACCTGGAAGTAACTGGCGATATCACCAGTCACATCTGGTGGTACGCAGTAGGAGAGTGGCGCTGGAGGTGGTACTCGACCGGGAAGGGGTTGAGAACCCCTGATCTATAATATCAAACCAAGAGAAGGCTAACCCTAAGGACATAAGAAGAGTCCTGCTGGTTTAGGCCAAAGACCCATCTAGTCCAGATTCCTGTATCTCACAGTGGCCCCACCAGATGCCTCGGGACCAAAGGTCATTATCCGCTAAGAAACAAAGTGAAGGAAACATGTGGCACTGGTTGTATAATGCCCCCTTACTCCATCCATCCAAGACATTTCCCCTCTTTCTCCTTTTTTAATGACACCTGTTTGTTTGATCTTGACTGTAGACTGAAATTGCTCTCTGAAAGGTTAATGCGATCTAGGAAGTAGCCAAGGTGAACAGAATAGATGCTCACGTCCTCGGCAGTCTCCGACACTTGCGAGGCCTTGGAGGTGGCTGTTCTGAATAGCCCGGCAGATCATTCCAACTTCCTCACTCACTGTCTCCTTTTTATTTATTTCCTACTTATGGCCCCTTTTTGTATGCCTGAGAAAAGAGCTAGAGGCGATAAATCTGTTTAATCTAAAGAGACTAAGGGAGAGGTTGTCATTAAGCACGTCAAAGGCAGTCTGACAATACGCTTCATGCTCAGATTCGAGAGAGTGTGGCGAATTGTTAGTGCTGAGACAGAGCTTGCGTGTGTGTGTGTGTGTGTGTGTGTGTGTGTGTGTGTGTGTGTGTGTGAGTGAGTGAGTGAGTGAGTGAGTGAGTGAGTGAGTGAGTGAGTGAGTGAACTATATGGCTTTGCTTTGTCAGCCGGAGTTGTTTTTTTTCTGAGTCTCCCAATAGGTAAGAATAGGTAAGAACGGGAGCCAGGATGGTGTAGTGGTTTGGGAGTTGGACTTAGACCTGGAAGATCCAGGTTCAAATCCCCGCTCAGCCACGAAGCTTCCTGGGTGACCTTGGGCCAGTCACTATTTCTCAGCCCCACCTACCTCACAGGGTTGTTGTGAGGACAAAAAGGAGGGGAGAAAATATGTACACCACTCTGAGCTCCTTGGAGGAAGGGCGGTATAAAAATGTGAAAAATAAATAAATAAATAAATAAATAAATAAATAAAATAAGAAGCATCTATAATTCGGAAAGTTGTAGGAGACCCCATGTAACATGTTATATAGCAGCCAGAGTGAAATGAGAACAGTTTTGATCCTCAAGCATTCCAGTGTAAACACGCAAGTACATACACACACACACACACACACACACACACACACACACACACACCATGACTTGTTTCCAGGTTGTTTTAGTACAATAGGTTTTTCCCATAGAAATTGGGATACATTTTGGCCCCAAGGTAAAAGATTGGATAGTTTGATTAAGAGTTTGACATTGAGAACATCTTTTCTTGGGAATCATACAGCCATAATCTTTTAGCCTGACCGACCTCACAGGGTGATTGTGAGAATATATTTTTTTTTTAAGTAGAGGAACCATATTTGCCACTGTAAGCACCTTGAAGAAAAGCTGAACTAAAAATATAAGATCAAGTAAAACAGATGAAGGGCCAGCTTCATAAATTTTCTGAGTTTAAAATGAATTCAGACAGTACATGGAAAGATTTTTTTTTTGAAAGATCTATAATTGTGCAGCTAACTAGGTTTACATAGTCTATGGACACCCTCAAGATGGCAAAGAATTGCACTTAGCCCCTTTTGAATGGCACAAATCTACACATTGATTTTTATACCATTTTTATATTCAAGATCTGACCCTGAAATTATCTGTCACTCTCCTCTATCTTAGTTCTGCCTCAATCATTTACTTACAAAATCTAATTTTAAAAGTTTCCCAAACTTTAATTTCTCCTCCTCCTCCTTCCATTGGCTTCAATTATGGCTCAATTTAGTAACTTTTACTTGACTTAACTCTAAGTGCAAGAACAATTTAACAACTTGCTCTCTTCAAACAGTTAGTTATAGATGATTAATCTCCATCCCATTAGTTTTTAAGACTCCCCGAATGCTCTGTTTCTTCGTAGATATTCTGATGAGAGATTGACTAACGCTTTGTAATAAAAGATAGACTGGGGACTGCTGAAGCCTTGATAAGCAGTCAAATTTGAACCCTTTCTTAAGTGTAAGATGAATTGAGCATATCCTCAAATGATTCCATCCTTTGCTGCTCCTAATGCTTAGAACTGCCTCTTGGAACACCTGACGAATGCTTTCTTCATTCACTTCTTTCAAATCCCTTCTTAAAACCCACCTTTTCCATGAAGTCTTTGGGCTCCATGTCTTAGGGCACAATCCTACTCAGAAGTAAGGCCCATTAAGTTCAATAAGGCTTATTCATGGATAAGTTTATATGGGATTGCAGGTTTATAGCCCAATCCAGCTGCTACAGGATGCAGCCTGCGCTGGCGGAGCTGGGGCTCACCTCGGGAGAAAGGGATGTTAGTCTTTTTCTTTCGGTGTAAACACCAGTGGCTAAGTCCTGCACTGTGCTAACTTCCGTTTACTCCCCGGCATGAGGTGGCCCTTCCCCCTCACCGTTGGAGCCATTCAGTGCGGCAAAGGCAACGCACAGGGAGTCCAAACTGCGTATGTGAGGTGTTACGCCGGTGTCTGTCCTGCGTTCGTCGGCGTATGGTAAGTTACACTGGCATAAGTGCTCTTACACTGGGGGATCTACTGTTACACCGGTGCCACAGGATTGTGCCCTAAGCGCAATGAACCAATAACCTAATTTAGTATAAGGGAGCTTCATATATCTTCATTGGGTAGGATAATCCCAATCTGCACGACACCAGACCAATCCCTCCTGGAGTGCCCTGTCAACACCAGTCCATTTCTGCAAGTGCCTTAGCTTGGCTGATGCATCTCATAGCAGACACTATTCTATGATTTCCCAATGATAGGTGCAATTTCTCATCACCCTCCTGACATGCCCCCTTTCAAACCCTTGGCTGTCATTCATTCAAGAAAGAGATTTCTGAGACCCGTTTTGTATTGTGCAAAGAGGGGGATCTACTTACACCGGGGGATCTACTGTTACACCGGTGCAAGAGTTACACAGGATTGGGCTGTTAGTACTGTTAACCCTGCTTGGCAGTGGCTCTCCGGACTTTCAAACAGGGTTTTTTCCCAGCTCTACCTGGAGTTGTGGTCAGGGACGTTTTGTAATGTGCAATGCAACCTGGCAACAGTAGGGTGGACAAGTGGCCCAACAGTCATCTTTCCGCCATCTTGACTGCTTTCCGCCTTTGCAAAATAGGCCTCCTGGGACATTTCCGCGACGTGTGTGAATGCTCTGAAGCACGTCTCTTGCGTATTTAAAGAACCATAAAACAAAAAGCAGAATATTTAGACCCAGAGTGAAAACCTTGTAATTTAAAACTGCCTGAGGGCAATGATTACTTACTGCCTAACAATTCTGTTGCCTGAAATTCCTTCCAAAAATACCAGCTGCCAGTCTTCTACGGTGCTTTATTAACTGGCTTTGCCAAATGAGCTAAACACACGGAATGAGGCCTTCGCTTCCATCTCCATTAAATCCTTGCATATATAACTCATTACTGCTGCTGATTTCTTACAAAATGGCACCATTGGAAGCGATTGGTAAAGGCACTTCATTGCTAGCACAATTTGGTTGTAGCAGTTGATGGTGGAAGAATTCCTTGCCGTAAATTGGGGAGTGATGGTCTCAGTGCATTGGAGAACTGGGCTGACCCCATAGCCAATAGCATGACTGGGTGCTAGCATGAGATTTGCATAGAATGAGATTTGCATAGAATGGACAACTACCTAACTGGAGCTAAGCAGATCTAGATCTGATTAGTGCCTGGGTGGCGCAGTGGGTTAAACCACTGAACCATGAGCTGTCGATCGAAAGGTCGGCAGTTCGAATCCGTGCGACGGCTCCTGCCAACCTAGCAGTTCGAAAGCAAGAAATTGCAAGTAGATTAATAGGTACTGCGTCAGCGGGATGGTAACAGCATTCCATGCACCTCGGTGTTGAGTCATGCCGGCCATATGACCATGGAAACGTCTTCGGACAGCGCTGGCTCTTCGGCTTTGAAACGGAGATGAGCACCGCTCCCTAGAGTCGGACATGACTGGACAAGGGATACCTTTACCTTTACTAGGATAGGGGACCCCATGCATGAGCTCCATGACGGAAGTCAGGCAGGGTACACATGTAATAAACAAGCAAAATATGAATTTATACAATCATCTTTATTAATGTCATGGACTCTCAACCCAGAGATAAGAATATAAGAACATAAGTAGAGTCCTTATGTATAAAGTGTTCTTTGCGTAATAAAGGATGTGGTGATGACACCTGGCCTAGATGCCTTTAAAAGGGGTTTGGATAGATTCATGGAGGAAATGTCCATCACAAGTTACAAGCCATAAGCAACCTCCTGGTTTTAGAGGTAGGTTTTCTCTGTATGCCAGGTGCAAGGGAGTGGAGACAGGATACAGGTCTCTTGTTGTCTTGTGTGCTCCCTCAGGCATCTGGTGGGTCACTGTGAGATGCAGGAAGCTGGACTAGATGGGCCATTGACCTGATCCAGCAGGGCTCTTCTGATGTTCTTAAGTTCTTATTGCATGCTCAATGCGCTATGTTCACTGGCGTCGCTGGAGGTGGGGCGGAAAGCTAAGTTCTGCAGCTTTCTGGCCCACCATTACTCTCCGGTACGAGGCGCCCCACCCCCTAATCGTAGGAGCCCGTCAGCGTTGCTTTCTCTCCGCTGACGGGCTCCTACGACGAGGGGACGGGGCGCCTCGTACCGGAGAGTAACGGTGGGCCGGAAAGCTGCAGAACTTAGCTTTCCACCCCACCTCCAGCGATGTCAGTGGCTATGTTCTTTACCCCAAACAAGGCAGAAGGAGAACTGGAGGACATAACGCAAGGATCACTTCATTTCAGGTTGAACAAGTCCATTCATATGTTAGTGTGGAGTTCTGACTCTGCAGAGTTTTATATGGTAGTAAAAGGGGATTACCGTACTTCTGTTGGTGCTTTCTTCCTAGGTTTGAGTTTGCTCCCGCTACACTCTCTGGAAGTTTTAGTGGCTGTTTCAGAGGAACAACAATTCATCTCATTGCAGAGAGTTTCAATATGGAGTCTGTCCTGGTTCTTCCCCCACCAGACTAATAAAGAGATTATGATCTACTCTTTGAAACACTTACCATGAGATGAGCTTTCCAAAAACATCATTTAAGAGCTCCCTGAGATTTGATGTCAAGTGAAACATTTAGTGAGGGGGGGAGGCGAGATTTAATGGCAGGTCTGACATTCACTATTTTATCTTTATCACTTGGGTTGCCGGCTTCTTGTGCTGCCCCATTATTGGCAACTTCCGTCTCCACTCCCATGCAGGAGCCCATTAAGAGCAGCAGAAGGGAGTGGAGATTGCAGAAGCAACTCAATGAAGAGCAAAGATGCCCTCTTTGCGTCGCCCAGGGCTGACCTTCAAAGCCACTTTGTGTCGCTCCCAAGGTCACTCTGTCTGGTGCAAATATAATGCTCACTCACTGAAAACCATTGCTTGCAAACCAATAGTAATAATTATTATTAATAATAAAGTGCTTAAAACAAAGCATAAAAAAGGTAAAGGTGACCCCCGACAATTAAGTCCAGTCGTGTCCGACTCTAGGGTGTGGTGCTCATCTCCATTTCAAAGCCGAAGAGCCAGCGTTGTCCGAAGACGCCTCCGAGGTCATGTGGCCGGCATCACTCTCCTTGCCGCAGCGCGTAGCATGCAGCTGGAACACGGAGCGGTTTACCTTCTCGCAAGTGGTACCTATTTATCTACTCGCATTAACATGCTTTGGAACTGCTAGGTTGGCAGGAGCTGGCCAAGCAACAAGAGCTCACCCCGTCGCGGATTCGAACTGCCGAACAAAGCATAGTGCCATGTATAACTTAAGACTAGCAGTGAGGAACCTCTTCCCATAAGCCAGTGGTTCCCAAACCATGGAATGCCACGGAACCCGTGCCATGGAATAATGGGAGTGCCACGGAAAACAGTGCAATGCCAATTGGCGGGCATCAGCATAATGTCATGGGGAGCCACGCCCATGGGGAGCCACGCCCATAAATAGGTTGCCAGTGGGAAAGGGAGCTGCAGGTCAAAAATGTTTGGGAAACACTGCCATAAGCTAATGATCAAAATAGAGAGATGCCTCGTCTACGCACCAGAAGACGCCTTTACTGAGTCTGACCCTTGAGCCAGCAGTGTCATCACTGACTGGCAGCAGCATTACATGCTTTCAGACAGAGGAGGATTTTTCTTTGCCCTACCTGGAGATGCACTCAGATTCTTGAACTGGGACCTTGAGCATGCAAGGCAGATGCTCCATCACTGAATTGTGCAGCAGAATGGGACTCAATCACTTCAACTTCTTGCCGGCGGATCACATTTAGGAGTGCTTCCTTAGATAAACCATTCCTGATCACCAGCACAACAGCCAGCGTGACAGGGAGTCGTCTGGACTAGAACCATTCTCCCCAGTATGGGGTGTGTGTGGGAAAGCACAACACCAGAACCAGGGGACATGCACTACAATTGAGTGGAGGGAGAGTTAGAACGGACAAAAGAAAATATTTCTTCACCCAGTGTGGAATTCATCTGTGGAACTCCTTGCCACAGGATGTGGTGATGGCACCTGGCCTAGATGGCTTTAAAAGGGGTTTGGATAGATTCATGGAGGAAAAGACCATCACAGGTCACAAGCCATAAGCAACCTCCTGGCTTTAGAAGTAGGTTTCCTCTGTGCCAGGTGCAAGGGAGTGACAACAAGATACAGGTTATCTTGTTGGCTGTGTGCTCTCGGAGGCATCTGGTGGGGCCACTGTGAGATACAGGAAGCTGGACTAGATGGGCCTTTGGCCTGATCCAGCAAGACTCTTCTTATGTTCTTAATGGGTGTGGTCATTGCCAGGATGGAACACCAATTGGAAACCCTATGAGCACCAGCTTGAGGTCCATTGTGGAAGTTAATTAATGAAGAAAGCATGGTTCCCATTTACTCCTCTGGGGACTTGGGACATTGTTGTGGGTGAAATCTGCTCTCCCCAGGGCTGGCCTTATCCATGAAGCGGATGATACAGCTCTCATTGAGTGGTGATCGCTCCGCCGGTCTAAAAGTCGACAGGATTGTGCTGTTAATCTTTAATATTGGGTTCTGCAAGATTGGATGTGCCAAAAGGGACAAATGCCAATTATACCCAGACTGAAGAAAAAGGAAACATTTTGCTGCAGTAAATATTGCTAGAAATTTTAAACAATACCAAAGCTGTCCCTAAAACAGCTTCAGCATTACCATCTGCCACAACAAAATCATCTATCACCAGCAGAGAGAGTCTTAAAAGCATTGCTGTCAGGTTCCTGCTTTAGTGGGGAAGGAAGAAGCTGAGCTGCCGAAAACGCAGTCTATTTAAAACAATCGCATTACAAGCAAGAGGTCCCAAGCTTTCAGTGACCTCTGCTTTATGCATTGCTATAAATAACAACAAGGCATAATGACTTACATGATTCATTAAAAGTACAGGATCCAAGATGAAGGAACACTGCCATTGGATGGTCTGCTCCGTGGACGGATGGCTCAGCAAATGCAATTACTTTTATATAAATAAATTATTCTGGAAAGTGCGAGGGGAAGATATATCACAGGAGACATTTTAGATCATTAGCGAAAGTTAATTATTGAAGGACGTTTTTATCCTAAAGCAAAAAAAAAAATCGTCTCTTCAGTTTGTGTACGTGTGAGTTGTTGTTTTAAATGCTGAATGTACAGCTGTGTGCTGTTGTGTTTCAGACTTACTGGAGGACAACATGAAATGGGAGCAAAGCCTTTCCCTTATTGTTCAGGTGGTAGATATGATCACCACCACCCTGATCCATGGAGAAAATGGGGGAATGAAGTCTCCAGCTTCTGGTTCTAAGCATGCTCTTCACTGAGAACATAAGGATGATTTGGGAAAGGGGGTTCAGGGTGAGAGGAGTTAACCCAGCTCTCCTCTTTCATGTGGGCATGGGGACACACCACGATTTTCCAGGATGGAAGGTCAAAACTCTCTGGGAACTGATATCTGTGAGATATCTCACTAGCTTTTCCAAAGATCTACCGGAAGAACATTCATGGGTGAATGAGAACAGAATTGATGAGACAATGATTTTAAACTGGTGTCCTTTTATATTTAGGGAGGGTGGGGGTGGAAGCAACTGTCCCTCTTCACCCCAGCATGGCATCTTTTCCAGTGGCTGTTGCTGGTGTCTCTTCTGCATCTCTTTTTAGACTGTGATCCCTTTGGGGACAGGGAGCCATTTATTGGTGTGTCTTGCTATGTAAACCGTTTTATGAACTACTTTTTGTTGAAAGGTAAAGGTCTCCCCTGCTCGAAAGCCAGTTGTGTCCGACTCTAGAGTGCGGTGCTCATCTCTGTTTCTAAGGCTGTAGAGCCAGTGCTGTCCGAAGACGCTTCCATAGTCATGTGGCCGGCATGACTAATGGAACGCTGTTACCTTCCCACCGCAGTGGTACCTATTTGTCTACTTGCACTTTCTTGCTTTTGAACTGCTAGGTTGGCAGGAGCTGGGACAGGAGACAGGTGCTCACTCCGTCATGCGGTGCTCGGGTCTCGAACTGCTGTCCTACCGACCTTCCAGTCTGAAGTTCAGCGTGTTAACCACTAAGCCACCGCGGCCCTTGACTTTTGTTGTAAAGCAGTAGAATAATATCGTATATGGTTGTATCCAAAGAAAGCGTTCTCTTTTGTAAAAGGGAAAAGTGGGATAAACATGTCTCTAAAGAAAAATAAAGCTAGTCGTAACTAAGTTCCACTGCAATTAATGGGATTTCAGTTAGTCGCAACTAATCTGCCTCATTGATTTCAATGGTGCTTGTACATAACTATCTTCCTTTGGATACAACTCAATAAATGCATCATTGTCTAGTCTGAGGTTTATTTTAAAGTTAAAAAAAGAACAGTTTTGCAGAAGCCTGATCCAGATCACAACCCCAGCACAGAGGTGGGGGTACTTTATTTCTGTAGTTTATTCACCAACCCCTCTCTGCTTCTGTAGAGTCCTGAAGGTGCTATTTACTGCAATGGCATCTTTGTATGTGTGTGTGTGTGTGGGGGGGGAACCACAGCAGTTTGGGTAGATTTGTGTGGGCGGAAATGGCAGAGAAGAAACAGCATTACACAAAACATCTGTGCCTTGAACTTGAGTCACATCAGACCCTTATAAGCCTGCTATTTTTACTTTTAAGATAACCTCCAAATAGCCAATGATGAATTTATCATGTCTCATTTTGGTCTTTATTGTACAGAATTCTTGAAACTGTCTTCACCCATCACTAGCACCCATGGCTAGCGACAACTTCTTTGGAATGAATGGTCTGAGGCACATAGCCACAAGGTAACCCGCAGGGCCATGTGAAATGGAGGTGGACTGTAGAGCTTCATTGCATATGAAAAACCTCCGGGAAAAGAGCCCAAAGCAAATGCTTCATGTCAGGCATTTATATTGCCAGCAGCATAAAAAATATTTATTTATGGGCATTTCGAGCTATTTGCGTGTTCCACTTCTTTTGCATGCTTGTTCAATATTGATGTAGACCCTCCATCAATTAACACTTCAGCAACTTGTGATCACCACCATTTTTCAGCCGCCGGCAAGGCAGGCCTTTCTCAAAGTTCATTAACATTCCCTGTGGTTATAACAGTCATTAAGTTGGGGATCTCATTATGTAGCCATTAGGATAACATAAAACCAGTTTCAGTGCAGCACATTTGTTAATTATAAAGTAATCTACACCAATCCAAAAGGAGAATCTATTTGATTTATTCTAATTGTTTATAGACACTATAAATCCCCCCCCCCAGTTCTCTTGTTCCAAACGGAATCCAAAGGGGCGCAATGTGACCAACATTAGGTTGTATATCAGTGAGAGACTGCCTTGCACTTTGTCCAGGTTTAAAAGAAAAGGGCTCAGAGGGTTAGCAGGTAATAGCTGCAGTTCATTTTCAAGGCAATGGCTGACATCGGAGAAGCTTGTAACCACTCCAAACAATTAACCAGTGGCTGGAAGGAAGGTAGATCTCTCACCTGGATGGTAATAATTATTGCTTTGTATCTGATGAAAGCCCCCTCATGGATCATGAAGGCTGAGCGCCGAAGAATAGATGCTTTCGAACTGTGGTGCTGGAGAAGACTCCTGAGAGTCCCTTGGACTGCTAGGAGATCAAATCAGTCAATCCTAAATGAAATCAACCCTGACTGTTCCCTGGAAGGACAGGTACTAAGGCTGAAACTCAAATATTTTGGCCACCTAATGCAAAGAGAGGACTCTCTGGAGAAGACTCTGATGCTGGGAAAGATTGAAGGCAAAAGGAGAAGGGGAAGGCAAAGGATGAGATGGTTAGACAGCATCACCGATGCAACGAACATGAAAATGAGCGAACTCAGGAAGATAGTGGAGGACAGGAAGGCCTGGCGGGATGTGGTTCATGGGATCACGAAAGGGTCGGACACGACTTAACGACTGAACAACAACAACATCTGATGAAAATTAGTCAAGAGCACATCGCATTCCCGCCTTGGGTTCCCTTTGGGGAGAAAGGCGGGATAAAAATATTGTAAATAAATTGTAAATAAATTCCCCTGCAAAATCCCACCCCCATTTTCAGTGTCTGAGGAAACAGAGGCAAAAGTGGACACCACCACCCCTTCTGCTGTCAGACTTACAAATAACCGTAATCTTGTTTTTACTTCCTCGCATTCAGCAAGTGATGGTCTCTCATACTGTTTTCTGGAAGCTCATCGAGTTCACCTTAGGTCTCCTTACTCTAATCGGAGCTTCAGAAGCTGGTTGTATTTTCTCCCAGGATTTGGGAAGGAATCCAAACCTGTTCTGTACATCCTCTTTTGTTCATTGATCAGCGCTGATTTAGAAAGGAACAAGCACAGCCCTTGCCCCAGCTTAATACTGTTGTCAGAGACAAGGGTCATCATTTTAATTATATTCCTCATTGTTTCTCATAATTAATGGCATTTGTGAAGATTGCCAAAGCTTATATTGTTTAGTGCAACTAATTAAGTCAATGATTGGTAGGGGGAAAAAAAATTAGTACCTATCTGTCTTCAGCTTTTAAACACAAAAGTTTAACTCTCTCCTACCTCCTGCGTGAATGCAAAGAGGCAAACCAAAACTGACACTTGTGTGCTTCTTGTTCATTTATTTATTTTAGAAAAGATATCAGATTGGTCAATAGAAATATTTCCAGAGTGATCGAGTTAAAAATGTCAGGGTTTTCTGACCGTTTATTACAAGAAAAAAAACACGGCTGAGTCGCGTCTTCTTCCGACGTTTCGTTGGCGAATATCTCCAACATTTCCAAGGCAACACTTCCTATCTCTTATTATAGTCATAGTCTTATTATAGAGATAGGAAGTGGAGAAAGAGCCAGATGCGCTTTCTTGCTGTCCCGTTGCTCCCTTGAAAATGTTGGGGCCACAATCTGTGTGGAGTTTGAACGTTCTCCCCATGTCTGCATGGGTTTTCTCCAGCCCAAAAAGCTCACCTTTATTTCAGTGTTTTATATATGAGGTCTTTATTTAGGTTTCGTGATGTTTTTGTGACCTGAAATATTCCGTGAACTCGTGCTTCCATATATCAATTAGCCTACAGTAAAGTTGGTTTCATTATATGTTGTTTTGCTTAACGTCGTAGTTTCCAAGAACCTACCGACAACTTTAAGTGAGGACTTGCTGTACTTGAGGGAGGGCCTGGATGTACATGGTTGGTTTTAGGAGTTGTTGGACCTGGTGCAAGATGTTGGAAGACTTTTAGTAGAACTGAGGCTGACTGAAACTTCCATTTAGTGGAACCTAAAGGTGGAAATGGAGCTTCCCTGAGCAAGAACTGGAGGAGGGGTAAGATGACAGTAAATCACAATAGACCAGTGGTTCTCAAACGTTTTAGCACCGGGATCCACTTTTTTAAATGACACTCTATCGGGACCCACCTAGCTTTATGACGCTCAAACATTTATCTCCCTATATTTACACAAGCTTGCAAACTGAAGGACCTCAGCTCCTTGCAAACTGCAGGACCTCAGCTCTTTGCAGGGCAGTTAGCAGCTATCTTGAAAACTGCAGGAGCTATCTGATTTTTGAATAGCCTCAGGGCTTATGGCAATTGCTTATCTGATCTTTCCATCACCTGGGACCCACCAGAAATCAGGTTGCGACCCACCAAATGGGTCCCGACCCACAGTTTGAGAAACACTGCAATAGACATTTTGTAGAGCGTGTGGCTGGGGCCCTGTTGCTGGGAGCCCTGGAACACGGTGTGTTGAATGTTACTGCTGCCACCTGTACCTACTGAGGTTTCATGCTTGGTTTGGTGGGCCCTCCGATGGGCATGGACTCTTGACCAGTCAACCTTGCTGACCCTTTTAGAGCTCGCTGCCTCAGTGGCCTCCCCCCACATCTTATGGCAGAGAATTTCATCAATGAATGTCGTCCATGTGTGAAATAGTTTCTTCTGTTTTTCTGCACCCACTGCTCACCTTGTGAGTTTTAATGTTCTGACTGATGACGGAAACGATTTCTTACACGATACATGAGAAAGTAGTGACTACAACTTGCAGGTCCTCTGTCTCCCTTGGCCACCCACCAAGTGGTCAGGAGACAGCCAGGCTCTCCTGAGTCCTAGCTACCCATCATCAGTGTAGATGAAAGACAATTACCAGGCAGGCTGTAGTAGCTCATCTTACATTTTGTCAGACATCCAGAGAAGAAATGAATCTAGGAGAGCATAATTAAAATGTGGCCCATGATAATATCTGGCCAATCAAGCAATAAATGACTTTATGAAGAATGGGCTGTTAGAGAAGGCTCATCTGAAATGGATCTACATCATTTATTTTCGATTTCTCATGTTGCAAAAGAAGAAGAATCTCGGAGTTGGATGCAGAGTGTGGTGGGAATGGCCATGCTGGGAAGAGGAGGGGTATAATTTGAGACAGAAATCCTGAATCCAATCCTTTCTGCTTACGCCCTGCTGAGGATTGCACCCTGAACATTTACTGTGCTAAAAGTACCGTTCTCGTTCTCTTCTTCAGTGACAATGTTTTGCTTCTTCACCTCTGTGTCTTTTGTTTGCCAACGTTGTCTGCGACACAAAATCAAGCTCAATTACGAAAATTGAGAGACGAGACGGAAAACGGGCCGGAGACCTATCATTCTGCACCACAGCTGGTGACCTGTTTAATCAAGGATGGCAACATCTCCCAAACCCCTACACAAAATCTCCCATCTCTACACACTTCCAGGCTGCATCACTGTGAGAACAAAGACGACGTGAGACGATCGTGTGCAGTCTACCGCTGTGTTGAAAAAAAACGTCACACCAGCAATTACACACCAAAGTCTTAATCCAAACCCAGAAGGAACATTCTAACAGCGACTGTCAGAGATCAACCAACAATTGAGATGGAAGAAGTTTGCACAAGTCACTAGTAATTGACTGACTTTTCCATGAAGTCAAATGGCAAACTGAGTGGAGGGAGGATTCAAACAGACAAAAGAAAATATTTCTTTACCCAGCGTGTAATTGGTTTGTGGAACTCCTTGCCACAGGAGGTGGTGATGGCACCTGGCCTGGATGCTTTTAAAAGGGGATTGGATGGATTTATGGAGGAAAAGTCCATCACAGCTTACAAGCCATGATGGGGAAAAGCAACCTCCTGGTTGTAGGAGTAGGTTTTCTTTGTGCCAGGTGCAAGGGAGTGGTGACAGGATACAAGTATCTTGTTGTCTTGTGCTCCCTGAGGCATCTGGTGGGGCCACTGTGTGATACAGGAAGCTGGACTAGATGTAGGCTTACCAGATTTCTAACCGGGACAGAGTGCTAGACCTTTAGGAGAAGGAATGTGGGCAGCTGTAGCTTGTTAAACCTTAGAGCACAATCCTAGGCAGCCATGGGGCTTGCTTCAGTGTAGACATGCTTAGGATTGTGCTCTAAGGTTTAACAAGCTACACCTGCCCACATGCCTTCTCCTAAAGGTCTAGCACTCTGTCCCGGTTGGAGATCTGGTAAGCCTACCTAGATGGACCTTTGGCCTGATCCAGCAGGGCTCTTCTTATGTACTTATGGCACGTTTTGTAGGACATCGAAGAAGCCGTAATGAAGGCGAGTCTTGTTTCTTTGACTTCTGCTGGTTGACTGGCCAATGGACACCCCTAATGGAAGAGTACAACGAGGGACAGATACAATGTTAGGCAAGGTTAAAACCCTTTAAAAACAGTAAAGAGCCTTGGGACGTCTTACAGATAAACACATCCACTATATAGCTTCAGGTTTTTTTGTCACCCTTTAAAAATATCCCTCTTCATTGAAAAGGCAGAGTAAAAAGGGATTCTAGGTGACATTCTTTGAAAGGATGGCTATTAGCTATCTAGTGTTGTTATACATACCAAGACTGAAACCTTTAATCATGTTGATTGGTAGATTGATTAGCTAGCAGCCCATTGCCACCGCCTCCCTGCCATACCAGTATGACGCAAGGCACCAATTTCAGTCAAATGGGCCGCAACTTGATTTAAAGAAACACTGCAGGAACTTAGCTCTCCACCACGGTGCTCCACCGTCGTAACGTCACTAGGGTGTGTGCCGCCCTAAAGCGAGGGTGCGTGCGCTGCCCTAATGACCCCCCTGACTCCTGGCTCCTCGGCTGGAGAGTCTTGCCTCCGCTGCTGCCGGCTCCGGAGACATCCTCTCCGGCCGGCTGTCCTGGGCCTTCTGACGAAGGCCCAATGCGGCTCGACGTAATTTATTAGGTTTTTTGTGCATGTGCTGTACGTTTCTGAGGGCAAAGGGCTGCCCTTTTGCCCTCAAACGTTCTGCGCAGGCGTGAAAAACCTAATAAATTATGTTGCGCCACATTGGGCCTCGTTAGAAGGCCGTGGACCTCCGCCGAGGGAGGACGCTCCGAGGCCTTCTCCTGGAGCGGCAGTGACGTGCGCGGCACGCGGGGGTCCGCGCGTCACCCTTTACGTGCGTCACCCCCAGGCAGTCCGCCCCCCCCACGCTCTAGTGACGTGGCTGTCCACCATTCTGCAACACCAGTGGAATGGTGGAAGCCTCTCCGCCAGCGCTGCTTACTCGTCAGGAGCTGCAAACGTGTTTTCCGGCATGTTTGCAACACCTTAGACCAGCAGAGCAGTTGCTCCGCCGGTCTAAAATTAGACAGGATTGCGCTGTGAGTTGCTCAGTAGGGTGCCCCTTCCCAAGGCAGAATGCCCTCCTGGATGCTCGATAACTCAGTGGGCACCTGTCTTGCAACAGGAGCTTGTTCTCCCAGAAATAAAATTTCCCACAAATAAAATTGAAAACCCCATTTGCTTCTTGCTAATGCATTCCTTATTGCGGCCCCTTAACATGCTCTTCAGACTATGAATAGCTTGTATGATAATACTTTTTTTTTTTGCCCTGAAGTTTATATATATACATATATATATATACATTCCCCCAAGGAGCAGCATAATTAGTAGCTACTTGATCTTGAAGTAGTGCATTCAGAGTATCTTTTTAATTCTTCCTCCAACATTCCTTTGTCTTTACCCTGAGTCACTTACTTGACAATTAAATCACTTACATACTTACTTAAGCTCAATTAGTGTCCTCAACAATCGCATTATCTTTAATATGGAATAATTGCTTTTGCCAAAGCAAACAAGGCTGCTAATGTCTGTTTTAGCTGGAGAAAGGTGTTGAAATGTCAATAACTTAGACGGCACTTTCCCCCCCCTCCGCAGGTAAATAGGAACACTTTCTAAAACGCCTAATAATGCATTACTCTGTCTCAAGGGTGCAATTACACCATCAGATGTGGCACCACCAGCAGCATATCTGTGACTCTCCCTCCCCTGTGTTTATTCAAGTGAGATGTTTAAATTATCTGGTTCTTGTGAATAGTGAAACAAATTAGCATATCTGAGGAGGTAAAACTGCAGAAGTCAAGAGGAAGCGTCGAATGATGTGTTTCGGAGGAATAATCATTTCCAGGAGCTTCAATGTCTGTGCACAATATGTGCTACTGACACTGAAATCCGACGTATGCTTAGAAATAAGTCCGATTGAGTTCCATGAGACTTACTTCCAAGTCGGTCTGTATAGGGCTGCAGCCCAAGTTGTGTTGGGATCAGCCAAAGTTTGAGCTTCGACATTCTTGGTCGGTGCACCTTGTCGCCTATCTAAGTGCCGTAAAGCACATTTTGCGATGGTGTGGCTGTTGCCAGCGGTGGCGCTAAGGTGCAAAGGGAAACTGTGTGTGTGATTAAGAATTTGTGCATGGATTTGCTTACTCTTATTGAAAAGAAATGTTTGTTGTTGTTCAGTCGTTAAGTCGTGTCCGACCCTTCGTGATCCCATGAACCATATCCCGCCAGGCCTTCCTGTCCTCCACTATCTTCCTGAGTTCGCTCATTTTCATGTTCGTTGCATCGGTGATGCTGTCTAAACATCTCATCCTTTGCCTTCCCCTTCTCCTTTTGCCTTCAATTTTTCCCAGCATTAGAGTCTTCTCCAGAGAGTCCTCTCTTCGCATTAGGTGGCCAAAATATTTGAGTTTCAGCCTTAGTATCTGTCCTTCCAGGGAACAGTCAGGGTTGAGTTCATTTAGGATTGACTGATTTGATCTCCTAGCAGTCCAAGGGACTCTCAGGAGTCTTCTCCAGCACCACAGTTCGAAAGCATCTATTCTTCGGCGCTCAGCCTTCCTTACGGTCCAACTCTCGCAACCATACATTGCTACTGGGAACACCATCGCCCTGACTATGCGAACTTTTGTTGGCATGGTGATATCTCTGCTTTTTATTATGCTGTCTAAGTTTGCCATAGCTTTCCTTCCAAAGAGTAAGCGTCTTTTAATTTCATGGCTGCTGTCTCCGTCTGCAGTGATCTTGGAGAAAAGAAATGAGGCAGCTCTTACTTATGGGGAAGTTTCGTGGACAATTAAGAAACCCATTGTACACTCTAATACGTCTCAGGAACAGTCTAGTAGTGTAGCTGGGCCTGCCAGTACCTGGGGCTGCCCTGCCCCCCCTTCTGGAATGGCTCCAATTTGGAGGCTGAGGGTGTGTGGGAGGGCCAAACGTCGCTCCACTTGCTGCTCCAACAGCTCTGACACTGTCGGGGTGGTGGGCCCCACCGCTACACCACTGGAAGAGTCACAAATGTTTTCGTCTTTGTGGAATCTCAGAGATGCCACCAGTTCTTCTGAAGGCTGTAGTCAGGGCCCATGAGAGGGGGGTAAAGGGGGTAAATTACGGTATACCCGGGCCCAGGGTCAAAAAGGGGGCCCAGGAGCCAAAGGAGGGCCCCCAGAAATTTCCTGGGATCTCAGCTGGCCTCATGGAGAGTGAAAGACGGTGGCCGGGCCAGATCTACCAGGCAGGTAGACCTGTGCACCGCATCGGGAAGCCTGGTAGACCTGGACTCCAAAGACTTTTCTGGCTACTGCTGCCCTCCCCCCATCCTGTTTTGTCCCCTCCCCCTTTGAGAAGGGGCCCAAAAGAAACTTTGTACCCCCTGATAAAATTCCTCTCAGAGGCCCTGGCTGTAGTATCTACATATCCTTCACACTCATGTAAGGCATGCAGTTCTTACGTCTATGTCCACAAGAACTCTCGTGAACATGGCGGCTTTCATTGCAAATGACTGATTAATCTTGGCTTTCTGACATTCTGTCACACTAAACATGTCTATGTCTTTCCTGTTTGCATTGTTGCTTCTTTCCAAAGAATAATTACCTGATTTTTTTTTTCTTAGAAGAAAATCTGTTAGCATTCACACCTAGAGATAATAACAACAATGTTTAGGTTGTGACAGAAGCAGCAAATAACGGAGCATACAATTTTAGCAGCTAATAAACCATATGCCCTGTTGTAAGGAAGAACAGAACTCGGTTTTCCAATATCATTAAGACAGCATCCTAGTGTCGCTACGTATATAAAGACATATGGTAGGATTGCATTTAATACTACATCTTCTAGGTTCTGTCAGATTATGTCTAATTTTAAGATTATGGCTGGATCGTGTGTATAAATTTGCTCAGCTAAAAAATTAATGTTTGAATGAGCTTGAAGCCTACATATATACTACTGTGTCTTGAAGTTAGTTATGGCATCCGGGATGTAGAAAAAGAAGAGGCGATGCTTCAAACAGGTATTTACAACCAAATCTGATCATTTATGTTTTTTTTTATACAGCACCATCAACATACATGGTGTCTTACACAGAACAAGAGGACAGGACCTTGCCCCAAGAGGCTTACCCTTCCTCCATGATTATCTCCTCCCTCTCTTGTCTCCCCTGTGTTTTTGTAGATTGTAAGCCTTTGGGGGCAAGGTCACTGTATTCCTAGAGGGTTCCATAGCAAACTGCGGCTCCCCTGGCTGGTATCCGCGGCTCCCAGTTTGGGAGCCGCTGACATAATGAAACCCTAATATGACATAGATTATGATATACATTATAGAGAGTGAGAGAGAAATAAAAATGTGATTCCCACCTGGGGGAGGTGAGCTGAGAGGGATAACTGGGGAAGCCACAAGTGGAGAGGAAACCACAAACATGGGGGACGGGAGTGAATGTCACAGAAGAATCTTCTGCTCACCCTACAAAGCACTTCCTCACCCAAGAGGGTACCTGGAAAAACATCAACATTTTGATGGAAGACGGGTGTGTAATAACCAACTCCCTGATACCAGGCCCAGTGGAAGACTTTTCAGACCCTGGAGTAATTGCTTACGCATTATATGCTGAGTCTACTTTCCTCTGGTTTATTTGGAAGCGAGAGCTAAAAATAGTGTCCCTATTGGGACGCCATAAGCATTGAAAGTTTTTATTTAAGCATCAACTTTACTAGAGGCTTCATTTAGGCGTCACTCTGGGGGATCATTAGCATACCATTCACACTCATTTGTCTGCTACCATGTCAGGTTGATGGAAAGCAGCAGTCGCGATTCCTGAAGCCGAGCTAGGGCTAGTTATGAAATTAAATATCATTTGTCAAGGAATCAAGGACCAACTGGCACTCTTTTATCTCCACATGCATCTACAGAATGGGAGGAAGTTTTCAGATCAGCTTTCTCTTTATTGATTTGCTACGCTGGAGTAATTGAGAACCGGTATATTTCGTGACTACCCAGAATGCCGTTCTTCACGTTTTTGTTTTGACGTGGTTTTCTTGGACTCACGGAGGACATGCCTAATGGCTGCTAGTTGTGGTGCTGGTCTCCATTTCCAGAGTGCTACTGAGTCACAGCTGCTGGGAAGCAACAATGAACAATGGCTCCTCCAGTCCTATTGCGGATTGGGCCGGCGCACAGAGCCCTTTGCGACAGCAGAAGGCAGGTCTGCGGATGCAAAATGGCTGCAGACAGCTCACAGAGCATGCCATTGGCAGCCATTGTGGAGGCACTGTCGAATGAGGTGGCAGCGCTCCCAGTCTGCCAGTGGATTGCCAGCCACCTGCCGGAGCAGGTAAAACAGAGGTGGGAGCATGGAGAGGGTGAAATGGGGTGTGGAGGGGGCAAAAAGCCAGGATGGTGTAGTGGTTCTGGAGTCGGACTTAGACCTGGAAGATCCAGGTTCAAATCCCCGCTCAGCCACGAAGCTTCCTGGGTGACCTTGGGCCAGTCACTATCTCTCAGCCCCACCTACCTCACAGGGTTGTTGTGAGGACAAAAAGGAGGGGAGGAAATATGTACACCACTCTGAGCTCCTTGGAAGAAGGGCGGTATAAAAATGTGTAAAGTAAAGTAAAAAAAGTAAATGGGGTGGGGAAGGTCGTGATGGGGGCGGGAACCTGGAAGAGAGGGTGGATCCGGTGGTAATGGCGCACGCTGGATCCTATCCCCCTTTTCAGCCCCTTTTCTCTCCTCAGTGATTTCACTGATACAGGTCCAAGGAGACCCATTGCAGGTTGGGAGGCTTGCAGAGGTATAAGGGGGTTTAAATCCCCTTTTGCCTCTGAAGCCTCCCAATTTGCCCCTTCCGCTCTGGATACAGCGTACACGTTTTTGGTGTGGCTGCACCAGCGGTGTGTGTGTGTGTGTGTGTGTGTGAACAGTGAACGTTCAATTTAAGAGACCAATTGAGAGGAAGGGGTGTCCGTGAATGCCAATCGCCCGTTAAATCTGAATTCATTCATGACAACGCACACGCTCATGTGCAAAATGTCTATGACTTAGCTTTTAATGAGGCAGACAATGTCCATTATTTCCAAAGTCTGTTAACTTGAGGGTTCACTGTACTGGAAAACCCAAATTGCTCTCTGATATCAACAGTTCCGTGTGCAGGGCGGACCTATACAGGAGGTCGATTGAGGTGGTTGCCTCAGGCAGCAGCTTGGAAAGGGGCGCTCTCCCCCATCTGCTTGCCTCCACTGCTCCCTGGAGAGGAAGTGTGGATGAGGAAGGGAGAGGAAACAGAGGAGTGACATCTCTGACTCTCTAGCCCACTCCTCTGCACTTCCTCTCTTCCATTGGAGAAGGAACTGCAGCTGGCACACTGCCAGGTAAAGGGGTGGCATTTGTTGGGGGTGGCATTTGTTGCACTGCCAAGCTCTGGGAGGTCTGGGCTCCACACTGTCCATGTGCAATGTGCAAAATGGCAGGCTGCATGATGCATGATGTCTACATTCTCTTTCACCTTTTCCCTCCCCTAACTATTTTAATTGTATATCCTGCATTTCAATTTAAACTTTTAGGTGTTTTTTTTTGGGGGGGGGGAATGAAACACTGAAGGAAATCGAGCCAATGAGGGGCCATTCGTTTTCATTCACTGTGGATTTCAGAAAGCTCAGCTTTGTATATATTGAAAGGCTGTTTGCTATCATGAGAGGAACCTACTCCCCTGGTCAAATTTGGCGTCAGTGTATTGACGGCACAGCACCTTGGCTGCACCCTGCTCACTCAGACTCACTTTGTGAAGACTTTGATGACTTTTACACACACACACACACACACACACACAGAGAGAGAGAGAGAGAGAGAGAGAGAGAGAGAGAGAGAGAGAGAGAGAGAGAGAGAGAGCGAGAGCTGTTAATTACTGCACAGGATTGCGACATGCCTTGCACAGTTCTTATATTGGACAATTCTGCTCCAAGCCACTGTTCGGAGCAGTTCAGGAAATGCAGTTGAAGCCAGTAACCTGCATATTGGCCATTAAAAACGTAGAGCTTGAAAATATTGTATTGATCTCATTGCATTCACTTTAGCTGGTTTGGAGGCATCACATTCTAGCATAATCTCCCCCAGACAGCTAGTGGAACAAAGAATCTCTGGGTCTTCAAGAATAGCATAAGAGGAGACCTTATAAATGTTTTATTCTGGTGTCTCAGTTGTGAGACTGGAAGGTCAGGGAGGGTGTTGCCTTTAGCTCTCAGTCACAGAGAGAGCTCTGAGTACCATAAGTTGTGCATGGTCCGTACTAACCTTTCTCTACCAAATTGTAGAGTAGAGGCATTCAGAAGGCTGAATTATCTGTAAGATCTTAGTGGATTCCTTCCTTCCTTTGGGGCAACGTGCGTCACCCTAATCCCCCTCACCCCACCTCCTAAGTTTTAATTTGGCACGGCCAGAGGCCGCAACGTGATTTTCCGAGGGGGGCGACCCGACGGGCGCTGCCCCGGGCGCCCCCCGATGCTGCCCCCCCCGTTGCAGCCGGCTGGACTCTGCTCCAAGGCCTTCTCCCGGCCTCGGAGGCTCCGAGGCCGGGAGAAAGCCTTGGAGCAACTACCCCAGCCAACGCGCCAGGGCCTTCTGAGGAAGGCTCTGCGTCACAACGGAATTTATACCATTCTCCGTGCATGCGCAGATGGTTCCTGGGGGAAAAGGGCAGCCCTTTTCCCTCAGCAACCGTCTGCGTATGCGCGAAAAACGGTATAAATTTCGTTGTGACGCAGAACCTTCCTCAGAAGGCCCTGGCGCGTCGGCCGGGGAAGACGTCTCCGGAGCCGGCTCCCGGCCTCGGAAGCCCCCTCCAAGGCCGGGAGCCGGCTCCAGGGACGTCTTCGGAATCAGAGGTGACGCACACAGGGGAGGTGACGCGTGTCACGAATGTGCATGTGTCACCTCTGTGCGCGCGTCACCCAGAGGCGACCCGCTCTCCTCGCTTCACGAGAACGACGCCTCTGCTTTGGGGTATCAGAGACAACCACAGATGAAGGCAGGACTCTGGGTAGTGTTGACAAATCCCTGTGATCACAAATCCCTGGATCAGGCCAAAGGCCCATCTAGTCCAGCTTCCTGTATCTCACAGTAGCCCCACCAGATGCCTCAGGGAGCACACAAGACAACAAAACACCCGTATCCTGTTGCCACTCCCTTGCACCTGGCATGCAGAGATAGCCTACTACTAAGACCAGGAGGTTGCTTATCCCCATCATGGCTTGTATCCTGTGATGGACATTTCCTCCATAAATCTGTTCAATCCCCTTTTAAAGACATCCAGGCCAGGTGCCATCACCACCACATCCTGTGGCAAGGAGTTCCACAGATGAATTTAATCCCCACTGCTCCTCTTCCTCCTCCTGTCTCCATTCAAAAAGAGAATCGAGTGCTCTAACCCACCATTCTCTCCTCCGCACTTCCTCTTCCACTCTGTTTGCTTCTTCCTTTTTGGATCCAGGGAGAGAGAAAAGGAGTGTGAACCACTAACATATCTGCAGGCACGACGTGGCAGTTGGCAAGCTGCCTCAGGCACCAGGAGGTCTTGGGTTGGCCTTGGCCTTCTTGGCTGTCCAACATCTCTAACGTGTAAGTGAAAGAAGACCTTTAAAAAGGAGTGAAAGTCCTTTTGCTACAGCCGAGAGTGCTTTTTTTGGACACAGTCTTACCTTGTTTGAACTACCCCTGAGCAAGGAGAAGTATTCAGGTGGCAGAGATGAACTTGACGTGGTTGTCTCAGTGCATTTCGATCCTTGCAGCTGTGGGCGAGAGGGCAGTTCTTTGGGGTGATGTGGACACTGCGTTCAGTTTCTCACAAACCCACCCACCCCCATCATGTCAGGTGCACAATCACTTCAAACCCAGTTTTAAATTAAAACCATCTCCATCATCTGGAATGCACCTAAAAAATAAATAAATAGCACCTGATTGGTGCTAGGGCGAGCTTGGGGGTGGGGCTAGATAGGTGCTTCAGAACGCTCCATTTCCAGCACTCTCTTATGACCCTATCCTAATCTGCTCTTATGCTGGCAGGACAAAACCGTCTCAAAACCGCCGTAAAGTGCTTTGCATCAGCGTAGGGCCTCGCTGGGCCGGCAGGAGGCCAGCGCCTTCCTTCCAGTGCCAGCGGATTCAGGGATGTCCACCGGACAGGGAATGTCCAGCGCCCTCCAGCCACTGGCGTCGCTGGAGGTGGGGCAGAAAGCTAAGTTCTGCAGCTTTCTGCCCCACCGTTACTCTCTGGTACGAGGCGCCCCGCCCCCTCGTCGTAGGAGCCAGTCAGCGGAGAGAAAACAACGCGCAGGGACTCTCCTGTGCGTTACTTTCTCTCCACTGACGGGCTCCTATGACGAGGGGGCAGGGCGCCTCGTACCGGAGAGTAACGGTGGGGCAAAAAGCTGCAGAACTTAGCTTTCCGCCCCAACTCCAGCGACGCCAGTGCCTCCAGCACAGGGGCAGAGGGAGGGCACGGAGAGAGCAAAATGGGGCGGGGTGATGGTGGTGAAGGGGGCTGAGGGTGGGTGGAATGGGTCCAGGAGGGAGTGCGGAATCAGTGGAGCTGGCACGTGCTGTTTCCTATCCTCTTACCCGGTCCTGATCCGGGTCTGTAGAGGGCTACTGATGACATTTAAACTACAATTTCCTTGAGGACAGGGTCAGTCTCCCCTCACATAAGCCAGGATGATTGTAGTGGTTTGGGAGTCGGACTTAGACCTGGAAGATCCAGGTTCAAATCCCCGCTCAGCCACGAAGCTTCCTGGGTGACCTTGGGCCAGTCACTATCTCTCAGCCCCACCTACCTCACAGGGTTGTTGTGGGGACAAAAAGGAGGGGTGGAAATCTGAGCATCACTCTGAGCTCCTTGGAGGAAGGGCGGTCTAAAAATGTGAAAAATAAATAAATAAATAAATAATGTTTCCCAGCAGCATACCAGCTACATTGGTAATATATTGATAAATAATCACAAATAACAGAAAAAACTCCTCCCCCCAATCATGACATTATCTTGGTATCAACAGTTCTCTCTCTCTCTCTCTCTCTCTCTCTCTCTCTCTCTCTCTCTCTCTCTCTCTCTCTCTCTCTCTCTCTCTCTCTCTCTCCTATCCAGAATGGTGACAGTGATGTGTGATTGGATGGCTGACTCCTGGCAGAGGCCAACGGGAATGTGAAAAGAGTGATCTGCCTTTTAAAGGGACGGTGTCATACAGCACCTGTCAGATGGCATTTACCTTTGTGCTTCTGAAGATAAAGCCACCGTCAGCCAGGTTCCATCATGGCTTGATTAACTCCTTCGGGTGCTGCGAAAGAGACGTTGACATCCTACGCTGCTACTTCACTGCCCTTCTCTTTCGCTATCACAGGATGGACACACAGCCTGTAAAGTTGCATTGCATATGGTGTACTTGTCGTACACTGAAGGACGCAGGACAGACACCAGTGTAACCCCCCTTGGACATTGCGCATGAGCAGTTCGGACGCAAGACAGATGTCAGTGCAACTCCACCAGTGCTGGGGGTATTCCGGGGGCATTCGGACTGCGTATGTCCGAGAGGGGTTACGCTGGTGTCCATCCTGTGTCTGTTGGTGTAATGGCAAGTTACACTGGCATAAGTGCACTTAACACTGGTGGATCTATTGCAAGAGTTACACAGGATTGCGCTGACAGTGTGGGAGCAATTGCATGGAAGGGAAAGGAATCAGGCAGTTCATTCCTGCTTTCTTCACTGCGGTTCTCCTTTTAATTCATTTAGATGAGATGGTAAGATGTAAAAGTCAAAAGAGAGGTCACTTCTAAGAGTTTTTCCCCCATATCACTGTCAAAGCTCTTTATTTCATTCCCAAATCTTTACTTATGTATTCATTCCGAGTTGCGTTTTTTTTCCCTCTCCAAATGATCTGATGACCATTAGCAAATCACTTTGCCATGTGTGGAATATTACTCTTTGGTGAACCATCGGATCGGCAAAAGGCATTAAAATATGTCCTGATTACTGACCGCACTGATTATTATAAATCTTTATTTCCACGTTCCCAGGGAATAAACTTGCTTGTCTGGATACAATTTATTCAAAAATGCAGCAGCCAAGGGCTTTTCTCTGAAATGGAAAAAAAATGTAATCATATAATGAGAACGTGGATGCCTCTCGGAATGAGACGAAAAATTCAACTTTAGATCCTTTTGATCCTTTTTTTCTCCATGAGGAGAAACCTTGCCATATATTAAATATTCCCTTATATTTAATTTCTCCAGTCTGCTCTTGACGAACCTATAAGAGAATTTTCTTGTCTGTTCCTGTCTGGATCTCACAGAAATTCAGAGTTGAGGAAATGCAAGTGTCCACAGGATGCGGTCTATAGTCTCTGGGTCCAAGTCTCAAGTCAAGTCCCAAGTCTTTGCCCCCAAGTCCTGAGTCTTTGGTTGTAAGTTGTGAGTCCCTATCTATTTAATGGGGGAAACAGGTTAAAACCCAAATAAAATTGGACTTGTTGTAAAAGGCTCCATGTCTCGAGTCGAGTCTTTTGAGTCTTTTACAATCGCCGAGTCAATTCCGAGTCGAGTCATTGACGCGACTTGAGTCCGTCTCGAGTCCGAGTCAATAGACTCAAGTCTACATCAGGCTCCAAGTCTTGAGTTGAGTCTTTCGAGTCTTTTACAATCGCCGAGTCAAGTCCGAGTCGAGTCATTGACGCGACTTGAGTCCGTCTCAAGTCCGAGTCAATAGACTCAAGTCTACATCACTGGTACAAGGCAGCTTCCTATGCCAGTTTCGAACCAGGGAGGTCATGATTCACAGCTCAGTTACACTACACCAGCTCTTCCCAAATGACATCTCATTGTGGTCTGCAACAAATGAAGTACTGACCCTTCCTGTCCTCTCTGTATGACACCTCTGAAGGAGAAGGAGAAACAAGTGTGCCCAGACATCAGGACCATGGACAGTACATTTTTCATGGATCAAACCAAGAATAAGTGTACATCATACATTACAGCAGTGTTTCCCAAACTTTTTTGACCCACGGCTTCCTTGACCCTTGGCAACCCTTGGCCATGACTCCCCATTACATTATGCTGATGCCCGCCAGTTGGCATTGCACTGTATTCTGAGAGGATTCCGTGGCACTCTGCGGCTTCCCTGGCTGGTATCTGCAGCTCCCCTGGCTGGTATCCGCGGCTCCCCTGGCTGGTATCCACGGCTCCCCTGGCTGGTATCATTGATTGTAGGCATTTAATAAAATGAATGAAACTGCTCTTCTTATTCAGGGATTTTTATGCCAATAAAGGTTCCTATACTATTCAGAGATTTAAAATAGCGGAAGCTCTCTGGACCTGTCATGATAAAACCTTTGATCTAAGGTGGGGAGATGCATCTTTCAGCAATCAATAAGGTGGCTCCCATAAACCTTTCTTGAAAACCTGCCAGTGTGATGTCCCCGTAAATCATTTCAGTGACAATTTTGGGACCCAATTAATCACTTAGGTCCTGGCTTGATGGCTGCCAAACGAGTAGTCTCTACTGCCAGGATATTTGCATTTTCCTCTGTCCCTGCGCCGTCTATGCAAAAACTTTGGTACCTCGATCGGCCTTTTGCCTTGTTTTGGTTCTCTGAGTTATTTTGATTAAATTCACACCTGCATTTCCTCAGGGGCAGGGGGAAACGTTTGTGGAATACAATTGGATTACACCTCCGCAGAGACACAGGATTAGAGTTGTTGGCCAAGGTGTCTGAGAATTATTCAACAGTTAAAAAAAAAACGTGCAGCAAGACTGTATGTTTTTCTTCCAATGTGGAACGTTTTAAGCAATGGATGGCAAGGAGCTTTATAGTTGCACCCTTTAGGATCCTGCCAGAGAGAGAGAGAGAGAGAGAGAGAGAGAGAGAGAGAGAGAGAGAGAGAGAGAGAGAGAGAGAGAGAGAGAACTGTTGATACCTAGATAATGTCATGATTGTGGGAGGAGGAAGGTTTTTTTTTGTTATTAGTGATTATTTATCAATATGATATTACCAATGTAGCTGGTATTCTACTGATATTCTACTGGGGCGTTTTTCGCTGGAAAAATGCCCCCATGTCTTGATCATGGTAGGGATGGATCTCGCTTCCATTCTATTGGAACTTTGCCTATTTTCCTATAATTTCCATTTCTCTCTCTCTCTCTCTCTCTCTCTCTCTCTCTCTCTCTCTCTCTCTCTCTCTCTCTCTCTCTCTCTCTCTCAATATAATTTTTTGATTTTTTTTCACATACCCCAAAATCGGTAATTAAATATGGACAAATGTGGACATGTTTTTCAAGAGTGTTTACTATTTCCTGTCCTCAAACCAGGGCAAGAATATGTTCCAAAGTATGCATTTAAATGTGCCTTTTCCCACCAGTTTATGGAATGCACAGAATTCATAGACATATTCCTATTTTATAACATCCACGCCACAGGGGAGTGGAACAGGGATTGAGCCATGTAATTAAACATGGATTTCAGCAAGGCTGGTCAGAGTGGGGAAATGGGAAATAGCGTACCCCCAGGCTTGCTGGCCCAAAGCTAGTAGGTTGAGAGGGGGGATAGTGCCTTGGGTAGCTGAACACATCACAGACCATGTGATCAAGAGAGGTGGAGGGCTCACGTAGCTGGGCCAACCACTGAACCCTCAGTACCAGTGCTTAAAAATGACATGGCACCTCAGTGTATCAGGGCCTCTGAGAGGAAATTTAACAGGGGGTACAAAGTTTATTTTGGGCTCCTTCTTAAAAGGGGAGAGGGCAAAATGGGGCAGGTGGAGGGAAGCAACAGCCGGAATAGTCTCCGGAGCCCAGGTCTATCAGGCTTCTCGATGCGGCGCCCAGGTCTATCAGGCTTCTTGATGCAGCACCCAGGTCTACCCGCTCAGTAGACCTGCCCTTCTGGTTGGTTCAGCCTCCTTCTTTCACTCTCCATGAGACCAGCTGAGATCCCAGGGAATTTCTGGGGCCCCTCCTTTGGCTCCTGGGGCCCCTTTTTGACCCTGGGCCCAGGTACAATTTACCTCCCTCTCATGGGCCCTGCAGTGCATAACTTTGGCCCAGAGCCTAAGTTCCTCCCAGCCCACAGGTGTAAGCATTGAACTCCTGTTGTGTATACACCCTTGGGTAAAAATGGTGTCAGCAGTGATAATGATCCACATATCACCACTCCGTAATTGAAAGGGACTGGCTTACCTTCTGAACTCATGACATTCAACCTGGAGAGGTCCTGATTTGCCGCTCAGGTTCTTCATCCCCGTTGGGTTTAAAACCAACATTGTTGTCTTCCTCATCTTTAAGCTTCTTTGAAATGCTTCCCTGTTGGATATTCTGCTGAATGACATACATGATCCCTTCCCGTCACCCCAGAATGAAGAGTACCACCAGTTAATTTACGAACCCTACTGGGTGTCGGAGCTTAGAGAAACAAAATCCTTCTGCTGTCGCCTTATTTCATGTTTTGGTTGCCTCATTGTTTTTCACTATATTGGCAACTGTGTTATTAACTTGCTGATTTTAGAGATAATGGTATTTAATTAAACTACTTTGCAGCTTACTACTGTTTGGGGAGCTTGCTAATTAATCTTTATGTAATTGCTTTGCGATGGAGTATAGCAAAAGTAGTTAAATTATACATTCTCCTTCTCGCATTGCATCTCATTTCAGAATATAAGCACTTGTTAACAAGGGAAGAGTGAAGGGGTCAGAATTTAACTCTTCTGCATCTCTCTTGCTTTAAGGCCAGCTGCAGGCGATTTGGCTCCCTAGGCAAACTTCTTCAGCACTGAGGTCCAAGTAGTGGAAAACTGTTCCCTAAAATGGCCGGAGACGTAGCAAATATCTGGGACAGAAGGACCAATGGCCTAGAAGAACAGATAGATAATTTCATAGCATCTGTCATCAAGAAACTGGGACTCGTTTATATTTAGAAGGGGTAGAGCAACTGTCTCTATTCATTTCAGCATCGTGTCCTACTCAATGGTTGTGTCTGGTGTCTCTTGTTTTGTTTTTCAATTGTGAGCCCTTTGGGGCAGGGAACCATCTTGTTCCTTTTGCCATGTAACCAACTTTAAGAACTTTTTGGTTGAAAAGTATTATTATTAACAACTACAACAACAACACATGTTGCTCGTGCTGTGGGAGTGAAATCAATCTTGGATCTAGCAGGACTGAGAGAGGATTGGCTCTCCAGAATCACCTCTAGAATGGGATTGACTCTCTAGAATCCCAAGGCCAGGAAAATTCTGCTCTATGATGTTCATGTCCGTGCCTTAATTGCCTGCAGTTCTCTTCTCTGACCACCAGGTCTAGTAGCATTGGGACAGAAAATTGGTGCCCAATTGCAGTGCCTAATATAATACTAGTGGAATTACACCTGCTCTTACTAGTAACCATCAGGAGGCAGCCGTGGAGGCCACGCATGTTTCAACTGGCACTGTGCAAGTGCTTGATTGCTGATTGTCTAACAACTTTTGAGTGGTTAACAAGGGAGGCTAGCCAATCAGCAACCATGTACCTTTGTGGTGTTACCTGAAGCCTTTAACACGGGAGTTAACTGAACCATTAACAAGGGAGGCTAGCCAATCAGCAACCATGTACCTTTGTGGTGTTACCTGAAGCCTTTAACACGGGAGTTAACTGAACCATTAACAAGGGAGGCTAGCCAATCAGCAACCATGTACCTTTGTGGTGTTACCTGAAGCCTTTAACACGGGAGTTAACTGAACCATTAACAAGGGAGGCTAGCCAATCAGCAACCATGTACCTTTGTGGTGTTATCTGAAGCCTTTAACACGGGAGTTAACTGAACCATTAACAAGGGAGGCTAGCCAATCAGCAACCATGTGCCTTCACGGAGTGAACTGAAGCCTCTCAACAGTTACTGGCAAGGGTGATGATTTGCCTCCTCGCTGGATCCTCCCTGCAGTTGCAGTCCCTGCAAATGAACCAGCAGTCACCAATTCTTCCCCAGCAAGAGTGAGCTTTATTGGATTTTCATCCATTGTTCTTTCAAGTACCAAGAGAAGAGGAAGGCAGGTGGATTAGGGATCATGTTGGCTCTGAGGCTGGGTTTTTCTGACCCCATTAATAATACTTATGAGTCCAGAGCACTTGCCCTATGTTGGGTTTTGCTACCAGCCTTATGGATTGTACAACAGACTTAACATCAGAAGCAACAGCATTCCAACTACTGTGATGTTAGGAGCCTTGCAGATACCTCCTCAATACCCCCCCTTTTTGTTGTTTCTGTGTTTTCAATGCCCTGCAACCAGCTCCATACAGAAATATATCCCTTTCATGCCAGAGAAAGGGATATTAACACTTCCTCCACCCCCAATGTGTGCATTGTAAGCCTCTAAACACAGCACTTAGCGAGAGAGAGAGAGAGACAGAGAGAGAGAGAGAGAGAGAGAGAGAGAGAGAGAGAGAGAGAGACTCAACCAAGTGTAATGAATTTATTACATAGCAGCTGTTCAAATAAAGGAAAACAAATTTGCCTTAATAGCTACTTGATGAATGGTCCCTGGTCCTTTCAGAAAGACAGCAACAATGTGAGAGAGACAGCGGCAATAACTGCAGCAAGGTCATGGTTGATGCTGTAGCAAAAGTAAACTCAGCGTTGGTGTATTATCATGTTAGCTCGAGTAGTGCTGAAGCAAAGGATATTGTGGAGCCAGGTCTGGTGTCTCTGCACAATGCCGACATTCAGGAAAACCCAAGGTTCACCATCTCCTTGACTTCTGATGCAGTGGAATTCCTAGAGGGGGGGTGCAATGGAGTAGGAATGGGGGCGGGGGCGGGTGGGACTACCCCCAGGCGGCCTGGGGGGGGTGCACAAGCCTTTGGAGGGTACACAAGTTGTCGTCGTCGGCGATGAAGAAATGCACTTTTTCATTGCGATGGGGGGAAAAAGAGTCCCTCCCCAACCCGCCCGAGCCCCTAGTAGCTGGGGTGTTTTTCTAGGGGGCGTTTTTCACTGGAAAACCCGCCGAAGGGGCGGGGCTTGTGACATCACGAGCGAGGGGCGGGGCTTGTAACATCACAGGGGTGTCACGTGGGTGCCGCCCCCCGGCGAGGCTAGCTACGCCACTGGGGGGGCGGTACTGTAAGTTGTGCACAGGTCTACTTAGTGTTCCACGGTTGCCGTCAGAACCATTCCGAGCAGCGAAGGCAATGCGCAGGCGACTGGATCTGAACACTGATTGATCCAAAGATATAACGTGCAGCAGAGAAAAAGACAACACTTTGTCCTGTGAATAGGGTAGGCAACTGCAGGAGAGGCTCCAATGCAAATTCTGTATGATGAATGAATGAGGAGCACACCAAACTTCATCTCCTTTTTTTTCCAGCTGAGAAGCCTTCTTACAATTTCAATAGCTTTCCTTATCTGCCTTTGTCCATAGTTGCTGACAGGAGCTAAACACTTCCATCCATCCCAATCTATTACTTGTATTTAATCAAATGGCTCGGCAATGACATGTTTGGCGACAGCCGACTTAGTTACCCTGCTGAGATAAAGGGTTGATCAATGTTCTATTATTCTTTCGTTTATTGGCTTTCCTTTCTTTGCTGTGTATTCCCGGCTTCAGTTTTTGTTGCGCTAACTCTGCCGCAGCCTACCTTGAAAGTGGTGGTTTTCAAAGGATGCTCTGGGCGAACTGGAGGTTCCTTGGAACCATATCACAGGCTTCCCAATGAGGCTTCCCAATGAGCAAATCAGTAACAGCGACCAGGATGGTGTAGTGGTTTGGGAGTCAGACTTAGACCTAGAAGATCCAGGTTCCAATCCCCGCTCAGCCACGAAGCTTCCTGGGTGACCTTGGGCCACTCACTATCTCTCAGCCCCACCTACCCCACAGGGTTGTTGTGAGGACAAAAGGAGGGGAGGAAATATGTACACCACTCTGAGCTCCTTGGAGGAAGGGCGGTATAAAAATGTGAAAAAAATAAAAAAAATAAATTTCTTTAAAGATTTTTTGCTTAGCATAAAAAGATGGTTTTTTAAAAAAATGGGCATGACCGATCCTCTCTCTATGTGTGGGAGGGGGTTCCATAGAGTTGCAAAGCACCCTTTAATTTTCATTCCTTCACCTATGCTGCGAGCATGACATCTTGGGTACACTGCCAACATACCATACCATTATCCATGATTTAGGAGATGGCTGTAGCCATCTGTAGCTCAATAGTAGTAATAATATCTGTATTATCTCCCGGTGTATATCAGTGTGGTATCTCCACCTTCCCCAAACATGCCCTTGCTTTATTTATTCCAGTGGGAGTGAGGAGTGGGGGTCTCCTTTCCCTCATCACTGTCTCATTACTGCCCTTGCATAGGGAATCCCAAGAGTAAAGTATAACAGACTTCCCCCCTTTGCACCCCCTTCTCCTTTGCATCCCTGTGTTGCTTACTGCCAAGACAGGTGCAGAGACGGATGAGAATTATAGCCTTTGCAAAGGCTACTGCCATTGCAGTAGAGTTTGCAAAGACTGCAATTCACACCTGCCCCTTTTCTTCCTCATCAGCACAGTAGTGGAGGCATGTAAAGAGAGAGGAAAGAACAAATGCCAGGTGCATGGCCCACACCTTACTGGAGAGCTGCATCCCACTGGAAAAAGTAAAGGGTGCATCGGGGGGGGGGGCTGGTGGAAAGAACCGGCCAGGTGAAAATGAACTTCTTGGGGCTCAGGCCTTCCTTTGGGGGCTCAACTCTCAAACCCCAGAACTCATTACTGGACTGAAGCTTGGAAAAGCTTCTCTAGTTTCCTTTAGTTCAAGAAAAGTTGGGGGGGGGGAACTGGGAGTCCTGTGCTTAAGGGGTACAGTTAATTCACTGTTCCTGGATTCACTCAGCAGATGGGCTGCATTTGATTTGGTGGCTCACAGATGGTCCAGACCTGCTTTTTGTAGAGTGTTTGTACCAAAAATGTACCATCCTTTGTCTTTCATTTGTACTGTATGTATTAGCTAATTAGCACCCATCTTCCAATAGGACAGGGCACTGTTTCCATGTACTTTTCTTCCTGCAAGTCTGCATCCCCCAAAATGAAGATTCTGTGACTCATGGTTGAAGTAGACACATTTATCCCATGAAAAGCTGCAACTCAAATCAATGAAAAGACAAGGAGACCATAGAAGGTGGCAGTTGCTCACGCTGCTTATTCCTGACTGCTGTTAAATTGCAGCTGTGGTCTGTGGATCTTGTGACAGTCAGAAATGTAGGCCAGTATTATTAACGCCTTTTACAGATTGGGGTGGGTCGGTGAGTTGAGGGATTCTGGCTTTCTGTCTGGGACGGGCCAGGTTTGCAAGCAGCTGCATGCAAATCCAGAGCTGGAATATATGTTTTCCAACCCTGGGTCCCTGAAGGCACTTGCTGGAGCTAGGGCAATGTTTCCCAAACTTTTTCGACCTGCGGCTCCCATGACCATTGATGACCATTGGCCGCAGCTCCCCATTACATTATGTTGATGCCTGCCAATTGGCATTGCACTGTATTCCGAGAGGATTCCGTGGCACTCTGCGGCTCCCTTGGCTGGTATCCGCGGCTCCCCTGGCTGGTATCCGCGGCTCCCCTGGGAGCCACGCCTCTCAGTTTGTGAACCGCTGAGCTAGGGGTTTGAACTTGCTGGCACCTTAGGAAGGCGGCCTACTGCCCATTACCTGGTGGTAGCATGGAGTTGCATGGGTAGCATGGTAGCTCAGCTCCTGGCTCAGGCAGAGAAGGTAGGAAGGGAGGGAGGAAGTGGGAAGAGGGTGCACCAAATCTCTAGTCTCCTCCTCTCATCACTTAGCTTCTTCCCTCACTCCTTCCTCTGCCTTTTAAAATAATAGTGCGGGAAGGAGAAGGGTGGCAGAAGGGGGGAAGAGGGGTAAATGGATTACTATCCAGGGATTATCTGGGAAACAGTGTGGGGGGGTTGCAATCCAAGGGGTAGAAGGGGCAACCTGGAGGCTGTCAGGATTGGGGTGCAATCGGGGATGAGAGGGATGATCTGAGGCTGGTCGGAGCAAGTGTTCAATCTGAGGAATGGTGGGAGCCATCTGGGAGCTATTTGGGGGTGGGAGGGACAAAAGTTGAATACGTCAGGTGCTTTGGGAAGGGACAGCACCAGACCTTGATCCCAGTTCTGGGGGGGACTTGGGCTGGGCACCCCCCCCCCCACTGCAACAACAAGCTCGAAATGACAAAAGACCTTTTTTGGATCCAAAGACTGCTGTTTGCTTTGTAACAGGCACTTCTTCTCATCGCTCCAATTTATCTGATCTCCGCGCAATGATACTGGGATTTCTTCTCTGTGTTGTAAATAATCTCAGATATCCCTGAGAAAATTGCAATGCAAACAGCACAATGCCTGCCCTTTAAAAAAAAAAAGTGGGGGGGGGGAGAAGGGAGAATGCAAAGTGATAAAATGACAAATGCCAGAGTCGATATTTTGAGATAGACTGAAAAGACTAATGATGAAAAAGGAAGTTTTATTCTGTCAAGGAGAAAACTGGGGAGTTAAGCAATTAGGTGCTGGAAATAAGAGAAGAGCAGCCCACATTAACATTTGGCTTGACAGCATCTAGATGTGAGTCTCAAGGAGTAGTAGACAAGGCCTTCGTAGGTTAATGGTGTATTGCAGTGGTTCCCAACCTGCTTTTTAAAATGACACTCTATCGGGACCCGCCTAGCTTCACGAGACTTTAAAAACAAAGTGATTTCGAAAGAAATATTATTTCTTTCAAAATCACTTTGTTTTTAAAGTCTCGTGAAGCTAGGTGGGTCCCGATAGACTGTCATTTTAAAAAGCAGGTTGGGAACCACTGCAATTTATGTCATATTTATTTATTTATTTGCAAAAGAAAAAAAAAACCCTCAACCCATTTCTCATAATGAGGCAGCCCTAATGAATAGCCTCCAGGCTTGAGTGGCTTAGTTATGTGATCCAGCCTTCACCTGCCCCCACTTCCTGTCATTGACAGACTTGGGGAAAAAAGCACCAGAAAAAAAGACACTCAAACATTTATCTCCCTATATTTCCACAAGCTTGCAAACTGCAGGAGCTCAGCTCTTTGCAGGGCAATTAGCAGCTACCTTGCAAACTGCAGGAGCTCAGCTCTTTGAAGGGCAATTATCAGCTATCTGATTTTTTAATAGCCTCAGGGCTTGAGGCAATTCATTATCTGATCTTTCCATCACATGTGTTTTCATTGGAGGCTCTGCAGGACCCACCAGAAATCGGGTTGGTCCCGACCCACAGTTGAGAAACACTGGTGTACTGTATACAGTACCACTATCAATCCATAAGTCCAGTAGTCCAATCTCTCTTGTCGGAGATGGTGGTAATTCAGGGGGTCTTTGTGGGCCCACTGGTGTCCTTAGTATGACCCACAACACCCCTGCTACATATTTGCTGCTCCAAACATCATAAAGGACAGAGTAGAATGTGCAGCCAAAAAAATTATTTATTTGCAATGATATAAAAAGTGGCAGCACTTCTAGGTTTCTATCCTTTCCTTGGTGTTCCCTAGAATTGATTCTTTTTGTATGGAGCACTTTGGTGCCTATTATCTATCACTATCATTACAACCCATGCTCAGTTCAATCATTGTCAAGGTCAGGAAGGTCAGTCTTCATAGTACAGCAAAGTTCCTGAGCGGCCAACGGCTGCTATTGTTCCACAACAGAGAAGCAACGACTTTTCTCGGCGTTCATTTTAATTGGGAAGCTCCACTCTGAATCCTGCAAGTCTAGGTCTTGATTGGGTTGAATGCAACCACCCCAATCCTATGGCTGGAAAGGACCACAAGTTGGATGGAAGTCGCAACTTCTCAGTAGCCTCAAGCTCATGAGTGGCTAAAACAGCCATGTGGAACTCATTCAAAGCTTGGCTTCTCATCCTTCCTCTGACTGTCTTACACTGACAGTAGCATCAGTCCCTTAGGCATCAATCCCTGAACTCTGCATTGTTGGTGCAACGAGCCTTGTAGTTTCCCAGGGATAATATTCAGACATCAGAAACTAGTTTCATCCTTTGTTGTAGATTTAGGCCATGTTAAGGCATGAGTCAGTTTTCATATTATTGCCTGCTTACAGTGTCTGCATGTTTCTTCATAGAGCCGACCCCACCCTGATCTATCATCAATTTCACACACCCTTCTTCCACCAAGATTATTTATTTATTTTTATTTTCTGTATTTATATCCCGCCTTTCTCATCATCAGATTTCTCATCAGATTTTATTCAAGGTGGCTTACACAGGCAGGCTATCTTTTAGACCTGATAAGGGTCTTTACAATCTTGTTCTATTCCTATATAGAACCTTCCATGCTCGAGATGTTTTCCCTTCCGAGTGCAGCCCTCCTTCTGGCTTGTGTTTTGCACTTCCAAGCTTCACAGTTCACTGCAGTTCACCCTCAGATGGTTGTCTTAGATGTTCTCTCTCTAGCTGACTCCTCCGCATTCCACCCTCTCACGATGCCTTCTCAGTGTCTTTGCGAGGTTCGTCAGCAGCTTCCGTCTCCCATCCAAGCGGGAACCGAGGTCGACCCTGCTTAGCTTCTTCAGGCAGGGCACCGGCTCAAACCTCCAAGCTCTTGTTGTTAGACTACTGGTGGAGCAACACTCCAAGCCCGTTGGTGAGACTGGAGCACTATACAGACATTACACTACTGTGTAGAAAAATGTGTGCGTGTTTGTGTGGAGGGGGAGCAACTGGTTGTTCCAAGTCATGAGGAAGATCTCTCGCCAAGGTGGTATTTGTTGTGGCAGATAAATGCTGTACATGTGGAAGCTGGGAGGTAGGGCTTTCAGGAACACATCAGCAGAAGCTGACCCACATGGGGTTTGTGAATGTATTCATAGGGCTTGGTATGTGGCCAAACTATGCATCTAGCTCCCCAGTGAGCTATCCGTGGTCCTGACCATGGTAGTACAGTAGGTCTGGTCTGATCTTGAAACTAGTCCCACAGTGAGCTATCCATGGTCCGGATCATTTGCTGCCTCACCTCTGCCTCTGTTGTGCCTGGCCAGAAAGTTCGTAAGTGTCTCAGCTTGGAATGGAAGAGATAGCACCTGGTGCTGGCCACCGGGAGAAGCAGGGAAAGATGCCATGATCATGGGAATTTGAGGGTATACTCAGTAGCTCCACTCTATGACCCTCAAGGAACTTACGGTAAAGGTAAAGGTGACCCCTGACAATTAAGTCCAGTCGTGTCTGACTCTAAGGTGTGGTGCTCATCCCCATTTCAAAGCTGAAGAGCCAGCGTTGTCCAAAGACGCCTCCGTGGTCATGTGGCCGGCATGACTCTCCTTGCTGCAGTGCGTAACATGCGGCCGGAACACAGAGCGCTGTTTACCTTCCCGCAAGCGGTACCTAGTATTTATCTACTCACATTAACATGCTTTGGAACGGCTAGGTTGGCAGGAGCTGGCCAAGCAGCGAGAGCTTACCCCGTTACGGATTCAAACTGCGGACCTTTCGATCGACAGCTCATGGTTCAGCGGTTTAACCCACTGCGCCACCCGCTGGCGCAAGGAACTTAGAGAAGACTAAATGGGGACAATCAAGCATTTTCGATTCTACTTTGATTGATGTGGAAAACAGAAGGAAGGAGAAAGTGTTGTTTATAGTTTAGGGCTAGACTTATCAATGGACAGTGCTTTGGGAATATTAATCAGCAATCATGGCATCTCAGCTTCTTTAGTTCTGAAAAATTTAATTAACTGAGTTAATCCAGTCCCCAAAGCATTTTGTTCGACCACATCTAAGACAAATTCACTCGAACATGCCACTCCGTGGAATTTGGTATAATTGTAGACAAAGTAAAAAATCATTTCCCAACGTGTCCAGGTATTTTGCTGCATAATGAATAAAATTACCCTTATCACGGACCCCTAAAAGAGTGTTACTGCTTTTGAAAGGCTGCATTTGTTAAGAAATGTTTCAGATATTGTCGCTGCAAACCACAAGAAATACCATACTTAATTTGTGGACTTGGTTTATCTCAACTTTCCTGGGAAGATTGTGGGTGACACACATAATGAGGTTTTTACAATGTCACAAAAGGTAAATAGAACCATAAATAATAACAAAAAAAATCTTTCTTATACAAAAAAAGTTTTAGCAACAGTTTACACAAAGAGATCCCATCAATCTTGGTCTTCTTCCTCTTTTACAATTTTCTGAAGCTATTGCTCTCTGCTCAGCTCACAAAGCAAATGCTTGTTTAAATGCAAAAACACAATTCCCATTACCTACCGCACATTTCATTAGAAAATACCATCTTTAAAAGTATACGAGGTCGTCCATCGTCACCCTACTTTCTGCTTCAGTATAAATACTGGGAATTTAAGCAGAACCCATTCATGCTTCAGTAGTCTGTTGTTGTTTTTCCTGTTCCTTTCGAAGGCTTCTGTCAGGGAGGGTTTTCTATGGTAGAGAAGGATGAAAGAAACATCAAAGTGAGCCAAAAAAGAGAAATGGAAAGAAGACTGGTATGTGACAAAGCAGAGCTCCAAGAAGAGCAAGAAACGCCACCACAGAGTGGGGAAAACTTAAAATACGAAGACTGAAAACTGGCCTGTTTCTCATGTACTGAGAGCCGATTGTGCAATTAAAAAGGATTGAAGGAGACTCAGCTGGAGCTGCAGTTCTCTGGCACTATTCAGCAGATATCAAGCAATAATAATAATATCATATGTGTATGCATTTTGATTTGAATATTTGTATATTGCTTTTCAACAACATAGTTCACAAAGTGGATCACCACAGAGCACCCAACTTAGTGGGGGGGAAAGGCAAGGTAAATAATTATTAAATAGCATGGAGTTTCTTCAGGCAAGTTTATGTGCAAAGATTTTTATTTCTTCAACCTTTGAAATTATACATGGCCGAAAAACCCATCAACATTACTTCTCTACAAATTATTAAATAAATAAAATCAATAAATGGTTCCCTGTCCTGATGAAAGATAAATAAAATCAATAAATGGTTCCCTGTCCTGAAAGGCGCACAATCTAAAACAAACAAACAAACAAACAAACAAACAAACAAACAAAGATGCAGAAGAAACACCAGCAAATAGCCACTGGAAAAGATGTTATGCTTGGGGTGATGAGAGTTGCTGTCTCCTTGTCAAATATAAGAGGACCACCAAGAAACCTGGCTTTAGAAGTAGGTTTTCTCTGTGCCAGGTGCAAGGGAGTGACCACAGGAAACAGGTTCTCTGTGCCAGGTGCAAAGGAGTGACAACAGGAAACAGGTTGTCTGTGCCAGGTGCAAGGGAGTGACAACAGGAAACAGGTTCTCTGTGCCAGGTGCAAGGGAGTGACAACAGGAAACAGGTTGTCTGTGGTGCAAGGGAGTGACAGCAGGAAACAGGTTATCTTGTTGGCTGTGTGCTCTCGGAGGCATCTGTGAGATACAGGAAGCTGGAGTAGATGGGCCTTTGGCCTGATCCAGCAAGGCTCTTCTTATGTTCTTATTTGAAAAGGTGCAGAGTTCCTGCTGGTACTCTGGCTCTCCACCAGAATTTAGGGCCTGATTAAATGAGAGACAACACAGCTCCTCAAGTTAAACTAGGTTTATGATGCACATGACACTTTGGTAGCCATCTTTTTCTTAAATAGTTAAGCAATGTGATTCTGCAGTGATACAGCTCAATTCGTTTAACACAGTGCTTTCAGACCCAATGTCAACTTCCCACCCTGAAATCTCATTCACGGCAAGGATGAACGAGGCAACTTCCACTTGTGCCTGATTGTAAAGGGTGCACGATTGGGCTCCACTTTTTAATTAACTACCCCGGTTAAATATGCTTTGTAAAAGTATCCAAATGTTCTATGTTGCATCAATGCAGTACGAAATTACTTTTTCTTTAATCCCTCCATGGCTCTTAATGTAAAAAAAAAAAAAGTTCCCAGTGTTAAATTTAAGGACAAGAACTCAAGCTAGGTAAGATATATGAGCGTATTCTGAGAACACTCCTGTATATCTTTTCCTCCCTCAGCCTTTGGGTGAAAAAAAAAATCAACTGGATTCTATATATAACTCTAGGGCAGGGGTTCTCAACCCCTTCCTGGCTGAGTACCACCTCTGGCACCACTCTCCTGCTGTGTACCACCAGAGGTGACTGGCGATGACATCATCACCAGTTACTTCCGGGTTTTCAGGTTTTTGGAGGCCAGAAAACACAGGTAGGAGGCTCTTGGTGGGTGGGACGGCCCATCTCAGCGTTCCCAAGAGACTGAGCCAAAGGCAGGGGCCTCTCAGGAGTGAAAATGCTCTGCCAAAAGTGCCTCATCAGAGCAGAGTTCTGGCAGTTCGAGTACCACCAGCAATCGGCCGAAGTACCACTGGTGGTACTAGTACCACTAGCTGAGAACCCCTGCTCTAGGGTAATTCTTCTTCTAAAATGCATTGGGATTCTTTGTGTGTGAACTGAAATGTGTGTAGAGAGGGAAATTGGATCTCGTTCAATGGTTCATCCCTGGTGTGATGAACCAGGCATTACCTGTGAAAGAGCCTACGCCCATCACAGCGACATTTTGTATGTATTTAGGCTCCATACGTGCAACCAGGAACCCTGCTTACTCAAGGCGACCTGATCTCACACACACTTGGCGAGCATATAGCATCTTTCAGAGGTTATGCCCAAACACAGCTCATTACAACCAGTTCATGGTTTCCATATAGGGTACCACTGTGCCCATATGTGACCTGAATGAAAATACAGTTTATGAATCACAGACCAGAGTGGAACCCAGTTATGGTTCTGCATGGGCTCCTTCAAATCTTCCCATCCTACTTGGTTCTTCAGTTGCACACATCTTAAAATTAGGGGAAAGTCTATTTCTCTGGGGTACATTCAGCAGCGTCACTGCAGGGGGGGGGCGAAGCTCCAAGTTCCGTCGGGCTCTGGCCCTCCGTTACACGACGGGAGAAAGCGGCCCCGCCCCTTGCCTTTGGAGCCATTCCGGCAGACGAAAGCACTTGCTTGCAAGAAAGCACGTGAGGGGGCAGGGCCTCTTTCTCCCGTCGTGTAACGGAGGGTCAGAGCCCAATGGAACTTGGAGCTCCGCCCCCCTGTAGTGACGCTGGTGGGTACATTTCAAGCAAGCATCGGTTTTTTGATCACACGGAATCATTTAATGTATTGGCCGTTTTTCCTCCGTCAGGTTGCAATCATGTAATTCATTGCACATTTTTCTTCCCCAGGTTTGCATACTGGCAATTTCTTGTCCGTAGACTCCCTCTGTCTGTCTCTTTCTTGGTTGATGCATTGTTTCTCCTGGGCTCAGAAGCTACACTAGCCATTAATATCTGGAAGACAAATTCTCCTCGTTTTTTCCTTTCCATTCAGTCGCATCAGCAGTTTAAGAAATCCAAGAAATATTTGTCTCAGTATGAAGATGTCAGCCAGTTTAACTCATGGGATGACCATAAAGATTAGAAGCAAATAGGAAGAAAAAGATGGGTATTTGCCCTTACACCCTCCAATAAAGATGTGGAATATGTTTGGAATGTGAATTGGGCCACATTTACTGAATGAAGCCAATCATAAATCTGAAAAACAAAGCAGTGGGTCATGTCTCCCAACTCCAGACCCCTTTAGTGCAGGCATCTAACCTAGTAAAAGGTAAAGGTAAAGGTGACCCCTGACAATTAAGTCCAGTCGTGTCCGACTCTAGGGTGTGGTGCTCATCCCCATTTCAAAGCCGAAGAGCCAGCGTTGCCCGAAGACCCCTCCGTGGTCATGTGGCCGGCATGACTCTCCTTGCCGCAGCGCGTAGCATGCGGCTGGAACACAGAGCGCTGTTTACCTTCCCGCAAGCAGTACCTATTTATCTACTCGCATTAACATGCTTTGGAACTGCTAGGTTGGCAGGAGCTGGCCAAGCAACGAGCGCTCACCCCGTCGCGGATTCGAACTGCTGACCTTTCGATCGACAGCTCATGGTTCAGCGGTTTAACCCACTGCGCCACCCACTCCTCTAACCTAGAGGAGACAGCAAAAAGCACCTCTTTCCTGTACAGATGTTTCCACCCAGAGTCCAAGCTGCAGACCATCAATTGGCAGCCTGAGCTTATCAATGCTGACCCAGAGGGGTTGTGGAAGCTGAACTTCACGACCTCTCCCAAGCCGGAAAGCATTCGAGGTTCACTTTGCAGTCAGAGTCCAAGGGATTACCAGCCAAGCCTCCCTGAATCAGACAGCATCTAGGAAGAGGTAGTGATTCTCGCTCTGAACCGGTGTACATCAGGATGCACACTGACATCCCTACTCTACTCCTTGGCCCACAGATGTGGCCCAGATGTGGCCGTTGGCCCTGCCAGATGTGACCAGCCTGGCTAAGCAAAGGACCCAACCCAAGAAACAGTCTGGGGTAGGCAAAAAACAAAACCACCCACAAACCACCCACTGCCAATATGGAGGATGGTACAAAAAATCCTACCCGCCAGTCTAAAACTTAGATAGGACTGCGCCAAAAATGACTTGCAGTCAGACACCTGGAATCTAACTTGTTCATAAATAGAGGAACTTCTGTGTATCTGTGTATCCATAGGCAATTCTCCCCATACCGCCAAAACTAGGGGAAAAATTCGGGCCGAAAATTCTTGATATGCATTCATTAATTTTCATTTTTTGCATTTTATATGTAATTTTGATATAATGTAATGCAGTTTCAATGTATAAATAAAGTTTGAATGAAAATAAAAATCTTTACTGGTATCGATGACCCTTGGAGTTCATTTGATTCGGAAAGCCGTGCTAAGTGGAAATGTTCTTCAAACAGAGCGAAGCTTCAGGGAACGAGAAAAAGGAGACAATACCGAGAAAGTCCTAAGCCAAGCAAATAATAATAATAATGAAAAAACCCAACGAAGTTGATAATTTGAGTGCAAAGTATGTGATACACAAGTTTATTAAGATCTTCCATCAAGATCAATGTGACAGATGTCTTTTTAGTTCATGAAACATGATGCTGGAGATTCAAATTATAGTTATCAGAGTGCAAAAATGGAATGCAGATTGAAGTCTGAAATAGGCTTTTTTTCTCCCCACTCACAGCGCAATTATTTGATTTTTCTACCTTTGATTTTTTTTTTCAGGTTCTAACCACTCTGAAATGAAGCATCAAACACCTAGCTGAGTAGCTTTCTTAAATGAAAAGGACAAAAAAAAAAACACCTTCAAACAGCTAAACAAGTTGATCTTGTTTTCATTGGTCAGCACATCTAAAACATAAGCTTCGGCATCGAGCTAAAGGCCCTCTTTGAAAAGGTAAAAGTAGGTAGCTCCAGGTATGGGAGAAATGGACCAGGAGTATCTGGTGTCATTCAGGAGAGAGCCAAGGGCCATTGTGAGTAGTAGCGGCATCATTCTTGCTTTGCAGAATTGCAGGTATGGGCTTCAGAACTTCAAAATGCCTGTGTGCATTTGGCCTAATTACGACAACATAATTATAAATGCACCATGGGGTGGCTCCAGATGGGAGGGGGAGAAAACACAGAGATAGCTGCACAGTCGCATTTTAAAAGCCTTCCGTAATGGTGTCGAAGAGTGAAAACGCTGACAAGCCGTAAAGGCAGAACCTCACCCTGAAGCACTGCTTTCAAAACAGCCGCATCCCCAAATGGAAAGCTATCACACCAAACGATGTCTTCTCAAATTAGTATCTAATTATTTACTGTTACAATGTATCCTGGTGTAATTAGATTTGCAGAAAATAGCATCCGAGAGGCTCTGAATTAGGTATTTCAGGGTAAACAGAACAGTAGTGATATGTTAACTAAGCAGAGTTCAGAAATTATAACAACAGTGGAAACAGGTTAGAGGAAAAGGATGATTTTTCTGCGCTCTCTCTCTCTCTCTCTCTCTCTCTCTCTCTCTCTCTCTCTCTCTCTCTCTCTCTCTCTCTCTCTGGGAAACTGCTTGATTGGAATACAAATTAATATTGTTTTCCTTTGTGATATGCTTGTTTCCTCCAATGGGGAGGGCAGTGCTACTGTCAGGAGGAACTAATGAACATTTTGCTACAAGCGACAAAGTTGCAAAGGTCAGTGGCGTTGTCCGGTGTGCTTTTTCGTTCATATTATATTCATGGTAATATTTCCCCAAATAAATAAAGACCTGGTCGGAGACAAAGTGGCTTAATATACTGCAGTGAGTCGAGGAGTCTATATATCATCGGTTCCGTTCTTGGCCTTGTGTCTCCGAGAATGTCATGATACAAATGGGGAACTTATTAAAAGATTAGCCTTTTCAGCGCAATGTTAATCAAGGCCATTTGTAATAGGCTGTGTTCTATCTCCAAAGCTCGGAAAGGGCTTTCCAAGACTCAGGTCAACCCCAAGGTCTGGAAGCGTTTCAAGAATGGTGACCCCAACCATGGCTGAACCCTAAACAGTATTTAGTGGTTTGACCTTTCTTACAATGAATTCTCTCTCTTATTCTTGAAGAACCTCACAGTTAGGACACAGTGACAATGTTGACCTGAGGCCTAGAATCCCTTGCTCGGAGTTGTGTTTATTGATTTGTCTTCTGTAACTTATTTTGGGCTCTGCCTTCAGAATAGCTGCATTCTACTGGTTAATCATGCTGTGGCCTGTGCTTGCTGTTCTGCCTGTGACCAGAGGGGGAGCTTCAGAGATGCGTGAATTAATTAACTCCCGACAAACAGCTGATGGCTGATGCGGAAGTTGGCTGCAGAACTCAGGGCTGGGGAGCTCACGCGGGTCTGAAAAAAGTAAACACTAATTAACGATTAATTAAGAATTAATTAGCAGATTGAGGGGCAGATAAGGGCCAGGGCTTGGTGTACCCCCAGCACGTGGTCCGCGTACCCCTAGGGGTATGCATACCACAGGTTGAGAACCCCTGGGCTATAATGCAAATGCTTCTCAGTGACCAGCTCTCATTCCTTTTGGTTCCTTCAGGACATAACAATGCTTACTAACATGAGGTGGCCAAACTGGAATGTTGCCCAAGTGTGCGTAGGTCATGCTTTCTGGTGAAAAGAGTGATGCCACCGAATATTGTATTTTCTGGCTCAGAATATGCTTTGGGCAGCGAATGATGAGCATCTTAGTATGAACCATAGTAACAAACTGTGGACCAGATAGGCCATTGCGGCCTGCTCTGGCACTGCTGGAGCGCACTTCGGGAGAAGGGGACGTTTGTCCCCTTCCCCTGGTGTAGGAGAGCCTGGGGGCTATAGGCCTCCTTGGATGCATGGCAGCTCCAGAGCTGGCATACATTCAGGGAGGCCGTGTAAGACCGCTGCAGGCTACGACGGGGCATAGGATATCGATGCCGATATCCCAGCCCCGGACGGCCAATGGCCCAGTCCCACCCACTGTCCAGCGCAGCACTTACCTGCGGCAGCTGATGTAGGTCCAGGACGCCGGTGCCACATACTCCCGAGTCACTGCAAAACTGCTTTACAGCACTTTTGCAGTGCTTTAAGTCGGCAGAGTGAGAGCTCAGCTGGCCTAAAGTTACACAGAATTGCACCGTAAGCCTCATTGAACTGAATGAGCCTTCTGAGTAGACATACATAGGATTGTGTTGTTTGAATTCTAACTTCTTTTCTTCATTCCTGAGTATCTCTTATGGCTTGTCTCACTTCCCTATCCTAGTCTCTCTCCTCCTCCTCTGTCCCTCTTCACTCTGCGTTCAACAAATGCTCTGCATTTGCCTAAGAATGGAAGTGTTCTCCATCCGCCGTCACTCTGATAGAGTGTATTGTGTTGCAGAGCTATAACAGAGTTCCACAAAGTCAGCCAACTCCAAGAGAGATGTATTTGTAAATATTCACGGCACAGTCCATTTGAGTCTGTGTCTGTTCCAGTCTCACTCAAGGCAACTGTCACCAAAGAACAACTGAGCATTAAAATAAAAGAAAAAAAATACTAAATTAGAGGTATTTATTAGAGGCACCCCCTGACATGATCCTTTTTAATTATGAGTGCACAATATGATGAATCTTCCTTAGAGGAGAGGCACTGCCTCAATTAATTAGAATCTGTACCATTTAATCCAATAAATGAAATTAATTCATTCTTCATCTGAACTAATTTGAACCTGTACCAGAGAGCGGAGACACCAAAGGCTGCTACTGTCTTTAGAACCCGACATTATATTATTAGTATGTAATTCATAATTTTGTGTACTTAATGTGGATGGAGACTGAACAGAGCAAATCTCCAGGCAAGAGAAACAGTCTGTTGATAAATGATTTGATCTGCCATTTGTGATGATGCCCACCCTCAAAACATTGCTTTCAGTTCAGTCCATAACAAAATATTAAAACAGAAGCATTCAATATTTTGCAATATTAGACATGGAGATTAACAAATGCAAATGGCACCCCAAAAAATCAGATGATTTTTGTTTAGAAAATTGACATTGCTGCCAGAAAATCCTGATGCAGAAACACCCATTTCCACTTTCCCCCCCCCCACAAAAAAACATGTTCTGGGTTGCACAATATTTTGTTTTTGGCTGTGGCCACTGGTGATCTTGCACACGAGTTGAAGGGTCTGATCCTATCCGCCTTGATTGCCCTTGTTGGGAGAAAGGCGGGGTAGAAATTATTTAAATAAAATAAAAATAAAATATCCAACTCTCCAGCACTGGTGCAGCTGTGCCAACAGGATGTGCGCTGCATCCTGTGGGGGGGGCAGTCATGGAGGCCCCCTCAGGGTAAGAGAGCATCTGTTCCCTTACCTTGGGGCTGCAGTGTGGCTGCATCGGCACTGGAAAATTGGATAGGATTTGACCTGGAGATTCCTGCTTTCATCTGCAAAATTCTGGACGGCATAGACCAGGGGTGTCCAAACTGCGGCTCCTGAGCCACTTGCGGCTCTTTGACGTATAATGTACGGCTCTCGGAAATACGTTGGCTGAGCTCCTTTTTGCATCACAAATTAATTTAAAAGGTAAATAAGAAATGTTCAAGCTTTATCATTATTGACCAGGTATAAACTGAGAGTCCACTGGATTAAAGCATAAGTTTAATGTTCATGGTGAGTAAATATATTTAAGAATTTAAATGCTTCTTAAACATTGTGGCTCTCAAACATCTGAAGTTTATCGTATGTGGCTTACATTAAGTAAGTTTGTCCACCACCGGCATAGACCGTCTGTATGGAATTCATGAACTCTAGTAATGAGCTATGTTTGGCATAGCCTCTGAAAGACGCAATATGCTTGCCAAGTGTGTGTGAGATCAGGTCGCCTTGAGTAAGCAGGGTCCCAGGTTTCATGTATGGAGCCTAAAAACATCAGAGGTGAAACAAGGGTGGAGCAGAGGCAAGTAGTTCTGCAAGACTCCGTTACACTGGAGTCAGCGGCCCCTCCCCCTTGCTGTTGGAGCCATTCCAGCTGCAACAGTGGAGTGTCCTGTGTGTTGCCTTTGCTGCCAGAATGGCTCCAACAGCAAGGGGGAGGGGCCGTTGACTCCAGTGTAACGGAGTCTTGCAGAACTACTTGCCTTCGCTCCACCCTTGTTGTGCTTCTGAAAAACATACACAATGTCAAAGAGTTGCATGTGGCTCTGGAGCCGCTGTTTGGCCAAACTTGGTATAGAACATGCCGTTAAGAAGTCCCCAATGTTACACTATGTGCAAGTTGTTCTTTAGAGCCGTCCTTCCTGATGAAACACTGCGAGTCACTCATCAGGCAGCCCTTATTACATTCTGTCTGGTCAGGCACCTGGCTGTAGGGAATGCTGTTTTTAAAGATTGTTTGAGGAGCCTGTTGCTTCTAAGCCATTTCCCATGGCCGTTAAAGCCTATTTCAAGAGAATGAGGTGTCAGAATTTTTAATGCCTCATATATTCCAGAGAGAGATAGTAAAGTGCGTTACTTTGACCTTTTCCAGTGTCCTGTAATTTGATTCATTGGCCGATCCCATTCGGCCCTATTTATAGCCATAACAAGAAAAGGAAAAAGCTCAGAGCGGCCGGTACATATGTACAAAGCATCACCAAAGGGAAGCGCTTGATGGGACGGCTATTGAGCCAATGACAAATGCGCTGCCTCCTGGCGACTCAGTAATGCAGCCAGGGAGATGAGAGAGAGCAATAATCGTTTCCAAATCGCCCACCGTTTGGGCCAAATAATGGAAGATGGGGAACAAACTGGCTTTAAAAAAGCTAAGAGGCGCCCGTAAAGAAGGGTGAGAAGAAGAAAAACTGCTTATCAGAGGTGTGAAGGAATAAAAGCAGTTTGTTGTAAGAGACTCAATTTTCTTAGGATCTCAGACAATGTTTGGGCAATGGGACATTTTGCCTAGCAAGTTAGTAGACCAGGGGTTCTCAAGCAGTGGTACTCCTACCACCAGTGGTATTCGGTAGTACTTGGACCACTGAATTGTCAGAACCCTGCTACAATGTGGCACTTTTGGTGCCGTGTTTTCACTCTCGAGAGGCTCCTGCCATTGGCTGAGCCTCTCAGGAATGCCCAAGGCAGTGTCGCTACCCTCTTCTTGCACGCAAAGGAGGAGGAGGAGAGGAGAGGTCACGATCCCAAAGCTCCCCGTATCTTGTTCATCCAAACCCTAATTTCAATGATGAGCTGTGCCTCCAACTGTGGCCAATGCACCTGGAGTTGTGTGACAGCAAAGTAATAGCTCACCATATGCTTGGAAATAATGAATCTGAAACTCTGCCAGTGAGAAAGTTTATAGTCCAAACAAGGAGACCATTTCTTTTCTTAATAAGTGGTAGCTACTGCCTTTTAATCATAGGGTTACTTAAGACTCCCCTTGAGATCATGTGCTTAAAGCAAACTATTTATACAGCTACCACACAATACTTCCCCCTCTGCCAATATATTTTACTCTTTCTGTTCATTGACTGAGAAAGAAGCAAATATCATTATTATATATTCAGACTGTCTCCATCCAGCAAAACAAATCCGAGTGCCATGATTATATTTTTTTAAAGCCAATCCAGTACTACACACCCATACTTTTTAAATGTTTTTTTTTCTAATCCTAAATCAGTGATTTTTAAACTTTTGACCTTAAGGGAATCTTTTCCATGTTACTTTGCCTACCGCGGGATTCCTGTCTGTATAGCATGGGGCTTGAAGGAGGGATGGCACAGAAATTCTGAAAAAGTGAGATACAAAATGAATTTCAGAGTTCCTCCAAAGGAGAGGAGGAAGTGTTGAAGTGTTTTCACAAGAAGCCGGACAAGATTCTTTCAGACACATGAACTTTCTCATGAGAGTTATGAGGTTATCTCATGAGGTTATCTTGTTGGCTGTGTACTCCTTGAGGCATCTGGTGGGGCCACTGTGAGATACAGGAAGCTGGACTAGATGGGCCTTTGGCCTAATCCAGCAGGGCTCTTCTTATGTTCTTATGTTTGAGCTGTTTCCCGCTATCAGGGCAATCATATTTCCTGGTGGATAGATTCATGGAGGAAAAGACCATCACAGGTTACAAGCCATAAGCAACCTCCTGGTTTTAGAAGTAGGTTTTCTCTGTGCCAGGTGCAAGGGAGTGACAGCAGGAAACAGGAATTATCTTGTTGTCTGTGTGCTCTCGGAGGCATCTGGTGGGGCCACTGTGAGATACAGGAAGCTGGACTAGATGGGCCTTTGGCCTGATCCAGCAAGGCTCTTCTTATGTTCTTAGTTCTGCAGTTCTACAGTTCCCTAGCACCAAGGCATCTATTTATTTGTTACATTTATACCCCATGTGTCCACCAAGGAACTTAGGGTGAAGGGCTGTAACCAGTCTTCCTTGCTAGGTGAGGCTTTGATACAGGAATTGGAAACCAGTGATTTCTTGATAACCAGTGTAAACTTATGTAATGGGCTCGGCTAGGCAAAAGTCACTAGGGCAAGTGATGCAGCTTTGAGATGCTCCAATCCTTGCCCCAGAATCAAGCCTGGGTATCATTGGAACACGTACAATGTTTCTAGTCCTCATTGTGGATCTCTCCAGATCACTTTATATTACTTCTTACCCGCTTGAAGAAGCCTGCTCTGTTCATGATCAAAATGGTGAACATTAAGGTGCTTGTTTCAGAATCACTTAAGAAAGCACAAGGTATACACCTTGGTTCTCAAAAGGCAAAATTGAAGCAAACGTTTGGGAGAGTGGGAGGAGGAAGAGGATCAGTGGGGGCAAGTGGGTGGACAGAAGTAGGCCCCTCCTGCCAATTTGCTGCCTGAGGCGATAGCCTCAGTTGTCTTCATGGGTGGGCCGACCCTGGCTTTACACAGTATTCCAAATGTGGCCACTCTATAGATCTGTATAATGTCGATCCCTTTCCTAATGATCGTTAGCATGGGATTTTCCTGCTTCGCTGCTGTACACAGAATCAACATTTTCATGCAGATATGAAACGAACACACACACACACACACACACACACACACACACACACACACACACACACACACACACCAAGATCTCTTTCCTGGTTCATCACCAACCGCTCAAACCCCATCAGCGTAGTTAGTGAATGTCCCACTGCGCATCACTTGACACGTTGACATTGAACCACATCTGCCCTTCAGATCATCTAGTTTGGAGAGGTTCTTTTGGAGCCCTTTACTGGAGCCCTGCTTTGGTTTTGACCGCCCTAAACAGTTTTGTGTCACCTGCAAAGTTGACGATCGCGCTCTCTACCCCTTACCCCCCCAATTGAGAAACATAGACCACGTAGTGGTGGAGCTTTAACATCAGTGTAATCTCTGCCCTGATGCGCATTGGCTTGCTTCTTTTCCCATTACCACAAGGCTTGAAATACACTAAGTCATTTCATTCTTTCAAGCTGCATTGTTTAGATAGGATGGTGGCATCAGATATTTTCCCTGCCTTTTAACAGGCGCCGGAATTGCTCGTACCAAAGGAAACAGCTGAGCTGCCTGCTAAGCAGAGATCTTATAACCTCTGAATGCAGCCGCAGTGGAAAGAATTTGTGTGTGTGTGTGTGTGTGCGCGCGCGCGTGCGTGTGCATGCATACAAGTATACTTCTGATCTTCTGAATGCATTTTGAATCTGCTTAGTTTAATCTTTGACCATGAATGGAAAAGGAGAGGCAGAAAACACAGCATCAGGCCGAGAGATTTCTTCCTGACACCTATTAAATGTGGCCGTTCCTTCTCTCGGTTTCTGGTACCACTCGGTAGGAAGCACCAGAAAACGAGCAGCAGGGAAACCCCTTTCTATATGGTAGTGAAGGATTTGTTAATTCATTTGACTTGACTCTGTCAGGAAACCAACGGTTGGTCAGGGCGGAGTTAGACACAGCTGTTGAATGGCAGTTGGGAACCAGGAGCCACATCAGTAGCTGGAGCTGAAGAGGTCTAACCCATAGGGCAGCGTTCCCCAAACTTTTCAACCTGTGGCTCCCTTGGCCATTGTCAACCATTGGCCAAGACTCCCCATTAAATTATGTTGATGCCTGCTAATTGGCATTGCACTGTTTTCCAAGGGGATTCCATGGCACTCTGAGGCTCCCCTGGCTGGTATCTGCGGCTCCCGTGGCTGGTATCCGCGGCTCCCCTGGGAGCCACGTCTCCCTGTTTGGGAACCACTGATGCTGTCTGGCTGGTGAGCATCCTAAACCCTTTGGGATTGGTGTAGAGAAGCTCAGGCCATCAATTGATGGGCTGGAGCGCTGAGTCAGGATGGGAAGGCCCTGAAGGGGAATAGATGGTGGTTAGCTGTCTCCTCTAAGTTAGATGCCTGCACTATGGGGAGGGTGCGTGGGCAACAGATCCAGCAGGGTTCTTCTTATGATCTCATATTCAGACGTCTGCAGCCTGAGAGTTTGATTTTGCAACCAAAGCAGACTTCTTATCTAATTGCATCACAAACATTGCATTTATATGTATACAAAATGCCTTGCCAGCCCATCCTCAACTTTAACATTTTGATTAAGTCTTTGAAGCTGAAGTTGACACAGTGATTACTTTGTTTTCCGGTGCAATATCATCTGGTGAGCAATACATTTACAGTGTGAACTTTTTAAAAGGTGAGACTTTGCGGAGGGGAGGGAGGGGAGGGGATATGGGGCACTTGGGGCGGTGATAGGACATGAAAGTCAATAGGATGAAAAGAAGCATGGAAAACATTACAATCATAAACAAATCTTGCATTGTTTTGACACGAAAATCCAGACCGGTCTTTCCTGAAACATCATGCAAATGAGACTGAAATCTTTCAGCCCCTCTCTACTTGTGGCTAAGTAATCAAAGATGCTTTGGAGTGTCACATCTAATCAGGGGCTTGTGGGTTGTATGTGCAACTAGTTTTAGCAGTGGTTAGATCAGTGTCACATCTGATCAGGATTCTCTCAGCCACTGCCAAAGCCAAAAAGGAATATTTATGTACTTACTGAAAATGTTTGAATCCTGCTTCTCCTGCACTCAAAGCAATATTTTCAGCCACAAACCATCTGTCCGATTATATGGAGTTTTTGGAAGTCACTCATCTTTATAATTTAGGGCATAATTGGATACACAATTTTACCAGATCCCAAACTTGCTTTGTTATTCTTTTCAAAGGATCATGTGCATCACAGAGATGTTGAACTAATGGCTAATTCTGCTGGTGGTTTCAAGAATTTCCATAGCAGCTGAATCATTCTTGAGTTGGTTTTTAGGAAAGACTTGGGAAACTGGATTTCCTAAAACGCTTTCAACAAAATTATTTGGAAAAATGTATAGAAAAATAATGTGCACATTGTGCACTTGTATATTTAAATCAAAATATCGAGATATCTATATTTGTCAATATTTAAATATTGATATTTATCAGTCGAAAGAATAGATTGCAAAAGCAACAAAACCAGCATCAACACAACACAGTGTTGGTACCAGGTTCCTTGAAACTTGATACAACCATATTTAGGTTTGAGATTTAAAATGGGCAACAGGAAGTGTTTCTTAATGCGGTGCATAATTCATTTATAGAATTTGCTTCCCCAAGCTGCAATGATGTCTGCTAGCTTAGACGGTTTTAAAAGAGGATTGGGCAAATTCATGGACGACAAGTTTATCAGTGGCTATTAGTCAGGTTCCAGGTTCAGTAGCCGTATGCCTCTGAATATCATTTCTGGGAAGCAACAGCAAGAGTAGGCTATTTGCCTGCATGGTCCATAGCGTTCCCTTGGGCATCTGGTTGGCCACTTTGGGCAAATGGATGCTGGACAACGTAGATCCTTGGTCTGAACAAGCAGAGTTATGTTTATGTTCATATATACAAACCTACCAAAATTGCTTGTGCAGACAAAGACCCAGGAACATTAGTAAAACACTACACAAAAAGAATTGTGATGCAATTATATCAACATTATGTTTGTGTAGTGTTTCGTAGGGTTGGCACCAACATTTCAAAAAAGTGAAATTCAAAGCAAATGTCAGGTTTCCTCCAAGGAGAAATGTATAAGAATTTTCAAGGGAAGCCAAACGGCTGTCTATAAGTGAAATCTCTCAAGGGGCTTCTGTGCAGAGCTAAGTAAGGACGACTGCAATAAGGCACCACCCGCCCCCCCTCAGGATTGCACTGTCAGTCATGGAACCATCTCACCCTGATGTCATCATATACAGAGTATAGCTACAATCATGCTCCAGAACTTTTTAAGAGCTAGCATCATTAGAAACAATTTTGACACTCTCAGAAGCAGAGGTTTTAATGCTTGATTATAATGTGAGGTGCCATTAAGTTTAAAAAATGCATTTATTTCACTGGCATACCTGCTCGAAGCTGACGACCTTGCAGGGGGTGTGCGGAAGTGATATTAATTAGCTCCCAATCTCTGCAAGTTAAAGTTCAAATTGTGTTTGAATGTTCATTACTTTGAATCTTAGCAGCTAAGGTCAGTGTCTGGAAATTACGGGTTTCAAGCTCTTTCGACACAGGCATACACGCACACCAAATCCCGGGAGAGTGGGGAATGTAAAATAATGGGTAATGATGCAGAAGAGTCAAATGTCACCCAAAACATATAAGAAAGGAGAGCGACAGTGACTTCAGCCACTTTAGCTTATGAAAAAATGTCTGACACTTGCCCTTACCAAAGTCCTCAGAAATATTAAGGTTATTATTGTACAGGGTTTCGGCAGCAATTAGCTCCTTAGGTATTCCGGTCAGACTGGCACCATTGCCATCAAGATAAATGGGAAGGTATTTAGAGGAAACCCTTCATTGCAGAGCTTCTTCCTCCTCCTCCCCATCTCCAGTCATAGTTCCTATTACAGTACAGTTGGCGATAATAAACGATCTCGACAATCGCTCTCTAAAACTCACAAGATGCATAGATGCTGGCATTAAATTGTACAGCTCCGACGACCCAGAGTTGATCTTATTTATTAGTTACTTTTAGATCTACCTTAAGTACAGATTAAAATATGCCACAGAATGTATAACTACGCATGCTGCCTGTTTCACATCCTGGCTGTGTACTCAAAGCATATATGAGCTAATTTTGTAGTTTATGGTTAATTAATGAGAATTAACAAATGCGCTCTCTCTCTCTCTCTCTCTCTCTCTCTCTCTCTCTCTCTCTCTCTCTCTCTCTCTCTCTCTCTCTCTGAGCAATTTGCAAATCTCTAACTTTGGAACAGCATATATAGAGATGTCACTAAGCACCCAAGAGTCAGTAATTAAAGATCTTTAAAATATAACAGACAATAAAATAATCACACATTCTTATTACTATATACAGCAATACTGCACTTACAGCACAACCCTATCCAACATCCCCCACCAGTGCAGCCAGCGGTGCAGCAACGAGAGGCTCCAGAATGGGAAGGAGATTCAAATCCTCCAAAGGGGATTCAAAGGGGATTTACATCCCCCCCTCTCTTCCAAAGCCTCCTTGCCTTTACTCCCCTGCTGGTTACACTGGTGGGGGAAGTTGGATAGGATTGCGCTGTATAAGTCATTTCATTATAAGTCGTTTCCTTTTGAAGTTGTTGAGGAAAAAATTGATTCTTAACTGGGGCCACAGTTTGTGTGAAGTTCTCTCCATGTCTGAATTGGGGGGAAAAACAGAAGAGAAATACTAGTCAATACAGTACTCCCCCCATATCCGCTGGGGATATGTTCCAGGCCCCTCCGTGGATACTTGAAACCGTGGATAAGAGTGAACACCCCCTCCATGCTTTCCTGAGGGGCCCCCGCCCTGCTTCCCCTGCGGGCAGGCGTGCGGGTCTCCCGTCCCAGCTCTTATTTTTCTTTCAGCAAGCTTTGTTCCTTCCTTAAAACAAACAGAGAAGCAGCCTCCATTGCAGGCAAGCAGAACGAAACTAAGTCCTAGAGAGGCTCTGCAAGGTTTCTGTTAACCTTGCAGAGCCTCTCTAGGACTTAGTCTTGTTCTACTTGCCTGCAATAAGCAGCCAGAGGCTGCTTCTCCTGTTTTAGGAAGAAACAACGTTTACTGGGAAAAAAGTAAAAGCCTGGGGGGAGTCCCCACAATCCATGGATAACTGAAACCGTGGATAGCGGATCAGTGGATATGGGGGCCCACCTGTAGTAGTTTTCTGCTTTCATAGCAAGCGGAAAAGTCTTGGTCGACAGAAGTGTACTGTTCTGTGTACTGTTGCAGTTCTGCATTCTGTTATGATTTTGCCAGGAGAAAGGTTGGAATATTGGAATACTTTCATCAAATTGCATCACACACACACCCCTTTGCAGTCCTTTTCCTGTATTACGTACAGTGCAAGTGTCAAAGATGACCATACCTCGATTTTCACATTTCTGTTCACTCTTAATCACTGGGTTTCAAACTGTATTCTAAGATGTTTTCGGATTTTTTCTTGTCTTTCCTGACTCTAATTGCATCCTGGCTCCCAATCCAAGTCAATGAACTGGAAAGAATGTGAAATGTTCAGTCACTGGAACAGTTGTGGTTCCCATCTGTACGGTATGTGCCGTACATTTCTGGCATCGTAATGCTACTTTTCAAACACCCTTTTCTCACTTAATTGTTTTGTGATGTCAGGAGGAGATAACTAGGAAATCCAGTTCAGTACCAGTGGCGTTTTAACGTGTTCCGGCGCCCGAGGGGGCGGGGGCTGGAGCGCCCCCGTCGCGCCAGAGCCTGGCTGCCGCCCCCCCTGGAAGCGGCGCATCACCGGCTTCTGAAAGCTGGGACAAGCCCTCTTCATTGCGACCACCCAGTTCGGCGGTCGAGGGCTTTGTGAGCCGGCCGAACGCGTCGCCGACTTTTATTTGGGTTTTCTGCACATGCGCAGAACCTTTCTGAGGGCAAAAGCCCTCGACCGCCAAACTGGGCGGTCGCAATGAGGAGGGCTTGTCCCGGCTTCGGAGCGGAGCCTCCGGAAGCTGGTGACGCGCCGAGTGGGTGCGCTGCTTCCCGGGGGCTCAGCAGCCGGGCTCCGGTGCCGCGCCCTGCCGCGCAGCCCCAAGCCCAAGCTGCCGCGCCCCCCGGAAGCACCGTGCCCACTCGGCGCCTGGGGCGCAGCACACCAGCTCCCCCATAGTAAGAATGCCATTGTTCAGTACAGCATTTCTGCTGTTCTGAAAACTAGAACCAAACCAGTGGTTTGCTGATAACATCCTGGTTCCCAAACTGGGAGGCTTGGCTCTTAGGGGAGCTGCGGAAACCAGCCAGGGGAGCTGCAGAGTGCCACGGAATCCTCTTGGAAAACAATGCAATGCCAATTGGCAGGCATCAACATAATATAATGGGGAGCCACGGCCAATGGTCAATGATGTCATGGGGAGCCGCGGATAATGGTCGCCAATGGTCAAGGGAGCCGCAGGTCGAAAAAGTTTGGGAAACATTGTCTAGTAAATGTGAGTGTCTGGCAACAGACCTACCAGCAGTGGTGGGAGGTAAAGTTCCTAGCATAATCAAGGGCCCAATCGTATGCAACGTTCCAGCACTGATGAAGCCGCAATGCAGTCCTGAGGTAAGGGAACAAATGTTCCTTTACCTTGAGGAGGCCTCAGTGACTGCACACTTGTTGGCACGGCTGCATCAGCCCTGGAAAGTTGGATAGGACTCTTACACTACTAGCCTTACCCAATCCAGAGCCTTAATACTGTCTCCTCATCTCAGCGGCTGATTCGGCATACTCTGTAATTCCCTTCTGTGCCTGAAGAGGGCTCCAAAGCTTCAACCCACACAATCCCATGAAACTCTCCAAGCAATGCCCCATTCTCAGACCGTGAGGTTCCTACTTCACCTGAAGGTTCCCAGCCAGCATCCCCACATCGGACATCTAGTGGAGATTGGTTCTGAACTCCCCTTGCCCAATCGTCATCCTTGGATGTGCACCAATCCCAGTCCTTAACCCCTGTCCTTCAACCATTCACTTCAACCAGAAACGTCCTGTTCCAGTGCTTCACAACCTGTCTGAAATTTCACCCTACTAAATGCTTGTTTGTCTTCCAAACTTGGCTACTCCATTGCTCACTCCTGACTGCAGATCATGTATAAATACAGTATATTTATACTGTATTTATAAAACCCTGCCCCTTTTTATATGGTTAAACGTACACATCCGGTAAGTGAAGGGGGGGGAAGAGGTTAAATAAGATAAGAATTTATCACAATAATTGGAATCAGTTTGTAATCTATGGAACGAGATGGTTTAATCAGAATGTTCCCTTGGAATATTAGCATTTTGATGGAAATTTTGAAGTTCTTGCCTGGTAGATTGAAATGCATATATTCAATTATTTCAAGAGAAAATGATATTCGTTTAACTGATTCATTTAGATGGACTTTGTTGATGCTAAGATTTAGTCTATTTTTCTTATTTTATTGTTGCATGGCTTTTTATTATTTTGAGTAGGAAATTGTTCTTTTTAAGACTGGCTATATCGCTCTGGGCATATGGTTTCCTCCATCTTATTTCTCTGACCTTTGTGCCTTTAAGTAGAATCAGGGCCCAGGGTGGTGGTGGTGAAATAGGTCAAAAGACTTGTACACAGCTTGATTGTTGATTGCTTTAGCTTATGAACTAATGAGCCCACATTCCGGTGTATACAATTAAAGAGATAGACCCTGCAAAGTACGTAATCAACCTTAGTCTTATCAGTAAGATGGTCGAACTGTGCCAAAGTCTATATGGTGGGAAGGCTGCATTGTTGTAATTCCCACCTGTATTCGACTATTCGTGCTAATTAGTTAATATTGGTGCATCATTAGAACCTAAGAACATAAGAATAGCCCTGTTGGATCAGGCCAAAGGTCATCTAGTTCAGCTTCCTGTATCTCACAGTGGCCCCGCCGGATGCTCCCACCAGAAAAGCGAAATTATATACAAGAAAGGCTGAAACTGTGTGTGCGCGCGCACATATGCACATGCGTATCTGGAGTCAACCCCGAGATCTCTTGGTGCTATTGCTCCCCTTACCCAGCAGTGTGCCAGCCCTAACTGCTGTCCGTCCTCCCCCCCCCCACTCTCTCCATTTGAAAAGGAAGATGGTAACAGAATGGACTAGAGCAATTTCTCTCATCTGGTGGTATGCGGGGCCCTGGCTGCCAAGATGGCTCCTGCACCGGAGCCTTGGAAGTGGTGGCACCAGCCTGAGCGCATGCGTTTCCTGGGCGGGAAAAGGCCCTCCCGACTACCCTTGTCCCCTTCCCCCTGCTTTCAGGCCTCCGGCGTGGCTGAAAACCCAGAAGGAAGTGGCAATGATTTCGTCGTCTCTTACTTACTCGGCGTGGTGGTGGCCATGGGGGTGGTACGCCATGCCAAAGGGGTTGAGAACTCCTGGGCTAGAGTATATCACTCTCCCCTCCTCCACACTTCCTCTTTTTCTCCATTCCCCTCTTCCTTTTCAAATCTGGCAATAGGAGGAGAAGCATCAGTGGCCACGGGGACACCTCACCACCAATGTGCCCCCTGAAGTAACTGCATCATCATTCACATGACTGCAAAGTGCACATGCACAACAGATCCCTGTGTCCTCTGCTCGGGATGTCACAGATAGCCATGGGTTCATGAGAACCTTGTGGAGCATTGAACTACCTTGTTGTTGTGCACAGGTTAAGATGCAACCAAAGCCCCCTAAGATTCTGTGCTCATGAGCCAAATCCCTGCTATTTGCAGTATATCCACAGCCATGTAGAATTACACAGCCGACGCTTGTATTGCTGCACTACTGGTAAGCGTAAATGAAAATACATTTTGGCAGGTGCCTAGATATGGATAAATATACTCAACGTGGCTGTTTGTCCTTTGCGACACTGAACCTTAATTCACTTTCCGTGCCATTCATTCTCTCCCTCCCACGCACCGCTTGATAATTCCCTGCCATTTTGTTTGCATTTCTATTAAGTGGTGCTTCGATTCCATTCTTACTCCTTATAAAACAGCAAATTATAAGCCTTGTATTTTTCACACTGTATTGAACGGCAGCCTCTAAAACACCTGGCAAGTCATAATTACATGGTTTTTTGTTTTTTTTCCTAAGCATTTGAATGGTACTGAAGGAGAGGCAAATATCAGCATCATCTCATGGAGGAGGCTATTGAGAAAAGAGGTAGCAAAACATACACATGGATTTTCTGGATCAAATTTGTCAGCAGATTCAAAGAAGAGTTAGGATCAGGTTTGTGTCTCTTTGCTTTGAGATCTGCTGCAGATTTTCAGTTCAAGTTGTGTTGATGTTCCATTCTTTCAGTTTTTTCCATGCTTTCATGTAACATATTAACTCGTGTTTAGGAATCGACTGTGTTCTCTGGATTGAATACAGTGTGAATATAGTGTGTCCCAAATAAAACTACAGGTGGGCCCCCATATCCACTGATGGTTTCAGTTATCCACAGATCGCAGGGACACCCCCCCCCCCAGGTTTACCTTTTCTTCAGCAAGCTTCGTTTCTTCCTTAAACAAACAGGAGAAGCAGCCTCCAGTTACTTATTGCAGGCAAGTAGAACGAGACTAAGTCCTAGAGAGGCCCTGAAAGGTTAGCAGAAACCTTGCAGAGCCTCTCTAGGACTTAGTCTCATTCTACTTGCCTGCAATAGAGGCTGCTTCTCTGTTTGTTTTAAGGAAGAAATGAAGCTTGCTGGAAGAAAAATAAGAGCTGGGGGTGCGCGTGCCTTCCCTCAAGGGAGGCAGGGTGCGGGGCCCGCAGGAAACCATGGAGTTCACCCCTATCCACGGTTTCAAGTATCCGCGGAGGGGCCTGGAACATATCCCCAGCGGATATGGGGGCAGTATTGTATTCTGAACTTTGACAGCATCGCTATTTTGGAAACCGATGGACTAAATCAGAATGAATTAAAGGCAACTCTATTAGATTATAACACCAGTCCAGGGGAACATAAGTTCTCATCAACTTCAGAAGGAGATCGATGCCTCTTGAAAACAGACACCCAAGAAATTCACTGGACGTTCTTGTCGGGCACATTCAGCATTGTTGGGAAAAACTGTCCCTCCTTGTTAGCATTTCTTTTCTTCTAAAGCAAAATGCCATTGACACGGTATATCTGCAAAGTCCTTGGCGTAGGAGACGACAGAGACTCGCTGTGCCCAAAGGGTAGACTTAACCAGCTGGCCCTTCTCCTCATCTGACCGAGCAGCCAAATTTTAAAATGCCTTTTCTAATGCAACTTTTCTGAAAGCCTTCCTTGAATGCTGTGTGCTTTCTATGATAAAAAGAGTACTAAACATGTAGTTGGCAGGGCACCTCCACCGAATGCTTTTCAATAGACTTAATTCCAACATTCACCTGCCAGTCATCAAGGCCTACTGCTGAGCAAAAATTTTACCTTCCAACTTTGTCACCTTGCTCAGAGGCTGAAAAGTGGGGGGGAATGCTTCAGAGAACTGGGGGAGGGGATGAATTTTCTGGTGATAGCGATTGCGCTCCCCCTCGTTGACGAGTGTCATTTTTCTTTAATGCAACTTCCTGCCGAGAAGACACCAGAGTGAGGGCAAGAAGTCTTGCTTCCTTCCCTTGCCCTCACTCTCATCTGGCTTCAGGATAATGTCATGTGACCAAATCAAAGTGAGCACAAGAGCAGGAAGCTGCCATTTTGTCCTGTGAGAGTGAGGGGCATGAATATTGTTGCACCCAGGACTACTGTCGCCTGGATCATATGAACTAGGGTTGCCTGTTTGCCCCGAGGGACCTTATTTCTCCAGCCCTCTTTCTCAACTGGCAAAGCTCTCAGGCCAGTTTGGGGGTGTCACTGAGTTCTGACCCTTTATTGCTAGACTCCACTCCAAAACCAGATTTTTTTTCCATCTTTAAGGCTTGGCAGTGGTGTGATATCACAAACTCCCCCTTGTGCAGCGGCGTTGTTAGGGGGGTGGGGTGGCGGCGGAGGTGACACGCAGCGTGGGTGCACGAGCCACCGATTCGGCGGCAAATTTGGCAGTGCAGGGGTATCTGCGTCTGCAAATTCGGTGTTTTTGCAGGCGGTGCAGGCAACAAGAGTCGCCCGCCCACCCGCACCGCTAGCGGCCTAAAAACTGCCGGAAACCGCCAGGGGTGCTTTTTCAATTGTTTCCGACACAGGGGGTGGAGCTTGTGATCAGCCCCACCTCCGAAGTCTTGCATTCTTGGATGCATTTCGCCTGGAAGCCTGAATATAACAGGCAGCAAATGTTCATACACACATCATAATAAATAAAAATAAACCAGTATTTACATCATGTACATCTTTTAGTTTTTCTGCACTTGATCAGCATCCATTTGACGACTACAGCTGATTGTGTGAACTAGCTCCCTTGGACAGCATTGTGTTTTAGAGGAGATGTGGAAGAGGTACAAACATTGTATTTGTAGTATCGTACCTGAAGCAAGTTCACCCAATATGCAAGGTATCCCTTAGGAACCTAAGAACTAACAGAGTCCAGCTGCTTCAGACCATTCAGTCCAACATCCAGTTTCAAGCACTCATCTCCCGGATGACCGCTTGATTTGCAGTCGTCACATGATGGTGAGGCAAATGTGAACAAGCCTGAGTGTAAAGTAATCCAACGTAAATAAATCAAGTGAAGCGAGTCCATTTGTAAACGAAGCCGGAGACCACAAAAATCACTACAGAATTAAGTGCATTTCCTTTGCGCATAAGAGTGCGTGTCAGTCTGGAGGCTTCTGAATTTGACTCTTCTCTTGTCTTGAAGCGGTAATTAATTGCATCAATTTAGAAAGAGGAGTATATTTCAGAGAAATCTCCTTGATTTCCCTGGGCCAGTTCCAGAAGCCCTTTAGAGGATGCTGTGTGTTTTTCACAAATCTTCTGCAGGGGCTGATGAAACAACAGCATCGCCAAGTTTCCTCTCCATTCACATCCCTCGTAATGAAATGAAGGAGATTGCCACTGCGCTTATCTGTAATGGAATTGAATATCTCGCCTTTATTAGAACAAATACACAAATGGACTCGGATTCAGCTGCTTGCACATAAACAAATGAGATCAATTCTTATCCCGCTTGCAGGGACAATATGGTTTCAGCAGTCTGGGGAAGATGACATTGTTTTAAAGGAAGCAGAGTTAAATATGTAGGCCTGATAAATATGTGAGTTATTCCACTGTCACTAAAGCGTACTGCATCTGCATGTTTAAAGACCTCGTGAAAGTTCAAGTGAAGCAAATTAACATGTGGTGCATACCACACAGTCCTTATTAATCCAGGTGTTTACAGCTCTTTGCTTAGCTGTGCCTTGCCACAACATCAGTTCCACGGCTAAAAGCAGTCATAAGCATAAGCACTAGTTCCTGATTTTTGTCCTCTTTGTTACACTTCGGCGTGACCCACAAGCCAAACGCAAAAGTGGTGCCATGCCAATAAGGGCAGGTTCCCTTTTCAACCGAGTTGTTTGAGAACAAGTCAATAGGCTGTGTTACTAATGGGCTGGAAGTGACTTGTGTTGAAGGTGAAAGGGGGTGTGTGCCAATAAGCATGTGGATGCAATGCGTGTGAATCATCTTTGGAAATAATGGGCTTACTGAATCCCGGACCGGTGCCATAGCACCAGGTGCGGAATTTGCAACAGCCTCACCTAAACACAGGAGGAAGGAGAAGGGGGAGTGCTGGGGGATGACGATCCACCTGGGGGCTGGGCTACAGGGAGGCGGGGCGACCCAGGCTTACCTGCTGGTACGAAGGCTCGAGTAAGTATGTTGGGGTGCACCCCAGGGCAGCAAGGGCGGGGATGCCCCGAATTAACACCCCACAGCTGCCATCCGGCGCTGTGACCGGTGCGGGGCAGGCCTTGACCTGAACCTTGCAGCCAGCGCTAGATGCCATCCAGCTCTGTGCAGGTTTAAGCCGTCTTGCTGTCCTGGCCCCTGCAAGGGGCTGACGGTAAAGGCCTGCTCCCCTGCGGCCTTGAGTCTGGGAAACACCTACCAGCTTTCAAGCCCTCATGCTGTTAGCTTTAACCTTATGCCTTAATTCCTGCTGGTCTCCTAACCTTTCTCTTCCTGTTATTTACATTAATAAAAGTGGCCCTTTCACCCATATTACTGACTTTCGTGTTTAATGGGGAGTGCGTGGGCAATCCATTTGCAAGGGTTCCATTGGCAGTGCCAGCCAGTCACATTTTTTTTTCTTGGAATCAGTTGCTTAGACTTTGCTACTTTTATTTTCCTCTGAAAGGGCTACACATCTGAAGAAACACTTACTCTGTGTGTTTTTCAGCAGCACATGTTGAACATTGGCTGAACATATTGGATGTAGTGTGTGTAGGTGTATAAGGAGAATTGTGTCTCATCATTAGTGACGTCACTAGGGGTGTATAAGGGGAGTGGACCACACCAGGTGACACCAAAATGACTTTCTATTCTATTTGTTACTGGTGGTGCGAAAACGCACCACTGGTAGAAAATGGGTTTTCCCCGATCCCCGCTGTGACTCGTGCAGGGATCACATTTCCCAGGAGGCCTCCACATCGCGGGGTCTGGTATGGGAGGAGGTCCAAGGGGGTGACACCACGAGATCTCGCCCTGGGTGTCACCAACCCTAGTGACATCCTGGATGGAAGAAAGGTAAGCACTACACAAACAAAACATGGACACAGACTGTGATTTTTGCATTTCTTAATGGCCAAATTCTCTTACCCCCAACTCTAAGGATCCTTGCAAGTTCATGATTCTGTGCACTTCTGTGCAGAAGGGTTGCTTCCTCCGGAGATAAAAGTCAAGTGTTAAACTCATATGGCTGCTTCATTCCCTCTTGATCAAAAATTAATTCATTGAGCCGGTCTGTGAATTGATATGGTGGCAGACTGTCCAGGGCTTCTTCAACCTCTCATTGTCTGGTGACAAAAGATCAAGAAAATTAAAACTGAATCACTGTAACTGATTTGACTCTGAGCAGTTCTTTCTTGAAATGCAAGCCTGGAACTCTGGAAGTTTCAAATTTCCCCTCATTAGATTAGAGACGAATTAAGGGAATCAAATCTTGAGAGAGGGAGTTGTTGGATACTGGTTTCATCCTACTTTGGAGGTCCATTTTTAGCTCCTCGATTTTACACGTAACACTCTCTCTTTTTCCGCTGGCAGCTGAATCTGAAATTTGGCCAGGCAGTGGCAGCAAACTGCAGGATCCTTCTTGTTACTGAGCTCCCAGTATTTGTGCTCAGCTGAAAATGCTCACTGGAGAACGTTCAGCCTCAGATTGGGGTAGCAGGAATAACACTTAATATTTATATTGTGCTTTCTGAATGTGCAGAGTGCTTTATGTTCATTACGGCAATGTCCTTACAACAACCCAGAAGGGTAAGCTAGTATTACCGCCCCCATATTGAAGCTGATGGAAAACCTAAGCTCACGGAGGGAGTTTAGGACAGAGATGAGATTCAAACCAGGTAAATCCTGATTCACAGCTCAGTCTCTTCATCCCTAAGCATGACACTGGCTCTCAAAACTCAGTGAAGCTGAACCTGGTGGAGAATTTCAAGCCTTTCTTTTCTTTCAGCTGTTCCTCTGTGCCATTTCTTCTCCTTGGAGCTTCCTGGAGTGACCTCAGTCCATCAGGAGTCCTGTTGTGAATGTGATGATGTCACTAGCAGCAAATGCAGACAAGAAGCTGTCAGTCAATAAACGCAGCAAATCAGATGGCACAAAATAAACTCACAGAAGCCGTGCAAACTCACAGAAGCCATGCAAACTCAATCAGCCAAGGGGCCAAAAATAGCAAAAATTACAAAGCAAAAGCTTTTTCAGCTGTTGCTTGGATATTACCAGAGAGAGGACCACCCTGATCACAAAAGGCAGGGCAGTTGCATGTGCAGAGTGCTGCCTTTGAGCAGAAGCTTCGTTCGATGGGGGCCCCTGGTGCTCTGGGCAACAGGCGATGCTTCAGGGGGGCGCAATTTCGCGAGCTGCTTACCCGTTTTTTCATTGTTTCTTCGCAGCCGGGATGGCTGCCTTTTGGCACTCCCGCCTGCCCGGGCATCGTTTGACTCCAAAAAGGAAGCCAAACAGCGGGTGGTGGTGGTTGGAGCCACGCTGACGTCACGCCCCCATGACATGAGGGCGTTGTCGCATCGGCGCCCCCCCACATGGAGGCGGAGATCTGTCGCTGCCTTTGAGAAGGTCCTCTGCTGTATCTCTGCCAGCTGAACCTCAGCTGGTGGAGGAATAAGTAAGAGGGCTCCTCCAGGTGGCCTTAGCAGTGTTTCCCAAACTTTTTCAACCTGCGGCTCCCTTGACCATCGGCGACCATTGGCTGCAGCAGTTCCCCATTACATGAAGTTGATGCCTGCCAGTTGGCATTGCACTGTATTCCGAGAGGATTCCGTGGCACTCCGCGGCTCCCCTGGCTGGTATCCGCGGCTCCCCGGGAGTCGCGCCTCCCAGTTTGGGAACCACTGCCTTAGGGAATGAGCTGCTTCATATGAAGGGATGATGGAATAGCATCACTCCCGCCCACATCAAAGGTATCTGCTAGCAATTATCCACATTCATCATATCAATAAGTAATATGCTTATCCTTTCCGTGAAGGAGCTCAGGTGGCTTCCAGAGCAGTCAGTCTATTTTTATCCGCCATAACCGCCAGCACTACTTTGAGCCCCATTAACATTGACAGTTAACGACTGACCAAAGGTCACCCATAGAGCTTCATGGTTGGGCAGGGATACCAACCCAGGGGCCCCTGGTCAACGTCCATTGCTCTAACCACATTACCCGCTTCTGAAATCCAAAGCTTTTCAGGTTTTATTGGGAGCTATTTGGGCAGCGCTTCCTTGGAAGCCTAGTCTGTGTACCCTAAACTAAAGGCTTCCAAATAAACACCAAAGCGTCTGATAATGCAACCCAGTAATCACTAGTAAGTGGATTCTTTTTTTTTTTCCCCTTCCTTTATTTCTCACTTCCCTCCCCGGTGAAGTCAGCCCTGAAATTTCATGTCCTGTCAATTTTCCTGCTACAGTTTTCCTCCCCCACATACAAGCATCCGACTGGAACATTTCTCTGTTTCGGCTTCTCGGCTCTCTGCTCCACGGTGCTATAATAAGCTGAACATTAATCACCAGGCACAGCTCCTTCCTTTCTTCCCTGGTTTTAATGAGGTCCCTTTACCACTAGATTAGATATTGTGATTTTTTTTTTCCAGGCAGTGTGACTCTTGGACAGCACCTTGTTTGTCTTTAATGTTGTTTTTTTGGCTCTTTCTTTCAGCCGGGACAGGTTATCCAAAGTGCAGGGACACAGGAAGAGCTTCAGGCTCAAGTCCACCTCCAACACGATTCATAAGGTCTAGCTGCAGCTCTCATTTTGGAGACGAGTAAGTAAAAGTAGAACTGGCATTCCTATCGAACGGAATTGTGACTGAGCGTTTGGCTGCTCAATAAAAGAAAGCCAGAACAATGCTTGACATCAAGAACTCGTTTCCAACAATGAATGTTATGATGGTCCATCGCCTTGCCCAGGCTCAAATCAAATTGGTGTGGAATAAACTGAGCGATCCCCCCCCAATGCTCAGCTTATTTTTGAGCCCATCTGAATCCATTTCTGAGCCCTATTGCTCATCATGCAGAGAGCTTCAATTCCTTGATAGCACAGAAGTAGTTTGGAAAACTACATTTCCCAGGGGCTCCTTGCAATTGCTACACTGCACAGGCTACCAGCATGCGGTCACAGCCACATACCACCAAAGGCGTCGCTCCGGTAGGGGCGGGGCCGTATGTTTCGCTCCGTCCTAGTCCTGTTTACCGAGCGAGCAGGAGGCGGCCCCGCCCCCTCACTGTCGGAGCCATTCCCCTGCGGAGAAAGCAGCAGGCAGGGTCTCTTGCCTGCTGCTTTCTCCGCACGGGAATGGCTCTGACAGTGAGGGGGCGGGGCCGCCTCCTGCTCGCTCGGTAAACGGGACTAGGATGGAGTGAAACGTACAGCCTTGCCTCTACTGGAGCGACACCTCTGCATACCACTTGCAGGCCCAGCTGCATAAAACAGTGCATTGTCTATATTGCGATAGTTATAAAGGACCTTACACTACCGGAACACTAGCACAAGTGTAATGCCCCATAGGATTGGGCCTAAATACAGTTTGCATTTTGTATATATAGATATGTTCCTGGTTGCCACTAAACTGGCCCTCTTTTCCTTCCACCCACTTGTTGCTGACTTTTAATAGCCCAAGCAAATTGGTGGAAGGAGAAGGTGACGGGTTGGTGAATTTGAGCCAGAGAAGAATTTTGAGGTCATAGGTTTGCGTCATTTGAAATGAGCAATAGGTCTCTCCAAGCTCAAATTTCTGAGTCAGGAAATATGAGTCTTCAGCATCATCTCTAAGGCGGCAATTCTATACCTGCTTACCCAGGAGTAAGATCATGTGCTTTGCATACATTAGGGTCCAGGTTCAAATTCTGGCATCTCCAGATAGAATATGGAAGAACCTTGTAGGAAAGAATGCAGTGTAGGCAATATTGAATGAGGTGGAAAAAAAAGCTCAGTACTTCCTATGTTCATCTTCGAGTGGTGGTTCTACTTCCCCAAAGCCGCCATTTTGTCATTCATCTTTAGCATCCTCCCATCCGCCATTTTGTACATCCGCCATTTTGTACATGTCACCTTTAGCATCCTTCCATCCCTCCACCTTCTTCTTCTTCTTCTTCTTCTTCTCTCTCTCTCTCTCTCTCTCTCTCTCTCTCTCTCTCTCTCTCTCTCTCTGTTCCAAGATTTACAATTGAACTGAATAGGGAGATTGCCATATTAAATCTTAAAAGGCTGGGGCTGAATGCTTTATTGTTTTAAGTCAGTTGTGTTGGCTTTTAAGCTCCCGATAAATTTAATTTATAGAAATACAGGTGTCATGCGAAGTCACAGTCTAGTGCATTAGAAAGCACTTGCTAGTCTTTTAAGGACAACGATGATTAAAATCAAGTTAGCAGGATGAATCATGAGAGTGCCTAATGCACTATTGCCGCACATTAAGCGAAGCGTCTTGCCCAAGGAAGAGCTTAGAGGGACTGCCATCAAGACGCTCGCTGCCTCTTTGGTAATTGCTAATGGCTGGTGGAAGTTTGCAGGGGAAAAGAGTTCTCACACAAAAACGGTAAAGTTTGGCTTGCCATATTTTGGAATTTGGGACAAGCAGCATTAAGGCTTGATTGCATGTGCCTTCCTTTTTGGGGAGCTCTACAGTCGCCGCACTGTAGAGATCTTTCCAACCAAGCTTCAACAGTAAAGATTTTTGTATTACCTTCAAGACAAGGCAATTTATTTCAGCATAAGCTTTCATGAACTACAATCCTTGTCATCATCCGGAGTCCACGACTGTAGCCCACGAAAGCGTCGGCTGAAATAAATTGATTCATCTGTAAGGTGCTTCATGGTTTTCTCTTGTTTTTGCTGCAGCAGACCAATTGCGCAATCCTAGCCACAATCCTAGCGCAATCCTAGCACAATCCTAGCGCAGTGGGTTAAACCGCTGAACCATGAGCTGTCGATCAAAAGGTCGGCAGTTTGAATCTGTGATGGGGTGAGCTCTCGTTGCTTGGCCAGCTCCTGCCAACCTAGCAGTTCCAAAGCATGTTAATGCGAGTAGATAAATACTAGGTACTGCTTGCGGGAAGGTAAACAGCGCTCCGTGTTCCAACCACATGCTACACGCTGCGGCAAGGAGAGTCATGCCGGCCACATGACCACGGAGGCGTCTTCGGACAACGCTGGCTCTTCGGCTTTGAAATGGGGATGAGCACCACACCCTAGAGTCGGACACGACTGGACTTAATTGTCAGGGGTCACCTTTACCTTTACCTAGCCGTGTCTACTCAGAAGTAAGTCCCATTGTGTTCAGTGGGGCTTACTCCCAGGAAAGTGTGTATAGGATTCCAGCCTTTATGCCGCTACCCTTCTTTAAAAAAAAAAATGATGCATTCCATGTTTTCTACAGTGTCTGATAAATATGTTTTTTCTATTTTACCCTTGACAGCCACAAGCAACCTTGCCACCACCTCTAAAAAGCACCTTAGCTTATATAAAATATAATGTTAGCAGATCAGAGCCATGGAGGCCAAAGGGAGGTCATGCAGAAAGAAAATATGAGTTTTATACATGTGACTCCCTTAAGCATTAACACATTTTCAAGAAGATTCTGACTTGGAGGTCAAAGCAGAGACAAAACGGTATCCAGTGTCTATTCATTATATTAATTCTTGTCCCTTATTGTCAGCCTCAACGTTGTTAACCCAGGTATTTAATTCAGCCAGTTGATGGGGGGGGGGGCAGCCAACAGGCAGCCCAATCCTGTCTAGCTAGGCTGCAGCACAGATATGACTAGATAGGACCCAGCGCTTGGAGGAGTCCTCAGGGTAAGGGGACATTTTTCCCCTTACCCTGAGGAGAGCCCAGCTGCCCCAATGGGTCTACTTGAATGCTTGCAAAAAAAGATGCTCTTCGACTGAGCTACATCTCTGTCCTGTCACATTGCTTGGGGAAAAGATTCTGGACAGGTAGGAGAGAGTCCTTCTATGCACAGCACATTGCACAGCACATTTATGGCATTCACATTGGGTGATGTCCACTCGCTCAGATGGCTTTAAAGAGGATTAGACAAATTCCTGGAGGCAGAGACGTCGCTCCGATGGGGGCTGCACCGTAAGTTGCGCCCCGTCCTAGTCCCGTTTACAAGCCGGAAGGAGGCGGCCCCGCCCCCTCACCGTCGGAGCCATTCCGTGCGGAGAAGGCTGCCTTCTCCGCATGGAATGGCTCCTACGGCGAGGGGGCGGGGCAGGCCTCCTCCCGGCTTGTAAACGGGACTAGGACGGGGCGTAACGTACGGTGCGGCCCCCACCGGAGCGATGCTTCTGCCTGGAGGAAAGGCCTATAATGGTCTATGGCAATGTTCAGGGGCAGAAGACCTCTGAATACCACTGGCTAGAAGTACAACAATGTGTGTGTGTGGGGGGGGCAGTAGCGTCACTAGGACGCGCGTCACCAGGACGCACGTCACCCTGGGGCAGGGTGCGTGCGTCACCCTAGTGATGCTACAATATCAGCGCGAGGGGGCGACCTGGCTCCCCCCCCCGCGTCGCCCTCCGGACGCTCTGAGGCCGGCCCGGGAGCCGGCCTCGGAGCGTCCAACCCCGTCGGCGCTCCAGGGCCTTCTGAAAGAAGGCCCAGGCAGCGCGTCCATCCGGGTATTTCCCTTTTGCTTTTTGCCCTCAAAACAGGTCTGCGCATGCGCGAAAATCTGGGAAATACCCCGAATGGACGCGCTGCCTGGGCCTTCTTTCAGAAGGCCCTGGAGCGCCGACGGGGTCGGATGCTCCAAGGCCGGATCCCAGGCCAGCCTCGGAGCGTCCGAAGGGTGTCACGCGTCACGGAGGTGGCGCGCGCGGGGTGTGCGCGTCACCCCGTGGCGCGCGTCACCCGGGGGCGCCACGCCCCCCCGCCACGCTCCAGCGACAACCCTGGGGGGGTATTACCTTCATGCCCTTTTCACTGATTTCCTAGAGTCATCTGGTTGGGAAACATGTTTGTTAGATCTTTGGTCTGATCCAGCAGGGTGTTGCTTGTGTTCTGATTTCCATGCAACTGCTCTGATGTCTAGGCCCGTTCTAATGGCGTTAGGTCCAGAAGCATTTGCAGGACTGCAATTCTGCACCCAATTTTTCTTGCAAACCTTTCATTGCACTTGGAGGCAACGGATTGGGACCGGCTTCCTCTTTTCTGTTAACTCTGACTTCCCCCCCCCCTTCTTCTTTTGCCCTCAAGGCAGAAAATGAACAGAATCATAGAAGTATGTAAATCAAAATGCCCTGTCTTGATTGCGCTGTTAGGAAAATTCCTCTGTGACTGCAGCTGGACTCCTATCACAGTTTTAATACTGAGATTACGGTTTTAAGAAAAAACACTTGCTGGTATAATTTTCTATGCATTTCATTTCTTCCCTCTTAATCATTTCTCAAGCACGTGCAGCCGCCAGTGGTTCGGACCAGCATCCTTGCAATCTTCTTTTTTAAACATTTGAAATTATTTCAGTGTGCAAGGTGACATTTTGCACCACCTAGATCCCAGACGGTCTTAGATACTAAAACATGCTGCTGTCACTTCCAATAATGAGACTTGTTGAATGGTATCTTGTACTTTATCATTCCAGAATATAGCATACATACAGGTCTGAGCACCATTGCACACTGTTTGGGTCACATCCAGCTTGGTATACTGCAATGTGCTCTACGTGAAGCTGCATTTTAAAAAAATATGAAATATTTGTGATGTTGTTGTATTGCATTGTTAGCCACTTTGAATAATAGAATGTTAGAGTGGAAGGGACTTTTGAGGTCATCTAGTCCAACCCCCTCTTCAGTGTAGGCAACGGCTACAACATCTCTGACAGGTGGCTCTCCAGCCTCAGTTTGAAAACCTCTAACAAGGTAGGCTTACCAGCTCTCCAACTGGAATAGAGTGCTAGATATTTAGACGAAGGAATGTGGGCAGGTGTAGCTTGTTAAACCCTAGAGCACAATCCTAGGCATCCATGGGGCTTGCTTCTGAATAGACATGCCTAGGATTGTGCTCTAAGGTTTAACAAGCTACACCTGCCCACATTCCTTCTCCTAAAGGTCTAGCACTTTGTCCCGGTTGGAGATCTGGTAAGCCTATAACAAGGGAGAGCCCACTATTGTATGAGGCAGACACTTCCCGTGCCAGATACTGTAGCTCTTATGGTTAGGAAATTCTTCCCTTGGTCTAGCCTAAATCTAGTTTCTTGTAATTCCAACCCATTGGTTCTACAGACTTAACCTTAGAAGCCACTGACTTGACTGGCCAAAATGCAGCATACAAGTTGTTAATATAAATACAGCAAGTCCTCACTTAATGCTGTAGATAGGTTCCTGGAAATTGCAGCTTTAAGTGAAACAACTTATAACGAAACCAATGTTACCATAGGCTAATATACGTAAACAAGAGTTAAATTCCTACCGCATATTTCTGGTCACCAAACTGTCTTATTAAGTGGCAGGCTCAACAGTGCTCTCTCAACTTGCTTAATATCAGTGTCTCAACTAGCGGACTCAATAGCGTGAGTCTTAACTGGCAGGCTCAATAGCGCTTGGGCTGGCAGGCTAGCTGAGCGCCTCCATACTTACTATTGCCAAGCATGGTCTAATACCTTGCAGAGGCTCCGCAAGGCATTCTGGGGCACAAAAGTGACACGGAAGTGGGTGGATGACTGGTGCAAGCCAGAAGTGGCTGCAGCTGGGGGGAGACTGGCGTTAAAACGAAATACAGAAACTGACACGACGGTAAGCAGGGACTCGCTGCAAATAGATACTATAATTGAAAGTTTGATCTACTTGTCTGTCTTCTCTAACTTTTTACTATGGCAGTCTATGTGCAGATTATTATAGATTATGTACACCAGGTCTCCAACCCTTAGTAGCACTGTCATGGATGGTGAATCTCCACACACCCTGTCCCAATGTATGACTCATTGCCATCCTGACCACTTAGTCAGCCAAAGATGAGGTCCGAGGTCCAAGAGAACTCCCACACTCTCAGCTTGATCATTTAGGAATAGTACAGCCCTGTTTTAGCCCTTCCTAAAGGCCAGGAAAGACCATTTTTTTTAGTCTGACCACAGGTTTGGGGATATACCAGCAAATGTTCTGGTTATTCATGAAGATGGCTTCACTTCAGAGAGTTACTCAGCGTGGGGCTTTTAGTGACTATGGTAATAGGCGTGGGGGCTCCTATGGAGAGAAGTGCTTGGCGTTGTGAGTTGTAGAAGCAAATACAGAGCCTGCTCAACCCCTCTCCACCATTGTCCTCTGTGATTCAGTAGCATAAATACTTATAACATCTTTTCCCTGAAAGGCTCATTCAGAAAGCCCATCTTTCGTTTTGGCAAACCAAGGAGCAGAGTTTATAATTTGCCTCCCACCGCACAATAATTCTGTGATGAGGTCATGAATAAAACCCAGGTGCCGTCGTCATTGCCAGTCACTGCCTTCCAACTGTTGGCTGAATACCGACGAGGAGAGACGGGATGCCTGTCAATACCGAGCTGGAGAAGCTCAATCAATAAATATTCATCGTGACTGCAACACCAGAATTGACACACACTGCTTTTATTTCTTTGGAAAGCTGAAAACATCTTTCGCACTTTTTTTTTTTTTGTCAAAAGACACACTTCAGATATTCATCTGGTGGAAAAAATAGTTCAATTGCAGACTCCCTGCTTATGAATACATCTTTAAAACCTGGTTTGGTTTTTTTTTTTTTTTTAAGGAAATGAAATATCAAAATCAATTGTTGATGCCTTCTGTTCTTTTTATGCTTCGGTGTATACAGGCAGGCCAATCTGGAGGCATTCTGCCGAACGAGCAAAGTTGTTTACAATGGCACCAGAATTACCACCCTTGTTTCAGCTCATTATATCCTGTTCTGTACCCAAATGTCAAACCATCACCCAGTGAACTCACAAAACACCAGGTCTTTCAATAATAAATGACTTCCATTTACTTTGGGTCTGTGAAAAGCAAAATGGTAAGCATTATGAATACTTTGGTGGATTTTTTGTAAAAAAAAATATTTTGCACCTGATAGTAATTATAGCTGACTGCTCCACCTCTGTCAGTTGCCACACACACACACACACACACACACACACACAGAGAGTTAAACACACAGAGTGTGTGTGTGTGTGTGTGTGTGTGTGTGTGTATCTATCTATCTATCTATCTATCCCACTTCCCAACATTCCACCATAATTAAACAGCATTCCATCCCATGCGTCATTCAGTTGTTCCATGAAAGCATGGAGAAGCTGGTTTGCATTCAGTGCGGAGAAATGTACTCTGCATATGCTCAGAGGCCTCTTATTATTTCATATGCTCCATGACAGAGTACTGTAGTGAACCTCGCAACCTCAAAGAGCAAATCTACATCTTATTTTAGAAGTCAACCCCTGAAATTTTGTCAAGGGTGAGGAAGTTTGGACCCAATCATTTCACCTTGGATCCATTTGCTTTTAATTTATTGGACCACATTCTGAATACTTCAGCCATTCATTCCCTGGCAAAATTCCTGTGCTCAATCAAAAGTTTTGCTTGAGTGACGACTAAGCTCTTCAGGATTTGGACTTAATTAAAGGTGTCCCCAAGATACATGGATATATTCCCAGTGTTCATGGCTTTCGGAGGCAAAGAGCTTTCCAGACCTAAAGAAGCAAAGGGGGGGGGGGAGTATATCTTGCAGCAAATTTTAAAGCTCAACTAGGCATGGCCTTTTTTTAATTATTTGTTCATCGTAAGCAAAAGCTTGAGCATCCAACAAAATAATCCAAAGTTGATAAAACCTGAGAAAACACACAAAGGATCATCAAGGAGTTGCAACCCTCCCCTAGGAGGAAAGGCTGAAGTATCTTTTCTTTCTAAAGTTGAGAGGAAAGACTGGCAGTAGGACTACTGTAGGAGAGAATTGCCTCCCCCCCCCCAGCACTTCACATATGTGTAATTAATTCATAGAATTTGCTATCACAAGAAGTGGTAATTCTCTCTCTCTCTCTCTCTCTCTCTCTCTCTCTCTCTCTCTCTCTCTCTCTCTCTCAATGAACTATGCCGCAGAACATCCTGCTGGAAGATAAGAATGTGTCCCCAAATTGCCAAATTGGCACCTGGATAATCTGCCTGATCGTCTGACAGTGACTGGGGACACTGGGAGAACAACATGGAACTGATCATCGCGACTCTGAAAATAGCCAGATAAGAAATGAATGTTAAGGTACAGTTGGGGGAACTTTGCAGGGGGACAACACTCTCCACTAACTAAGCCACCGTGGTTCCCTTTCTTTGCTTACGAGTCCCTTAAATAGGCTTACCAGATTAAGAGTTTGAAGGTTGGAGAATCGGAGGGAGAGAGCTGAGAAGGGAGGATTTAAGTTCCAAGCAACATCTTCTCTTGCCTGGATATTGCCAAGCTGGTGCTATGATCAGCAGCTTAGAAGTTAGCCCTGATGAGTAGGCTTACCAGATCTCCAACCGGGACAGAGTGCGAGACCTTTAGGAGAAGGAATGTGGGCAGGTGTAGCTTGTTAAACCTTAGAGCACAATCCTAGGCATGTCTATTCAGAAGCAAGCCCCACAGATGCCTAGGATTGTGCTCTAAGGTTTAACAAGCTACAGCTGCCCACATTCCTTCTCCAAAAGGTCTCACACTCTGGCCCGGTTGGAGATCTGGTAAGCCTACTTATCTATCTAGTCAATGGAACCTTTTCGTTTTGGCCCCCTGATGGACGTTCTCTTCCACTTGAAAGGTTCTCCTGCCTTCCCACTCTCCAATGGGGGCTGCTGTGACAGGCGCCTACCACATCCCAGCAAACAAGTGGCCTGCCTTTTCGATATGCCCTTTCTGTGCATGCTTTCACCATCTTAAAAATGATGACAGCAGTTCATATTTTATAAGCAATTTGGATGGAAAGCAATAGGAGTCCTCGGCCGGTAATGTATATAGTGATTTAAAAATTACTGAAGTGAATCACAACTTTGAGAGAGCCGCAGACGACCACATTTGAAGTAGGTACTGAAAGATTTAAACACTCTTAAAAAATGTAGAGCCTTCCAATAATTTCCTATCATTCTCAGCTGCACTTGGGAGGCCGCAGCTACTTTTTTCTGTCATGCTACAGTGCTTTATGACAAGGAGGGACAGGCGGTCACCCAGCCCAAAGTGATACATGAGGTTCAAATGGAGCCTTTGCCCGCATAGCCAATAAGACCCAAGAGCTACAAGGAGCTTGGACTACAAATGGGCTACAACTTTAGTTAACTTGAAGACATACCTGCTCCTTACTATCGCTCCACTCCCTTGTGTATGTATGGGGAGTCATGCCTTGGAGGAGAAATGCATGGCTCTGCTGTTGTGCATTTCTCCTTTTTTTCCCCAGGCAATTCCACCCTGTCTCCAAGCCGCAAATAATCTCCAGACAATCCCAGGTGATTACCATCAACCCTCCTATGGAGCTAAGCCCTGCTGGATCAGGTCAAAGGCCCATCTAGTTCAGCTTTCTGTATTTCACAGTGACCCCACCAGATGCCTCAGGGAGCACACAAGACCTGTATCCTGTCACCACTCCCTTGCACCTGGCATACAGAGAGAACTTACTTCTAAAACCATGAGGTTGCTTATGGCTTGTAACTTGTGATGGGCACACAACCCCCACTGCAGATACCTTAAACCAAATCTGAGACCATGAAGGACACATGAACTCCATCACCTCTGTGCAAATCCAGCAATGAATGGATGATATCGGGACCAGTGGTCTAGCCCAGTTGAATGTATCTTCATATGTTCAAATATAAGGGGAAAGAGCCATAGTTCTGTGGTACAGCACATGCAGAAGGGCCCAATTTTAACCCCTAGCACCTCCAGGAAGGGAGGAGATAGACTCCTTTCTGACCCCCAGAGAGCTGTTGCCAGAATGCGTACAATGTTGAGCTAGATGGACCAAGCTAGATGACTCAGTAGAATGGCCTGATGATATGCTTGTCTCACTGGATCAGGAAACTTGCTTTTCAAGGGATCCTGATTGCATGGACAGATATTTCCTCACACATTCAGGGACACTCTGCAGATGTTCTAAAGAGTCTGTGATCCACTAGGCACACACTGAATGTGCAACGAGCATCTCTAAGGGACCGCAGTCTAGGAGAAGGATGGTGGTTCACGGCTGTGCGTGTTCCTCTTGCTAAAGAATTGGATTCCGTTTGTCCTTACATCATGTTTGCAAATTGCCAGCATCCCGATTCAGTTGTAGATAATAACCAGGGGGGCATAAATGAGCGCATGAACATCTGAGATAGGTTTTAAACATTAAAAAAAACCAACCCAGCTGTCTGGTTATGATGATCAAATACTATTAAAACTTGAGACTTGTGAAGTATCGATTGCTTTTCGTGCTCACTGTACATTTAAATAATGGATCATGTGCTCCGGCCTCGGAGCAGAGGGGCAGCGACACCTGATACTTTATCATTGCTACAGTTATAGATTTTTGCCTCTGTCGTATTTGCCTCGCGTAACGTTACAGTGGGCAACGACTGTACTTTTGATTTATAGCAGGGGAGAGGTAATTTATTCCATTGTTTACTTTGGGTGACCATTTATGTAGAAGGAAAGCATCACATAAGAGACTAAGGGTTCACTAATAGCCTCTCCATTCAGTATTTATATTGCTATATTAGGGAAACAAAACATGGACATGTCCGTCGCCGTGCATAGATTTTAGTCCCTTCCTGATGTTCTATTTCATTGGTTCCCAAATGTTTTAGTACCGGGACCCACTTTTTAACCCACCTAGCTTTATGAGACTTTTACACAAGCTTGCAAACTGCAGGAGATCAGCTTTTTGCAGGGCAATTAGCAGCTATCTTGCAAATTGCAGGAGCTCAGCTCTTTGTAGGACAATTGGCAGCTATCTGATTTTTGAATAGCCTCAGCTTGAGACAATTACTTATCTGAATAGCTTGAGGCAATTACTTATCTGATCTTCCATCACCCATGTTTTCATTGAAGGCTCTGCGGGATCCACCAGGGATTGGGTCGTGACCCACCAAGTGGATCCTGACCCACAGTTTGAGAAGCACTGTTCTATTTAATGCTGTAAATAATGCTATTTAATGTTGTTGTAAGCCGCCTTGGGTCCCTTCGGGGAGAAAGGCGGGATAAAAATATTGTAAAATAAAAATAATGCGTAATAATAATAAACACTCTGCCCTGCCTATGATCATTTTAACACCCCCACACAAATGTACATACCTTCAAGTTCATGTGCAAAGGACCTCTATTGCTTTTTCAGGATATGTGATCATGCAACCAGTTCCCGAGGATCGTACAGTGCACTTGTATGTGTGTAAGCCCCTTTCTGATGTCTAAACGAACATGTGTGGTGGGTCAAGGTGAGGCCTGCCACAATGATGCCACTATTCTCATCATCATGCACATGTTTGTCAGATCAACTAGAACAGTGGTTCCCACAATGGCGTCATAACATAGGGGGCCCTGGGGCCCAGCGCCCCCTGGCGCAGCCCCCCAGCACCAGTTATTTGGGGGCGCCAGCCAGCCGCCAGCCAAACTGGTCCGGGATTTTTTTCGCCCCCCTTTTTGCCCTTTCAGTGGCCACACACAGCAGTGCGCAGCAGCTGCTCCGTGCGACATTGAAAGGGCGAAAAGGGGGCGAAGCAGCAGCAGCTGCCTTGGGGGTAGGTAGGAGCCTCACGTGCGTGGGGGTTACCGGCCAGGCGCGGGGCGAACTTGGCAAAGCAAAAGCAGGCAGCAGCGACTCCGGCTGGGGCTCAGAGCCTCGGTTGGATGACTGGTTCCTGGTGCCAGCGCAGCGAGACTGTCTGGGAGGCGCCTCCTAGAGAGGCACACGTCACTTCCTCTTCCTCCTCTTCCATCCAAGTCGTCCAACCAAGGCTCCGAGCCCCAGCCGGAGTCGCTGCTGCCTGCTTTTGCTTTGCCATGTTCATCCCGCGCCTGGCTGGTAACCCCCGCGTGCGCCAAAAACAAGGTAAGTGCCATGCGGGAAAAGCGGCGCCCGGGGGGGGAATTCTGCTGCGCCCAGGGGGAGAAATAAATAAATAATATGCAGATTTGGTGCCCCCCCTCCAGCCACGGCACCGCCTTTGAGTAAAGACGGGGCAAAAGGGAGGGGGACCGCCAATTTGAGGATGGGTCCCCTATAGATTTAGGGCTAGCGACGCCACTGGGTTCCCAACATTTTTTTAGCACTGGGACCCCCTTTTGTAGAATGACAATCTGTCGAGACCCCCCCCCAAGACCACTGCACTAAGGAGCTAATAACTGTGGCAACAAAATCAGTTATATTGCACCAAGGTCAACCCTAGACCAAATGGTGCCCCAGGTAAGGAGCACACCTCTTCCCTTTGTTCATCTTTTGAATTACCTGATTTTTATCGCCTCTGTAGTCTCTTTCATGACTTTTATGCACGATCTGCATGCCCGATTTATCCCTGTCATGTCGGATGATAAATTGCATGCACGGATCTGTAAATCTGTATTTATTCATGCCATATATCAGCAAATAAAAGCAAATTTCCTCTAATCTCATAGAAACTTTTCAATTTTAATCAAGAACCAAAAGGCACAGCAGGACCTCAAGTCCAACACCCCAGGCACTCGCTTGTGTCACCTGCCCTGTAATCTGTCTCTCCAAAATATAATTGGAAAAACAAAGTACGGTTTCGATAACGTGCAATAAATGCGTACAAAAGATAAATTGTTGAAGACTCAAATAGCCAAAGATACATTTATTTATATCCTGCCTTCCTTCCAGAAAATCCTAGGTTGGGACACCATGGCGCTCTGAGTCAAGTGATATACCCGCTGGTCCCACCCTGGCATTAACTCTGGCATGCCCAAGCAATTACAGGTGGGCCCCCATATCCACTGATCCACGGTTTCAGTTATCCACGGATCATGGGGACCCCCCAGGCTTTTACTTTTTTCCCAGTAAGCTTCATTTCTTCCTTAAAGAAACAGGAGAAGCAGCCTCTGGCTGCTTATTACAGGCAAGTAGAACGAGACTAAGTACTAGAGAGGCTCTGCAAGGTTAACAGGCCCTCAGGACACCATGGAGGGGGTGTTCACTCTTATCCACGGTTTCAAGTATCCACGGAGGGGCCTGGAACATATCCCCAGAGGATAAGGGGGCCCACCTGTATTTGGATACAAGCAATTCTTGCAATATTGTAGAATGGGAGGCCTGGATGAGTGAAGGTCAAAGGCAGGGATGTGTTATGAAATAAGAAGAGAGAGCTAAGGAGAAGCAAGGCCATGGAGGGTTTAGAAGATAAGACCAGTGAGCTTGCGCATGATCTGGGAATACACAGTGAAAGATTTAAAGGGGGAGTCGCATGATCAAAGCAAAGAGTCGGGTATCTTGCCCAGCGGCGTAGGGTGGGGCGGGGGGGAACAGCAGCACGCGGGAGGGCGACTTACTGCCGGCGGCAACAAAATAGCGAGGGTGACAAGAAGATGGCGGCGGGGTGGCAGAGAAGGTGGCAACGGCACTACAGGCAGATTACCTGCCCTGTAATCTGTCTCTCCAAATATATATATATATATATATATATATATATATATATATATATATATATATATATATATATATATATATATATATATATATATATATATATATATATATATTTCCCTCTGCAAATGCATTTTCTAATGCAATGCAGAACTGTCAGTTTGAAATATGGGTACGTGCAGAATATTTATTTATTTTATTTCTATCCCGCTTTCTCCCTCCATAGGGGGGAATTGGTGGCCCAACCTGACTGCTGTGCCTCTGAAGAATAAGACTCCCAGAGAGTTCGCAATCTTCTCAGAGCATCAGTCCATGCGCTGGGCCATGTCAGAAAGGCCTTTTAAAAACAAATTGTTGCAATTGTTCTGGGACATTAGGGGTGGGGAGGGGGTGGAAATCAAATTAATACAATGGATAGCTTAAGAAACAGAGGCAAATACTCTTCACGTCCTGCCACAAACGTTTTTGTTTTGGCATTAGGGGACCACAAGTGTAAAATCTGTATTTATGCGCAGCTAGAACCAATTGATTTAGAGCATCCTTTTTTTCCTCAGACAACCTAATTTATATTTTAATTCGCAGGAGGTAATTGATTATCACAGAGTAAATACGCTGTAATGAAAACTCTATTAAATCACTGCCTTAATGGGAGACGAAAGATGTTTTTTGTCTCTTTTGTGTGTGTGTTTGTGCATATGAGAGGGAGAGAAAAAGAAGGCTTCACACTCTGAAGCATTTTTTTTTTCAGTCATGTATCAAGTGCTAAATATTTTATGGTCTGGTATTAAGAACTGTTTGGGCTCCACATCCTTCTAGACTCCAACCCACCCCCTTATGGTATAGAAAGCAATTCGACCAGAATAATGAGCTCAGAGGTAGCTATGTGAAACCCATTATAGCAGGGGTGGCCAACCATTAGGGCCTCTGTGTTCTTAAGAGTTGTGTAGAAGACAGAATCTTGGCAGCTGTAATTGCTGATGGTGCACCTGCACCTGCTGAAATGCCATCAACTATAACCACTAAACAGGCCAGCGGGTGGCGCAGTGGGTTAAACCGCTGGACCATGAGCTGTCGATCAAAAGGTCGGCAGTTCGAATCCGCGACGGGGTGAGCTCTCGTTGCTTGGCCAGCTCCTGCCAACCTAGCAGTTCCAAAGCATGTTAATGGGAGTAGATAAATAGGTACCGCTTGTGGGAAGGTAAACAGCGCTCCGTGTTCCAGGCGCATGCTATGCGCTGCGGCAAGGAGAGTCATGCTGGCCACATGACCCCGGAGGCATCTTCAGACAACGCTGGCTCTTCGGCTTTGAAATGGGGATGAGCACCACACCCTAGAGTTGGACACGACTGGACTTAATTGTCAGGGGTCACATTTACCTTTTTATAACCACTAAAAGGCCAGGAGCATTCATGTTGAAAGGTTGGCCACCCCTGCATTATAGGATTGCAGCTGCTGCAGGTCACCATAAAGGATGGTGACCAAAGAGATCAAGATATCTGGAGATCTTGTTTTGTCTTGTAGGAAGAAAACAGTACAAGGGGGAGGGCTCCATCTGATGTGATCATATGTAGAACCGCAGCAAGATTCTTTTCATGTGACGTGTTAACTGTTGTGCTTGAACGTTAATAAAACTCCACCCCTAAGGATGTTGATGTACATATGGGTTTTAGAGGTAGCCTATCTGTGAATACTAGATGCAAGGGAGTGGCAACAGGTATCTTGTTGTCTTGTGTTCTCCCTGAGGCATCTGGTGGGGCCACTGTGAGATACAGGAAGTTGGACTAGATGGGCCTTTGGCTTGATCCAGCAAGGTTCTTCTGATGTCGCCCAGGACTTGTGCTGGCCAACCCAGGTAAGTCCTAGGCCCGTCGGCAGGAGGGCGTGGGGAGGGTGGGCCAGGGTGGCGAGGGAGGGGGCCATTGGCCAGCCTGTCCTGGGAGGGTCAGTGATATTGGAGCTGGGTTGCGCCAATGTCCAACGCCCCTTCTCAGGTCAGTCTGGCTTTACTCGGTCTCCTCGGCCGTGTGCCACCTAAGAGCTGGTACGCATCTGAGGAGGTCCATTGGGGCCTCTGGTGCTTTAGGCTGGCCACCGCATCTTAGGCAGGATCGGGCTGTAAATAAATAATTGTCATGATTGCTGTTGCTGCAAAATCTGCATAAGCTCTACATGCTGGATAGCTGCGTTTTCCACTATCTCTACCCAACTGCAGAGAACGCAGCGAGACAATATATCCATAGCACAGAGAGAATTTTAAATAATAAAAAATATGGATTTTTGTATTGATTAAACAATAAGCAGAGATTAGAGAGCGTGTAAAGAAAGATCTGGAAGAAAAATGATAGGAAAAAACCCAGTGGTCGATGGCGAGGGCTCTGTTCTGAAAGGAAACTCAAAAAACGTTGTGTGGACTCACTGAAAAGATGTTCCGTTTGGGGGCAGTTTTTATAATTAAAATGCTGCTTGATAGGAAACCATTCACCCTGAATAGGTTCTCGCCTCTCTTTTCAGAACCTGTTCAAAGATTTTTTTCTTTTTTTTAAACGGGCACGTGGTCAAAGGAACAAGCCATCCGCTTCCCATTTCATTTCGGACTCTTGGATACCAGAGCGAAGGAATCCTTAGCCATTGTTGCGGTTGCAATCGGTAGCCTTCTCCAACGTCCTTGATCTTCTTAAGCCGCCACTGGGTACTACATAAAGACGTCGCCCCAGCGGAAGTCCTTGGACCTGTGAATTAAGAGGGGCCTTCATCTCTGTTCCTTTTAATTATTCTCCCAGCCCGTTGGGAGCACCCTTGGACTGGTCGGCAGACCTCGTTTTGGCGTTTCATTTTTCCCTTTTCAAATCCTCCGCGAAGCTCTTTGCTTTCACAACATGACCTCTCCTTGTGCCTTTTGGATCCAATTACACGGCCATGGCTATTTCCATATCTGCGGCTTTTAAGTGCACTGGGACCGGCTCCCCTTTCATTTCCTGTCCTTGAGCATCTGGAAACCTTCCCTGCTGCTTGAAACCACCTTTTATTGTTCATTCATCCGGTGCCGTTAGACTTCTCACCCTTCCAGACGTCACAAAAGCTGGAGCCAGATGCTGTTGTCCCCAATGTCACTGAACACAGGTACAGGGAAATGGAAGTCACAGGGCTGGCACCAGCCCTGGGCACAGAAGGTTTCAGGTTCCCGGTGCAGCCCCCTAAACACAGCCCATACCAGCAGCCCCCTATTCCCTGCTTACTGGGCTGCTGTTGGGTGAGGGTCATTCCTTCCCCTAGAGCAGAGGTTCTCAACCTTTGGAGGCCTGGGTACCCCCAATCACGGTCCAATTTTCTGAAGTATCCCCTGCTAATTAATTGCTAATTAATTGGATTAATAAATAAATTAGCTAATTAATCATTAAATAAAAAGTACTTAAAAGTCTTACTTAACTCTCTCTCTCTCTCTCTCTCTCTCTCTCTCTCTCTCTCTCTCTGTGTGTGTGTGTGTGTGTGTGTGTTTGTGTGTGTGTGTGTGTGTGTGTGTGTGTAAGACAGACAGACAGACAGACAGGGGTTGCATTTAAGTTCTAATTAACAAGTAAATAACTACTGATTGATGCTGATAAGGGGCAGGCTCTGGCGTACCCCATGCCGTTGGTCCGTGTACCCCTAGGGATACTTGTACCACAGGTTGAGAACCCCTGCCCTAGAGGATAAAAGAGGAGCTACTGCTGTCTGTCCTAGCTTATTCCCACGTGGCAGCCCCTCCTAATGCCCTACTGCTGCTGGGACTAGAGAGACAAAATGCCCAGGCGGACACTTCCTTTCCATTTCATTTTGTTATGAAAATATAGAGTCATCTTATGACTTTTTACTAGAGATCATGTTACTTTGACGTGTGCAATCACTCATTGTAGGGGTCAGTGGTGTCCTATCATGGTGGGAGCTGGTGTGCTCCACCCCAGGCGCCGAGCTTCCGGGGGGCACAGTAGCCGGGCTCGGGGATGCGCAGCGCAGCGCGGTACCGGAGCCCGGCTGGCGCCCCCCCCAGGAAACAGCGCGCCCACTTGGCGCGTCACCAGCTTCGGACAAGCCCTTCTCAGAGAGCGACCGCCCAGTTCGGCGGTCAGGGCCTTCTGAGAAGGTCTGACGTGTCGATGCTCCTTTTATTCCTTTTTGCGCATGCGCAGAACCTTTCTGAGGGCAAACGGGCAGAAAGAAAAAAACACCTCTGAGCATGTGCAGTGTGCCATTTTCCTCACCGGAGACTGGCTTCCTCTTCCTGGGATTAGGGGTGGAACTTTTAGGGTAAAGGGCATATCTTTCAGGAAGGCTGGAATCCCGGCATCAGTCTGAGGTGATCAACCCTGTAGTGTAACACTTATTAACTCATTATAACACCATCGTCTTGTAAAATGGCCATTACTTCATTTCACCGATCTTATTCTCTTCATTGTACCAACCTGGTCTGTTTCCATCCAAGGGCAAAAAGGAAAATCAGTTTTGCCGCTATTGCAGCATCCAGCTTGTTATTGTCATTGCAAATGGCCCTTATCTTTGACACTCGGTCTAACCGAACATTAGACTCTCACGTTTAAAACTGCAGCTGCTAAAGCACAGGCTCTATCAGATTTAATTTAAGATCGACCTGGTTCTTCTCCACTGTGCTAACAGGCACAGTAGACTTTATTCTTTCGCTGCTTAATGAAAACCTTGCTGTCTCGTTCGGAAGCCTGAACATCGCCATGTGTTTTCATACTGTATATTTCCTTTCCGTGATATTCTTGGGCGTTTCTTTTCTACTTCAGGAAGAACTTTTCTGATAATTGCTTTGCTTCTGTCTTGGCTCAGCTCCCTGGAGAAGTCCTTTCCCACCCATAACCAATGGCCAACTATATATGCCCCAAATATATGAGTGATTGTGTGAACCAAAGAATCACTTTGCTGGATCCACAATGCTAGTTAGCATACATGCTCATGAGGTCCATAATTCACAGAAAAAAACACAGATGTACCACCCAAGTGTTCCTTTAAGTCCTCTAGTTGGTCAAAGGAAGGATCTAGCAGAGGGCTACACAAGATAGGAATTGCGTTGTAAGTAACAAGGAGCGTATCTTATTGATAGTAAGAGAACCCATATATCACCTGGTACGGAAGCAACTTCAAGGACTTAGGAAGTACAGTACCTTATACTGCCAAAGTATTCAGAGACTGAGACTGAAATATCATGACTTGTCCCACCTCCTTTTGCAAATATTACATATTTTTAAGCCACCAACTGTTTTAAAGGCACTGAATCATGGAGGAAACGTCCATCGCAAGTTACAAGCCATAAGCAACCTCCTGGTTTTAGAAGTAGGTTTTCTCTGTATGCTAGATGCAAGGGAGTGGCAACAGGATACAGGTATCTTGTTGTCTCATGTGATCCTTGAGGCATCTGGTGGGACCACTGTGAGATACAAGAAGGTGGACTAGGTGGGGCTTTGGCCTGATCCAGCAGGGCTCTTCTTATGTTCTTATGAATGACAAGGAGAGGGTTTTTTTTTATCATCAATGGGGGGAGTATTTAACTATGCAGCCCCCCACCTGCAACTGGAAATGGTACAAGCCAGCAACAGTTTTGCCATATGATTATCCATTTGTCTGAACCAGGTCTCAAACATGGCCCTAAGAATTCCTTGAAAATCTTCCACCGCACTGTGTCCACCTCCACTCTCTGTGATATTCCCAGAAAGTGAAGTGATTCTCGTTTATCTTCTTTGCCAAGGCTGTTTCTCATCTTATTTCCCCTTCTGTGTTCTCTTTTCCCCTTTCCCCCCTCCTTTGCTACATTGTCCTCAGCTTTTTTGACGGCGTAAACAATCAAAGCCAGAGTTGATGAACCGATGGAGTTAAAGGTTTCGTCCACAAAAGGATGGATATATCCAAAGAAGAATGATTGCTACGAGCCAGTAAAGCTCTGCGACACACTCACTATTGTCTAGAGTAGACTGTTCTCCTTGCATGTGTTGAGTGGCGTCTGCTGAAGATGAAAACCTTCTTTCTCCCCACCTCCCCCACCCCTCCGCAGGCACAGAGGAGTCTGTCAAAAGCCAGTCAGACAGAGTAAGAATAAGAAGCAGCAAGGCAGCAAAGAATCATTTCACAGGCCAGTCTTGTTCTCGCAAAGCCCAGGCTCTCTAATCAATCAAACAAAGGGTACTGAGCATTGGGAGACAGTGTGGGAGACAGAGAGCGGAGGAGCAATTGCAAAAGAAAAGACTTCAACAGCATCTATATCCCCGGGTTCTGAGTTCAAGTTTTGAGCAGTCAGTTATCATTCGAGTGTCATACAGACAATAGAATAATCAATACGTTTATTGATTTATTGTATGATGTAAACTGCTGTCTGAACTAGTCCTGTTGAAAACCAGTGTATTATTATTATTATTATTATTATTATTATTATTATTATTATTATTATTATTAGCTCTTTGGAGACAGAGCAAGGGCTTTTGTTATAAGATCATCACCCTCTACTTGCAGCAGAGCTTGATGGTGAAAAAGACCTTTCCAATCTTGTAGTATTTAGGATATAACACAGCCCAGAATCAGTGCCAGGTTTCTGGGAGCAATGGGAGGAAAGCCTGCACTTAGCCCCCCACCATAGTGTCCCCACAACCACCCCTAATGATGCATTGGGCACCAACATTGCCCTTGGTATTCAGAGTTCAGGTGTCAGCTGGTAAAGTGAAGTTTACACAAAGGAAAAATGGACATACAGTTGGCCCTCGCTATCCACGGGGGATCCATTCCGGCCCACCGCCATTCGCGGATAGCGAGGATCCGCGTATACCGGGGTCCAGGCTAAAATCGCTTTTAGCAGCAAACCGTGCCGTTTCCAAGCCTCTGGAGGGCTTCTCTAAGTTTACCAACCCACTTCTGGGTCTTTTCCCCTCCCACCCTTGTCCCAGGATGCATTCAGCGATTTAAGTGATTTGTAACGTGGATCCGGGATCCATGGTGTGACAAATCTGTGAGTCCCGAATCCGCAGATGGAAAGGGTCCACTGTACAGACAAAATCAAACAAATATTTGACCCTCCTATACATTTATGGCATGTGGCTTTGGTCTGTTTTGGGTGGTATACTGTCACTTTGATGGCAGTATGGCTGCAGAGGCCGGGCCTTTGAGAAACATGTTCCGGAAACTTCGTCCATGGGAGAAGGAGGGGCGCCTACCAGATATACTGGTCCAAATAACGTGTGCTTTGTGTGAAGGGGGAAAAATAAATAAAAAAGATGTATGGTTCTAGTATAGAAATATTCCCTCGGAGGCATAGCTTTGTACTTAAAGTAATGAGAATTTCTCCCTGGAGGTATTCTCTACCAAGTGAGAGCTACAGTTGAACAAAAATGTAATCCTAGAAATTCTGCCCTAGAGGAAGTAACACCGTGGCGATAAAAGGCTGGATCCCACTCTTGTACCCAAACAATAAAGAAACAAACAAAGACATCCCCAGGAACGACAAAGACTAAAGCTGGAGACAGAGAATGGTTTTTAAGAGAGTTGAAGATGGAATCATCGTTACTCCCAGCATGCATAGTCATCGCTCCATTGTCTCTGGTCAAGAACCCATCCTCTGGTTCTACAGAGCTTGCAAAATAAAGTGGTAGAATCCTGGACCATACTACTGATTGTGTCAGAAGAGAGGGGTGTCCCGTTTTGGAATGCTCCACCATATAGAATGCTCCCTGCATGCAATAAGCTAGTGCATCAGGGACACTTGCTCAACTGTTCTGTCTTGTGTACTAATTTATTACAAATCTCCACCAGTATAAAAAACCCTCCCCCACCCACCCACCCACTTTTTGCCTTTCCCCCAGTGACTAATGCAAGGATGGACGGGAGGAGACATAGGCACACGTAAACGGAAAAACAAAGGAAAACTCTGCAACACAAATGAATTTTTGTGTGTTGATGTGTGTCTGTGTTGTCTGCTTCGGAGCGGGATAATTCTTTGTGGAGATTATAGAGCTAGAAGAGAGAGACCCAGTTGGACTGTAGAAGCTGAAGAGGGAGCGAACTGCCAGTTTCTTTGCACACTTGTCGGCGTGTGAATTACAAGTGTGCATTTCAATAAAATGCAAGCCCAAATCAGTGGAGGCTTAGCAGCTAATTTCTTCTCTGCAAGTCTAAATATGGAGGGTTGGAAATTGGGGCTGGAGGGAGAGAAATAAGTGGGGGAAATTGGGGGGGTCAAATTTGGGGGTATTAAGGTACTTACATGTGCGGGGGGGGGTCTTAGGGCTGATATGACTCCAGAACCTGGGGGGGATCATGAAGAGGGGGACATGTGGGGGGCTAATATTGGGGGAGTGGACAGTTTCTTATGTTGGAAGGAGGGAGATGAGTAGGAGGGTAATGGGTGGAAGTGTTAATATTGGGGGGTTATTAAGTGAATTGTGTTGGAAATGGGGACTTGGAAATAGGAGGAGGGTTTAGAAGTTAATGTGAAGGTGGTAGGAAGTTTGGGTGTTGGAGGGAGAGAAATAAGTGGGGGATATCTGGGGGTATCCGAGCCCGAGCCGGCCGACCGGAGGCTCCGGCAGCCCCGCGCGCCCTCACCTCGGCCGTGCGCGCAGTCTCAGACTCCTTTTCAACTTGAAAAGGAGTTGCGCGCGGCCGAGATGACCATTTCAACCCGGCTGGCTGTTTCAGCACATGCGCAGAAACAGCCAGCCAGGTTGAAAAGCCCATTGATTGAACTTCCTCCTTTTCAACCCGGCTTGGGATGTCTCGAGTCACGCGAGGTGAGCGCGCGCTTACCTCGGCGCGACTCGGGACGTTCTGGCGACTCCAAGGCAGCCTCCGGTCCTCCAAGGCAGCCAACAGGTAAGAGAGCGGCGCGGGGGATGGGGGGAGAATTCTAGCGGTATGGGGGGTGGGATTTTAGCGCCCGGGGGGATTCTAGTGCCCGGGGTGGGTGGGAAATAAATAAATAAATAAATAAATAGTGGGATTGGCGCCCCCCCCAAATCGTGGCACCGCCAAAGGCAGCGCCAAGGAGTGAAGAGGAAGACAAAGGGAGGGGGCGCCAATTCCACTATGTGCTCCCTATAGATTATGGGGTAGGAACGCCACTAGCTGGCGCATGGAGCGCTGTTTACCTTCCCGCAAGCGGTACCTATTTATCTACTCGCATTAACATGCTTTGGAACTGCTAGGTTGGCAGGAGCTGGCCAAGCAACAAGAGCTCACCCCGTCACGGATTTGAACTGCTGACCTTTCGATCGACAACTCATGGTTCAGTGGTTTAAAAAATGTTTAAAAATTAGCCGCGCCGGGTGTCAAATGCACTAGCTATGCTACTGGTGTGCGTCAAACCAGTTGATGTTTCTTCCTGTCGCACAATCCTTTCTACAGACACTGGTCGGATGGCAGTTAGAATTTTCACAGGACGGGATATGATGGAGTTGCCCCCTCCTTTGCTGATGCCAGAGGTGGGGCAAAGAGAAAGCCCCCCCCCCCCAGGGAGCTTCCATGGCCCTGACTAAATCCAGGAGTGGAAGATGCCTCTGTCTGTCACAGCACGCCTCTAAAAAGCAGAATTCTGGGAAATCCTTGCACCTCTTCACTGAGCAGATTCTCTTTGTGCCGGGGGAAAAAAGGGGAAGTGAGTTTCTTGTACATTAAGTCTGCAGGTGGCTGCTTGCAGGAGCTAATTGCATGTCGCAATAATTCATAAATTACCTGTATCTATTTTCAGGAAAGTGCCTTGGGGAACAGCTCTTTCTCTAGCCCTGAATAGGCTTCAGGACACCTGCATTAGATGCATCCCATTTTACGCAGGTAAGATAATGTTAAGGACCTGTTCGGAAGGGGGGAGTGTGAAATGGCTATCCTATTACTTTACTTTGTGGCCGGTCTATCATCAGCGGTGGGAGGTTGGTAGCAAGCACTGATGGATTCTTGGGTCATGATGATTTACACGGAGAGTCAGTTGAGGAGACTACCTTGCCATCAGAATTAATGGCATCATTCGCTCCCGAAATTGAGATAGTATCACCGGGAAGGTTTGACTGGAAGGTAGAACTCCATCATTCTTCCTCCCGACCCTTCCCATCACTTTGGCGATCTCCTTTATCTACCATCACTGAGTTTGCAGAAGTTTAAGAGACTGCAGTCGCGGCGAGGCTTGGGGTGCAGGTTTGCTCTTAACCAACTTCAAGACACACAAGCTAAGAATCTATACGGAGCAGCACGGAAGCTGACAGTGTGTGTGTGTGTGGGGGCTGCCTTTTCATAGTGTTCGATTGGACCACACAGAGGCCTAGAATGTGCGTTCTAAGGACACGTACCTGCCCCACATCCCGCTAACATTATGCCTTTGTACAAATCGATGGTAAGGCCACATCTGGAGTATTGCGTCCAATTCTGGTCACCACACCTCAAAAAGGATATAATTGAATTGGAAAAGGTGCAGAAAAGAGCGACCAGAATGATTTGTGGGCTGGAGCACCTCCCTTATGAGGAAAGGCTACAGCGGCTGGGGCTTTTCAGCCTAGAAAAAAGGCGCCTGAGGGGGGACATGATTGAGACTTATAAAATTATGCATGGGATGGAGAGAGTGGATAGAGGGAAATTCTTCTCCCTCTCGCACAACACCAGAACCAGGGGACATGCACTAAAATTGAGTGGAGGGAGAGTTAGAACGGACAAAAGAAAATATTTCTTCACCCAGCGTGTAATTCATCTGTGGAACTCCTTGCCACAGGATGTGGTGATGGCACCTGGCCTAGATGCCTTTCAAAGGGGTTTGGACAGATTCATGGAGGAAAAGACCATCACAGGTTACAAGCCATAAGCAACCTCCTGGTTTTAGAAGTGGGTTTTCTCTGTGCCAGGTGCAAGGGAGGGACAACAGGAAACAGGTTATCTTGTTGTCTTGTGATCCCTGAGGCATCTGGTGGGGCCACTGTGTGATACAGGAAGCTGGACTAGATGGGCTTTTGGCCTGATCCAGCAGGGCTCTTCTTATGTTCTTATGTTCTTAACATCTAGTGGAAAATGTCAAGCCATTATGCTCAGAGAGTCTTTGTTTCCTACAGGCCTGCCTGTCTATGCGGTGACCAGAAATGGACCATATACGGGAGCCAATGGCGGTGGGGTGGCAAATTCCTTTTGATCTAGTCATTGCCAAAGCTGGCATCCCTGCTGTTGCTGCGAATAGAGAGAAGATGCTGTAGGCCAGCATTCTCCTTTCCTCCACTTCACCTTCTGCCCCCTTCCCTCTCCTTTTCAAATTTACCAGGAAATTCAGAGGGGGCATGGCCCTTCACTCTCCCTGCTGGACACAACTCCCCCCCCCAAAAAAAAAAAGTAAGGAGAACTTCTTCTCAGCTCCAGTCCTGCCTCAATTTTATCGTTCCAAATTACACGGGACAAACAAATGTTAACAAAGGTCATGCCACCAAGATGGGCAGCCCAATCCTGTCTAGGACCGCCACAGTGTGCAAAGGCATGCTGCACTGGATCCTATCCAGGATCAGGCCAGCACCGGCATGGGATAATAATATAATAATATACAGTATTTATATACCGCCTTTCTGGTCATTGGATTTCTCCTCCGACTTTAATTCAAGGTGGTGTACATGGGCAGGCTGTTCTAAACCCCAAGGGGTTTTTACAATATAACAATGTTCTAATCTTTCGTAGGACCCTTCATTCGAGATGTTGCTTTCACAGTCCAGCTCTCCTTCTCTCTCTCTCTCTCTCTCTCTCTCTCTCTCTCTCTCTCTCTCTCTCTCTCTCTCTCTCTCTCTCTCTCTGACGTTCGCCTTAGCACACATCAGCTGACAGGGCAACCTTGACTGCCACTCAAGTGCTGTAGCTTGCAGCTCCACTCCCCCACAGAGGCTCTGCATCTTATCAGCTCGGCGTGCCAGCAGCTCTTCCGGCCATCTTGAACCGCTGTCCTTCAGATCTTCAGGTATTTGTGAGACGATCGCTCTACCAACTGAGCCAGACGTCCTGCCTTTTACCCTGAGTAACAGCCCAGCCGTCCCAATGGGTCTCCTCGGATGTGTGCTGGCAAAATGGCAAATCTGGGAGATCTGTGTAACGTCGGCCAGGCCTGGGAAGGGGGATAGGATTTGGCAGAGCATGTTGGTGATGATCCTTTCCCCTTCCCTGGCCCAGCCACCCAATCCCCTACTCGCGTTCCACCCTCTACCAAGACACTCCTTTCAATGTCACTATAAGCATCATTTAATCAACTGCAGTCAAGTCACTTCCTGTCTTACCTTGCTAGTCCTGTATCCCTTTGTAACACGAGGCTATGGATATGCTTGAAATCGACTCTGAAATATGAACTCACAACCTTTCCGTTGCCATTCAGAAAACGAATACGATATGACAAAACATCGCTTCTAAAGTTTCTGCCGGCGTCTTTACACTTGTGTGACAAATTAATTGCATGGAAGTAGCGCTTGTGTCTGTTATTTGTTTCTCCGAAGGAGTGTGTTGGCAACAGCCATGTTTTATTTGCTATCTGGCAAATGAAATGAAATGAAAGAGTAACTGTGTTATTTCAGTGAAACTTTTTTGTTTCTAGTCAAAAACAGAATTTTCTTTCCCCCTAGCACAGCACTTTTCGTTCAGGAAAGGACGCAGGCTATCAGGAAGATGGGCACAAAAGGAAAAAAAGCAAATAAATGAAGAGGGATAGAGAAATCCCTCTTGTCTCCTCTTTTCCTCACTCCTCTCTGTTGTCTTTTTTTCTGATTCCACAAGTTAGCAGTGCCTGAAATGCCAAACATGGTGGCAAACCAACATTCTCTTTCTTGCATTTTCTTTTCCCAAGCATTCAGTTTTGCTTCAGAGAGTAAACTAAAATTGACATCTGACACAGTATTGGGTGTGCGTGCATGGACTTACTTGAGTAAGCTCTGCAGGGCAGGGATTTACTTATGTTGTGCTGGAAAGTGGGACGTACATTGCAGATATAGTAAGATCAACATGAGCCACACACACACCCCAGCCCAATTCATCTGCAGCTCCTTCTGCCCCCTTCCTCTGGAAGGAAGAGCCTGGATCCTGGACACATGGCCCAATCCTACTGCCCCTCCTATATAATGATAGCATCAACAAAGTTTTTTAGAAGATGATTGCACAAGAAGTGGTTTGGAGGAGCAACATTCACCCCATTGAAATGGACAATTGTGACCCCAAAATTAACACTGGTGACTCTTCAACACAGCCCAAACTCCAAACACCGGAGCACAACTAATACTAGGGTGGAGAGACCCGGGTAAGAAGGACAGTCCAGCATTTCTGAATTGCCACAATATGTAGGCTTTCCAGATCTCCAACCGGGACAGAGTGCTAGACCTTTAGGAGAAGGAATGTGGGCAGGTGTAGCTTGTTAAACCTTAGAGCACAATCCTAGGCATGTCTCCGTTGTGCTCAGTGGGATTGTGCTCTAAGGTTTAACAAGCTACACCTGACCTGCCCACATTCCTTCTCCTAAAGGTCTAGCATTCTGTCCCAGTTGGAGATCTAGTAAGCCTAACAATATGGATGTGGAAATGATCCTTCTTCTGGGAGGTAGTATTTAAGGAGGGAATTTGCAGGTGCTCAAATCCCACAGAAAGCATTTCACATCTGCAATGACAGGTGAATGAGATTTGAAGGCCTGACTGCTACTCTAGCTTGTTCAGGAAATGGGGCTTCTCTATGCATTTTCCTTAACATCTCCATCAACATAAATCTGCTCAGTGTTGTAAATAATATAAGAGACCAATATAGGGCAGATTAAAGAGGAAATAGCAAACTAATATGAATGGTTGCATGTATAAAATATTAAGTGCCTAGAGGTGGGGAAAAAACTATTTCCTGTAAAAAAATATATCTTTTTTCAGTTTCAGGGAAACCGGCCCTCCTTGCCAAAAATATAAATCAGACAGCAGGAGACAAAAACTATTATAGATTCACTGTGTGAAAAAATGACCTCATTGCAATTGGTTTTAGCATTGTGGACGAATGCCCAATGGCTTGAAACAGATCTGGTTTAGTCAACCTTATCGTCTGCAGCAGAAGATATTATGGAACGTATTAGTTACAAGGTCAGTGTCGCAAGGTCAAAAGCATGCATTGTCATGTTCTTTGGTGTTTGCAGGATTTTCAAATGCGGGATAAATAATGCAGCGTGCCTACAGCTCGTCAAATGAGGAAGTGCTTTGGAGAGCGCGGACGGAAAACAAACAGCGAGGGGTCCATTAAAAAGCAAAACACCACCCACGTTGACGAGCTAATTGAGAATACAGGGAGCATGGCTCACAGCCTGTTCCAAAATGCTTGCACAGCCAGAAAACCCATGACTGCTGACATTGGTTTCAAGCTGTCCTGTCTCCCCAGTGGTCTAACAGATAGATGAGCGATCCCTAGGCCAAAACGTCATGTAGCAGAATTTCCTGGGCTGTCTCTCTCCCTATGGTGATGGATTTCTGCTGAATTGGGAATCTATAAATTAGCCGCTGCTGGGGTGTAATGGATTGGCTGGATAGGGGATGGGTGATTATCTCTGGATGTAACTCTTTCCTGTCCAGAGTGGGTTGCTGCAATATCCAGTGGCACAAGACTAGTTCACACATCTCTGTACAGCGGGACCTCCATATCCATGGGGATTTGTTTCCAGAACCCCCACCCCGTGGATACCAACATCCGTGGATGCTCAAGTCCTTTATACAGGCGAACCCTACCCAAATCCCACCCACCCGTCACACCCATGACTCACCTCTCTTCATTTGGAAATGCTTTGCAAAAGGAAGGGGTGTTGTTGTTGTTGTTGTTGTTGTTGTTTTGCTTTGCTTTGCTTTGCTACAGAATGTTGAGGAAAAGGAAGCAGACAGTGAGATCACTAGACTCATAGCTGCTAGACTAACACTACAGGAGGCGACAGAGACAACGCTAATAGGAAGCGGACTGCAGAGGAAGCAGACAGACAGCGACAAGGTGAGACTACTTTTGGGCCACTCATAACACTCTCCTCAGATACAAGGTGAACATGATGCTCTCAACTTGTACAGCTGTGATATCAAATTCATGCAGGGGTCAGCCCATCCATGAGGCCAACTGAAGCTGTTGCTTCAGGCAGCAGATTGGTGGGGAGCGCTCATCTCTGTCCACCTATTTGCCTCCGCTGCTTCTCCTCTCCTTCCACTCCCTGGATTGGAAAAGGAAGATGGGGCAGAGAGGAAGAGGAACTATGGATGGAGGAGAGTGCTGAGCTAGAATACTGGGGAGTAAGAGGATCCAAGACTGGCACTTCATCGGGTAAGGGGGGGGCAGCATTTGGTATACCGCCTGAGATGTCAAGTGGTCTTGGGCTGGCCCTGAGTTCAAGTAAAAGCAAGCCTAAGATTTTCTCCATTAATCTTTGTATTTCTGAGTTTTAACGCTGAGCCAAGATCCAAGCTTGATTTGGGGACTCTGTTCCATCATTAGTACACTAGGTGGGCATTGTTGTTGTTGTTCTCCCCCTCTCCCTCTCCCTCTCTCTCTCTCTCTCTCTCTCTCTCTCTCTCTCTCTCTCTCCTCTCTCTCTCTCTCTCTCTCTCTCTCTCTCCCCTCTACCTGTATACACCAAGCAAAGAAAATATTATGTGTGAAGGCAGCCCTGGAACGAAAAGCCAATCTAAATAAAAAGTTTTGTTTTCCCCCCTTTTCACTGGTAAATATCAAACTCTCCTTTCAACAGAACTTGAACTTCAAGTTCACGGCAGTACCCTATTGATTCCCCCAAACAAGACAATAATGGAGAAAGGGAGCGAGGGCACAGTTCTCCCATTTGTGCACAAAGACCTGAAGACAAACCTATGCTTAAGAGAAGAATGGTCTAGTTGAGGGACATTGATTCCTCTTGGGCACACCGAAAAAAGGGGGGATCTCAAATAGATAGACAGCAGGCCATAAGCAACTATAAGCAAGGCTGTATTATTGCAAGATTCCATATAAGTACCCCCCACCCCCCAAAAAAAACACCTGAAAGCACAGGTGGAATATTCAGTTCCTTCCTAGACTTGTAGTGGTGAGCATCTGGAGCCCTGAAAAAATGCTGTCTGAAGCAGCACGGAAATTCTGCCCCCCATCACTGTCTCACCAACTGTGCCCCCCCCAGGTCTCTTCCTCTGTAACTTCAGATTAGAAGGAGAGGAGGCAGTGGTGTTAGCAATAGCTGCCACCGGCTTTGCCTTCTGGCCAACTCCAATACTCTAGCCCAGGGGTTCACAACCCTTTCCTGGCCGAGTACCACCTCCGGTGCCACTCTCTTTCTGAGTACCACTGGAAGTGACTGGCGATGACATCATCGCCAGTTACTTCCAGGTTTTCAGAAGCCAGAAAACCCTGGGAGGAGGCTTTGGGCAGGTGGGGGAGCCCTTTCCTGAGAGACCCGGCCAAAGGCAGGAGCTTCCTGGGAGCAAAAATGTGCCACCAAAAGGTCCAGTGGTACGAGTACCACCAACAGTCGTCTGAAGTACCACTGGTGGTACTAGTACCACAGGTTGGGAACCCCTGCTCTAGCCTACCACTCTCCTTTTCTGTTCCGTGCCCCTCTGTCAATCCAGGAAGTGGGAGGAGCAAAGGCTGGCACATTGCCATGCAAAGGAAGGGCAGATTTGGCAATGCTGCCTCAGGCCTTGTAGGTTTGGGTCAGCCCTCTTTGAAAGAGGTCAACAGGACCTTGCTCAGTTTGCAGAGACCAAAAGAGCTACCCCTTCTACTGTAAAAGAAATCTTTCAGGCAGATCTTTATTTCTGATATATGTCTTGCAGAGGCCACAGAAGCCAGACATGATGAAAGCATAACATATATCTTTTGGAGTTCTCATTAATGAGGTGGTGTAGTTATTGACTTCCTTTTTATGGGATTTCAGATAAGGGAAAGCAAAACAGCCAACAGTCAAAGTAATGGGACTGTATACAACTTTGGGAACGATGGAAAACGAGAACGAATAACTATATCACACTAAGGTTTCGGCAGCTTTTACATTTCTTGTCGCGCGCGCCTGAGATATTTTTACCATATGAGGTTTACAGTGCGAAAACTTTGGCTGGCAGAGCGAACGCTCCGACGGCCTAAAGTGTCGCGAAAGTGCCATAACTAAGGCGCTTTCTCGCTACCTTGGGTATAAGCAGCACCAGCGTGGAGGCTGGCACCACTCACACCTCCATGTCCCACGTTGTCAGACACAGGTAGGTGCTGCACCGGACACGGGGAGAACGTGGGGAGGGAGGGACCAGGGTGGCAGGGGATGGGGCGATTGGCCAGCCAGGCTAGGGAGGGGGTGGGATTATCGGCGGCACACTCCGCCGATATCCCAACCCCCTTCCCAGGCCGGGCCGGCCTTACACGGCCTCCTTGGTTGTTCACAAGCTAAACAGCCGGCGCGCAACCAAGGAGGCCCATTGGAGCCACGAGGGCTTATACCGGGGGAAGGGGATGAAGTCCCCTTTCCCCAAAGTGATCCCTGGCCACACCTGCGCATGCCGCATCCTGCTTAGGGTGCAGCGGCCGTCCATTTAAGCCGGCCGGTGCATTTTAGGTAGGCTTACTATCCGTCCCGGAATTTCTGGGACAGTCCCGGAAACCAGTGCATCTTAGGCAGGATCAGGCTGTAAGATGCAGGGCTTTGGGCACCAGTTTCTTGAGGCCTCCACGCTGAAATCACAGCAGAGTATTTAGACAGTGTGGTGCCGTTTTCGAGCTTTGAGATTCATAGGCAGTGCCAGAGGAGGACAAGGGAGCAAGTGCCCACCAAAAAGTAGCTCCAACCCCATTCATAAACCCCTGTGGAACTCATAGTGCTTTTCTTTATTACCATCAATCAAGATATGCAAAAAGCATCACTGTATCTAAAGAGTAGTTCCTGTTGTCTCACTTCCATTTCTGTTTAGAATGGGAGCATTAATGCGAAATGCATCATTCTTTTTCTTTTAGAAATCTAGCATGAGTGGGACAAAGTTCACACGCATACTTGGAAGTGCCCCCCAGAGGCGAAACTAGACTGGAGCGGAGGCAAGTAGTTCTGCAAGACTCTGTTACACTGGAGTCAGCAGCCCCTCGCCCTTGCTGTTGGAGCCATTCCAGCAGCAACAGGGGAGTGTCCTGCGTGTTGCCTTTGCTGCCAGAATGGCTCCAACAGCAAGGGGGAGGGGCCGCTGACTCCAGTGTAACAGAGTCTTGCAGAACTACTTGCCTTCGCTCCAGTCTAGTTTCGCCTCTGGTGCCCCCCCCCCACACACAGAGTGGTGCCCCCACTACCAAACATTTATCAAGCTCTTCTCAGACTGCATTGTGAACACATTGAAGGGAAGCCCCTTATTACCTGTTTTGTCAAGTAAAGCTTAATTTGAAGATTAATTCTGAGGTAGCAATATTCTTGCTATTCCCCAGAGCTCTCAGAATCGCAATGGTGACGTCATCAGCAGGACTACTCAAGTGCTGCCCTTGAAACTTATTTCATCAGGCTCAGAAGGAGGCAAACTGAGAAGCTTACCCAGGGGTATATGTAAATCTAGACCATCATCTTTCTCAAGGTCTTCCTGAGAGACTACATGTAGCTCACGTGACATTAAAGCTACAGTCCTATGTAAATCTACCTGAAAGAAAATCCTATTGCACATTGGAACTTACTTCTGAATAAACATGCATAGGCTAGCAGTCTAACAGCCTGTTTGCTCGACAGTAAGTAGTCCCACTGTGTTTAATGGGGCTTCCTCTCAGGTGCATGTATATACAAGATTGCAGCGTTCTAGCAAAATTCTGTGTATGTAAGTTGGGAAATCCCACTGTGTTCAATAGGGTCTGTTCCCAGGGAAAGTGTGCGTAAGACTGCAGAGCTTATATATTTACCACATTTTTCTATCCATAAGATGCACCGGACCATTAGACGCATGTGTATTTTGGAGCGAAAAATGGGGGGGGGGATGTCTTGCTTTAACAAGTTTTTCGGCCGCTTACCGCGTTGTTGTTTTGCAGCTCCAATCTTTGTCCCGCATTGCCGGCTGCATTGCGGCCCCGCCGGGACTGCCCCCAGTCAACAGCTTGAAGACTTCAAAGCCCTCCGGAAACATCCGAGTTACTCCGATGTTTCTGGAGAGCTTACTGTCACGTCCAGCATCAGGGAACTTCGCGCAGGCGCTGAATGCCACCAAGACGCTCTGCGCAAACATCATAGTAACTGCGATGTTCGCGCAGAGGTTCCTGGTCGCGTCCAGGCTCTCAGCATCCGGGAGGCTCACGTCTTGCTGTTAGAACAAGCGAAGGTGCAGCATCTTCGAGCTGTTGAGTGGGGGCAGTCCTGGCGGGGCCGCAATGCAGCCGGCAACACGGGACAAAGATTGGAGCTGCAAAACAACAACGCGGTAAGCGGTAAACTTGTTAAAAGGACCCAGTTTTGGGCAACATTCGGTCCATAAGACGCACAGACATTTCCTCCTATTTTTTGGGGGGGGGAGTGCGTCTTATGGGGCAAAAAATACGGTATTTATGAAGTGTAATATGTTTCAAAGTAGAAATAAATGTCAGAGGAAGAAAACACCCCAATGCAACGAAGAAATTTAAAATTGATTTTTTGGGGGAGGTATAGTCTTAATGGGGGGTGTCTATAGGGGGTGTCATAATGAGCTCTTCGATTTAAATTTTACCATGCTACCCTTGACCATCTAACCCAGCTGAAAGAGCTTGGTTCAGATGACGATGACAAGAGGAAATGGTGATTTTAATTGAGAGGGCTGTGAGTCTGCAATTGTCAGAACCAGGGAACCGAGCTAAAAATATCAGTGCCTCCTCCTCCCTCCTCCCCTCTTTTTTTTTTTCATACGTGCTTGCACTACCTACACGAACTCTCCTGAAATTGTATCTAAAGGCTACCCCCGAGGAATTGTCACTGTCTGTTCAGAAGCAAAGGTAGCAGACTGAGTCACAACATATGAAAGCTAAAAAGGAAAAAAAAGAGAGAGGGAGCGAGGGGAGAGACAAAATAGAAAAGCAGTCTGATACGAGTTCAGCCAGCCGTCCTTCCACTAAAATTTACCACAGCTTGAATGTGATGTGCCTAGGCTCGCAATATTAGCCCGAGGCTTGACAATCTGTCAGAAAACAATGCTACTCTCTTGTGCCACTTGCGTTCTTATATAAAATAAATCATGTGACAATTCTACCAGGCTTGGGATTCCTCCTTGGGCTTAAAAAGACTCTAAGCAAACCAACGAATGAGAAAAGAAAAAAAGGGGGGAGGGGCTCTGCTGCTGAGGCTTCACGTTTTTAACTCTTTGCTGGAAGAGGCAACAGAGAGGAGGTCAGGAGAGCTTTGCTGGACCATAGAAGGTCCATTGCTTCATCCAACACGCTGGTTCGCACGGCAGCCAGGTCAATGTTTCTGGAAAAGCCATCGGCAAGGCATGTTGGCAATGGCCCTTCTGCCTCCCCCCCCCCACAATTCGTATTTAGCAGCAGCTAGCCTCTGAATCTGGAAGCTCCATTTGGATAGCAGGACAAATCGCCACTGATAGACATTGCCAGTCCTTGGCATCTGTCCAGTCCCCCTATCATGTGGACTAGAAACTGTGGTGGTTTAGTGGTTAAGATGCTGAACTGCAAACCGGGAGGTAGGCAGGTCAGCAGTTTGAGACCCAAATGCTGTGTGACGGAATGAGCTCCCGTCTCCTATCCCAGTTCTTGCCAACCTAGCAGTTCGAAAACAGGAAATTGCAAGTAGATAAAATAGGTACCGCTGTGGTGGGAAGGTAACAGTGTTCCGTTAGACATGCTGGCCACATGACCACAGGAACAGAAGCCCAGTGGATACGGAGGATCAACTGTAGGTCGTTTTCTTCCATGAATGACATATATTCTGTAACATCTCCTCAAGCCAACAAAGGTGTGCGCTCGGGAGCCTTTTTGTATTGTTTTGTATATTCTATGTTCGGGCCTACAACAGTTTCAAGCCACTTTCCTCTGCTGCCCTCGTTCACCAAATGGCATGATAGTGTGTGATTTATGGCCTGCTTCTCTTTATGCGCCAGTGAATTTACTGAAGAGGTTGGAGACATGTGGCGGCAGAAAAAAAAAGGCATGTTGCTGTTTTAGGCACTCTCTGAACACCGCCTGCCATTTGCATTATGCACACTGACTTAACTGAAATCTCATCCATTATTGCTTATTTTCATGAAATGCCAGGTCGGTCCCTCAAAATGGCACTTTCATGCTCTAGCCTACCTCCAAGAGTTGACAGATGAAAATAGATGCACTTGTCATGCATTAACCAAGCAGGGGGTTCATAATTCAGCTGCAAGGGAGCAGAGCAGAGGAGCCAAGGGTGGAAGGTAGCTGGCAGGGATGTGGATCAAGTCTCTGACTCCAAGTCTTGAGTCAAGTCCCAAGTCTTTGCCCCCAAGTCCCGAGTCTTTGGTTGCGAGTCCCTATCTATTTAATGGGGAAAATGGGTTTAAACCTGAATAAAATTGGACTTGTCGTAAAAGACTCCAAGTCTCGAGTCGAGCCTTTCGAATCTTTTACAATCGCTGAGTCAATTCCAAGTCGAGTCATTGACGCGACTTGAGTCCAACTCGAGTCCGAGTCAATAGACTCAAGTCTACATCACTGGCAGCTGGTAACAAAGAGGAAGTCAAGAGCAGAACCTCTTTCTGCAAAGGCCTGATATTTCAATGCACTTGTGGGAGTGAGGCCTGGCGTGCATCGTGAAAGAGAGGGGCAGTCAATCGGTATTCCGATCAGCTGGTGGCCACTATTTCCCCCCCCCAGAATATCTCTGGGGATGATGCTACATCATCATGAACTGGTATTTTAGCTTGAATTTTAGGAGGCCTCTCAGTCTTCTGGTTCTCCCATCACAGCTGTTCTGCCAGTGGCCACCAGCTGATGTCCACCATTTTGTCTCCCAGAATGCCCCTGTGAATGATGTTAAATCATTGTGTAGTACAATTCACAGGGGCATTCTGGGAGACAAAATGGTGGTCACTAGGCAGCGGTCACCAGGAAAATCACTGTTGTTGCTGCTGCTGCTGCCGCCACCACCACCACCACCACCACCAAGAAGGCCCCTTTTGGCCACGCCTCCTGAAAAATCACTGAAATGTACCCCTCATTTTCACCTAACAATGTTGAAATTGTAATACTTTTAGGAGATGAGGAGGGGAAACGTAGGGGAGTCGATTGAAAGTGGAACATAGACTTTCAAATAGTTGGATTAAAAAGGTTATTGTTTGATGTATGTTTGAGTGAAGAAAACATCAAAAGTGCAAAGAAAAAGGAACGAATGGAGTATTTGGGGGAGGGGGTCCATGCTGTCGAGCACCCATGCCCTTGCGGTTAGGGCAGGTTGTGAGTCAAAATGATTCCTCTAAGAGTAATTGATGCAACGATTTTAACATCTTCAAACAAAAAGCAGCCAGCCTTGCAGCGATTGCTCTTTCCTTTCTCCTCTTTATGAAAGAAAAATGATCTGACTTCCGCTACTGTGTTCCCTTCGCTCCATTGCATATTTTTCTGTGTTTGACTCAAGCCAGCTTCATTGGAAATTCTGAGCAACTGCAAAATCTCCTCCTGCATGTCAGACCCCATGCAAAAATACACAGACAATGTAGCCGTGCTCACCATTAGTCCGGAGTCTCCAGGGGTTCCCCTCCCATCTGGATCTTCACACCAGAAGCAGAATTATTGGTCTGTGGCTATGTACCCTGCACAGCGAGAGCTGGCAAGTCTCATGTTGGATTGATTAAAATTGTAATTGTACAATCTCTGTGATCCAAGGAACAAGGAGTCATTTTTCACCGCAGAAATGCGGAACAATTGGACAGAGTCAAACTGCCTGCTCTGTGGCATTTGGAGCTCTGATCGAGCCCGCTCCATAAATCAAAAGCTGCGCATGTTGACCCTCCTTGCGCATAATGCAGTTCAAGAATGATCTTTATCTCTCAAAGCTGGTTCCAAAGTTCTGTCACATTCGAGAAGTAGAACCCCTTGTCTGGAACATATTTGCTACAGGTAATTTTTCTACTCTTGAGATCGTGTGTTGCTTGCTGTGAGGGTTGTCAGCCATGGATTTTAAACGATCTGGCATGCTGAGTTCTTCTCATGACCAGAGGCGTAACAAGGGTGGAGCGAAGGCAAGTAGTTCTGCAAGACTCCGTTACACTGGAGTCAGCGGCCCCTCCCCCTTGCTGTTGGAGCCATTCTGGCAGCAAAGGCAACACGCAGGACACTCCCCTGTCGCTGCTGGAATGGCTCCAACAGCCAGGGGGAGGGGCCGCTGACTCCAGTGTAACGGAGTCTTGCAGAACTACTTGCCTTCGCTCCACCCTTGTTTCACCACTGCTCATGACCACAAGATGTGGTGATGGATACTGGAGATGCTGGGGAAATCTTGGAAACACATGCTCAGAGATGAGTTTCAGGGCATCGCAACGCCTTCTTCCAAGTAGGGATGCGCAAGGACTTTCTCTGCAATGGAGACTATGCAAATAGCATCTGTTCCCTGCTGTGTGGCCCATGATTCTGGCCCATGGAGTGATGGTTAAGAGCACAGAGAGTGGACAACTCAGCTGTCTGGCCTTTGTAATTGGTCTCAGAGGGAGTTTGAGCTTAAGCCAGAAGTGGCCAACCTTCCACCATGAGGGCCTCTACGTTCTTAAGAGTTGTGTAGAAGACAGAATCTTGACAGCTACAATTGCTAATGGTCCCTCCAAGTAGTACCCAATGAATTGAAGGCCTCTTATACCTGTTGAACTTTGAGCGAATGGCATACCGAAGACAATTGAGGCTGGATATTTTTGAGAATATTTGGAAGCCATTTCTTGAAGTATGTGTTTGATGTATAAGCCACTGCGGGAAGTATGTAGAAATAATCATTGTCTAGATTGTTTTAATATCTTTTTTTTTACTTCATGAGCATGGGTGTTTTGGGTTTTTTTTCCTAATATAAATTAATTTACTTATAGATTTTTTCCTTTTTTCACCTGTCAACTACTTAAACTGTAAATTCTATTCAAATACCGTATTCATTGGCATATAAAACGCACCGGCGTATAAGACGCACCTTCCTTTTGGCCCTGGGTTTCAAGAAAAAAAGATTTAAAGCATTTTTGGGCCACTCGGCCACTTACTGCTTGGCTGCTTAATTAGCTAATTTACATAAATTGCACAAAAATACCAGGATCTCTTTTAAAACACACAGCAATAGGACACATGAACAAAATGCACCAGAACATAAATCCCAAGTACAAAAAAAACCCCAGACTCAACTCTTTTTCCCCCAACCCACCCATGCACAGTTTCCAAAGTAAACATAAATCCCAAATACAAAACCCCCAGACTCAACTCTTTTCCCCCCACCCACTCCTGCAGTTTCCACAGTAAAAAACATAAAAGTACAAAAAAACAGACTCAACTCTTACCACCTTACCACCCCCAGACTCAACTCTTACCAACTCTTAAACAACATAAATCCCAAATACAAAACCCCCAGACTCAACTCTTACCAACTCTTAAACAACATAAATCCCAAATACAAAACCCCCAGACTCAACTCTTTTCCCCCACAACCACCCCTGCAGTTTCCACAGTAAAAAACATAAAAGTACAAAAAAAACCAGACTCAACTCTTACCACCTTACCACCCCCAGACTCAACACTGCCAACTACAAAAACCCCAGACTCAACTCTTTTCCCCCACCCCACCTATGCAGTTTCCAAACCCTCCCAACTAGGCCCAGTTCAGAAGCTTACCCATTATTCATTCAGCATCCGGAAGAGCAGGCCCTCGGCAGCTCAGCTGAACTGAACTGAGCACAGCGCCCTCTGCTGGCTGCTGAGAAGCTCAACTCATGCACATGCATAAATTAAACCTGACAAACAGCTGTAGATCGGATAGATTAGTTAGGGAAGAAAGCACAAGGGAGCTCTCCGGCTCCGGAAAAACGCGGTAAGCCCGAAAATGCTTTAAAACGGGCAAGGAGGGAAAAGGGATTTTTTAGTATTGGCGTATAAAATGCACCCTACTATTTTGGGTCACAAATGTAGACAAAAAAGTGTGTCTTATATGCCAATAAATACGGTATTTACATATATCAAAGCACATGTATTTTTTTTTGTTTTCCTTTATAAAATGAAATAAATAAACATTTTTAAAAAGGCAATTGCTAATGGTGCTGCTAAAGCAGCTGCACCTGCTGAAATGCCCTCACCTAGACAACCCTTAAAGGGCCAGGAGTAGGCTTACCATTCGTCCCGGTTTCACCCAGAAGTAACTAGTGATGATGTCTCCTGGAGTGGGGTGATCATAGTCAGGGTTTATTGGCTCATTAGAGATCCCAGACACTCTGACACAATATATCTGTGAGTGATAACCAGTCCTCAAGAGTCCCAACTGTTGTACAGGAAAAGTAATATGCGAATTGTCCCTTTTCCGTTTTCTCTTTCTGCACCTAGTTGTTGTTGTTCAGTCGTTAAGTCGTGTCCGACCCTTCGTGATCCCATGAACCACATCCCGCCAGGCCTTCCTGTCCTCCATTATCTTCCTGAGTTCGCTCATTTTCATGTTCGTTGCATCGGTGATGCTGTCTAACCATCTCATCCTTTGCCTTCCCCTTCTCCTTTTGCTTTCAATCTTTCCCAGCATCAGAGTCTTCTCCAGAGAGTCCTCTCTTCGCATTAGGTGGCCAAAATATTTGAGTTTCAGCCTCAGTACCTGTCCTTCCAGGGAACGGTCAGGGTTGATTTAATTTAGGATTGACTGATTTGATCTCCTAGCAGTCCAAGGGACTCTCAGGAGTCTTCTCCAGCATCATCATTTAGGATTTTAAGTAGCTCAGCTGGGATATTATCATCTCCGCTAGCTTTGTTGTTAGTAATGCTTCCTAAGGCCCACTTGACTTCACTCTCTAGGATGTCTGCAACTGCACCTAGTAGGGGGCACCAGTTTGGTGAGAGAGGAATACAAAAAGTTCCAGCACAGAGGCCAAGAAATCTTGCATGACAAAAGGAAAACTTAGCATGCTCCCCAGCCCTCGGTGCAGGCAACAACCCTCTCTCCGCTTATCTTTCTATTGATTTTACTTTATGGCACCTGAGTCATTAATCTCGTATTATTGACTGTTCCCTTCAGAATACAGTGAGGAGCTGTTAGTTTATAACTGTGGCTACAAGAACTCCCATTAGCTGAATTTACATTTGCTCCACTTCCCTTAAATTGCAAAAGAAGGATCATTACCTCTGAAATATTTACATAGGAGTGCTACATTTTTCATGCGACCCTGCGCAAGGGTTCCCGTTTTCTTCTTGGGAAAGAGATAGGAAAAGGAACTCTCCCGACTTCTTTTGCAAATTGTCTTGGGTTCTTATGACATTTGGGACTAGGTAGGATTAAACCACTGAACCATGAGCTGCCGATCGAAAGGTCGGCAGTTCGAATCCGTGCGACGGCTCCTACCAACCTAGCAGTTCGAAAGCAAGAAATTGCAAGTAGATTAATAGGTACCACATTAGCGAGAAGGTAACAGCATTCCATGTGCCTCGGTGTTGAGTCATGCCGGCCACATGACCATGGAAACGTCTTCGGACAGCGCTGGCTCTTCGGCTTTGAAACGGAGATGAGCACCGCTCCCTAGAGTCGGACACGACTGAATTGTCAAGGGATACCTTTACCTAGGAAAAACATAGTGACAACCAGATTTCCCCAGACGAAGCCAATTTTACCATCAGTTAATTGGTATACATAAACAAGAGGTTATGGCATATTTCGGGTCACAAAAACATCACTAAACTTCCAAATAAAGACCCCAAACACTTCTAATATAAAGCATTGGAATAAATGTGAACTTTCCGGGTCAGGGAAAACCCACGCATACATGGGGAGAACGTTCAAACTCCACACAGACCGTGGCCCCGGCCAGGAATCGAGGTTTTTTCTCAACAACTTTAAAACGAAACGACTTATAACGAAACGACTTCAAGTGAGGACTTGCTGTACCTGTTTCAGCATGGAGAAGCATGAGAACCGTTGTTCTATTCCGACATATAATGTGCCTCCTTAAATAAATAGTAGTTCTCGCATGCATGCCTAGCTGTCACTTTCTCAAAAGTGATACATACTCCAGTAGACTCCCTGCCCATTGCCTTCACTGCACGGAATGGCTCCGACAGCGAGGGGGCGGGTCCTCCTCGTTCCTGGTTGTAAATGGGGGCTAGGACGGGGCGCGACTTACAGTACCTCCCCTACTGTAGAAACACCTCTGATGAGGGATAAGGAAGGAAGGTGTCGTGTGGGTTCTATGTGTTACTTCCTGGTTCCACATTTGATCGGAAAGCAAAGGCGTCACTCCGGTAGAGGCCCTGCCTGCTGCTTTCTCTGCAGGGGAATGGCTCCACCAGTGAGGGGGCGGGGCCGCCTCCTGCTCGCTCGGTAAACGGGACTAGGACGAGCAAAACGTACGGCCCCGCCCCTACCGGAGTGACGCCTTTGTCGGAAAGCAAATGTCATTTTAAGCGGAAGATAACCAGGCATATTGACGGTACTATAGACATTATATGAATGAATGAGAGAGCTCTCCTGTCAAAACAAGAGCATCAAGTCTGCCATCTTTGCAGAAGGGCAAGTGAGGTTTTCTCTCTTGTGCTCTCCACATCTTACATCAGCTCTTTCTTCAGAAATATGCCCTGTCAAAACGGCCACAGTCTTTTGTGTGCTGGGGGGGGGGGGGATTGAAATAGGAAGTGACAATGTAAGTACATTTGCAACAGTAATGCTGCATTATCCCAGCAATGCTGAAGATCACACATTGTCAGTAGAACCGTACGGTTTGCAATGACGAACCCTGAAAGCCTTTGAGGCAAAGTTCAAGATTTGTTGCCTGGGTGGAAGCCAAGGTTGTTGTCTTCTGCAGGGAGGGAAATATGTGCCGTTCAATGGAACAGGAAGGATCGGACTGGTGTATAGATAATTTTAGGTCACAAATCTGACCTAAATGACATTTTAGGACACATGTGTCAATGTTTCTTCTCAAACAAAATCCAAAAATAGAGGAATGTTCCAAAAGGCCAAGATTACAGTCAGCAGTGTCTTTTCTGCCCCACAAATCTCCTTGTTCTTGTGGTAATGTACTGAGTACTAAAACTGACCTCAGAGAACCTTGTGGGTTTTGTACTGGGGAAAAAAAGACCCTTGGAAACTGCAGGAAACGATAGCTTACAGCCCCATCCAGCTATCTTGCCAGTTTAGGGAGCCACTATGCAGTTTACATTAGCATGGGCCCAGATTTATGCCCGAAATCCTGGCTCCTACAAAGGCCTTGCACTGGCCTCCCGAGTAGTCACAAATGAGCTTTACGGCACATTTGCGACACTTCAAACGGCGGAGCACGCACTCCGCTATTCGAAAGATCCCCAGGATTGCGCTGTAAATTAATTTTTTTAAGCATGTAATACATCAAGTGATCAGAATTCAACTACTCCTTGTTCTCCACTGAGGAATTGACATTTGTTGCAGCACTGATTTGGAAAAACAACGACACTACCTGTTGTATATTTATTTGTTCTTGCTAACTTGAAGCATTTTGGTTCATATCTTTTCCCTGTAGAAGAACCGGGGGGGGGGAGCGGGGGGGAGAGATCACAGGTGACTGAGTGGAAGATGACAAAAGAGAATGAGTGCTTTCATCCTCAGCAGGTATCTTCCCCCCCCCATCTGAACACCAATGACATTTTAAAAAGCTACAGATGGTGATAGCCGAGTGTGTTGAGACTGCCTGAATGATCTGAAAGAGACACAGACTTCCAGCTCAGTCATTTTCTACCCCAGATATGCAGGTTCCTGGCTATGTTCTCTTTGTTGTTAGTTAAGTTAAATTTGGACAGATTTATGGAGGAAAAGTCCATCAAAGGTTACAAGCCATGATAGGGATAAAAGCAACCTCCTGGTTTTAATAATAGGCTATCTCTGAATGCCAGATTCAAGGGAGTGGAGACAGGATACAGGTATCTTGTTGCATGCTCCCTGAGGCATCTGGTGGGGCCACTGTGAAATGCAGGAAGCTGGACTAGATGGGCCTTTGGCCTGATCCAGCAGGGCTCTTCTGATGTTCTTATGTTATGTTCTAAAAAATACTAGCAATAACAATAAAAAAAATTAACATCCCCAGAACAACAGCCAGCAGAACAAACAAAACAACAACAAGCAGGGTAGCTAAAATAAAGCAAAAAAAAAAAAAGTTCAGGACAGTACAAGGTATGTTATGAAAGCAAATGTGGGTAAGGAAAATGCATACGAGGAGGAACTCTCCAAATCTAATCAGCCTTTAAAATAGAAATGTTGCAAGCATTCAGCCAGGAGAACCTGAAATATTGAACGCCCTCACTTGACTGTTTGTGAGCATAATCAAGAGAAGCATGAATGTGCCCACAAATGCTCAAAGCTACAGGAGCTAATCAACTGCTCACAAAGGTTCCTTTTCATTCAGACCTTGAAGAGTGACCCATGGTTTGCGACAGTTGGACTCTTTGCAGAACCACGAAGGCCTTTCCAAGAGACTGAGTTGATGGGTCACGAAAGCTTGAGCTTTGGGGAACATTCGCTTGGAACATGTGCAAATGCTCAATGTGTTGATGCTCCTACATCTTGACATTGAACCAACCACGAACTACAGGTGGGCCCCCATATCCACTGATTCGCTATCCGCGGTTTCAGTTATCCACAGATCGTGGGGACCCCCCCAGGCTTTTACTTTTTCCCAGTAAGCTTTGTTTCTTCCTTAAAGAAACAGGAGAAGCAGACTCTGGTTGCTTATTACAGGCAAGTAGAACGAGACTAAGTACTAGAGAGGCTCTGCAAAGTTAACAGAAACCTTGCAGAGCCTCTCTAGGTCTACTTGCCTGCAATGGAAGCTGCTTCTCTGTTTGTTTTAAGGAAGAAACAAAGCTTACTGAAAGAAAAATAAGAGCTGGGGGGAGCAAGCATGCCTACCTGCAGGGGAGGCAGGGTGGGTGGGCCCTCAGGAAACCATGGAGGGGGTGTTCGCTCTTATCCACGGTTTCAAGTATCCACGGAGGGGCCTGGAACATATCCCCAGCAGATATGGGGGTCCACCTGTATATGGATGAACTGGTTGTATAATTAAAACAAATGGAATACCAACACAAAACAAAACACGTATTGCACACTTCTAAAGACGATGTTTTGACCAGGGTAAAGTCTTTCTGATGTGTGGTCTCCTCCGTTAAAGAAAATGAACCAACTAAATTGCTGCTGGCTTCAGTGGGCTCTCAGGATAGGGCAGGATAGAAACTGAATGGGAAACCTGATCCTACCTAACGTCGATGCAGCGGCACTGGCTTCGCTGTATCCCGCGGCAGAGTTTAACAGGCAGAAAGTCTCCTCATTTGTCCCCTTGCCCTGGGGAAAGCCCCAGCCTGCGCAACAGGTCAACTTGGACCCGTGCCAGCAATATTGCTGGCGCAAGTCCACGTTGATCCGTGTTGACAGATCAGGCCCAGGAAGCGGGATAGGATACAGAGCACACCAGCGCTGCTGATCCTGCCCCCCAGAGACAGAGCTAGCCTCTGCTGCACCCCCCCCGTGATGTCGCTAGCCCTGCCCCGCCCCCACTAGTGATCATTCCAGCCACAACCACCACCACCCCGTGGGAAAGATGGCAGCAAAAGGCTACTAACGGCCCAGGCGGGCAGGTGGCCCAATCCTTCCAGCCTCTTCAAACTGTGTGGCCATTTTTGGGCCACTGATGCAGTGGCTTCCCCCCCTCCATGTGCCGCCCAGGGAGCAGCCCCCCCGCCCCATCTCTGCTTCCATCTCTGCCCACCCCCGTCGCCACCCTCCCCGCCCCTTTCCACCCCCTCCTCGCCCACCCCTGCACTGCACAGCGTAATGCTTACCTGCTGCAGCAGGCATGGCTCCTTGTGCTGCTGGGAAGTCTCTGGTCTTCCCACCGGCATGGCAAACAGGCGCGCCATCACAAAGCTCTTTATGGCATTTTTGTAATGGTTAGTGCCAGCAGAGTATACACCAGTGCAAAGGTCGGATAGGATTGTGCTATAAGTAAACAAATTGTTGGGTGATACAGAGCTGGGAAGGATTAAGATGACGTGACCAGAAGTGCCACAATTTTGAAGGGCTTCACCTCTTGAGTGTCAAGGACAATAGTTAATTCACGCAAAGTAGATAAATGAGGAAGAAACTAATCCAGAAGAGATTTGTTTATCTGTTTTTTGATGATATATTGCACTGCAATGGCGACAGAAAACTCTGTCTTCTGTAAGGTGCAAGAATAAATTGTAACTTTGTTCCTCTCTCTCTCTCTCTCTCTCTCTCTCTCTCTCTCCAGTCATTTCAAGACTGAAAACATTTCCCAGCCCTTGAAACTAGTCATTAAAAAAGAAACAATTTGTTATTTATTTCTGAATACAGCACTTGATAAGATGCTATTTTTCTCTGTTGTGGTGTGTAGGTGTGTATGTCTTGTATGGCTCATCATGAATATGGTTCCTAATAACTGTTTTATAGTGGACCTCTAGAAAGAAAAAAGAATGCTATTTACTGGACCCTTTGAAATTTATTTACAGCAAGTTTTTCCATAAGTGTTTCCATTGCCTCAATAAAATTGTGGGTGGAAGGAGGGAAGTGTCAATTGAGCTTCAAACACCCAGTTAAAGGCCCAGGATGAGACAGAAGTTTTGTCAATACTGCAAATCATAAAACAAATTCGAGTTCTCTATGTTGTCAATGCACATTTGTGATTAATAAAAGCCTACATAAAAGCCATATTTCTATCATACGCCACGTACTCTTGCACATTGGTAAACAAATGATCATACAATCACTTCTAGGTGTCTTCTTTTTTTTTTCCTGCAGGGTTTTAGCAATACACACAGTGAGAGCCAGGATGTTATATTGGTTTGGGAGTTGGACTTAGACCTGGAAGATCCAGGTTCAAATCCTCGCTCAGCCACGAAGCTTCCTGGGTGACCTTGGGCCAGTCACCATCTCTCAGCCTCACCTCACAGGGTTGTTGTGAGGACAAAAAGGAGGGGAGAAACTATGGACCCCAACCTGAGCTCCTTGGAGGAAGGGCAGTATAAAAATGTGAAAAATAAATAAATACACAACCACATCAGTGCAGCATCGTGCAGAAAGGATACCATCGTGTGTATGATTTATTGCAGAGTATTACTTTTTTGGCCATATTTACCGTATTGTCCCGAGTATAAGATGTACCCTTAAAGTATAAGACGCACCCTTAAAGTATAAGACGCACCCTTAAAGTTTGGTGCTATTAAAAAAATTTAATTAAATCACTGGCATTAAATTGCAACAGCTTGATTATAAGACGCACCCCTGGTTTAAAAACTTAAATTAGGAGAAAAAAGTGAGTCTTACAGCCCGGTCCAGCCCAAGGCAACTGCGGTACAATTCAGGCACAATTGCAGCCCAAGTGCTTTAGGCCCGAGTTGTGCCTGAATTGTGCCTGAGTTGGGCTGCAATTGTGACTGAATTGCAGCCCGGTCCAGCCCAAGGCAACTGCGGTACAATTCAGGCACAATTGCACAATTCAGGCACAATTGCAGCCTAAAAGTGGGCGTGTCGGGGGTGTGACGGGGGCGGTTACGAATTTTGGTCCGGTTCCAGACACTGGAGAGCCACTGACACGCCCCCTCGAGCCCAACTCAGGCCCAAAATTTGGGCCAGCAAAAAGGGTGGACCCAAATGTGAGGAGACCCATAGGAGCCATTTTACCTTACCCACACCAGCCCTCTCCTGAAAAGTTCTAACACCCTGGGCCCGAGTTGGGCCTGAGTTAGGACCGAACAGGTGTGGCCTAACTCTGGACATGGACCCAAATAGTTACCCTATCAGCACCCAGCCCCACCCAGCCTCTTTCCCACAAAAGCCCAGCCCCAGCCCTCCACTCTCTCTCTCTCTCTCTGAGCATGTGGCGTGGGGTTCTGTCCCCCAGCAGCCACAAAGTGGGACTTTGAAAACTTTTCTAACACCCCACTTCTCTCTTCTCCTCTCTCCTCTCTGCCCCCCTCTAGGGCAGAGAGGGCTGTTCTGCCTGTGGCCAAACTGTTTACTGCTGTGCCTGGGCAGCTGTCTCCATGCAAGTGTTTGCTAACCCATGTCTTTCTCCCAGCCCCTCTCTCCCCCCCCATACAGGCAACAACACCAGCAGGTAAGTGCAGGGTTTGTGCTGACATGTGGTCTGACGTCTGCCTCTTTGCATAGAGAAATATAGGTAGGATACATGCCTCTATACCAATGTCTTGTCTCATAGCTGCCTGCATAGCCTGCCATGATATGCCTCTATACCAATGTCTTGTCTCATAGCTGCCTGCATAGCCTGCCATGATATGCCTCTATACCAATGTCTTGTCTCATAGCTGCCTGCATAGCCTGCCATGATATGCCTCTATACCAATGTCTTGTCTCATAGCTGCCTGTATTAATGTGAGCACACAATGCCATGAGTGTGGAACTGTAACCCATATGTAGACACCAGCTGTTCCCCCCCCTCTTTTCTCCACAGGGTCTACCGACAGGTCAGTATTGCTAGGATTGCCATGGTTGTGACCCCCAAGTTGTGTTGTTGTCTCTCTCTTTGACCCCTTTCCCTTACAGGATCATGCTCACCGTACACCCAGGGAAGGAGCGCAGACCAGGCTATGTGTCTCACACCACTCAGCTGTGTTTGATTTCTCTCCCTGCAGACCTTTGCAACTGGCACACTGGCTCCTCTTCAATGGCGATTGCTACCACGCAGCAGCTGCCATGGAACACCCCCATGTTGTTCGTCCCCCCAGGAATGCCCACTACCACAAACTGTCCGGGGAGCACCCCTGGGCCTGCAGTCTGGTTGCCCCACGGTCACCTGCCTTGATGCTGCCAGAGAGGTCTGGGAGCCTGCCCTGCAACCCACCTCAGCTGCTGCTGCTGCCCCACCACCCTGGCTGCCTACTTGCTGTCCCTCCCCTTTCTATGGAGCAGGCCGTGGTTCCACAGGGGAAGAGCCCGCATCTCCAGGTCCATGGGGCTCGCCTGCTGCTGCTGCTGTGGTCCTAGAGGCTGCTGTGCCTACCCCTGGCAGCCACGCCCGGCCATCTCTGCCACTGTTCCAGAACAATAAAGATGCCCCTGGAAACACATGTCCCCAATGTTGCACAAGCACTGCCCCACACACCCACACAGGCAGGCCCCAGCACACAAGCCTCTGCATGAATCCCAGCCAGGGTCCGCCACAGCCATCCCTGGGAGAACACAGCAGGGGGGCTGCCGGACCCTCTGGGACCAGAGGGGAGGGGGGAGTTGGGGGGCCTGTCAGGCAGGCAAACACTGACGGGCACTGTGGCGCACTTCCGCCACGTCCGTGAAGAGCCCTTTCAGCAACCGGGGCTCTCACCCACCCTCGGTCCGCCCATCACCGGCGTCCGTTTCCGCCCTCTGTCCGCCCGTCACCGGCGTCCGTTTCCGCCCATCAACGGCGTCCGTGTCCGCCCTCGGTCCGTCTGCATGAGAGGCGCCCGTTCCTGCATTGCCTCCATCTGCGAAGTGCCCCCTGTGCCCCTATCGGTCTCTGCAGACCCCTCTCCCTGTATCCCTCTCCCACCAGCCGTGTTGTCTGTCTGTTTCTGACCCACCCGTGCCCCTCCCCAGCACCCCCTGTCAGTGTGCCTGCTTCCCCTCCCACTCCCTGATGATGGACGCTGGCACCCCCCATGCCGCCAGAGCGCCTGCCGCAAGGTGCCGACGTTGCCCCATCTGGGGGTGTGATGAGCTGCGTGAGCCCTTCCCGCTCGCAGCAGACAAGCCCACGGCATCTCTCGGTCTTGGCCGGGGCACGGAGCAGAAGACATGCTGGGATGCCTTCTTTGTGGGCATTGCCACGGCCCTTGAGGCCCAGGGCTTCAGGCAGCGCACGGGCATGTCCTGGCAGAGGCGGTTCCAGACCTCATGAGACCCCCCCCCTTGTGCGTGCCGTTCCCACCCCCTCCTTCCCTTCTCTCCCCCGCTCACCCCCCCATGACTCCCACGTGCAGCCTCACCGTGGCTTGGGGGTGGCATCGCAGTCTGCAGGAGGGAGGGCAGTCGCACTCCCCCCTGCGGCAGGTGGCTGATGCCCAGGGTGCCCTGGGGCAGCTGGCACTGGCACAACCTCTGCCCTTCAGCTGACTGTCAAACGCGCAGTGCCTGCAGGCCCACCTGTGGCTGCCCATCCCTTAGGGCTCAGTCCAGCCCAACTCAGGCACAGTTGAGGCCCAATTGTGGCACAATTGGGGCCCAAAATAGGACCGAGTTAGGCTGCAACTGTGCCTGAGTTAGGCAGGAGGCAAGAGCAGTGGGCCAGGATTGAGGCAAAACTTACCGCAGAGGCAGGCAGGCCCCTGTGGGGAGCTGTCAGTCTTGTGGAAGCGAAGAGCCCCCTCCTCAGCCCGTCTGCATGCACCTACCACAGCTGCTGCAGCGGTCGCAGCAGATGGGCAGCCACAGGTGGGCCTGCAGGCACTGGGCGTGCGACAGTCAGCTGAAGGGCAGAGGTTGTGCCAGTGCCAGCTGCCCCAGGGCACCCTGGGCATTAGCCACCTGCCGCAGGGGGGAGTGCCACTGCCCTCCCTCCTGCAGACTGCGATGCCACCCCCAAGCCACGGTGAGGCTGCACGTGGGAGTCATGGGGGGGTGAGCGGGGGAGAGAAGGGAAGGAGGGGGTGGGAACGGCACGCACAAGGGGGGTCTCATGAGGTCTGCAACCGCCTCCGCCATGACATGCCCATGCGCTGCCTGAAGCCCTGGGCCACCAGGGCCGTGGCTATGCCCACAAAGAAGGCATCCTGGTATGCCTTCTGCTCCATGCCCCGGCCAAGACCGAGAGATGCCTTGGGCTTGTCTGCTGTGAGCGGGAAGGGCTCACGCAGCTCATCACTCCCCAGATGGGGCAACGTAGGCGCCTCGCGGCAGGCGCTCTGGCGGGGTGGGGGGTGTCAGCGTCCATCATCAGGGAGTGGGAGGGGAGGCAGGCACACAGGCAGGCGGACAGGGGGTGCTGGGGAGGGACACGGGTGGGTCAGAAACAGACAGACAACAAGGCTGGTGGGAGAGGAATACAGGGAGAGGGGTCTGCAGAGACCAATAGGGACACAGGGGTCACTTCGCAGATGGAGGCAATGCAGGAACGGGCGCCTCTCATGCAGACGGACCAAGGGCGGAAACGGACGCCGTTGACGGGCGGACTGAGGACGGAAACGGACGCCGTTGACGGGCGGACTGAGGGCGGAAACGGACACCGTTGACGGGCGGACACGGACGCCGTTGACGGGCAGACCAAGGGTGGGTGAGAGCCCCGGTTGCTGAAAGGGCTCTTCACGGACGTGGGGGACGTGCGCCATGTCACCTGTCACTGTTTGCCTGCCTGAGAGGCCCCCCAACTCCCCCCTCCCCTCTGAGCCCTGAGGGTCTGGCAGCCCCCCTGCTGTGTTCTCCCTGGGCTGGCTGTGGCAGGCCCTGGCTGGGATTCATGCAGGGCCTTGTGTGCTGGGCGCTGTCTCTCTGTGTGTGGGGCAGTGCTTGTGTAACATTGGGGTCATGGTGTTCAAGGGGCATCTTTATTATTCTGGAACATTGGCAGGGATGGCCAGGAGAGGCTGCCAGCGGTAGGCACAGCAGCCACTCAGAATGTAGCAGCAGCAGCAGCAGCAGCTGAGGAGGGTTGCAGGGCAGGCTCCCAGACCTCTGGCAGCATCGAGGCAGACGACCATGGGGCAACCAGACTGCGGGCCCAGGGTTGCTCACCAGAAGGTAGGTGGTGGTGGACATTCCTGGGGAGACATAAATCACAGGGGTGTTCCATGGCAGCTGCTGTGTGGTAGCAATCCCCCTTGAAGAAATGCCAGTGTGCCGGTTGCAAAGGCCTGCAGGGAGAGAAATCAAACACAGCTGAGTGGTGTGACACACATAGCCTGGTCTGCGCTCCTTCCCTGGGTGTAAGGTGAGCATGATCCTGTAAGGGAAAGGGGTCAAAGAGAGAGACAACAACACAACTTGGGGGTCACAACCATGGCAATCCTAGCAATACTGACCTGTCAGTAGACCCTGTGGAGAAAAGAGGGGGGGAACAGCTGGTGTCTACATATGGGTTACAGTTCCACACTCATGGCATTGTGTGCTCACGTTCATACAGGCAGCTATGAGACAAGACATTGGTATAGAGGCATATCATGGCAGGCTATGCAGGCAGCTATGAGACAAGACATTGGTATAGAGGCATATCATGGCAGGCATTGCAGGCAGCTATGAGACAAGACATTGGTAAAGAGGCATATCATGGCAGGCATTGCAGGCAGACATTGGTAAAGAGGCATATCATGGCAGGCATTGCAGGCAGACATTGGTAAAGAGGCATATCATGGCAGGCATTGCAGGCAGACATGAGACAAGACATTGGTAAAGATGCATATCATGGCAGGCATTGCAGGCAGCTATGAGACATGACATTGGTAAAGAGGCATATCATGGCAGGCATTGCAGGCAGACATTGGTAAAGAGGCATATCATGGCAGGCATTGCAGGCAGACATTGGTAAAGAGGCATATCATGGCAGGCATTGCAGGCAGCTATGAGACATGACATTGGTAAAGAGGCATATCATGGCAGACATTGCAGGCAGACATTGGTAAAGAGGCATATCATGGCAGGCATTGCAGGCAGACATTGGTAAAGAGGCATATCATGGCAGGCATTGCAGGCAGACATGAGACAAGACATTGGTAAAGAGGCATATCATGGCAGGCTATGCAGGCAGCTATGAGACATGACATTGGTATAGAGGCATGTATCCTACCTATATTTCTCTATGCTAAGAGGCAGAAGTCAGACCACATGTCAGCACAAACCCTGCTCTTACCTGCTGGTGTTGTTGCCTGTGGGGGGGGAGAGGGGCTGGGAGAAAGACATGGGTTAACAAACACTTGCATGGAGAGAGCTGCCCAGGCACAGGAGTAAACAGTTTGGCCACAGGCAGAACAGCCCTCTCTGCCCTAGAGGGGGCAGAGAGGAGAGAGGTGAAGAGAAGAGAGAAGAGGGGTGTTAGAAAAGTTTTCAAAGTCCCACTTTGTGGCTGCTGGGGGACAGAATCCCACGCCACATGCTCAGAGAGAGAAAGAGAGAGAGTGAGTGGAGGGCTGGGGCTGGGCTTTTGTGGGAAAGAGGCTGGGTGGGGCTGGGTGCTGATAGGGTAACTATTTGGGTCCGTGTCCAGAGTTAGGCCACATCTGTTCGGTCCTAACTCAGGCCCAACTCGGACCCAGGGTGTTAGAACTTTTCAGGAGAGGGCTGGTGTGGGTAAGGTAAAATGGCTCCTATGGGTCTCCTCACATTTGGGTCCACCCTTTTTGCTGGCCCAAATTTTGGGCCTGAGTTGGGCTCGAGGGGGCGTGTCAGGGGCTGTCCAGCGTCTGGAACCGGACCAAATTTCGTAACCGCCCCCGTCACACCGCCGACACGCCCCCGACACGCCCACTTTTAGGCTGCAATTGTGCCTGAATTGTGCAGTTGTGCCTGAATTGTGCCTGAACCCAATTCAGTCACAATTGCAGCCCAACTCAGGCACAATTCAGGCACAACTCGGGCCTAAAGCACTTGGGCTGCAATTGTGCCTGAATTGTACCGCAGTTGCCTTGGGCTGGACCGGGCTGTTTTATTCAGACCAGCACGGTATCTATGCACATCTGTGCATCATTCCTTTAGAGGGGTTGGGAAGATTCAAATGAACAGAAGGAACTGAAAAGTGTAGCAAAAGCACTCAGCACTCTGTACCAAGTTTGGAAAATAGAAAATGGACCAATGGTGGATCCCTAGTGCAATATTGATAAGATCCATAGAGCCAGTAAACCAGACTAGCTCAGTCTTTTGCTAATGTATCTGTGATGAAAGAGAAAGATTTTCAACTGGTGTGCACACCAGGTCCACAGGTGTGCCACAGGAGTTTGGAATTGTTGAAAATCGCTGAGAAACACTTCCGGATTCTGCGGCACTGTTTTTAGGGCAACTCTCTGTAATGATGAATTGTCTGTCCCTCTTCCTCCACTGGCGTAAGAGTGGGCTCTAAGAAGAAGAGGGAAAGACCATTGATTACTACAGACAGTTGCCCTAGAAACAGAGTCACAGAAGCCGGAAGAGTCTCCCGGAAGCCGGAAGTGACATCACAAGAGGCAAAGACCATAGAGAAGACCATAGAGGTCAGTGTGCCATGAGAAGAAAAACATTGAAAATCGCTGTACTGTAGAAACACAAACATTGGCTTTTATACAGGCTGTCAAAACAAACTCTGTTACCTGTTGTAAGGGTAGTCTCAACTCTCAAAGGCAGCGAAGTCAACCAGATCTCAAACACAGGCATGGGCCTGTGGAATCTCATTCTTCCCTTTAAACACATCTCCTGATATTTCCACAAGAAACACTGTAATGAGCAAAGTCTAAGTTGCAGAGAATAAATGGCCTCCGCAGAGGATGAAAAACACAATTAACTTCAGAAAATACTGCTGACGTAAAAGAACCATCAAAAAGCTATTCGTTTTCAAATGGCATCTTCCACACTCCTCCCCCCCCCATAAATATGGAGGATTCAGAACGAAAGCATTTCTCAAGTCTTATCAAACCTGTAAATTGAAAAATCAATAAGCAATGTTCCTTGCATGGCAACACTGCCAGAGAAATTACAACAGGACGAAATATGCTCCCTAAGAGGGTGGAAAATGTTATTTATGTGTATTATATAATGACATCACTCCAAATGGTCTCAGCCAGTAGGAAGAACAGAAGAGTCTCTCTTGGATCATGATGTAGATCAGGGGTTCCCAAATTTACTCTGAGGTATGCTGCGGGTATGCTGCGGTATGCTGCGACAGCGGGTGGCGCAGCGGGTTAAACCGCTGAACCATAAGCTGTTGATCGAAAGATCGAAAGGTCGGCAGTTCAATTCCCACGATGGGGTGAGCTCTTGATGCTTGGCCAGCTCCTGCCAACCTAGCAGTTCCAAAGCATGTCAATGCGAGTAGATAAATAGGTACCGCTTGCGGGAAGGTAAACAGCGCTCCGTGTTCCAGCCGCATGCTACGCGCTGCGGCAAGGAGAGTCATGCCGGCCACATGACCACGGAGGCGTCTTCGGACAACGCTGGCTCTTCGGCTTTGAAATGCGGATGAGCACCACACCCTAGAGTCGGACACGACTGGACTTAATTGTCAGGGGATACCTTTACCTTTACCTTATGCTGCGCCCACTTCACTTTGTCCAAAGCTGATCCTGTAGGAGCCGGAACAGAGGATGCAAAATTTGTCATTAGTGCCCTGAAATTAAAGGTCAGTGGGGAAGGAGGAGCTGTGGAGCACATTTTAATTTTTCACCTATGCGCTCTGAATGCACTATCCTAATTTATAAGCCATTATAGCACATTTCTGTTTATTTTCTCCTATAAATTATCACCTTCTTCCCACAGATTAATTGTGTCTCATCATAAAAGGACTGCTCAGGCGATGGGTCCTTGAATAGATGTGAGCGTTTCCCACCTCTTTATGACTGGGCACGTTGAACCCACAAGTGATTATAACCCATTGCTCCTCATTGAACTCGCTGCAGTCAGCTACAGAGGTGCTTCAAATGAAGGACGGGAAAGACAGCCCAGCTGGAAAAGTGGTGATTAAAACTTCAGTGTTGTAACAGCTTGGTTGAAAAGAGGGAGGGTGGCCCCTGTGATTTCATGTCTTTATGCAATGTTCAGACTCCACTCCTAGCCATTTCACCGGCAAGAGAATCAACTCTGCTAGGAGTTGGCACCAATATTCGGAAGAAGAAAAAAGTGAAGATCAAAGCAAATATCAGGATCTAGTCCAAACTGGGAGGTGGAAACCAGCCAGGGGAGCCGCAGAAACCAGCCAGGGGAACCGTGGATACCAGACAGGGGAGTCGCGGATACCAGCCAGGGGAGCCGCAGAAACCAGCCAGGGGAGCCGTGGAGTGCCACGGAATCCTCTCGGAACACAGTGCAATGCCAATTGGCAGGCATCAACATCATGTAATGGGGAGCCACGGACAATGGTCAATGATGTCATGGGGAGCCGCGGATAATGGTCGTCAATGGTCAAGGGAGCCGCAGGTCAAAAAGTTTGGGAAACACTCTACTCCAACCAAAAGTATCTATGAATTTTCAAGGAAAGCCTACCTAGTTTCTATAAGGCAAATGAACCTATTTGAGGTGTGTATGTGTGTGTGTGGGGGGGGGTCTGCACATTCCTGGTGCATCCCACCCCTCTTCTGATGGTATGTTGGGTGCTAACCTTAGTACTGAGCTTGGCCAGATGAATCCTCTGATAAGGGCTATCCCAACACTGCCCATCCTTTACTTGGCAGCTCTAATGCCCTGCTAACTGGGCAAGAGACACTTTTTCAATTGGTGATCCTCTTATATTTAGCAGGGGGAGAGTAACTGCCCCCCTTTCACCCCAGCGCAGGGTCTTTTCTAGTGGCTGTTTGCTGGTGTTCTTCTGCATCTTTTTTAGATTGTGAGCCCTTTGGGGACAGGGAGCCATTTAATCATTTGATTTTGACTGTAAACCGCTTTGTGAACTTTTTGTTGAAAAGTGGTATATACTGTCAACAACAACAACAACAACAACAACAACAACAACAACAATAATAATAATAATAATGCTCCAGCTCAACACTCTGTTCTCCTCCACAATTCCTCTCTGTTCCCCTCTTCCTTTTCAAACTCAAGGAGGGATAGTGGCTGAAGCAGGTAGGCAGACAGAGGTGGGCACTAACCTGTGCTAAACAGCTGCCTGAGGCAACGAGTCTCAGTTGGCCTCATGAATGGGCCAGCCCTGCCTCTGACAGCCATGGGCCCTTGGCTAGCGCTCAACCCGACGCCACCCCTGTCCTGTAGGAAATACTGAGCTAGATGAACTAGGCCTCAGTCCAGCCCAACACAGGCACAATTGAGGTACAGTTGAGGCCCAAAATAGGGCCAAGTTAGGCTGCAACTGTGCCTGAGTTAGGCAGGAGGCAAGAGCAGTGGGCCAGGATCGAGGCAACACTTACCACAGAGGCAGGCAGGCCCCTGTGGGGAGGTGTCAGTCTTGTGGAAGCGAAGAGCCCCCTCCTGAGCTAGTCTGTGTGTACCTACCACAGCTGCTGCAGCGTTCGCAGGAGATGGGCAGCCACAGGTGGGCCTGCAGGCACTGGGCGTGCGACAGTCAGCTGAAGGGCAGAGGTTGTGCCAGTGCCAGCTGCCCCAGGGCACCCTGGGCATTAGCCACCTGCTGCAGGGGGGAGTGCCACTGCCCTCCCTCCTGCAGAAGGCGATGCCACCCCCAAGCCACGGTGAGGCTGCACGTGGGAGTCATGGGGGGGTGAGAAGGGAAGGAGGGGGTGGGAACGGCACGCACAAGGGGGGTCTCATGAAGTCTGGAACCGCCTTTGCCATGACATGCCCATGCGCTGCCTGAAGCCCTGGGCCTCCAGGGCCGTGGCAATGCCCACAAAGAAGGTATCCCGGCATGCCTTCTGCTCCGTGCCCTGGCCAAATCCGAGAGATGCCTTGGGCTTGTCTGCTGCGAGCGGGAAGGGCTCACGCAGCTCATCACGCCCCCAGATGGGGCAACGTCAGCAAGTCGCGGCAGGTGCTCTGGCGGGGTGGGGGGTGGCCAGCTTCCATCATCAGGGAGTGGGAGGGAAGGCAGACAGACAGGCAGACAGTGGGTGCTGGGGAGGGGCACGGGTGGGTCAGAAACAGACAGACAACAAGGCTGGTGGGAGAGGGATACAGGGAGAGGGGTCTGCAGAGACCAATAGGGACACAGGGGTCACTTCGCAGATGGAGGCAATGCAGGAACGGGCGCCTCTTATGCAGACGGACCTTGGGCAGAACGGACGCCGTTGACGGGCGGAAACGGACGCCGTTGACGGGCAGACCGAGAGCGGAAACGGACACCATTGACGGGCGGACCGAGGGCGGGTGAGAACCCCGGTTGCCGAAAGGGCTCTTCACGGACGTGGCGAACATGCGCCATGTTGCCTGTCAGTGTTTGCCTGCCTGAGAGGCCCCCCAACTCCCCACTCCCCTCTGAGCCCTGAGGGTCTGGCAGCCCCCCTGCTGTGGTCTCCCTGGGCTGGCTGTGGCAGGCCCTGGCTGGGATTCATGCAGGGGCTTGTGTGCTGGGGACTGTCTCTGTGTGTGGGGGGCAGTGCTTGTGTAACATTGGGGACATGTGTTTCCAGGGGCATCTTTATTGTTCTGGAACATTGGCAGAGATGGCCAGGCGAGGCTGCCTGGGGTAGTCACAGCGGCCACTCAGACCGCAGCAGCAGCAGCAGCAGCAGCAGCAGGCATGCCCCATGGACCAGGGGATGCAGGCAATTCCCCTGTGGAACCACAGCCTGCACCATGGAAATGGGAGGGACAGCAAGTAGGCAGCCAGGGAGGTGGAGCAGCAGCAGCGCCGGCAGCTGAGGAGGGTTGCAGGGCAGGCTCCAGGACCTCTGGCAGCATCGAGGCAGACGACCATGGGGCAACCAGACTGCAGGCCCAGGGGTGCTCCCAGGAAGGTAGGTGGTAGTGGACGTTCCTGGGGAGGCAAAAAACACGGGGGTGTTCCATGGCAGCTGCTGTGTGGTAGCAATTGCCATTGAAGAAATGCCAGTGTGCCGGTTGCAAAGGCCTGCAGGGAGAGAAATTAAACACAGCTGAGTGGTGTGAGACACATAGCATGGTCTGCGCTCCTTCCCTGGGTGTCAGGAGAACATGATCCTGTAAGGGAAAAGGGTCTAAGAGGGAGACAACAACACAACGTGTGGGTCACAACCATGGCAAACCTACCAATACTGACCTGTGAGTAGACCCTGTGGAGAAAAGGGGGGGGGGACAGCTGGTGTCTACATAAGGCTAACAGTTCCACACTTGTGGCATTGTGTGCTCACATTACTACAGGCAGCAATCAGACACAACATTGGTAAAGAGGCATATCATGGCAGGCATTGCAGGCAGCTATGAGACACAACATTGGTAAAGAGGCATATCATGGCAGGCATTGCAGGCAGCTATGAGACAAGACATTGGTAAAGAGGCATATCATGGCAGGCATTGCAGGCAGCTATGAGACACGACATTGGTAAAGAGGCATATCATGGCAGGCATTGCAGGCAGCTATGAGACACGACATTGGTAAAGAGGCATATCATGGCAGGCATTGCAGGCAGCTATGAGACAAGACATTGGTAAAGAGGCATGTATCCTACCTATATTTCTATATGCAAAGAGGCAGAAGTCAGACCACATGTCAGCACGAACCCTGCTCTTACCTGCACTTACCTGCTGGTGTTGTTGCCTGTGGGGGGGGGGAGAGGGGCTGGGAGAAAGACATGGGTTAGCAAACACTTGCATGGAGACAGCTGCCCAGGCACAGCAGTAAACAGTTTGGCCACAGGCGGCACAGACCTCTCTGCCCTAGAGGGGGGCAGAGAGGAGAGAGGAGAAGGGAAGAGAGAAGTGGGGTGTTTGAAATTTTTCAAAGTCCCACTTTGTGGCTGCTGGGGGACAGGACCCCACGCCACGTGCTCAGAGAGAGAGAGAGAGTGGAGGGCTGGGGCTGGGCTTTTGTGGGAAAGAGGCTGGGTGGGGCTGGGTGCTGATAGGGTAACTATTTGGGTCCGTGTCCAGAGTTAGGCCACAACTGTTCTGTCCTAACTCAGGCACAACTCGGGACCAGGGTGTTAGAACTTTTCAGGAGAGGGCTGGTGTGGGTAAGGTAAAATGGCTCCTATGGGTCTCCTCACATTTGAGTCCACCCTTTTTGTTGACCCAAATTTTGTGCCTGAGTTGTGCTCGAGGCGGCGTGTCAGGGGGTCGCCAGTGTCTGGAACCGGAACAAAATTTGTAACCGCCCCCGTCACTCCCCCGACACGCCCCCAACACGCCTACTTTTAGGCCAAACTTAGGACGGAATAGCTCTTATGCCGAACTTAGGACTGAATTGGTCAACTTTCCTTAGGCCGTCCTATGTCAGTCACAATTGCAGCACAAATTCGGCCTCTGCGGCACAATTCAGGCACAACTCGAGCCTAAGGCGCTTAGGCTGCAGTTGTGCCTGAATTGTGCCGCTGAGGCCTTAGGCTGGACTGGGCTGGCAGTGGCTTAACTCAGAATAAAGTAGCTTCTTATGCACAGGGTGCCATGAAGCAAGATTTGCATCCCCCAAACCGACAGTCGAAAATTTACCAAAAGCTTTTGGATTTCATGAGTGTAATTAATGATGAGCAACATAGATCACGGAAAGCCAAAGCATCATTCCAGGTAAGCACAAACTGATTCAAAGTGGTATTGATTTTGATGCAGTGTCGTCTCCTTCGCCTCTTTTTGCTGTTTCCATTAAACCTTGAAAATATATATAAATAGCTGCACAGGCATTAATCCACGCTGGACAGACAAATGCGTGCGTTAGATTCGTGGTAAGCAAGTAATGGCACAATGTATTTTCTTAAATTCTCATGTCCGTGCAGCAAACTCTTTACATTTCCTTCTGCAAACCCACCCTTGCCAACGATTTACTGTAAGGCTGCAAGTGTATATTCCGAGAACTCCTTCGCCTCATTCTGTATGGTTCAGCCATGAAGGGGGCTTTCAATGTGACTGATGGAAATGCAGGTCAAGCAAACCCACAGTGGAATTTGGGAAGTTCAATGTCAGCCGTTCATAAGGCACGGCTCCAAAGTACATTTAGAACGTATTTGGTGTGATTTAAAAGAAAGAAATCGCTTGGCCTAAGGAACAGGCCACAAGATGTATGCTAAGGATAGGAAATATGAGGAGCAGAAGAAGACTATCAGAAGTTGCCTTATGCCAGGGGTGGCCAACCTTTCAACATCATTGCTCCTGGACCTTTAATGGTTTTATAGGTGAGGGTATTTCAGCAGGTGCAGCTGCTTTAGCAGCACCATCAGCACTTGCAGCTGCCAAGATTCTGTCTACTACACAACTCTTAAGAATGCAGAGGTCCTCATGGTGGAAGTTTGGCCACCCCTGGCCTTATACAAAGTAGGACCACTGACCCATCTAGATCAGAACAATTGATCCTAGGCAGTGGGTTAAACCGCTGAAACATGAGCTGTCGATCGAAAGGTCGGCAGTTCGAATCCGCGACGGGGTGAGCTCTTGTTGCTTGGCCAGCTCCTGCCAACCTAGCAGTTCCAAAGCATGTTAATGCGAGTAGATAAATAGGTACCGCTTGCAGGAAGGTAAACAGCGCTCCGTGTTCCAGCCGCATGCTATGCGCTGCGGCAAGGAGAGCCATGACCACAGAGGCATCTTCGGACAACGCTGGCTCTTCAGCTTTGAAATGGGGATGAGCACCACACCCTAGAGTCGGACACGACTGGACTTAATTGTCAGGGGTCACCTTTACCTTTACCTTTTTATGTCCAGTTAGGTCCGACAAGGATTCACTGCCCAAAGTCCAGACACTACCACTCAGCCTTGACAATACTGAGCTAGATCAGGGGTTCTCAACTCCAGCGGCACAGCGTACCACCTCCTGGGTGGCCGCCGCACCGCATACCACCGGACGTAAGTGTCAAAGATGCAATTGGCAATTCTGAGTTTTCACTGCTCCGGAGGGCTGGTAAGGTCAGCTATGGAGGCCAGGGCGTGCGGGAGAGCCTTTACTGGCTCTGGAAAGCCATGTGCTCGAGCTCTGCAGGGCTCGAGCCGCTTGTTCCAAGGCTCCAGCATGGGGCGGTGTGGGCGCCTTTGTGGCCACCATCTTGGCAGCCAGGGACCCGCATACCCCCAAGCAGCAGTCCACGTACCACCAGTGGTACGCGTACCACCGGTTGAGAACCCCTGAACTAGATGATGCAGTGGAAGGCATCTCTCTATCTTGATGAGCAAACCCAGCCTTTTCTACTTTGATCAGCACACACAGTGGGTTTCTAAGGCAAAGGTGTTATTCAGCTCAGATATCTGAGATCATGTTTGGTGGCAATGACAAGGATTGACCCTTCGGCCTTCTGGCAGACAGCATCCACCCAACCACGGAATGACAACACACACACACACACACACACACACACACACACACACACACACACACACACACACACACACACACACCCCATGAGGCAATTCAAGGTACTGATTCAAAGTTGGGGAAAGACCACTGCTCTTTTCCCTTCCTGTCCTTTCGGAGCCATTTTAGGTGCTTGTTCCCTGGAAAGCCTTGTTCGTTCTACTTATGTAAAGGGATTAGTTTGCGCAGACAGGTGGGAAGACATTTCAAAATCCAATTTCCCAGCTTAAAGTCAGACGCACGTTCCAGCGGCACAAGCCTCATTCTGCAGAATGAAATTCATTACCATTTATTTTGGTAAGTAAATTTCAAAACCGAGTCATTGTAACCTGATTACAAAAATATTAGAAAAAACGGGAGGCTGAAAATGGCTGTTTTTTTAAGCACAAGGAAGAGATTAAAAAATGATTTATGAACAGTTTGTATAACTGCTCATTATGGAGTTGCTTTAAAAATGGGCCTGCTGTTTAAACAACTGTATCACATATTTATTTACAGATTTATCCATCAATTCCTCACCTCACCTGTCAAGCTTTAGCCCAGTGGTTCCCAAACACTGCCATTTTAGACTTTTTCTGGTCAAGGGAGTAACTATTGCAGCTTCTGCAAATATAAAAAGGAACATTCCAGACCCCCATGTTAAGATCTACCTACCTCCCGGACAGAATTACGGAGATTTCATTCACCATGCCTGTGTCTGCCGTCTGGTCCCCATGCAACCCAGTCTGCTCTGTGGTGTCTTTTTTAACAGTTACCATTGTCAACTGGACTATCTGCTGGAGAGAAGCAACATTCCAGGACCTGGGAGGGAAGATCTACCTACCTTCCGAGCAGAGCTCCAGGAATTCTATCCTCACCACACCTGAGAGAAAACTTAGGTTCTCATCCAGCCTATTCTACTCTGCAACAACTTTTCCAACAGTCCAGGGACATGCGGTGCCTCCGTCACAGGGGAGGCAACCCTGCCCCTTCCTACTCTACCAAAAATCGCCGCAGCTGACCTTTGAAGTACTTTTGCGTAGCAGGCGGTGCGTGAGCACACTGCAAAGGTTGGCTGTGGCGATTTTCGGTAGAGTAGGAGGGGGCAGGGTTGCCTCGGAGGAGGAGCTTTCCTGTACCTTGCAGAGGTCTACTGGGCAGATGTCAGTGTGTGTGTGTGTGTGTGTGTGTGTGTGTGTGTTTACATTTTATTGCTTTCAGTTGGTTTGTGCTGTAAGCTACTTCCAGCAACTGCATAAAAGAGGTGGGGTATTGACTTTTAAAATCAATCAATCAATCAAACACAAAACTTGGTTGATCCAGAAAATGTAATTCTTGCTTTTCTGCTGCTGAACTTCCATCTGCTTAGAAATGCAACTCTACACACCAAAAACGATAGCAAACACAAAAGAAGATATTCTTCTACGAAACGTCCCTTATATATATATATATATATATAATTTCCCATTCATGACATTGCATCTTTAATACCCAACTCTGCATTTATTTACAATCTCTCACTGTCCTATTTTTCTTGCCTTTAAACGACTCCAAGGACTAAAAATCACAGTGCCTGTAGAAGTGATTTCCCCAAAGGCGTGTGCGTTTCATTTCCATAACAGCTTCGCGAGAACTTCAGAGATCTCAATCGGAGGCTCCGGATTTCTATTTACAGCATCAAGCGTAGAAATCAAGGTGTGAATACTCTTAAAAGGAAAACAGGAAGTGCTACATTGCAGCGGTGCCTGTGTTTGGGTTCTGTTAACCCTTTTTGCAAATCTTCAGCTGCCGCCTGCGAGCCAAAGGCTTCTGCCAACCAGACACCGTTGCTTATGGAGTACGACCCACAAATAATTTGAAATTGTCATAAACGTTGACCCACCGTTGGCTTATAACCCTCGTGGTTTAATCATTCTTGCAAAATGTAGGAGGCTGCCAATGTTCCAAGAAATCAATTAGGAGGACGAAAAGGCAGACGTGAAGGTGCCAGAGAGAGAAGAATCCATGTTCGTAGTGATGTGGAAGGATGCTTCCAGAAACTGTCTTTCTCACAATTAAGGCGTCCTTCAAGAGGAGGCTTTCCGTGGTCCTGGTGGTAGCAAGGTTGGTCACAGACCAGCAGAGGCATAGCTAGCCTCTCCGATGCCCCCCCCCCCGTGTGGAATGGAACAAGCCCTGCCCCTCCAGTGGTATCCCCACCGTGTCGTATCGAGAAACACCCCTGGCTTTTTCGAAAATCAGAGCTCCTAGGAACCCAGGCAGGCGGGTGGGCCAATCATGGACACTGCACGGCCATTTTTCGGAAGCCACGTGGTGTGCTTTTCACCCTCCCCACCTGCTACCCGGGGGGGCCACTGCCCCTCTGCCCCATCACTGACCGCTTCTGCAGACCAGGGCTCAACTGGGGCACGGGCTACAGCTTTATAATCTCTGTGTTGCCTACTTTAAAAAAATTAGAAATTTGGATGCAAAAAAAAACAAAAAAACCCTAACCAAAAACCCAGCTTCTGGCTCGGGCAGTAGGCCATAATAGCGCCGTTAGCATGATAAATGTACGTTTTGTGTCATTTATGTCCTATTACTACAACCTGTTTGAAGTGCTCTTGAAATACCCCCTTTTAATTTGCTTCCGCGGCTTAAATTTTGTTTTGGAGGAAGGCCACGGACTTGGGCTCTCGTTCGTTATTCCTTTCGATGCAATTTTCTCATCCTTTGCATTTATTACAGTCCTGGTCCCGACAGTTTGTACCTGACCTTGATTATCATTTTATATTTATACACTGCTAATGGAATCCTCAACATGAAAACTGCCACAACAATCACGCATAATGTGGCTTAATTCTACGATGAGATGCTAGCAACGGAATTACCCATAATCTGTATCTGTCTTGAGGTTTTAATCTTCCTGGAAATGAAGGTGGGAGGGGGAGTGGGGAAGAGTGAAGAAGACAGAGAGAGATTATCTTGGCAAATAAATGAATAGAGGACCAGTCCATTATAATTAAAACTGATTTATTTTCTGAAAAGGTTTGCTTGTTAAATCATGCTCTTTAATGTAAAAACGTCGGAGATCACAGCACTGCGAGTTAGAAAGGGACATGAAAGTCAGATAGTACAATCGCTTGCGTGAATGAAGAGAAGGCATCAGTACTCAACAGCTATCTCAGCCACATCTGACAAAACAGGCTGCTGATTGTACAAACCCATATCAATAAGCTTGTGGTTGAGCCAAAGGAGCCATCATGATTGCCCCAAAGGCCCTGGTGAAAAAAAAAGATGGAAGATACCAGTGCAGCTGTAAGAATGACTTCAAGATGTTGCCACTACCAGGATGGTTCACAGCTCCCCACTGCACCCTCGTAGCCTCCTGATTGGACCCTATGCCCCAACCTGATTGGCCGGGAAGCAGTAATAACTTGTAGACTTGAGTCTATTGACTCAGACTCAAGTCGGACTCACGTCATGTCAATGACTTGACTCGGACTTGACTTGGCGATTGTAAAAGAAGGTGCTCTAGCTCCCTGATCATATTAGCTGCCCTCTTCTGCACTTTAATATTGTTTGTGCCCCGTACACAGTATTCCAAATATGACCTCACCACTTATTTGCATAAGGACATTATGAGTTTGGCACAGTGGTCCCCAACCTGGGGGTTGTGATCCCCATGGGGGTTGTGAAGCAGTTTCTGGGGGTCGTGGGACGAAGGCCACCCCCACTTTGGAGAAAGTAGTGTCTGATGCTCTTTTGGGGCTTGTTTGCTCACCTGTGTTACTTTCTGCTTGTCCTTTAGCATCTCTGTTAATATTAGCTCCCTCTCCCCCCAGAATTAAAAATGTGATTTATTCACGCTTAGTGACATCACTTCCTGCTCTGCCGGCACAATGGCATCACTTCCTGTTTAATGACATCACTTCCAGCCCTAGCTCTTAGCAGGGGTCCCAACAGATTGTCATTCTACAAAAGGGGGTCCCGGTGCTAAAAAGGTTGGAAACCACTGGTTTAGCAGTTTTGTCAATCCCTTTTCTAATGGCCCCTCCCCCTAACATGGAATTTGCATCTCGCACAGTTGCCACACACTGGGTTCCTACAGCGACCAACCAGATGTCTCTGGGAAGCCCATAAGAAGTGCATGAATGTGTACAAAGCTCTCCCACCTATTCTTCTACAGCTGTTATTCAGAGACATATGGCCTCTGAACCTTGAGGTTGCATATAGCCACCATGGCTAGTAGCCATTGATAGACTTGTCCTCCATGAATTTGTATAACACGTCCACACTGGCGTCGCTGGAGGTGGGGCGGAAAGCTAAGTTCTGCAGCTTTCCGCCCCACCGTTACTCTCCGGTACGAGGCGCCCCGCCCCCTCGTCATAGGAGCCCGTCAGCGGAGAGAAAGCAACGCGCAAGAGACTCTCCTGCGCGTTGCTTTCTCTCCGCTGACGGGCTCCTACGATGAGGGGGCGGGGCGCCTCGTACCGGAGAGTAACGGTGGGGCGGAAAGCTGCAGAACTTAGCTTTCCGCCCCACCTCCAGCGACGCCAGTGGCCATCCAAAGTAACAACCCTCTTGTGGCAGTGGATCCCACAGATTAATGTTGTGTTGCACGACGTAGTTCCTTTTGTCACTCCGAAATCTCTTGCCAATCCGTTTCCTGCCCCACTATTTGTGCAATCTGTGCTCCTTTTCTATCCTGACCATTTTCCAGATTTTTGTCAATGACTTGCCAAGTGTATTTAATGTCCAAACCTCCTGATTCCTTCACTGATCAGGAAATTCCACCATCTGCCAAAGCATGCCTATTGTAGACGTCTAGAACAAGCCCACTGACAGAATACTTCGCTAGTCTTTTAGAAAATTGAACATTGCCCCGGAGGCATCCCCTTTAAATCTGACTATGCACAGTCAACATTAAAAAAAAAACCATGCTAGACACAAAAAGTTATCATAAAATTAAAATGTGTCGCTGAAACTTCATTCCCCTTCACAATGAGTGCTCTTTGAATTGATTAAGGCGAGCTTACTTAAGTGTTCAGAGACTGCTTCTCCATCATAACCTTCGGGAATCTTTCCTCTTTTTTTTTCTCCTAAAGTATGAGTGTAATTCACTTTCCACCTCTCAAATATAGTGCTCTTATCAAATAAAAATTCATATTTAATAGAACATTGTAACAGTACTCCGTTTAATATTCCAGAGTTACTCTCCTTGGGCTCTGCTGTTTAATGAAAAGACACTAAGAGAAAGATTAGTAGGAGCATTCAAAGTGCTTCCAGTACAGGAGCGATTTCCATCTCCCCCTCCCCACACCCCGAATCTGGGGAAGTTGTAGCCCATGGTTAACCTTTATGCTAAGCATGCTATAGGCATTTGATCAACAATATATGATTTCTGTGGGGTGACACTGTCTCTGTCTTCTTCCTACCCACACTACTCCAGTACCATTTGGAAACCATATGGACAGAGCCTAAGACGAGGTTCCTTCCCAGCCAGGAAAACATAATCATGTCACAGGCCCTGACCTGCCAAACGTCCTGATTTGAGAAACACCATTGTGATGATGTTGGCTCTGAATTGGAAATAACCCAAGTTACTCAAAGGACTGGTTCAGACTCACGGAGCAATCCTGCGTAAGTATAGAGCAGCGGAGCGCATGCTCCGTCGCTCCAAGCCATTGCAAACGTGCCGTACAGTACGTTTGCAATGACTCAGGAGTAAGGGCCGCTGACGTGGAGGCTGGCAGCCCTCACTCCGCCGCCCTCCAGACCCCGCAGCCACCGGTGAAGGCAAGTACTGGACTGGTCGGTGCAGCAGGGACGTGGAGGACAGAACGTGGACGTGGACGTGGAGGACAGAACGTGGCAGCCAAGGGTGTGGCCCTTGGATGCTGGACTCAAAGGGCCCCCTTCAGCCCGATCCAGCAGGGTTTTTCTTATATTTTCGTCAGGTGGTGTCAGGTCAGACTTCATGACAAACCATGCTTTGGTATTATGTCTGAACTATCTTGGAGTTTACGGACTCCCGTGCTGGTGAATGCAGGGCATCTATATCTTTATGACCTCTGCCTCTATCATATACTGAATTACATCTCTGCAGCTTGTGCTGGAGAGGTGGAGGCGGCAAAGCGAAAGCTTCATTCCTTTGAACTTGCGCTCTTCATGTGGAAGAGGAAACTTGTTATGTGGAAACTATTGCCTTTTCCAGTTGCCTTCACTCAGTAATTGCAATGCCGTCTGCAGAGACAGGCGCATCTGCAGGTGACCACGAGCACATTAGACTGGGGACTGTCTATTATTGCAGCAAGCGCCATGGAAATAAGAGGAAAGAAGCTTTGGTTCCAAAGTTGGGACTGAAAGCTGGCCGGAGAAAGCAGGAGGCCAATTTTCTCAAGGGATAGGCACATTTCATGTTTTTCCAACGGATCCTTCCACCCTAGCAGAAATCATGATCACAGTTATCTGCTTTTCATTATTGCTCATTGGTCCCATTCAAAAGGACCAACGGGCAATTTGACTATGGGACTGTTATGTACCGGTTCCACCTTCAAAGGAAAGATTTGGCTCGCTATTGCAAGCTGGCTCACTTCCTTGCAGGTCTGACAATAGGCTGTCAAAACTGGAGGGCTGTTTGGGACTCTTGACTTAGCGAAAATGGACTCCGTGCATGGAATGAAGGCACCAGAAACAAGTTGCAAACTGAACAAGGCCTACACACTTATAAATTAAACGGTGACTTGCAATTGGACAGACTCAACTTGTTCTTGTCCTCACTCCAACATATGAAACCTGCTTGATCAGATCAATGGCCTATCTATCTATCCTAGCATCTGTGTTAGAGGATGCGGAAGATTTCCCCGAGGAGATAGTTTGTGGTGTCTACAGTGGTCCCTGCGTCCGTCAGCGACATACGGCAACTTACACTGGCATAAGTGCTCTTACACCAGGGGATCTACTGTTACACCGGTGTAAGAGTTACACAGGATTGCGCCCGTCGACGTATCAAGCCCACTCCAAACAGTACAGATCAGGGGTTCTCAAGTCCTGGCCAGCCTCCACCTTTGGGCCACTTCCATACCACCTTCCACCTTCCTTCCACCTTCCACCATACCACCTTCCACATACCACCTTCGGTGCCGCTCGTCCTTTGCGAACCACCTGAAGTGACTGGCAATGACGTCATTCCTAGTTACTTCTGGGTTTTCGTGTTTTCAGAGCCAGAAAACTCAGGTAGGCCCCTTCCCAATGCTCCTGAGAGACTCGGCCAAAGGCAGGAGCCTCTCGGGAGTGAAAACGTGGCATGAAAACGCAGCCAAAAACGCTGCGTCGGAACGGGGTTCCAGTGGACTGGTGATCCGCGTACTACACTGCTGGTACGCACACCACTGGTTGAGAACCCCTGGTGTAGATGAGCTCACACACATACTCGCACAACACTGCCTATGGCATGCACAAAAGCAAATCCTATTCAGTTCTTTTAACAGTCAACTGACATCTATCCCCCGTGACTTAAGGAGGTTTATAGCCCAATCCTCTCCCCTGCCAGTCCATAGTGCTGCCGACTGAGTGTGTGCTGCATGCTATGGTGAGGGAGGCGATCAGACAGCCAGCACAAGCCAGGTAAGTCAAAAAGCTTCATTCCTGAAGACAACTTCTTAGGAATGGCCTGAGGATACCCTTGCCTGGCGATCCCACTCCCCTCCCTCCTTATGCGTGGGTGTGCCTCTGTGGAGACATTGTAAACTTCACTGGTTTGGAAAAGGACTGTGTGCAGATGCACAGAACTGTATTGACAGTGCTTGCTTCTCCAGCCAGGAGACTAAACCAGCGTTCTTCATTTTGAAGAAAAAAAGCAAATAAATAAATAAATATGAATGCATTTTCAAATGTGTTAAGGGTTTGGCGACGAGTGTCACTTTGACAGTGCATGAAGCTTTTCGTTTCTTTTCTATTATAACCGACTTTCCCAAATGTAAATATCAGACCCATTTTTTGTTGTGGCTGTTCCCTTTTTAGTGTCTCTCTGAGCGGTCATGATGGAACCTATTTCGAAGATACGAGTCGATGGCTCCTGCTTGTTTGGATTTTTCTTTGTCTCCTTGTTACAATGTGACAGACCTGAAATATCTATTATTCACTTTTTCCCTGCCAACACTTCCTTCCAGGCACATACATATCTACGTGCCCATATCCACCCTTTCCCTATTCCTCATAGGACATCCAGGTAATTTTCATTTCCAATTCTGCTGTGTTGACTCACTCAATGGTTGACTCACCGCAACACCTTTCATGTCTCCTCTTGGGCTGCCAAGGATCCAAGACCAAACCTATTGTCATTCTGCCTTAACTAAGTGCATTCATGGCTGAAATGGTGTTCGGGAGATCAGTACAGAGCACGCTGAGTGATCTTTATCCAATGATTTCCTTTTAAACTCTTCTGTGTTCACTTTTGTATGACTTTTCCATTCAACTGCATCCAGACCGACTTTAAAAACAGGGACATTATGCTACTCATATGCTTCCAACAGAACCTCTGAATAGCACGGAACATAGCAGGTAGCAAGACCCCAAAGCAATGTCTTGCCCTGCCCCCCTGCCAGATTTTGGGCAATACGAATTGCTTGGGGGGGATCTGAAGGAGGTGACGTGATCAGTCCTGGGGGCTTCAGGGGGTTGGCCTGACAAGGTAGGACCTCTTTGAGGTGTGGGGCTGTTTTATGGTTTTCTTTGACCCCTGAAACTGAAAACAGCCCCCCCAAAAAAGTGCTGGGAGTTTTGGCCCCCAAAACATCAGGCCTGCACTGCCCAAGATATTTCAAGGCTAGAGAAATATCCCAAACCATGGTTTCTTGGTTTGGATGCAACACCAAATTTTGCGTAACTTGGTTTGCAAACCATTTTCAAACCATAGTTTCAGAGGCATCTATTTGCAAGCCATGGTTTGTCAGATAACGTTGGTTCATGTTATCACAACAAGCCATGGTTTGGCTGTGCAAATCTGGGTTTGTCTGAACTGTCTCTATGTTTTAATCAATACAGTGTTCATTTATGGAACATAACCATCAAAGGTTGAAGTTTTATGGTCCTATTTGTTTGTTTACTCTAAATGTGCTTCGCCAACAAACACCACAAGACCCCTGACTTTTTATGAAAACAAATTTTGTGATTTGCACCACACTTCTGTATTGAAATATATTTGACCTGTCCAGGTTGCTATGACTACCAGGGAAATACCATATGTATATCATGATAATTCAGTAAATAACTTGTGTCAGCTCTGTAAAGGATTCATAAACCGGGTGATTTATTTGCTAATGGATCAAAGCTCTCTTTGGCAGACCTTACACTTTAAATCTAATTTACCTGGGAGGAATGTTTATGTGCCTCTCTGCAGAGTAAATAGATCATCTTTTGCAAGCCTATCGGGTACGAGAACCTAACATAAGAGTTAAATTAAAAAAATTGGGTTTGAGAGGAAATATTGCATTGCAAATATTGCATAAAAACAACATAGAATTCTCCCCATTTTTCATACTCAGCATGATTAATGGAATGCAAGGGAACTACCAATTGTGAGGTTTTCTTCCCTCTCTAAATTTCCAGAATAAAATAGAAGGGAGAATTTTTCTAGCTGCAACTTCTCCTGTCTCTTCACCTTTATGGTGGGAAAAGTCATTCTTGATGAAATTCTCAGTGCCTTACAACTCTTAAAGGTACAGGAGTCATATCAAGTCTTGGACCTGCCAATCCTATCAACCGTGCCACCTATAACAATGCAAACACACATGATCCAACAAGGAAAAGAAGCATGCAATTGATGCTTCATACTCTAGCCACTCCGGCACACACACGCGCACGTATAACGGCACAAGACCTGCCCCTGCTGGTAGTGTCCTCCCTGCCGCGTCACAGCAAGGAACACGCACACACAACCCCCGGCATTTTTTTCACTAGAATAGAGCTCCTAGGAGTCCGGGTGGATGGGCCAATCATGCAAGCCATGCAGCTGTTTTTCAAATGCTGCCGCGGCACACGTTTCACACATCCCCACATGCCGCTCGGGGGCCCCCAGCCCAGGTGGCCCTCCGCTACTGTTCATACTTGTTCTGAAAATTCCAAACCTAGTATTGAGGGATACATGTGCGTATGCTCTGTTACATTGTTAAATCATCTGTTTTACCAGAAGATTGAATCCAGTTCTCTATTCTTTTTCTCCACCAATCTGGATTAGATATCTAGAACATAAGAACATAAGAAGAGCCCTGCTGGATCAGGCCAAAAGCCCATCTAGTCCAGCTTCCTGTGTCACACAGTGGCCCCACCAGATGCCTCAGGGAGCACAAGACAACAAGATAACCTGTTTCCCGTTGACACTTCCTTGCACCTGGCACAGAGAAAACCCACTTCTAAAAACCAGGAGGTTGCTTATGGCTTGTAACCTGTGATGGTCTTTTCCTCCATGAATCTGTCCAAACCCCTTTTAAAGGCATCTAGGCCAGATGCCATCACCACATCCTGTGGCAAGGAGTTCCACAGATGAATTACACGCTGGGTAAAGAAATATTTTCTTTTGTCTGTTCTAACTCTCCCTCCACTCAATTTTAGTACATGTCATTTTCTACTGAAGTCCATCTAACTTGGGCTGCACAGGAACAATGTTGACTCCAAGATCAGCCTTTTTAGATCTTATGAAAGGCCCTTTGTGCAAAACACTGTTCTTCACAGTGACTATTATGCAACATCACACACGATTCTTAACTTCCTTATGTCACTTGGAAAGAAGAGACATAGTACTGGTTCCACCATTACTCGGTAGAGCTCAGTACATCAATGATCAGGCCACAGCCTGGGAGATGCCCTGATGACGTAAGGGGTGCCAACATCACCAATTCAAAACTCATGATGCCTTATAGCAGGAGGAATCTGAAAAGTACTCCTGTTTTATAAACTTTTAGTAAATAAAAGTTTACTGATTGATAAAATAAATCAATAAATTTCAGGGGGTTTTGTGTCAGTCCTATCTTCTATTAAATGAACTATAATTGTGGACACATATATAAATATCTGTAAATAATTTCTAGATATATGAAGATAAATCCTTGTGTGTTTATACATATGTTTTAAAACTATTATGTTGGTGATTATATGTAGATACTTTATCTTTATTGTTATCTAGTGATAGATATTAGGAAAAATATATTTTTATTGATGCAAATGGGCTGCAATGCCACAAAATGCATTTTTCCCCATCTGTTAGATTCAAACATTGAATGTTTTTTTAAAAAAATCCCTTAAATTTGCAATGCCTTGGTAATAAAAATAATGAGAATTTCTTACTGTTCGGGATAATTGGAGCCTGAAAATTAAATGAATCGGAGAAGATTTAAAGACACTTCCTTCTGATCTCAGCTTTTGAGGAAAGATCAGTATAATTAAAATTATATCCATTCAATCTCATCTTCTGAATTATTTGAATCCCCAGCGAATCTTCATTCTAGTAGTTCCACACGCAGAGGAAATAGAGTATTCCCCACTAGAGGTGTGGACGTGATCAAAGGAACTGGAATCGGGGTACTACCAATATTCAGTATTAAAAACACATGAAACAGTCTCATCCTTGATTAGACTATTGATCTATCTAGCCCCATAACTGTCAACTATGACACACAACAACAGCCTTTCTGTAACTGGGGAAGTGGACAGTCACAGACTGATTACTTGAGAGCCTAATAATTTGAGATCTGTACATTTTAATTAAAACTGAGCTGAATATTCTCTATTGGCGACAATTTTGATGCCACAGCTAAGAAGGCCCTGTCTCAGGGACCTGTCCAGCAAATTTCTGTTAATGGCAGACCAGAAGGCAAGGTCCCTGATGGGCAGGTTCATATGGGAGAGCAGGCAGAGATGACATGCAGTTGCATGCATCGTTCCCCCCACTTCATTTTTTCAAAGTCAAACGGAACTTCAGAAGAGTGAGTTTTATCAGAGGAATGGTCATAGGTAGAAGATTCACTTCTCTGGCTGTTTTTCGACTTAAAATTACTCTGCCCCAGCCTCTCTGAAATTACCCCCAGTTTCAGTCACACCAAATGTAGCCAGTCACTCCAAATTTGAGGGTGGAAATTTTTCAGTGAAAATCTTAGGCTTGGTACTAAAAAAAGGTAAAGGAGACCCCTGACAATTAAGTCCAGTCGTGTCCGACTCTAGGGTGTGGTGCTCATCTCCATTTCAAAGCCGAAGAGCCAGCGTTGTCCGAAGACGCCTCCGTGGTCATGTGGCCGGCATGACTCTGCGGAGCGCTGTTTACCTTCCCGCAAGCGGTACCTATTTATCTACTCACATTGACATGCTTTGGAACTGCTAGGTTGGCAGGAAGGCTTGGTACTAGCCATTACCAAAGGGGGTAGACCAGTGGTTCTCAAACCTTTTAGCACCTGGACCCACTTTTTAAAATGACCCTCTATCGGGACTCACCTAGCTTTACGAGACACTCAAACATTTATTTCCCTATATTTACACAAGCTTGCAAACTGCAGGAGCTCATCTGTTTGCAGGGTAATTAGCAGCTATCTGGTTTTTGACTAGCCTAAGGGCTTGTGGCAATTACATATCTGATCTTTCCATCATCTGGGACCCACCAGAAATCAGGTCGCAACCCACCAAGTGGGTCCTGACCCACAGTTTGAGAAACACTGGTGTAGACCAAGTCTACACAGGGCTATACAAAACAAGTGATGAATCTGGAAGATGACTAAAAGTGACAATTACGGACATGGACATGTGACCTCAATGACACTCCTCAGCACTGCTAGCTACTCTCCACTCAATCTTCTTGAATTGTGTAGCTCTAACCTACTGCCCCAACTGTTCAATGGTGGCTCTTTTCCCCAACTTGGTCACCATTCAATGGCAGACGGGTAGTTCATTTATCCCTCCTGAAAGCATTGCCACTGCTTCTAGGCACAAACATAGGGTATCGTTTAAAGCTGGATAGGACTTCCAGGGGAAACTGTAAGTGATAACGGGAGGTGAATGAAATGAGTGATGAAATTGCTTGGTCAGTTTTGAACGAGCCGTAATCCTGAATTAGATTTATTTTATTTTATTTATTTTTCACATTTTTATACCGCCCTTCCTCCAAGGAGCTCAGAGTGGTGTACATATTTCCTCCCCTCCTTTTTTTTTTCCTCACAACAACCCTGTGAGGTAGGTGGGGCTGAGAGATAGTGACTGGCCCAAGGTCACCCAGGAAGCTTCGTGGCTGAGCGGGGATTTGAACCTGGATCTTCCAGGTCTAAGTCCAACTCCCAAACCACTACACCATCCTGGCATACAATAAGAGACATTGTAAGCATCACCCCCGGGGAGTGCTCGAAACACTGAACTCTCCTTCTCGATCACATAACACAGGATCAATCCAAGCACTAATGCGCCTGCAAAACGTTGAACCTTTGTAGAATGAACTGACCGCTTTGTCAGCCTTTGCAAACCTTTGCAAGCGGTTGGTTCTTGCGAAGGTGCGAGCGAGATCACACGGATGGTTCACAAAGGCTCAAGCTTTTGTGAACGTTCACTCGGAACATGCAGAAAATCTGGTTTCGATTTCGGATTGAACAATGGGGTGCTTGCTTGCACAGCCCTAAACTAGAAGTTCAGAAGACACAGGACTGCTTTGCATATGCTTTGCATGTGTACATCCATGACTTAATGACTCACATGTGCTAATGAACCAGCAAGGATCTAACACCGCCTAGGAGTTCTGCACGGCAGCACCGCAATGTTATAAACCAGGGATTCTCAACCTTTGGAGGCCCGGATACCCCCTATCATGGTCCCATTTGCTGAAGTACCCCCTGCTAATTTATTGATAATTAATTGGATTAATCAATTAATTAATTAGCTAATTAATCATTAAATAAAAAGTACTAAAACAATTTTAAATGTGAAAAATGTCTTACTTAACTCTGTGTGTGTGTGTGTGTGTGTGTGTGTGTGTGTGTGAGAGAGAGAGAGAGAGAGAGAGACAGACAGACAGACAGACAGACAGACAGACAGACAGACGGGATTGCATTTAAGTTCTAATTAACAAGTATTAATTAAACAGGAGGTGTGGTCCCGAGGTTGAACTGCCTGAAGACTGCCGGAAGCTAAGCAGGAACAGTCAGTTTTCGTGCTGGAAGGGAGACCAGGAAGTCACTGATAACCTGTCATGACCCTCGGTGGCAGAGAGGAGTCGCTGTTGCGTGCCGTGGTAAGAGAACGGACTGGAATGCTGAGAATGTCAGTGACACAGCGATGACAACTGGAAAAATGTTTCCCTGTTCAGCATGATCTGTGTCATCTTGCAGAGAGCTCGAGGCTTGTGTTCAGCAGCTAGTGAAGATGACTACACCGTGGAGGAAACCAGCTGGAATTGTAGGGTTCTATACAGAACAATATTGTAAAGATCCTTATCGGATCTAGATAAGCCTGCCTATGTAAACCGCCTTCAACAACATCTGAAGGAGCAATCTGAGGATAAGAAAGGCGGTATATAAATACAGAAATAAATAAAATAAACTACTGATTGATGCTGATAAGGGGCAGGCTCTGGCATACCCCCTGCCATTGGTCCGTGTACCCCTAGGGGTACTCGTACCACAGGTTGAGAACCCCTGTTATAAACTATACTGAACTCAATGTAACGCTCAGGCAGCTGAAAACAGATTTCAGTTCAATTAGGTTATTCCTGTTGTGAATTTAAAAAAAACCCACCATATTTTATTTATTTTACAGCCTGAGTCTTTGGTAATTGTCGAACGCAGCAGATTTATTGCTCACTAGGAGCCTAGGCCATGTTTGGAAGCCATAAGGAAAAAAAACTGGCAAGAAATCATTATACCTAGTCTTGCCAATTTTGCAGATTTACATTAATGCAGCTTGGGGAAAACTGTTTACTTCAACTTTGCTTGGATTAGTGAGGGTTTGGGTGTTGCTTGAAGCAGACAGAAGATATGCCATGGCATTCCCTACAATGTTTCACAAAAATATAGGGACACGCTTGCAACAGCCCCATTTACATACCATGGTATGAGCCCCCACCCGCCCCCACTAATCATGCACTGCTGAAGGCTTTACTCTTTCCACTCCATACTGTGCTCCTTGACTTTGCAACGAAGATCAGAAGAGGGTTTGTTTTCTAGAAAAACATAATTATTCTAAAACAGATTTATCGCCGCTGCCGTATGGCCCAATCCTATCCACGCAATATGCTGGCAGGTCTTTCTGCCATGCGATATGCTGGCCACTTTCTCTATACTGGTCCCAGGCTTTGGAATTTCTTCCTGCAGGAGGTTCAGAAATGTCCCTCCCTTGCAGCTTTTATGAAGTTTTTAAAAACCTATCGCAGTGGTTCTCAAAACGTTTTAGCACCGGAACCCACATATTTAAAATGGCACTCTTTCGGGACTCACCTAACTTTACGAGACGCTCAAACATTTATCTCCCTATATTTACAGAAGCTTGCAAACTGCAGGAGCTCAGCTCTTTGCAGGGCAATTAGCAGCTATCTGATTTTTGAATAGCCTCAGGGCTTGTGGCAATTACTTATCTGATCTTTCCATCACCTGGGACCCACCAGAAATCAGGTTGTGACCCACCAAGTGGGTCCCAACCCACAGTTTGAGAAACACTGACCTATTGGTTCTGTTGCGCTTCTTGGAGGCAAGTGGTGGCGTTTTCTTGTTTGGAACGACTATTTTTTAAACAAAGGCTGTTCTGTTGGTTTTAGGTTGTGTTTTTATATAGGTGCAGCAGGCAGACATTCATCAGTTTTATCTCTAGAGGGGTAAGCTTCACCTTTTGTATTTCTGCCTGGATGCATTCCTCCCCAGTGTAATCTCTTGCTGAAAGACCAAGGCAAAGTGTGGGTGAATTTATAAAGCTATCAAAATGTGCAAGACCACACAATATCTTTCCTGCTGACATGGCACAGAAATTAAGGTGACCGCCTTAATTTCCAATTTCCCATGCTTTTTGGAGCTTGAAAGGGATATTGTAAGCACCTTAACACTTATGGATCTTAAACCGAAGGGTTTTAAAAAAAAACCACGATTGAATAGACGAACTATCCCTGGTAAATCGGGACAGTTGGAACATATGCTCTTGCACATCGATGATAAGTGATTCTGAAATGCACACTTTCAAAATGAAACCGTTGCCCTTTTGGAAAGTAACACACTCTCCCTCGCTGTGCTTAGTATTGCCAACAATGGTCACAGTGCAACGACGGCTAATTTCATCTGAAGGATGTGACATAGCCCAGCAACCTGAGACCAGCATTGTTGAAACTGAGGTCAACTGGTCAGAGGAGCTAGTTATTTTTTCTGCCACAGGAAATGTGGGAATAATAGAAGCAATGAGATTCTTGGAGCCTAACCTGGTTTCTGTGAGGAAGAAAGAGAATAGATATAAAGGAAATAGAGATGGCCTTATCAAGGGATAATTTACCACGGGGTGCATTTCAGCACTTGGTTGTCTGGTTATCTGAAGTGTAGAGTCTACACTAAGCAAACTAGGGTGTGAATGACCTGCACTGAGCCAAAACAAAGGAAAACAAAAACAAAGCACTGACTAGTCCATATGGTGGTACAAGCCAGTGGCTCCTTATAAGTGAAACAATATAGCCCCATACAACAAATCCAGGTCATGGCCCATATGTGCCCCCCCTCCCCAACACAGCTTTCTTTTGCCATCCTGGTATTTCAGCCCTACCAAATTTCAATCAAGATCCGGGTAGAATGACTGCTACAGTCTCACTCACCAATTCTGAAGTGGGAAGCCATAGTGATATTGCTTGAACATTATCTCCTTATTGAGATGAAATTCGTACTTGTATATAAAGCACATTGCCCAAGACTTGATGTAGACTTGAGTCTAATGACTTGGACTTGAGTCGAACTCAAGTCGCGTCAGTGACTTGACTCGGACTTGACTCGGCCCAGATACTTGGGACCCTCATGTGACTCTTCCGTCTACTTAAGAACATCAGAAGAGCCCTGCTGGATCAGACCAAGGGCCTGTCTAGTCCAGCTGCTTCCTATATCTCACAGTGGCCCACCAGATGCCTCTGGGAGCACATAAGTCAACATACCTGTATCCTGTCACCACTCCCTTGCATCTGGCGTTCAGAGAGAGCTTACTACTAAAACCAGGAGGTTGCTTATGGCTTGTAACTTGTGATGAACATTTCCTCCATGAATCCTAATTCCTAATGATCTCGGAGAGCCCCACATTGAGAAATACTGTATTAAGGAAATCCCTATGGAAAGAATGTTCACATCAGCATACTGTAATACGTGTGTTGAATCTCCTGCTCCAAAACCCATCCTGGTTTGTTGATGCATTGCAATGTTTTATAAATCCAGAATTAAGACCAATTTGATTTAGAAAGCAACTGCCACATTTCTGATGGAGAAACAGCAGGCTTCATTTTAAGCATTGCTCTCTCGTGGTTAAACATATTGCAAATAAGTTCATAAATATTTGCAAACTGCAGAGATGTCATGAAACATGAGAGTGCAGAGCCCCCAAAAAATGAAACCCAGCATAGCTGTGCTGGGGTCAATAATGCAGCGGTAATTAGTGAACTACTGATTCATACGGCCAGGATGACTTAGCGGTGTCTGGGGACGTGCGATTTCTATCGCTGGTAGCAAGTAATTCAGTCCTGTGTTTTGTTCATGAGAGCACACAAAGGAGCATTGGTGACCGTTCAATTCTTAGGTTTTGCATGGAACAGTAAATCAAAATAAAACATCGATTTCTACTAGGAATGCATAAGCACACACGCCACCGCGTCCTCCAGCAGCTGGCAACTCCTCGGAGTACTCTTTCCAAAAGGCAAGGAAGGAATGGACGAAGGAAGCAAACTTCACTCTAAGCCAGTGCTTCCCAAACTTTTTCAACCTGTGGTTCCCTTGACATTACGTTGGTGCCTGCCAATTGGCATGGCACTGTTTTCAGAGAGGATTCCGTGCCACTCCGCGGCTCCCCTGTCTGGAATCCGCGGCTCCCCTGTCTGGTATCCGTGGCTCCCCTGGCTGGTATCCGCAGCTCCCCTGGAAGTGACACCTCCCAGTTTGGGAACCATAGCTCTAAGCCAACCTTCCACCGCTTCAAGGAGAAACTAGAAGAGCAGCAGCCCAACCAGCTGGCCAAGGCAATGACTTGTGAGTGGTGGCAGGCAGGGAGTAGGATGCTTGCATTGCACCCTTTGCCAATCTGTTGCCCTATGAGTCAACCACTTGAAGCAATATCTGCTTTGGCCAATCTCATGAATCAGCTAGCCTTGGGGTCTCTTTCTCTCTGGGGTCAGCATACATCCAAAAGTTTCAAAAACAGGAACACAATCCTGCCTGTCTTACAGCTGCTTATATATTGCTGTCATCTTCTTGAGAGAGCTAGTGATACGTATGTTTTCATGGAGAAATGAGAAATGTATAAAGCAAAAAGCACTTTCTAGTCCAGGGGTTCTCAACCCCTTCCTGGCCGAGTATCACCTCCGGTGCCCCTCTCTTGCTGTGTACCACCGGAAGTGGCTGGAGATACTTCTGTTACTTCTACCTGGTAACTTACCTTGTACCTAGTAACCCAGTTACTTCTGGGTTTTCAGGTTTTTGGAGGCCAGAAAACGCAGGTAGGACTGGGCGGGTGGAAGGGACCTTCTCAGCGTTCCCAAGAGGCTCAGCCAAAGGCACGAGCCTCTCATGAACAAAACACACCACCAAAAGCAGCGCATTGGAGTGGGGTTCTGGTGGTCCGGTAGTCTGAGTACCAACAGCAGTCGGCCAAAGTTCCACTGGCACTGGTGGTACTAGTACTACTGGTTGAGAACCCCAATATAGTCCAATTAATGGGCCTTGCTCCATGCCAACTGCTCTCTGTACTTCTTAGCTTTCATTCTGCATATACGACAGGGCAGGAAATAGGTCGGCCTACAGGAAGTCTGTCTCTTTATACCCTTCCAGAACTCTTGGCTAGTGTCAGAGGATTCTTAGATTAATCTGTGAGAGGAAAACCTTTAGGTTTCCAACTATCCAGCTACTTCCTGGGGGGGGGGAGGAGAGAGAGAGAGTCTGCATGACATCTATCAGGCGGGAAAAAAATTCAGTCCCGACATCTTATCTCTTATGGGTTTGCCTCAGACCGACGTCAAGTAATGTCCATAGGGAACCACATCGAAAAATAACTATGACCAGTTCCTGCACTTGTAGGTCACCTTTGTCAGATCTTTCTATAAGTCAAAAAGGCTGTCAGCGCAGAGACGGTAGGAGTTTCTTTGGGTTAATCACACTCCAGGGATTATTTGCTGTCTTGGAGATTCTGAAAAACAGCATCTTCTGAACCATTTGCCATTGGTTATTATATGAGAGAATACTGAGGCTGTCATACTGTAATTTCCAAAGCGGTATTTCTGTAAGAATCATCAGTGGACAAAATCCCGGTTCCAATGCAACCAACATTAGTGCAATGGGATTTAAGTTATGGCCCAATCTTATCCCCTTCCCCGCTGGCATAACTAGTGTTGCACTGGTGAAAGCTGCTTTATGGCAGTCGCAAAGCAGCCTCCACCGACATGCGCACTGGGGCGGCTGGTGGGGTGGCCAGAGTGAACTTCCACGTGCCAACGGACTCACGGAGACCAACTGGAACAGGAAAACCCATGCAGTGAGTTGGAGGGAGGTGGGGACGGATTGAACGGGGTGGGCAGAATGGGGGGAGGGGTGGGCAGAACAGGGCAGTGATGGTAGCAGGGAAGAGGGAGGATCAGGCCTGAAAGGGAGGCGGAGTCGGTGGGTATTGTGGGCAACTTTGAGACTTCTATAGCTACTGTAGAAATCCAAGGTATAACTTTCTTTATATAATCAACATATCAATCAATATAACATATCCTTATAATCAATCAATCGTACTATGCTTTAGATAGCATAATAAAAAGCAGAGATAACACCATGCCAACAAAAGTTCGCATAGTCAGGGCGATGGTGTTCCCAGTAGCAATGTATGGTTGCGAGAGTTGGACCATAAGGAAGGCTGAGCGCTGAAGAATAGATGCTTTCGAACTCTGGTGCTGGAGAAGACCCCTGAGAGTCCCTTGGACTGCTAGGAGATCAAATCAGTCAATCCTAAATGAAATCAACCCTGACTGTTCCCTGGAAGGACAGGTACTGAGGCTGAAACTCAAATATTTTGGCCACCTAATGCGAAGAGAGGACTCTCTGGAGAAGACTCTGATGCTGGGAAAGATTGAAGGCAAAAGGAGAAGGGGAAGGCAAAGGATGAGATGGTTAGACAGCATCACCGATGCAACGAACATGAAAATGAGCGAACTCAGGAAGATAGTGGAGGACAGGAAGGCCTGGTGGGATATGGTTCATGGGATCACGAAGGGTCGGACACGACTTAACGACTGAACAACAAATGCTTTTTGCACTTGTTTCAATAGAAGTTAGTGACAACCAATTTCATCTCCTCCCATTTATCAGGGGTCGTCTCTGTTTTCTGATCCCTGCCCCTATTTTAGCTGCTACGACAGGTTACAATGTTGCTAAAACATTGTAGGGTAATTATGATTAAAGATTAACGAACCTTTGGACTTTTAAATCAATGGGAGAGGGAGCTATTGTAGAGTAAAATCGCCCCCACATGAGCCTGCCCACCCTGTAAGATATTTTAGTACTTTTTGTGGGTTCTGCCTCCCTCAGAAGTGTGGTTGGTGGTAACTCAGGGCTGTCTCAGTGGTGGCCCCTGTCCCGTAGAATTCCTTGCCCTGTGAAATGGGGCAGGCTCCCTTGCTGTCTATCTTCCACCATCAATTGAAGACTTGCTTTCCTCTGCAAGCTTTGCAACTCTGTTTTAAATGCTGCTTGTATGCAGCTTAGTTTAGCTCTTTGTTTCAAGTGTTAATTGATGACAGTGTTTATTGCTGTTTTGTATTGTATTTAATTGGATACACTGTAAGTCGTGCTGGGTCTCAGGAGAAGGACAGGAGGACAGACATTTTCTAATTAATACAGCATGCAGGAGAAAGAGCAGAACTTTTAGTATAGCATTTTGTGTATTTTTTTAAATCATTTATTGTATTTTGTTCTATTCTAGGCCCTTGATAGAATTGGACCATTAATCAATATTTCTGGGGCCGGTCTTGCTGTACCCCGGGAGCGGCCCTGGTCACCCTCTGGTTCCTAAGTCTCCTGTTTTGGCTGCTCCTCATTTGCTCTAGCGAGTGCAGGCATGCTCCACTCAATGGGTAGGCTTACCAGATCTCCAACCGGGACAGAGTGCTAGACCTTTAGGAGAAGGAATGTAGGCAGGTGTAGCTTGTTAAACCTTAGAGCACAATCCTAAGCATGTCTTCACTGAAGCAAGCCCCATTGTGTTCAGTGGGGCTTGCTTCTGAGTAGACATGCCTAGGATTGTGCTCTAAGGTTTAACAAGCTACACCTACCCCACATTCCTTCTCCTAAAGGTCTAGCACTCTGTCCTGGTTGGAGATCTGGTAAGCCTATCAATTGGCCAATGGGCCACGCCCTGTCCACTGAGGCCTTTCCCACCTTTCCCAGGAGGCTTAGGAACCCAGGGCAAGATTAGGCAGATACGAGTTCTCAAAACAAGTTGGCTTCAGTTGAGTCTTTCTTTAGCCCCTTTAAGGTCTATTCAGCGTAAGTTACTTCAAAAGGACTGAAGTCTATTTGATTGCTCTTATATTAAGAAAATCAATAAAAAAAATACTTCCAAACCAGAAGGCTAAGCCTAAATTGCCTTGGCTTTCTAGCTGCAGTTATAAAATCTGCAAAATAAGTAGATTGATTCAGTTTTGGATTCTATCACTAGTTGTTCAATTTACTGCACATAGTCCAATTATATTAAGGAAAATAAAACGCTAGAACCCATTTTTCTCCCCAATTGGTACAGAATGGCATTTTGAGATTTCCCCTCTCCAACTCTGTCATTTACATAGAAAACGCTACCTGCAACAGACACAAATATATACACACAACAGAATTTCATACTGATAGGTTGAGAAGGAACAGATGGGTGCAAAGGTCAAAACACAGCAAATGAAACACTCTCAGAACGTTTCAGAGTGTTAAAGGCATCCAGGCCAGGTGCCACCACCACATCCTGTGGCAAGGAGTTCCACAGATGAATTGCACAATTTCTCTGACCCTCTGTGTTTCTGTGACTGTCCGTGACTTCTGATAGTGGGAGCAGTAAAAGCAGAACTGTGAGACATTAAGGAGGATGGAGAGTGAGGGAGCTAGATGTGGGGTTGCCATTTCCAGTGGTAGCCATCTACTTAACCAGCGGTGGGGAACCTCCAGCCCGCGGGCCGTTTCCAGACCCCGGGGAGATCAGTTCCGGCCCGCGCGAGACCGGACCAGAGGCTCTGGAGGCCCCGCGCTCACCTCGGCGCGACTCCTTCTCAACCCGACGGTTCTGTACATGCGCAGAACGCCGCTAAGAGGCCAAGAGAGTGAGATTGCCCTCTCTTGGCCTCTTAGCGGCGTTCTGCGAATGTACAGAACCGCCGAGTTGAGAAGGAGTCGCTCCGAGGTGAGTGCGGGGTCATGGCCCGGAGGCTGAAGGTAAAGGAGGAGAGCAGTGGGGGTGAGCGCGCGCAACGGGGGGGGGGTGAGCGCGTGCAACAGGGGGGTGGGCGCGCGCATGCACGATGTAGGGGCGCCCGTTTGCGGTGGAGGGACGCATGGCCCGCGATACATTTTCCCCATGGGAAAATGGCCCTCCACCGCAAATAGGTTCCCCACCCTTGTACTTAACCATCAGGTCTAGCTCGGTCTTCCTACTTACATGATCTCCATCATTGTGTGATTGAATGAAGAAAGCACCTTGCTCAGAGAGAGAGAGAGAGAGAGAGAGAGAGAGAGAGAGAGAGAGAGAGAGAGAGAGAGAGTCTGTCTTTTATGAACACCTCTCATGAAATAAGCTCCTTGTCTGAGTCTGTCTGATTTCAGTGGTTCCATCACAAAACCAGAATCCAGATCTTTTGCAATCCGGAGAGGTTAATATGAGGAGCAGCTGATGAGAAAGTCAATAAAAGAAGCTCCATTTTGCTCTCTACCCATCAGAATGCACAGTGCAAGCTTTGACCCCAGCTCTCCATTTCCCCAGCAGAAAATGGGGATTACACATTTTTATCTCACAGGAGTTGCAGAAAGAATTATATCATGGCTACAAGGTGCTTTGGAGGGGGGAGAGAGTGTTGTTATGTGGGCAGCGACAGGAAGACTTAACTTTAAAGCTTATTTTACACATTATTTTCTGTGTTGTCGGGAGATAACACACATGACCTCATGGATCAAGCTGAGGTGCCATTTTCCCGTCTTTGTATTATTATCCGTGAAAACAGCAGGTTTGGGTAATCACGAGTGCGTCAGGTCTAGTGGATGGCTAAGAGAATGAGGTACACGGCCACAATAAATCCTGCCTCTGCCAGCGCTTGTTCAACCTGTTCATGGGGCAAAAGCAACAAACATGTACCTCCGTCAACTTTTGTAGCTCAGTAACATTAGCTTCCTAATTCCCTGGGTTCATAGTGTAGAGACCCACACCACTGCTCTGGCACCGCAGAATGGAACAGTGCTGCGTTGACGTGGTAAGGCACTGCCGGGTGGCAGAGGGATGAGGGGAGGGCGGAAAGGGGGCATTCTGGGAGGGGGGTTGGAGGATTAGGCCTGGGAAGGGGGAGGGATCAACAAAGGAGCCCTCCGCCATATCCTATCCCCCTTCCTGGGCTTGTTGGGCCTTACATGGGCCTCTCGAATGTACGCCAGAAAAATTGCTGGTGTGCATTCAAGGAGACCCATTGTGGCAGCTGGTGCGTTACTCAGGGTAAAGGGACAAATGTCCCTTTACCTCTTGAAGGCTACCAGCTGTGCTGAGGCAGGCCCAATCCTTCTCAGGATGCGGTTGGCTCCTTCTGTGTACCGCCGTGTCCTGCTAGACAGGACTATTAACCCAGGGAATTAGGAAGCTAATGTTACTGAGTGTTTTTTTTTTAATGTATTTCTTCTGTGGTTTTTTCTAATCATAATGAAACTCCTATCAGCTGCTAGCTTCTGCCTGAAAATCAGTAGCAATCATGGTTGCAAAAGCTCCTTAAAATATAATGAAGTCATATGACAGAGGAGAGAGAAAGAGAGAGAGAGAGAGAGTTTCTGGAAAATATGTTTGTCTGCGAGTGCTTGTTATTGGTGTGCCTTGCTGTGAGCATCCCTGGGAAAGGTCATGGGAGTCTGGTAGTTTGCTGCATTCCTGAACTGCTTGCTCAGATAAAGGCATCAGACTGTGGAAGGTGATAATCAGTTCCTCCTCCTGTACGATATTCATCTCCAGCTACACCCCTTGAGCCCTATGTGGGTATTATAATTTGCCCAGCAAGGATAAGAGCAAAAGCTATCAATGGTTCCAGCAAACACGGCGCCAAATGACAGAACGGGGAAGACTTTAATGATTACTCTGGAGAGAACGCCGGCGTGTTGGAAGCGGAAGGCGTGCAGCGCAACCGGGAGGGGGAGATCCAGTCAAGCCTTTTCCGTGACACATGTGAACATGAAGCTGTTACATTTCCATCCCAATTGGCAGCAGACGGGGGGGGAGCTCTTTACACTGTTGAAACACCCAGGCAGTTACGTTCGACCATGATTTAATTATTTTTGAAAGCACTTCATGTGCTATGATTTTAAAGTCAAGGTTTTCTCCTGCTGCATTCTGACCCGGGCGTCTTGTCATCTCCCAGATCTATGCTCCCAGATCTGTTCTGAGACATCCGCAGGCTGTAGCCTGGCTTCCCTTGCTAGCTGGGTCAGCCACGATTCTGGGTGAGGTCATGGCTAGTTCACTAATGAGGTGGGACATGGCATGGGGGTCCCACTCCCCCTTACCCAATTGGCACTCAGTTCCCCCCTTCCCCAGCAACAATGTCCCCTTCCCCAGATGTAGGTAAGCCTATGGGCCTCCTCGGATGCATGCCAGCTCCAGATTCAAAGTATAAGGTACACTTGCAGAATCTTGTCAACAGTTTCACATGGGAGAAAAAGTGCATTATTTTTGTTCAGCTTGTACAGTCCTTCCATACATTACAAAATAAATTGTTTTAAGCCTCTTCTAGGATGTAGCAGCATTTGCAAACATGACACATAACAATCGTTGTCGCTCAAAAATAAAGTGTAGTATCCAGCTCACACGGCCTTCCCGGTGTACATCCGGGGAGGACGCATGAGGCCAACATGGGCTATGACGGGCCATAGGATATCGATGCCGATATCCCCACCCTTTCCAGTCCAGGACGGCCAATGGCCCCCCTCCCTCGCCACCCTGTCTTGCCTGTCCCCACCTCTGCACTATCCAGTGCAGCACTTACCTGCAGTTGCCGGTGCAGGTCCGGGACACCGGAGGAGTGGGCTGTGCTGGCCTCCGTGCCAGTGGCAATTCTGGGGGTGGGCACCGACGCGACGCACCCACGTGACCCGGGCGTGATGTCAGCTTCACGAGCGTGCCTGGCACGGCTCCAATTACGCCCACCTACCCCCTGCCGTTTTACTTACTATTTTGGAGCCGTACGGGCTCCAGGGCGGGCGGGAGGGCCCAGCGCCAAGACGATTGAGGTGAAGGAGACGCATCCCGGAGGTAAGTATGCCCCTTCGCCGCCACATAGGACCCCCGCCCTGGGACCCACAGCCCCCCCGCCCCTACCCCGACGACGCTTCTGCTACGCACCGACACTGCTTACTCCTGAGTCTTTACAGCACCTTTGCAATGCTTTAGGCTGGCGGAGTGAGAGCTCTGCCGGCCTAAAGTTACACATGATTGCGCCATTAGAAGCACAGTTCGTCTATACCTATCAGGCCTGCACTGGTGAGCAGATGCCAGAGTCTCTCTCAGTGCGGTTCCTTGCATTATCCTAATGAAAAAATATATATATTTAAAATTCCCTCCACATTGCCACCCAGCAGGATAGTGTTTGCATTTTTCTTTATTACGGGAAGAAAGGAAAACGGTCAATTTGTTCTCAAAGTGAGAAAAGCTGACATTAGACAGAGCTTACAAATGGCTGAACAATTCAATGAGAAAAAAAGGACATCGCCAAAAAAAAATATTGCTGATAGTTACAATGCAAACCATTCCAGTTCTTAAGAAATGATTTGATGGAAGCAAGTCACTGAAGTGCAGCTTTTGTGTTTCCAAGTGTTCGGCACTTAGATATGACCTTTTATCTCCAAATCAGAGTAATGAAACACTCGAAACATACACACAAGCACTCACACACACACTTGAAATTACTCTACACAGAGCAGCACTCAATGGCTTCGCGTTTTCTTCCAAGAAGACTTATAAAATTAGAATATCTATATTTGTCCAAAGCAAATTATTCCAATATTCAGCCAGACTGCTTTACATAACAATACATTCAAGAGGAATGTGAACCAAGGAAGAAAGATCAATTTGTTGAGCGAAAAAGCCATTTACATAGAAGAAGAAGAAGAAGAAGAAGAAGAAGAAGAAGAAGAAGAAGAAGAAGAAGAAGAAGAAGAACCATCACCACCACCACCACCACCACCACCAGTTCACACAGGGTCTGTGACTGAGGTGGTGGACCAAGTTAGTTCCACATGGTGGAAGCCTCTTATTGACCATAGTAGCTAGCAATTCTGACAGCTGTTACAGTCACCTACGTACTCTCCCCTTCCATAGGCTTACCAGATCTCCAACCGGGACAGAGTGCTAGATCTTTAGGAGAAGAAATGTGGGCAGGTGTAGCTTGTTAAACCTTAGAGCACAATCCTAGGCAGCCATGGGGCTTGCTTCTGAATAGACATGCCTAGGATTGTGCTCTAAGGTTTAACAAGCTACACCTGCCCACGTTCCTTCTCCTAAAGGTCTAGCACTCTGTCCCAGTTGGAGATCTGGTAAGCCTACCCTTCCAGCACCGTTTGCACTTCCTCTGGCAGTATATGGCTTTGGGTCCAATCCTATCCAACTTTCCAGCACCAATGCAGCCTCAGTGTAGCCCCGAGGTAAAGGAACAAATGTTCCCTTACCTTGAGAAGATCTCCTCCACCACAGGATGCAGCGCACACTCCATTGGCACAGCCGGATCGGCCCTGGGAAGTTGGATTGGGCCCTTCTTCTTGGACTCGGAGCAGCAGAAAGGAAGAATGCGGACACTTGTTCTCTCCTGCTCTGCTCAAACAAAAGCTGGACAATTACAGCGGAAGGGAGAATGAACAAGAACATAGAGCTGAGAGAATGTTAGAAGGTGCCCACACTCTGAAACTCTTTCCCCCAGGAGGCCCAACCGGCCCCTTCTCTGGCAATGTTTTTAAAACTTAGGCTTACCAGATCTCCAACCGGGACAGAGTGCTAGACCTTTAGGAGAAGGAATGTGGGCAGGTGTAGCTTGTTAAACCTTAGAGCACAATCCTAGGCATGTCTATTCAGAAGCAAGCCTCATGGATGCAGGAGGTGTGGCCTGGAGGTTTGAGCTGGTGCCCTGCCTGAAGAAGCTAAGCAGGGTCAACCTCGGTTCCCGCTTGGATGGGAGACAGAAGCTGTTGACGAACCTCGCAAAGACACTGAGAAGGTATCGTGAGAGGGTGGAATGCGGAGGAGTCAGCTACAGGGCGAACATCTTGATAACCGTCCGAGGGTGAACTGCGGTGAACAGTGAAGCTTGGAAGTGCAAAGCACAAGCCAGAAGGAGGGCTGCACTCGGAAGGGAAAACATCTCAAGCATGGAAGGTTCTATATAGGAATAGAACAATATTGTAAAGACCCTTATCAGGTCTAAAGATAGCCTGCCTGTGTAAGCCGCCTTGAATAAACATGATGAGAAAATCAGATGATGAGAAAGGCGGTATATAAATACAGAAAATAAATAAAATAAAAAAATAAAGGACTAGCACTCTGTCCCGGTTGGAGATCCGGTAAGCCTACTAAAACTAGTTTAAAAGAGTACTTTTGAAATGAGTCTTTAATTATTGTTTCATTATTATTGTGATTGATATAACATCATCCATGAACTGTTATGGAAAAAAGAGAGGACTGTTCCCTGCCCCAAAGGGGTTACAGTCAGGATAAGAACACAAGGAGAAACATATGCAATTATGTAGCATGGCTGAGATTGCTGGTAACTGATGCTGGTTGCAGGTTATCTTACACTGCTCTCAGTTTGTTCGTTGCTGTGTTTATTGTTGCAATGTTCTTGTTGTGGCTTTCAAATGTTGTGCCACTTGGATCAGAGGGGGGCTCTTTCTTGGCACCAAAGTGAGTTGAAATCCATCCCCTTAAGTCTACGTTAACACTTTTAAAATAGAATCTGTAACAAATGGAAGGAGGATTTGAGATCCATGGAAGCATTAACAGTGTTCTAAAGGTTGAAATCCTAAATCCAAATATTGCCATCTGATGGAGGAGGATCAGTCCTGTATGATACTGCAAACATCCAAAGTCTATTGCAAATACACTGTAGAAAATTAAATTACATGTCTATTTATTCATGTGTGTGTCAGGGCTCATGTCAGTAAATAGGAGGTAAATTGGAAATTATTTAAGTAATGCTGTTGAGTATGACCTAGTGGAATATGCCACAGTTGATGGGAAAGATTAAATGTTAATATTCATAGTGCTGCGCTTCAGAAGCCCCATATCTTAACCATCCGCTTGCAATCACAGCATCTTCTAACATAAGAGCATAAGAACATCAGAAGAGCCCTGCTGGATCAGGACAAAGGCCCATCTAGTCCAGCCTCCTGTATCTCACAGTGGCCCCACCAGATGCCTCAGGGAGCACACAAGACCACAAGAGACCTGTATCCTGTTGCCACTCCCTTGCATCTGGCATTCAGAGATAGCCTAGTACTAAGACCAGGAGGTTGCTTATGGCTTGTAACTTGTGATGAACATTTCCTCCATGAACCCATGAAACGTTTAATACATCTCTAATTATTCCACATTCAAAAACAGATGTCAAAATTATACCAAAGGCTGACTACAGAGTTTATCGATAAAACCGTTAAAACCAAAAGGCACACACAAACAACAGTAATCTTGATCAAGTACGTTTAACATTTAGTGCCACTTAGTGGTTAGATAGGCAACAGATGCTGTTATCTCAAATATCTGGATTTGAGGAGCAAATGAAAGGACCGATTTATTTCAACATAGTGAGAGGGATCCAGTAAACAAATGCTCCATACACAAGGCCATTTCATGACTACAATGTACAATCTCAGCAACACAATACATCTGTGTTCCTCCTGGTTTTTGGTTTTGAGGGATCGCTTTTAGTCACAGCAGCACATAGAACACAATAACAGTGTTCAGTTATAACTAGGCTTACCAGATCTCCAACCGGGACAGAGTGCTAGTCCTTTAGGAGAAGGAATGTGGGCAGGTGTAGCTTGTGAAACCTTAGAGCACAATCCTAGGCATGTCTATTCAGAAGCAAGCCCCATGGATGCCTAGGATTGTGCTCTAAGGTTTACCAAGCTACACCTGCCCACATTCCTTCTCCTAAAGGACTAGCACTCTGTCCCGGTTGGAGATCCGGTAAGCCTAGTTATAACCATTCCAAGGTTATAAAGGACCATAGCTCAGTAGTGGCGCGCTTGCTTTGGGGTGTAGACGGTCCCTGGTTCAAGCCGTTTCTGGTCTAATCTGGCAGAAGCCCCTCCGAAGTCTCAAGCAGAGGTCTTCCCCAGTCCGATTACTTGAGAGCCTGTAACTGGAGATGGTGAAGGCCAGTGGGTGGCGCAGTGGGTTAAACTGCTGAACCATAAGCTGTCGATCGAAAGGTCGGCAGTTCGATTCCCGCGATGGGGTGAGCGCTCGTTGCTTGGCCAGCTCCTGCCAACCTAGCAGTTCCAAAGCATGTCAATGCGAGTAGATAAATAGGTACCGCTTACGGGAAGGTAAACAGCGCTCCGTGTTCCAGCCGCATGCTACGTGCTGCGGCAAGGAGAGTCATACCGGCCACATGACCACGGAGGCGTCTTCGGACAACGATGGCTCTTCGGCTTTGAAATGGAGATGAGCACCATACCCTAGAGTCGGACACGACTGGACTTAATTGTCAGGGGATACCTTTACCTTTATCTTAACTGGAGATGTCAGGAATCAAACCCAGAACCCATCCTGAATATGAAGCAGAATGAAGTAGGTCAGGTGGTGAATTGTGGGTCAGGTCTTAAGGGTAGCCTGTCAGTTCACCCCACGGATGCACTGCAGAGGAAGGAATGTAAAATGAAACAGCACCAGTTTTCCCCTTTTTCCAGAAAAGAGCAACCAAAATGATTCGTGGGCTGGAGCACCTCCCTTATGAGGAAAGGCTACAGCGTTTGGGGCTTTTCAGCCTAGAAAAAAGGTGCCTGAGGGGGGACATGATTGAAACATATAAAATTATGCATGGGATGGAGAGAGTGAATAGAGGGAAGTTCTTTTCCCTCTCGCACAACACCAGAACCAGGAGCATGTACTAAAATTGAGTGGAGGGAGAGTTAGAACAGACAAAAGAAAATATTTCTTCACCCAGTGTGTAATTCATCTGTGGAACTCCTTGCCACAGGATGTGGTGATGGCACCTGGCCTAGATGCCTTTAAAAGGAGATTGGATAGGGCTCTTCTTATGTTCTTCTCTAATAGAAAATGGAGGTGAGAAATTTGAAAAGAGGAAGGAAGTTCAAGGAAGGTGATTTTAAAAGGGGGGAAAAAAGAGAGGGGAGGGTTGACTAATTGGTGCTCCACTTCAAACAGCAAAATGTCCTGGTCCTGCATTGCTGGGATCTTCCACATGTGCTCTCTAGAAGACGTTCCTCTGCGCATAGCAACTGTCACTGCAATGTGCACTGCCTTCTTAGACAACTAAATCAGAACTCGGTGGAGTAAAAGACTGCAAAGGGAATCAGGACTTACGGTTTGAAGGGGCTTTAATTTTTCCCTTACAAGTCCTTATATTCTAATCCAGTTAAGGTTAATGACTTACTGATTAACAACAGAGGACACATTATTGTCAAATTATCCACGGCAGTGGCAGTGATTTCAGGAAAACCTTTGAAGAGCATCTTTTAAATGGATGAGCATCATTCTGAAGTCATATTTCCTAAATGTCTTGACAGGTGTGGCAAAATCAAAGTTATTCATCTCTCGAGTGCCTTTCAAGTACCTTTTACAGAAGGTTGGGAAGCAGCCCTCAGAATCTTCCTGAGAAGATGGGCAAAGAAAGCTATTAGAGGGGCATGTTTTCCTCACCTCCGCTAAGGCATAAAGGCAGCATTATGAACGGAATACAAAGGACATGGTTTCAGACGTGAAGGCTAGGTCTCCTGGTTTACTCAAACAAGGAGACCCAGAAGTCACTCTTCTATCTCATCTGGTGAGGAATGATGTGTAACTCAAAAACTTCCATGCAGAAGGCCTTAGATTCCATTCCATGTATCTCTAGGTAGGACTGGGATGGCTCCCCAACTGGGGAAGATGGTGGAAAGTCTCATTAAGGATAAAATCTTAAAACACATAGAAGAACAAGCTTTGCTGAGGGAGAGTCAGCATGGCTTCTGCAAGGGGAAGTCTTGCCTCACAAACCTGTTAGAATTTTTTAAAAAAGGTCAACAGGCATGTGGATGCGAGCAAACCCGTGGATATTATATATCTGGATTTCCAGAAGGCGTTTGACACAGTCCCTCATGAAAGGCTCCTGAGAAAACTCCACAGTCAGGGAATAAGAGGGCAGGTCCTCTTGTGGGTTAGGAACTGGTTGAAGACCAGGAAACAGCGAGTGGGAGTCAATGGGCAATTTTCACAATGGCGAGAGGTGAAAAGCGGTGTGCCCCAAGGATCGGTCTTGGGACCGGTGCTTTTCAACTTATTCATAAATGACCTGGAGTCGGGGATAGGCAGTGAGGTGGCCAAGTTTGCAGATGACACTAAACTTTTCCGGGTGGTGAAGACCAGCAGGGATTGTGAAGAGCTCCAGAAGGATCTCTCCAAGCTGAGAGAATGGGCAGCAAAATGGCAGATGCGCTTCAATGTAAGTAAGTGCAAAGTGATGCACATTGGGGCAAGAAAGCAAAATTTCACATATACGCTAATGGGTTCTGAGTTGTCTGTGACGGATCAAGAGAGAGATCTTGGGGTGCTGGTGGACAGGTCGATGAAAGTGTCGACCCAGTGTGCGGCGGCTGTGAAGAAGGCCAATTCCATGCTCGGGATCATTAAAAAAGGGATTGGGAATAAAACGGCCAATATCATTATGCCTTTGTACAAATCGATGGTAAGGCCACATCTGGAGTATTGTGTCCAGTTCTGGTCACCACACCTCAAAAAGGATATAGTTGAATTGGAAAAGGTGCAGAAAAGAGCGACCAGAATGATTCGTGGGCTGGAGCACCTCCCTTATGAGCAAAGGCTACAGCGTTTGGGGCTTTTCAGTCTAGAAAAAAGGCGCCTGAGGGGGGACATGATTGAGATGTATAAAATTATGCATGGGATGGAGAGAGTGGATAGAGGGAAATTCTTCTCCCTCTCGCACTACACCAGAACCAGGGGACATGTACTAAAATTGAGTGGAGGGAGAGTTAGAACGGATAAAAGAAAATAGTTATTTACCCAGCGTGTAATTCATCTGTGGAACTCCTTGCCACAGGATGTGGTGATGGCACCTGACCTAGATGCCTTTAAAAGGGGTTTGGACAGATTCAGGGAGGAAAAGACCATCACAGTTTACAAGCCATACGCAACCTCCTGGTTTTAGAAGTGGGTTTTCTCTGTGCCAGGTGCAAGGGAGTGACAACGGGAAACAGGTTATCTTGTTGTCTTGTACTCCCTGAGGCATCTGGTGGGGCCACTGTGTGATACGGGAAACTGGACTAGATGAGCCTTTGGCCTGATCCAGCAGGGCTCTTCTGATGTTCTTATGTTATATAATACAGTGCAATGCCAATTGGCAGGCATCAACATCATGTCATGGGGAGCCGCAGCCAATGGTCGCCAATGGTCAAGGGAGCCCCAGGTTGAAAAAGTTTGGGAAACACTGGTCTAGTCAAACTAGTAATACACCCTTTTAATAAACGACCAGGAAACCTGGCGAATGTGAATGTTTTTAATTCTGAAATTTGGACCGGTCATGAAAACCTGAGAACCTACCGTATTTCTTTGAGTCTAAGGCGCCATCGATTCTAAGACGCACCTTTACTTTCAGTACCACCAGCAAGGGGAAAAAAATCCATCAATTGTAAGACTCACCTCCTTTCATTGAATCTACCTGCTCAGCACCAACTCTCCCCAGCATGTCCAGCGCTGCAGCTGACGATGACTGAGTGCCTTTGCTTAGTATTTCTGGCCCCACCAGAAAGTGCCATTTCCTTTGTTACCTGGGCTTGGGAGAGCTTCAGAGAGGCCTGTGCGACCCTCTGCGAATCTTCAGTTTGGCGAAAAACGGTGAAAGTATGAAGATTTTCATTGCTATTTGTAACTAGTAAAGAGGTACGCTTAATGGGTTTTCCAGCCATGTATTTATTTTGAGGAAATACAGATAGAAAATTTCCTGAGGCTTGCCAGTGGAAAATCCTTTGATGTCCGTGATCGCTTTAAAGAGACAAGCAGCTGAACTGCGTTCTCCTGGACTATCTGATGCTGGCAGGCGATATTACTGACACTTGCTGACGTTTCGTTACACACTTGTAACTTTATCAAAGCAAACACACGAACCAATGCGGCTTCAAGCCGGTAGATGTTACTGTTTGTTTGTTTCTCAACTACAAAAAATAACGATGCTCCTCAACAGACAGTAACATCTACCGGCTTGAAGCCGCATTGGTTCGTGTGTTTGCTTTGATAAAGTTACAAGTGTGTAACGAAACGTCAGCAAGTGTCAGTAATATCGCCTGCCAGCATCAGATAGTCCAGGAGAATGCAGTTCAGCTGCTTGTCTCTTTAAAGCGATCATGGACATCAAAGGATTTTCCACTGGCAAGCCTCAGGAAATTTTCTATCTGTATTTCCTCAAAATAAATACATGGCTGGAAAACCCATTAAGCGTACCTCTTTACTAGAAAAACGGTGATTTTGGGCCATTTCCGGTTTTCGTGAAAACCGGAAATGCCCGGAAATCGCCGTTTTTCGCCAAACTGAAGATCAGGGAGACCTGCAGAGGGTCGAGCAGGCCTCCCTGAAGCTCCCCCAACCCCGGTAAGTAGGAAGATAGCATTTTGGGGTGCTTTTTGGAGACCTTTGATTCTAAGACGCACCCCATTTTTTGAAATGCTTAATTGGGAAAAAACATACGTCTTAGAATCGCAGAAATACAGTATATAGTAACAGTGGTTTTGGTGGGGGGTTTTTTCCCCCAAAAAAGCTGCTGAATACGGAGCTCTTAATAATTTGACAAAGTCATCAGATTTTTATTAAAAATCTTTTCTGGGCTTTTGAATAGTCACTCCAGGGGGGCTTAGTTGTCAGTTCCAGGTAGGATTGCTTTCCCTGGGTAATTAAAAAGCCATTATTAAAAATTCTAAACAGACTCCTTTTTTATTTATTGGCATTTTGAAGGGGAATCTCACGTTCTTATTTGTTATTTATACAACTGTGTTCGCATGGCATGATCTAATTTCAGACCTTGGGGGGAGGCGGAAAGAACAGGAGATGGTGGGTGATTGGTATTAAAATATTTTTGTTTAAGCAGGTTTATAAATGAAAGGGGGGGGGAATAAGCTACTTTATCAATCAGTGACAAAAATGGACCCAGAAGATCAATCTTGTTTTCAAATTCGGCAAATCTGCTTTTCTTAAGGGACGCAGTTCTTTGGCTGCAATCCATAAGAACATAAGAAGAGCCCTGCTGGATCAGGCCAAAAGCCCATCTAGTCCAGTTTTCCTGTGTCACACAGTGGCCCCACCAGATGCCTCAGGGAGCACACAAGACAACAAGATACCTGTGTCCAGTTGCCACTCCCTTGCACCTGGCACAGAGAAAACCCACTTCTAAAACCAGGAGGTTGCTTATGGCTTGTAACCTGTGATGGTCTTTTCCTCCATGAATCTGTCCAAACCCCTTTTAAAGGCATCTAGGCCAGATGCCATCACCACATCCTGTGGCAAGGAGTTCCACAGATGAATTACACGCTGGGTAAATAACTATTTTCTTTTATCCGTTCTAACTCTCCAAGACACACCTACCTGGGAGTAAGCCCCACTGAATACAGTGGAACTTACTTTGCAATCAACATGCTTAGGATTGCCCTGTCAGATCCTGCATTTTCAGATTCCATAAGCTTAAAAGTCAGATTCTATAACCTTAATAGCGGTGAGTTCAGAACTTTGATTTGACACCCACTGAATTCAAAGGGCGGCGGCGGCGGCGGGGGAACTCTGCTGTGCGATAAGCAAGAGGAAAATCTTCATTGACACTGCTGGAATTTGTGCTCATTTTCTCTCTGGTTACATATTGCAAAGGTTTTCAAGATTTTCTGACGTGGAGAAAAGCCTGCAAATCTGCACACACACAAAGACTACCCCAGGCTTAATGAATGTGTTTTGGTTAACATGCAGACAATTGACGGATAAGGACAGACGTATTGTTCAACGCTTGGACACAGAGTGTTCTCCACTTGTAATGCGAGCCCAGCTTCTTTCTGTCTTTGCAATATGATTGCTGGATATACATAAGAACATCAGAAGAGCCCTGCTGGATCAGGCCAAAGGCCCATCTAGTCCAGCTTCCTGTATCTCACAGTGGCCCCACCACATGCCACACAGTGGCCCCACACCACATGCTGAAATTACTTCTAATTAGTGAAAAATCACACAGTGGCCCCACCACATGCTGAAAAACTTATAGCCTTGCCCCCCCCTCCATGTTTCAGGTACATCTTTTCGCTACGTACATTTATCCATGGATATGTTACTTCTAATTCGTGAAAAAGGAAACCTTTATAAAACGCTACAAATCTGCTCCAAAGATTGGGAAAAGGTGATGGCACCAGTGCTGGCCAATTTGTGCTATGCACAGACCTGAAGTCACCTGCCTTCATGCCCTGCTTATGGACTTCCTAGAATTAGGCTTACCAGATCTCCAACTGGGACAGAGTGCTAGACTTTTAGGAGAAGGAATGTGGGTAGGTGCAGCTTGTTAAACCTTAGAGCACAATCCTAGGCATGTCTATTCAGAAGCAAGCTCCATGGATGCCTAGGATTGTGCTCTAAGGTTTAACAAGCTACACCTGCCCACATTCCTTCTCCTAAAAGTAGGCTTACCAGATCTCCAACCGGGACAGAGTGCTAGACCTTTAAGAGAAGGAATGTGGGCAGGTGCAGCTTGTTAAACCTTAGAGCACAATCCTAGGCATGTCTATTCAGAAGCAAGCCCCATGGATGCCTAGGATTGTGCTCTAGGACTTAACAAGCTACACCTGCCCACATTCCTTCTCCTAAAGGTCTAGCACTCTGTCCCGGTTGGAGATCTGGTAAGCCTACCTAGAATCATCACATTGGCCACTGTGGACCCATTGTGAACCTGATTCATAGCTTCATATATTCACTTTGCATCAGGTCAGGATTAAGGCGTGGTCCCTCCTTAAACTCATCACCCCTTCTTATTTCCGCACTCGGCTCACCTCCTAGGTCCTCTGGAGGGATTTTAATCCTCCTTTAGTCATGCACAACTTTATTCAAATATATCTTCATTGCATTGCATTCACAGGACAAAGGAAAGTGGGGATGTGATTCTGCAATAAAAAGCTGCAAAGACTTGTTATGGCTCCCTTCGCTGCCTTTTATATATGTTGATGTTTATGCTTCATTACTTTAAAGTTTCCTGGTTCCGTGTTTTTTGTGTTTTCACTACAGATACCAATCTATCTTTAGGGTACCCGGCTCTGAGATTTAAGGCAAACAGATGCTGCCTTTATGGTAAAGAAAATGCATTTATGCCAAGAATCACTCGTAAGTGTTTTAATCTCTTTTACTCGAGAACAACAAAAAGAGACTTTTTTTAAAGAGCTAAAGTGAGTACAGTATATCAAGCTTTGCAATGTCTGAATAGGTAATCAGGTACTGGCACTTTGCTCACAGCGCCACCAGCTGCTCATAGGTGGTACTGCAAAACATTCCCTCTCTCCAACCCTAATGCTCAGATTGCACTAAAAGTCCAAGTAGGAGGATCAACTTCTTTCTCAGCGTTCTGCTGATGCTGTTGTTTTCCTCAACATTCCATGATTCCTGGGGCCACTGAGCATGCTCAGTCTGCATCAGGCTATTTTGTACCTTTCCTTTGTTTTTCAATTTATGTGCATCTGTGTTTTGCACAGTACGTCCCCGAGGATAAAGTAACAACTATCTTACCTTGGGGTGTTGTCCTCAATTTGCTTGCAATGTGCTAGGCACTCAACCACCCAAGTTTGACGACGACGACAGACAGACAGACAGACAGACAGACAGACAGACAGACAGACAGACAGACAGCAGGGATGTGGATCAAGTCTCTAAGCCTTGAGTCAAGTCCCAAGTCTTTGCCCCCAAGTTCCGAGTCTTTGGTTGAAAGTTGCGAGTCCCTATCTATTTAATGGGGAAAACAGGTTTAAACCTGAATAAAATTGGACTAAAATTGGGCTTCAAGTCTCAAGTTGAGTCTTTCGAGTCTTTTACAATCGCTGAGTCAAATTCGAGTCAAGTCATTGATGCAACTTGAGTCTGACTCAAGTTCGAGTCAATAGACTCAAGTCTACATTACTGACGATAGATAGATAGATAGATAGATAGATAGATAGATAGATAGATAGATAGATAGATAGATAGATCAGAGCACAAATCTGGAGAAGGCAATGGAAGCTAGGAAATTTTCCTTTCCCCAGCTCTTAAACTTGTTATGCTCTGAAGTTCACTGATGGGTATAGCTTAAAAAATGTTTTCTCTCTATGTTCCTCCCTGCTTTTTTACACTGGTTTGGAAAGATTCAGGATAGAAACACCATGAGCAAAATATCATCTTCCATCATTGTCAAATCCGTTACTCAGAACGGATACAGACTCCGCAAAATCCACCTCGCAGTAAACCAGGTTGCTTTCTGCATGCTGACCTTAAAATAACTTCTAAGTTATTATACTCTATGCCAAGCGAGTGTCAGACAAGGAAAGGGTTGCAGATACGCAGAGGCTTCAATCTTAATCCAGTATGTAGAGAGGAAATATCAGTGAAGTGGAAAAGGCAAAATCAAATATAGCAGAGTGTGCGGCAGAGGGGGAGATGAGAGGCAGGCAAGGGAATGCTTCAAGATTTCACTAGTCAGCATGTCACGTACGCCACTCTTCAAAATCCACCAATATTATCGTGGCCAGGTTGAAAAGGGTAGGATTAAGGCAGGCACTATGCTGAAAGGGCCAGCCCATTCATAAGGATGACTGATCCGGTCACCGCAGACAGCAGATTGGTGGGAGAGGGACCTCTGTCTACCCCCTCACCTTTATTGCACCTTCCCCTCCTTCTATTCCCTGGACTGGGAAAGGGCGAGGGCGAAAAGAGTGGAAGAAAGAAATATAGAGGAGAAGAGTGTTGTGCTAGAGCAACCCTGACACTCTAGCCCAACACTCTCTTCTCCTCCACACTTCCTCTTCAGTTCCCCCCTTCCTTTTCCAATCTAGGGAGTGGAAGAAGCAGAGGCTGGTACATCCTCAGATAAAGGGGGCAGCCTTGGCCTGCTGTCTCAGGTACCACGAGATCTTGAGCTGGCCCTGGATGTTCAGGAGGGAGTAGGAGTTCTCCCCTAGTATTGATACTGGAGATGATGCCAACTACGAGCTTGCTAGCAGAGAAGGTTTGCTGAATTTGCTGAACGTTGTCAGAAATTATAACTAGCCAGGAAGATGGCAGCATGGATCTCTGGTGAGACTGGTGCTGTGGCTTTCTGTGGGCAGCATTCGCCCTATCCCTGTAAATGAAACCAGAAGTTTCAGTGTGTAATTCATCTGTGGAACTCCTTGCCACAGGATGTGGTGATGGCACATGGCCTCGATGTCTTTAAAAGGGGGTTGGATAGATTCATGAAGGAAACGTCCATCACAGGTTACAAGCCATAAGCAACCTCCTGGTTTTAGAAGTGGGTTTTCTCTGTGCCAGGTGCAAGGGAGTGGCAACAGGAAACAGGTTCTCTTGTTGGTTGTGTGCTCTCGGAGGCATCTGGTGGGGCCACTGTGAGATACAGGAAGCTGGACTAGATGGGACTTTGGCCTGATCCAGCAGGGTTCTTCTTATGTTCTTATGACTCTCGACACTCTCTGTGCCGTGGCAAATGTCCCACCTACTCACTGCTGACATGAGCTACGCAAACCTACTTGACCTTGTCCTTGCTAAACATGACATAATCAGGGGGGGGGGGAATCTAGTGAAAGGTCCTTTGGTTATACATGCAGGTTTTCATGGCCAGTTGTTATGCTCAAAGATACAATAGGTATGGGTTTTTCAGCCATGTGATTTCAGATCTTAACATTGAAGAAATAAAGATCGATCTTACAGTTGTCAGTAGAAATTCCACTTCCTGGTTTTACCACAATGTAGATCGGGTAAGCGAGACGGATTATCCAAAGCTGACAACGATGAAATTCTTTAGAGTCTTCTAGCGCTTAACGTTTCTCCACAAGCATTAGGGGCTTCTTCGAAAGCAAAGAGAACCCAGCTACAAGCTGGAAGATGTCCATAGCTTTGTCCTGGAGGTCTCTGTAGATATAGAGTCAGTTATTGGAAGCATGGGAACCAGCGTGCAGGTGGCTGATTGTTAATTAGATGCATAAGCTGTCAGACCCTTGTGACCTGAAGTAAACTCTCCTCCATGTTCCGCTCTTCCTACTTCATAGCGATTCTGAAAGGACTTGTGCAGTAAGGCAATCATACTTTGTCAGGCATGGGCACCAGATACGGAAGCTATCGTTTCCTCCATGACCTGAGATGAACTCTCCTCCGCGCTCCGCTCTCCCGCTTTGCTGCGTTGTTGAGAGGACTTATGCAACAGAGGCAACCATACTTTATTAACGAAGGATAATTCCTGTTGACGGTTAATAAGAAACTTTTACTGTCGTTGGGAGATAGAAATTGCTTCAAGGTTTGCACGTTGTCTATTTCTCTGTTCATTGAATAAAGACCTGGTTTTTTGAAAATCAATTTGGTGTCCTGTTTCTTTAACATGTGTGGCTAACGCTGATTTTTCTTCCTGTCCATTTTTGACTGCTCTCAAATGCTCCTGCATTCTGGTTTTAATCTACATCGTGGTAAAACCAGGAAGTGGAATTTCTACTGACAGCTGTAAGATCGATCTTTATTTCTTCAATTTTAAGATCTGAAATCACATGGCTGAAAAACCCATACCTATTGTATCTTTGAGCAGGTCCTTTAGTGTTAAGCTCTGCTTTGCATTCCAGGAATTCAGTGACATCACTAGGGAGGTGGGGGGGGGGCGGACGGACCGCCCCGGTTTGTGACACCACTATTGGCCAAAATTGTGAAACCTTTGTAGTTATGAATAATATCATCATGTTATATGTCATTCAACGTGTGATTTCATGCCGAATGCTGTTTTGGATTATCTGTATTCTATCAAAAGGTATGGCCAAATAACCAGAAACAGAAAACACAACTGCCTTATGTAACAAAAAGTGGATTTGCTTCACTCAAAATAGACCAATGAGACTGATTGCTGAAAGCTGAGTTAGTTACTGATTTGTTGAGTGACCTGTACTGTTATATATTAAAATAAATAAAGTTAATGGGGGTGACACCATGAGTTACCGGACCGGGTGACACCAACCCTAGTGACACCACTGACCAGGAGTAATCTGTAGAAATACATAGTTCTGCCTGTTGGGCATCTTTTCTAGAATTTTTTTGTTGGGCTCAGCCCAACCTTGTTTCACCCTATTCACCTCTGGGATCTATCATGGGGGTGACGCACTGAGCACTCGCACTGGGTGACATGAACTCTATTGACACCTCTGCAGGCATTGACAGTTCTCTGCCAAGACCAACCGTGTTGCTGTGAAGAAAGGTGCAGGAAAAAAGATCAGGAACAATATTGCCCTGAACTTTTTCAAGAGCTAAGTCTACTCTGCAGCTCTCCACTTTCTGGCAGGTATTTACCTAGCATGATATAGTGACAGGGGATGAGGGAGACTTGATAGATGCTGACCTGAATGAGCATTCCAGTGACTTCTCCAAATTACTTTCTGTTCTGATGAAGACGATTCTGTATCGTTTCTGGGAGTGCTTTGTAAATGATCAAAGAAGAGTCAGAGACAAAATTGGGTGCTGGGTTACTGTGTAGTAATATCGCAAGGGGAGGGTTTTGAGTTTTTATCATATTATTGGACAATAACTCTTGTCATGTCAAGTCGCCAAAGTAGAAGGATATTTGGCTGGAGCTATCCACTGCAGACAGAGACAGCAGCCATGAAATTAAAAGACGCTTACTCCTTGGAAGGAAAGCTATGGCAAATTTAGACAGCATACTAAAAAGCAGAGATATCACCAGGCCAACAAAAGTTCGTATAGTCAGGGCGATGGTGTTCCCAGTAGCAATGTATGGTTGCGAGAGTTGGACCATAAGGAAGGCTGAGCGCTGAAGAATAGATGGTTTCGAACTGTGGTGCTGGAGAAGACTCCTGAGAGTCCCTTGGACTGCTAGGAGATCAAATCAGTCAATCCTAAAGGAAATCAACCCTGACTGTTCCCTGGAAGGACAGGTACTGGGGCTGAAGCTCAAATATGTTGGCCACCTAATGCGAAGAGAGGACTCTCTGGAGAAGACTCTGATGCTGGGAAAGATTGAAGGCAAAAGGAGAAGGGGAAGGCAAAGGATGAGATGGTTAGACAGCATCACCGATGCAACGAACATGAAAATGAGCGAACTCAGGAAGATAGTGGAGGACAGGAAGGCCTGGCGGGATGTGGTTCATGGGATCACGAAGGGTCGGACACGACTTAACGACTGAACAACAAATCCCTGAATAGGCAGCAAATGTCCCAATACAGAAATAAATTTCAACGTCAATGGGTCATAATCACGTAGGCAATCGCTTGGAGGGAAAATCCAGAAATCAACTGTTCAATTTTGATCAATATACGTTGGATTTTATGCATGTTCGGTCCTCAGATCGCAAGCCACGGCACACTAACTGCTCGCCTCATAGAGACAGTCACTCTGGCTTGAGATGTAAAATGGACTCCAGGTGGCCGCCATTTTGCATGCGCCTCTTTTTAGCTGGGCTATGCTGCAAAGCTATTCTCTTAAAACCGCCTCATGAACCTTTGCCTTGAGGTTGTCAATTCCTTGTCGTTCCTAAAACTGATCAAAATGCAATTCGCACATTTGGAGAAGGTGAGAAAAACTTAGGCGGGGGAGGTTCGTAATTCCTACTAAGAGGCAATAACATCTTCCACTCACATCCTTTCTGCATTTCAACATTGCCTACAATAAATCTTCACTTTTTTAGTTCTCCTCGCCGCATACACTACATTATGGCCTTTTTATAGACTGATATGGTCTCATTGTCAAGCATAGCCATGATTTCAAGTATTGTACGAATTGAAGGGAAAATTACGTGGAAGTGATCTCAGACCTTGACAAGGAGACAGACACGCAGTTCATTGTGAAAACAAGACTATTGAACATCCACCGTTTTCTTTTAATTGCTACATGGGGACAAGGCTACTTTCATCATCCATCTTCAAACAGAATAATAAAGAATCAATATTTGTATCTAGTGAAATTAGAGCTGAAACACAACATGAGGCAATGTATGATTAAGATATCATTGGAGGGGCTTGATGCAACCTATGCTATTCCTAGCTGAGGTGTACACTGAGGGCAGAGCCTCTTCCATGATGGCCCCCAAATTTTGGACTCTCTGCCTTCACTGTGTTCCCCCATTCCTAGCTTTTAACAGGATTTTGAAGATTCCCCTTTTCTGTTTAGCCTTTGGTGGCTGATTAGAAACTGCTGCTCAGTAAGTGGCCAGAAGTTTTGGTCTTTCTGTTGACTTACAGCGCAATCCGACTTAACTTTTGTGCCGGTTTAACCAGCTGCGCAGCGAGAACGGGAGGCCCCAGAATGGAAAAGGGATTCAAATCCCCTCCAAAAGAGGAATTCAAAGGGGCTTTGAATCCCTTTTCCATTCTGGGGCCTCCCGTTCTCGCTGCGCCGCTGGTTAAACTGGCACAAAAATTAAGTCGGATTGCGCTGTTAGTCTCCCTCTCTCTAATTTGTGTCCTTAATGTTTTAATATTTTAAAATTTGTATTTACTGTTCTTACTATTAGCCATCTTGAGGGTACAAATCTGAACATAAATAAATTACCAAATGCTCTTGCTCACTGCAAAAGCTTTTTGCTGTAGGATTATTATTACCATATTGTCCCGAGTATAAGACGCACCTGATTATAAGACGCACCCTTAAAGTTTGGTGCTATTAAAAAGAATTGAATTAAATCACTGGCATTAAATTGCAACAGCCTGATTATAAGACGCACCCCTAGTTTAAAAACTTAAATTAGGAGAAAAAAGTGAGTCTTATACTCAGACCAATATGGTATTTTTGGGGGGGGAGGGAGGTTAGTGGTGGGGCTGTGGAAAGGGGAAAAATGTTCACCCATTGTGCAAACACAGGTAGTGAGGGGAAGGGAATACAACTCTGCTACCAAAACACCTGGTGCAATGTTTTCTCTGTTCTGCGCTGTCGTGGTGACAGTGAGGGCAAGCAATCAAACTGCCATAGCTTGGCCTGGCAGGGAGTATTATCTCTGTCGCCTTGGAAACAGAGATGTGTCCTCTCCCCCCAGCCCTAACATTTGTTCAGGACAAGCATAATGTGCTCCTTTCTCCCTCTGAGATTGTCATGTGACATAGCCAAATCTAATTGGTTATGTAGTACTGTGACATCACAATGGAAGATCGGCAAAGATCTTCCAGAGAAGGAGGAAGACAGTTTGGCTAGGGCTAGTTCAAAGTGCCCCTGGCCTGCATTATAGGCTGCAAAAGTGGGAAGACTGTTCCGATAATTTGGAGTGGAGGAGGAGAGAGAGCATGAAATTCTGGGGCAAAGCTGACCGACAATAGTGGTGGTGGCAGTAGCAGTGTTATCCTCAGTAACCAGATTCTGGGGGGGAAATGGCAGCCTCGTCTCTCTAGCTTCTCCAGTAGCCTTGCTCATCCACACATGGAGCCGCCATACCAGGCAGGAGGTGTGGCCTGGAGGTTTGAGCCAGTGCCCTGCCTGAAGAAGCTAAGCAGGGTCGACCTCGGTTCCCGCTTGGATGGGAGACGGAAGCTGCCGACGAACCTCGCAAAGACACTGAGAAGGCATCGTGAGAGGGTGGAATGCAGAGGAGTCAGCTAGAGAGAGAACATCTAAGACAACCGTGAACTGCGGTGAACTGTGAAGCCTGGAAGTGCAAAACACAAGCCAGAAGGAGGGCTGCACTCGGAAGGGAAAACATCTCGAGCATGGAAGGTTCTATATAGGAATAGAACAATATTGTAAAGATCCTTATCAGGTCTAAAGATAGCCTGCCTATGTAAGCCGCCTTGAATAAGAAATCTGATGATGAGAAAGGCGGGATATAAATACAGAAAACAAATAAATAAATACCTTGCTCCCCTCATATGGTGCACATTTTCCACCCCGTCAGGAAATATTTCAGCAGTGAGAGGCACTTGGCCTACTGGACACCAAATTCCCACCTCATCCTTTCAGCTGAGAGGGAGCTTTTCACCCTTAGCAAAGAATTTGCGCGTGTCTTCACTTGTTTACTTATGCAAAGGAAGATAATATTGCAAAGGATGGGAGTGTATCGTGTCTTCTTAACTCGATTACATCTCTTTATATTTCATGCAGATTAAACTCCATAATCCTTTGAACATCTTTCTTTTTGGCTAATTAGTGCTGGCAATAGTCCCCAAGCTGCAGAGAAGAAAGATAGATTAAAAATGTCCCCTTTCGTGTGTCTTTTATCTTTGAAATATTGAAATAAATACATCAGGCACCAACCATAGAGTTAGCTGAGACAAGGAGAAACCTGCAATAGAATCCTCTCTCCTCCTCCTTCATCTTCTTCTTCTTCATCATCATCATCATCATCACCTGAAAAGCAGAAACACAAATCTACACTCCCGATATTACACTGTACGGCACTTAGGAACCTTCTGTAGTAAACCAAGTCCGGATCTTTTCCGAATGTTCTCATAAATTATGACAATTAACTAACCCTTCCTGGCAGAATATTAAACTCCTTACAGAGAAGGCCAATCTGCATAAATCCTCAGAATCTCAATGCTGATAGGATTGCAGTCGATTAAATCAAACATGCAATAGTTAAACTTAAATTGAATAAAGCACCTGGGCCTGGATAGATACACCAGTGAAATTTATAATGCTTTTAAGGAACAATTTGTTCCCTAATTAGTTGTGGGGTGTTTTCTGAGCCAAATCCTGCAATTCCCAAATTTTTGAGTGTTTTTTTGTTTTCCTGAATTGAAATCAAAGCTCCACTTCAGAGTTGAAGTTGAAAAGGTCCTGCCCTTACATCCATCAATAAACATGCTAGAGAATGTGACTAGAATAACACTGGGCCACTTTCGTTGATAAGCTAATCATGAATCACAATGAATCAGCAGCAGGTTGTACCTCAAACTCCTCCCACCTTTAGGGCGGGCATCTAACCTAGATGCGGCAAAATCATTGGCTCTTCCCCAAACAGGTGTTCCCACACTGACTCCAAACTGTGGGCCATCAATTGACAGCCCAAGCATATCAACGCCAATCCCAGTTTTCAATGGGATCCACATGCTAGAAGAAATTCTTGAGAAACCCACCTCTATCAAGTTCATACCTCACTAACCAGCTCACGTTTAGGCTGTACGTTGTTGTGGTAAAGAGAAGAGAGGCAGAATGGCAAGAACTGGATGCAAACGTTTTCTCTCATCACCGCTCTGCTACAGCTGCGGATCATGAACTGGACATGCTTTTGGTCCAGTGCTAAGATACGAAGAGGGCATGCAGAAAACACCAGATCAAATGTATTGATTCCAAGAAGTCCTGACTCAGATGAGGGAAGGGTTGAAGTTGAATATTGATTAACACCGTTCTAAAGTTGCTTTACAGGGGAAAAGTAAAGTTGAAAAAAAAAAACCATTTTTTTCCATAAGAAATATTTCCCTTTTAGTCCTGAGTAATCTTACTCGAAGGGTAGCCATCAAAAGCCTATTACAGAAGGACCCCAAGGAGGGGGGGGGAGGAAGGCTACGTTTGTGATGCCTATGGATTTATCATTTGAACACATCTTTTGATCTACAAAAAGGGGCAGCAATTCCTCCTGACTTTTACAATGCAGGAAGAGTAATTTGGTTTTTTCTATCTTGTGGGTTTGCTTTGATGACCTATTGATCTACTCAAGTGCCTTCCCGAAACATCTGGGGCATACAGATATGGCACCAAACCATCAGAGCAAAAGGTAGGATTAAAGCCGAAATTCTCCAAGTGACATTTCGTTCAGCCAGATCTGAAAATATCAGACACTTTGCCTTTGACAAAGCGGAGCTGCACGGATGAATCTCAACAGAGCTTGGAACTCTTCGCTTGGTACTTTGGGAGGGTGATATTTTTAACCAGTTGTTCGACGTGCTAAATTAAAGAGAGTGCTAGAAAGGCACGGACTCCTGCGTGATCCCAACAACTGTGGCATCCAAGAATCAAAGGTGGAGATAAGCGGCGGAAAGCGGAAGAGAGGCTTCATGCTGAAAGAGAGAGCAGAGAACTCGTTGCGAAAAGTCAAAGATGCACTTGGGCACCTGAGCAAAGTGGTGGAAAGCATCGACGCATACCAACTGCAGGATTATCTCAATGAAGAAATTGACCCTGCGGAGATGCAGGCATGCTCACCCCAAGCAACAACGAGAACCTAGCTGGGGTTAAGCTATCAGCTTTAAGCAAATGGTTTACCAACTTTTTTTTTAACCAGCCCCTGTTTTCTGTACAATAAAAAAAGGTAAAGGTATCCCCTGACAATTAAGTCCAGTCGTGTCCGACTCTAGGGTGTGGTGCTCATCTCCATTTCAAAGCCGAAGAGCCAGCATTTCCGTGGTCATGTGGCCGGCATGACTCTTCTTGCCGCAGCGCGTAGCATGCAGCTGGAACACGGAGCGCTGTTTACCTTCCCGCAAGCGGTACCTATTTATCTACTCACATTGACATGCTTTGGAACTGCTAGGTTGACAGGAGCTGGCCAAGCAACGAGCGCTCACCCCGTCGCGGGAATCGAACTGCCGACCTTTCGATCGACAGCTTATGGTTCAGCGGTTTAACCCGCTGCGCCACCCGCTGGCCTTTTCTGTACAATACTCCCCCCATATCCGCTGGGGATATGTTCCAGGCCCCTCCGTAGATAATTGAAACCATGGATAGGAGCAAACACCCCTTCCATGGTTTCCTGATGGCCCCCTGCCCTGCCTCCCCTGCGGGCAGGCGTGCGTGCCCCCCAGCTCTTATTTTTCTTTCAGCAAGCTTTGTTTCTTCCTTAAAAACAGAGAAGCAGCTTTTTTCGGGGTGCTGATAGTTACCCTATCAGCACCCAGCCCCATCCAGCCTCTTTCCCACAAAAGCCCAGCCCCAGCCCTCCACTCTCTCTCTCTCTCTCTCTCTGAGCACGTGGCGTGGGGTCCTGTCCCCCAGCAGCCACAAAGTGGGACTTTGTCGGTGGAGGGCAAAATTCACAAACACCCCACTTCTCTCTTCTCCTCTCCTCTCTCCTCTCTGCCCCCCTCTAGGGCAGAGAGGGCTGTTCAGGCTATGACCAAACTGTTTACTGCTGTGCCTGGGCAGCTGTCTCCATGCAAGTGTTTGCTAACCCATGTCTTTCTCCCAGCCCCTCTCTCCCCCCCCCCACAGGCAACAACACCAGCAGGTAAGTGCAGGTAAGAGCAGGGTATGTGCTGACATGAGTTCTGACATCTGCCTCGATGACGGCGACGATCGTCATTCCGACGCAAAATGGCTGTCGCAGCAGGCGTGAGGCGAAGGTGGTCTGCTGAGGAGTGGGCAGCCATGCTGGCAGCCATCTCCCGCAGTCCCCACCTGCCCACCCTGATGTCGAGCTACACCGCCCCCAACTTGGAGGCCTGGGGGGAGGTCACAGCAGCCATGGCACGCCGGGGCTACCACCGGTCCGTGGGCCAATGCCGCGGAAGTTGGAAGGCCCTTAAAGTTGCCTTCTTTGCGGAGCGGAGCCACAGGGACCGCCACGAGGGCCGCCCCAGCAGGGACCCCCCACCTCTGTATGCAGAGTCTGTGGCGGTGTGCTGGCCATCCTCGCTACCGGTGCCGGCAGCATTCAGGTAAGGCCGTGTACTGGGGTTGGGCTCTTGGCAGGGAGGGTGTGAATGGGTCACCCCAGGCACGCTAGTGCCCTGTGAGGACCTGCGGGCCATGGGCACCCCTGGGAGGGGATCTCCCAGCAGAGACCAGATCGGGCCCTGGGGGGAGAGGGCGAAGGGCCCGTCAAGGGCATCATACCAGGGTGTGCCCTCCAGGAACACCCGGGCCCTCTGAAGCCAAGGCCCATCATTTCAGCGTTGCTGGTCACCCTGTTGTGGAGGGCGATCCTGGCATGGTTCACAGCCCTCCAGGACAGGGCACAGGCCATGGGGGGTGTAGCTGTGGGTCCAGCTGCAGCCATCTGGCTCCCTGGACAGTCCCAGGCCACGGGCCATGGTCCAGCCAGGCCCTTGCCTGCCCACCATAGCCAGGGGCTACTGTCTCCGTTCAGCTGCCCGTTCCAGCTACCTTGCTGATCCCCCAGGGCAGCCTCACGGTTCCAGCCTGTACGCTGCTGTGCTCCTGCCAGCGTGCTCAGGGAGGACTGGCCACCGCCCCCCCCCTTCACAGCCCAGTTGCCCAGGCGAGGAGATGGGCTGGCCCCACACACTGGGAGGGTGGGAGGGACACCAGCACACAGAGTGGAGGGCACGCCATGAGGCCCTGTCCCTGGAGCCTGCCGCTCACATGACCCGTGGCAGGGAGTTCCGCAGGCCTGTGCCATGCTGAAGGCAGCCCTCAGCCTAGTTGTCAAGCCTACAGCACTGCCTGCTCCAGCTGCATGTGGGAGGCCTGGGTCTAGGAATGTCCATGAGGGCACGGCGCTGGCCATAGCGCTGCTGCGCCATCCCTAGCAGGATGCTGGTCTGTCCAGGCCCCCCTGCAGCACCGGACAGCTGGAAGGCCAGTGTGATGCTGCTGCTGTGTACACCCCTTGTGGCTGGCAGCTGGGCACATGGCATGCGGTGTTGCAGGCACCGGGGGGTCCAAGGGTGGGCGGTGGCCTGAGGGGCCCGAGTCCCAGCCACGTCACATGGGCCTGCCCCTCCCTGGGGGAGGGGGTGGTGGTGATGCAGAGGAGGCAGGTGAAGGGGTGAGCTGGGGCTGGGGGGCCGGGGGTTCCGGTGCGTGCTGAGCATGGAGGTGCTGACCCTATGTGTATTCCCCTCTGCAGTATTGTGTATTCCCCTCTCCATCTGGCGGATGGAGGGGCGGCGTGCGGCGGAAGCAGCACCAGCAGCAGCAGCACCAGCACCAGCAGCACCAGCACTAGCAGCGCCAGCCACTCGGCCACCACGGCGCCGTGCGCGGTGGGCGGTGTCGTCCTCCTTCTCAACCACCTCCTCCAGGGATGGGGCAGAGGGAGGTGCGGTGGCCCCACCATCTGGGCCCCCCTCCCCTGCCATCCCACAGGCCCCCGCAGTGGTGGCAGCGGAGGCGGGGGCAGCGGAGGTGCAGGAGGAGGAGGGGGCCCTGCCTGCAGCACACGACGTGGTGGCGGCGGAGGAGGGCCTCGAGGCCACGGAGGCGGAGGAGGAGGACCTGCCAGCCGCAGAGGGCGCCGTGCCGGTGGAGGAGGAGGACAGCTTGCCATCCACCTCTGCAGTTGCACGGGGGGCGTTGTGGGCGGCAGCAGCAGGACCACCACCACCATGCCCACCTGCCACACAGGACCAGGCGACCCAGACGAGGCGACGTGGGGCCCATCTGCGCCAGGCCCGGTGCCACTGTGAGTGTTCCCACCCCCCACCCCCCGGTTGAGCACCGGGTTCTGACGTTACGGCGTGCTGCAACCAGAGTCCAGTGCCCCATTCAGTGCCTGCCTGTCACTCAGAGGGTGCCAGGCGGCCAACAGCCAGCCGGTTGATGTTCCCGGGCCTGCCGTGCTAGTGTTCCCGGGCCTGGTCAGCAGCCATGTCCCTGTGGCCAGACCCACAGTGGGGCCTGGTTGGGCAGGCGCTGTGCGGGACCAGGGGGGATGTGCATGGACCCAGGGCGGGCCATGGGATGGTGGTCAGGGCAGCCATGGAGAGGGCCAGACTGGGGCTTGCGTCCTGTCCTGCCATGTTGCCTGTGACAGGGGCCACCTCCAGCAGATGGCTGGCCCGGCAGACCGTGGGGGCCAGGGGTGTCTGGGTGGGTGGGTGGGTGGGCCACAAACAGGGCACCACAAGGGGGCAGGCCTAATACCCACCCTATCTGTTCCATTCCGCAGGCTCGTTGTTGGCACCCAGGGTCATGGCCACCCTCCGGGACTTCGGCCGCCGAGTGGACCGTGGGAGGCAGGAGGCAGCGGGGCAACAGGCGGCAGTGCGCCAGCAGCTCCGCAACTTGGAGGGTGCTGCCTGGGCCACCCATGGCCAAATGCAGGAGGCCATTCGCCACGTGACGGCCCTGGCCCATGGCGATGGTGCTGGCCATGAGCCCCCAGTCCTGCACCACCTGCTCCAGGTGGAGGCGAGGCAGGACACCATTCTGGCGGGGCTGTCCGCTCTCCTGGCCCGGCTGGGCATTGAGCCACTCCGGCCCCCTCAATGAGGGGTAGCATGTTGCGTGCTGGCCACGTCGCCCCCCCTTGCCACCCTTCCCTTCGTTGGTGCCCTGTGCCCCCTGTTGGGGCCTGGGCCTGTTACGGCCGAATGTTGAGGCCACACAACTGTTTTTAATGCTCTATGTTTTAATTGCAATTTTAAGCGAGATGTACAAAGTAAACGTGATTTTATTTTTTCACCACTGTCTCTGCTGTCTTCCTCCGTGGGTGCATGCCAGGGTGCGGATCATCTGGTGGGGGGCCTGCACAGCTGCTGGTGGCGTTGGTTGCAGCCTGGGTGGTGGGTGGGGCCCGTGACCATCCAGATGCTGCGGTGGGAGGTCCCTGGGGAGGAAGCAGTGAGGGCACAGTGAGGGGGGGATTCCTTGCAGCGGAGGTCAGCGGCTGGCTCGGCCCCCATGCTGGCTGCAACTTTACCTGGACGTTACGGGCCGAAGTACTCGGCTGTGACCTGCTGACGGCACGCGATGCCCCGAGGGTCCTGGCCAGCCCGCCTGGCCGGCACCGCCTCTGCAGCCTCGACGTCCATGGCGGCTTGCCCCGCCTCCTCGGCATCGAGGAGTGGGGTGTTCCGCCGAAGACACAGGTTGTGCAGCATGGCACACACCACAAACAGCTTGGCGGCCTTGTTGGGTGTGCGCATCAGGCGCCCCCCGGTTAGGTGGAGGCATCTGAAGCGGAGTTTCAGCATCCCGAAAGCTCTCTCCACGACAATGCGTGTCGCACGGTGGGCCACATTGTACCGCGCAATGGGCCCTGGGATGTCAGCAGCATACGGCGTCAGAAGGTACGGGCGCAAGGGGTAGCCACGGTCACCTGTGGGCGGTGGGGCAGCATTAGTCCCAGCCATGGCCTTGTTCCCCCCTCACCACCCCTGCCAGGCCCCCACGCCTCACCTAGGAGCCAGCCGGTTCCCTCGGGCAACTCTGCCAGGTGTCGACGGACAGCAGAGGCATCAAAGATGGCGGCATCATGGACACTCCCTGGAAACTGCGCCGTGACACTGGTGAACAACGCCCTCGCATCGCAGGTGGCCTGGACATTGATGGAATACTGGCGATGCCGGTTGCGGTACAGGGCGGGATTCTGGTGGGGGGCCAGGATGGTGACGTGTCTGGCATCCACAGCCGAGAGCACATTCGGGAAGCCCGCGATGGCATGGAACTCAGCCCTGACCCGCTGCAGCTCGGCCACACTGGTTGGGAACACGATGAACTCGCCCGCGTGGGGGACCATGGCATCCACGAATGCATCCAGGCACCGGCAGGCAGAGGAGCGGGAGACACCCAGCTGCCTCGCCACGCCTCCCAGGAAGTTCCCTGTCCCCAGGAACTGCAGGACTATGAGGATCCATTGAAGGACAGGTATGGCATGGCGGGAGCGGACCTGGGCCTGGAGACTCGGGCCCAGGAGGTGGCAGAGCTCCTCCACGGCGCCCCTGTCCAGGCGATAGGCCTGGATGTAGTCGACGTCGGGGCCTGGCAGCTGGCGCAGACGCTCCCTCACCACTGGCTGCCGTCTCCGGGCCCGTCTCCGGCGCTGGGCTAACACATATGCCAGCATCAGGGGCAGTCCCGCATAGTGGTCCAGGGCAGGATGGCTCCTCTGGGCCGTTGGGGCTCCTGGGGTCCTGTGGACAGGACGGGGACAGGTTCCGGCCCAGCCAGTGCAAGCTGGGCCAGTGGCCACGGTCGCCACCTGTGGGCGTTCCCCCTGGCCAGGGCAGCCAGCTCCCTCGAGCTGGGCCTGGTGGCCGGCTGGGCATGCCTACTCCCATGCAGGGAAGCAGCTGCTGGATGTGCCAGGGCGCCGTGGCCAGGCTGGGTCCGAGCCCCCTCCAGTGGGTCGGTGGTGTCGTCCTCCCCAACCCCTCCCACCCAGGGCCCCCCCTGTCCAAGCAAACTCACCCAGGCCCTCGTCTCCAAGCAGCTGGGGCAGGAGCGGCAGCTGCAGTGCCTGCCCCCGGTGGCGTGGCTGCTGCTGCACCTGCATCCACTGCTCGCGCCGCTGTCGGCGCTCTGCGCGTTGCTGGTCCCAGCGCTGCATGCGGAGCTGCCGCTCCTGCCGCCGGCGCTGTAGCTCCTGTGCATGCAGCTCCGGATGCTCCCGGGCCCAGGCCCTCTCTCTCTCCCGCTCCCTCCGAATGCGCCACTGACGCAGGCGCTCCTGCCGCCACTGCTGGAGCCATGGCACTCGCGGTCAGGGCAGTTGCCGCCTCTGTGCCTGAGGCTGAGGCTGGCCAGGCTCCATGTTGGTCAGGCTATGGCAGGATCAAACAGCAGCTCCTGTGCCCTGCAGGTAACTCCCACAGCTCTGCTCCTCGCTGCACAGCCACCTGCTGCCCACCTCCTTCCACACTGTCCCTGTGCATCTGCCAGCAGTGGTGTCTGCCACCACCCCCGCCCCCTCCAGCCAGAGCCCTGGCAGGCAGGCAGCCCGTCCCCTCCGCCCAAACGCTCCGCCCGTTCAGTCTGCCCGTCCTTGGCGTCCGGAGTCGTGGCCGCTGCCGCTTCCGCCCTTCGGCTCCACCCCTTCCGATATCGCGCCCGTCACGTCCGCCCGTCGGCTCCGCCCATCGGCTCAGCCCGTCGGCGACGCCCGTCCGGTCCGTCTGCATAAGAGGCGGCCGTTTCTGCACTGTCGTCATCTGCGGAGCTCCCCCCATGTGCCTTCTGTTCTCTGCAGACCCCTCTTCTGTATCTCTCGCCCACTTCCTTATTGTTTGTCTCTCCTGTCTTGCCCCTCCCAAGCCCCTCCCAAGCACCCTCTGCCTCCCTGCCTCCCACCCTCCCTGTCTGTCTGTCTCCCTGTGTACTCCCTGGTGATGCATGGTGGCAACAGGCCCCCCCCCCGCCAAGCACGCCCCGGGCCGCGTCCTCGTGGGCCCAACTGGGGGGATGATGAGATGCGTGTTCTCTTCACCCTCGCGGTCGCCAGTTCCAACGTGGCTCTTGGACATGGCAGGGCCACAGAGCATAGTGCACGCCGGAAGGCCTTCTTCGAGGGCATAGCCACCACCCTCCATGCCCAAGGCTTCTGGCTGCGCACGGGCACGTCTTGCATGAAGCGGTTCAGGAATTCGTGCAAGGCCCTGGACCGTACGGTCAGGGCCTTGGTGCGCACTCGCTCCATGACCGTGGATGCCGCCATTGCCCATGCATCACAGGGCAGCATCACCGCCATTCTGGGGCCGCTTGTCCGCGAGGAGGTTGTCAGTGGAGTTGGCTTGGAAGTCTTCAGTGGTGAGTGCTGCGGGGAGGGGCCCACTGCTGGACGTCACCAGAGCCCACGCCCTGCCTCACCCGTGCTCCTTCTCCCTCCGGGCACCCGGGCCACCGCTGGACGGGCCCACTTGCCCCAGCCGGGGCCCAGCAGTGAGGCTGCAGGACACCAGCCTGCCGGTATGTATCCACCCACCCTGGGATGGGGCGGGGGTGGCAGCCACCTGGCTGAGCCCTGTGCCTTTCCTGTCCACAGCCCATTCAGACGATGACAGTACCTCCGACGAGGCCTGCCCCCGGCGGGGCTCCGTGTGTGGCGACATGGAGCCCACCCACCCCAGCACAGCTTCACTCCCTTCTCCGACGGGGCCAGCGGGGGACAGCCTCGAGCCTGCTGGGGCGGAGCCGGAGGGGACCCTCCCTCCGTCTTCAGCTGACGAGGAGGAAGACGACCTCCCAGTGGCTGGTGATCCCCACCACATCAGGGGCAGGCCCTCCCAGCAGCCGTTGCATTGCAAGGGGATGCAGAGGCAGATGCGGCGCTGGGGGGCCCCAACATCATGTCCCGTGCCCGCGGGCCACGCCCCGCTCGTCAGCTCCCCCGGACCATGGCTGAGTTACACCAGGCCATGGAGCGGGGCCGCCTCGAGGCAGGCCAGATGTGGCAGGCATGCGTGGAAGCTGGCGACGAGGGGCGAGCCCAGCTTCTCGATGCCCTCACTGAGCAGCGGGACGATCACCGGGACGATCACCGGGAGCTGATTGCAGGGCTCCAGCATGTCTCCGAACAGCTGGAGGGCCTGGTGGCGGGGCAGGCGGCCCAGACGGCGGAGATCAGGGCCCTCACCGGTGTGGTGAGGCACCTGGTCGCTGTCCAACGGGACCGCCTCGCCTTTGACCAGGAGTGGCATGCTGCTGAGCAGACCCGCAGATCCCCGGTCCATGCTGCCATGGCTGCACATGATGCCCCTGCTGCGGAACCGGCTGGGCCAGCACCCGCAGGCCCAGCTGCCAGCCGGGGGTGCGGCTCCACGAGGGCGCGACGCACTGGAGCAGCTCCTCGGGGCGGTAAGGCCACCTCCAAGTGGAAACGGTGAGTCCCCCCTTGTGTGTGTGTCTTTCCCTCCCCCCTCCCTCCCTCCCTCACTCCCCTCCCCCGCTCCCCCCCATGAATCCCATGTGCAGCCTCAACATGGCATGGGCGTGGCAACACCTGTTGCAGGAGGGAGGGCAGTGGCACTCCCCCCTGCAGCAGGTGGCTAATGCACAGGGTGCCCTGGCACAACCTCTGCCCTTCAACTGCCTGTCACACGCGCAGTGCCTGCAGGCCCGCCTGTGGCTGCCCATCTGCTATGAACGCTGCAGCAGCTGTGGTAGGTGCACACAGAGGAGCTCAGGAGGGGGCTCTTCGCTTCCACAAGATTGACACCTCCCCACAGGGAGGGCAGCCACAGGTGGGCCTGCAGGCACTGGGCGTGCAACAGTCAGCGGAAGGGCAGAGGTTGTGCCAGTGCCAGCCGCCCCAGGGAACCCTGTGCATTAGCCACCTGCTGCAGGGGTAGGGATACCCCTTCTGCAGCCACTGCTCTCCCTCCTGCAGAAGGGGTAGCCACCCCCAAGCCACGTTGAGGCTGCACGTGGGAGTCATGGGAGGGGCGGGGTGAGAAGGGAAGGAGGGGGTGGGAACGGCACGCACAAGGGGGGTCTCATGAAGTCTGGAACCGCCTCTGCCAGGACATGCCCGTGCGCTGCCTGAAGCCCTGGGCCTCCAGGGCCGTGGCAATGCCCACAAAGAAGGCATCCCGGCATGCCTTCTGCTCCGTGCCCCGGCCAAGACCGAGAGATGCCTTGGGCTTGTCTGCTGCGAGCGGGAAGGGCTCACGCAGCTCATCACGCCCCCAGATGGGGCAATGTCAGCGCCTCGCGGCAGGCGCTCTGGCGGGGTGGGGGATGCCAGCGTCCATCATCAGGGAGTGGGAGGGGAGGCAGGCACACAGACAGGGGGTGCTGGGGAGGGGCACGGGCGGGTCAGAAACAGACAGACAACAAGGCTGGTGGGAGAGGGATACAGGGAGAGGGGTCTGCAGAGACCAATAGGGACACAGGGGTCACTTCGCAGATGAAGGAAATGCAGGAACGGGCGCCTCTCATGCAGACAGACCAAGGGCGGAGACGGACGCCGTTGACGGGCAGACCGAGGGCGGAAATGGACGCCATTGACGGGCGGAAACGGACACCGTTGATGGGCGGACCGAGGGCGGGTGAGAGCCCCAGTTGCCGAAAGGGCTCTTCACGGACGTGGCAGACGCGAGCGGATCCAGTATGGGCGCCGTGTCGCCTGTCACTGTTTGCCTGCCTGAGAGGCCCTCCAACTCCCCACTCCCCTCTGAGCCCTGAGGGTCTGGCAGCCCCCCTGCTGTGGTCTCCCTGGGAAGGCAGTGGCAGCCCCTGGATGGGAGTCATGCAGGGGCTTGTGTGCTGGGCGCTGTCTCTGTGTGTGGGGGGCAATGCTTGTGTTACACGGGCGACATGTTGTTCAAGGGGCCTTTGCCCAAGGGGCATCTTTATTGTTCTGGAACATTGGCAGAGATGGCCAGGCGAGGCTGCCAGGGATAGGCACAGCAGCCACTCAGAACGTAGCAGCAGCAGGCGTGGCCCATGGACCTGGAGAGGCAGGATCTTCCCCTGTGGAACCACAGCCTGCTCCATAGAAAGGGGAGGGACAGCAAGTAGGCAGCCAGGGAGGTGGAGCAGCAGCAGCAGCTGAGGAGGGTTGCAGGGCAGGCTCCCAGACCTCTGGCAGCATGGAGGCAGAGGACCGTGGGGCAACCAGACTGCAGCCCCAAGGGTACTCGCAGGAAGGTAGGTGGTAGTGGACGTTCCTGGGGAGACAAAAAACAAGGGGGTGTTCCATGGCAGCTGCTGTGTGGTAGCAATCGCCATTGAAGAAATGCCAGTGTGCCGGTTGCAAAGGCCTGCAGGGAGAGAAATTAAACACAGCTGAGAGGTGTGACACACATAGCATGGTCTGCGCTCCTTCCCTGGGTGTAAGGTGAGCATGATCCTGTAAGGGAAAAGGGTCAAAGAGAGAGACAACACCACAACGTGTGGGTCACAACCATGGCAAACCTAGCAATACTGACCTGTCAGTAGACCCTGTGGAGAAAAGGGGGGGGGGGACAGCTGGTGCCTACATAAGGCTAACAGTTCCACACTTGTTGCATTGTGTGCTCACATTACTACAGGCAGCAATCAGACACAACAGTGGTCAAGAGGCATGTATCCTATATATCATAGCAGGCAAAGCAGGCAGCTATGAGACAAGACATTGGTAAAGAGGCATATCATGACAGGCATTACAGGCAGCTATGAGACAAGACATTGGTAAAGAGGCATTTCAGAGAAGGCATTGCAGGCAGCTATGAGACAGGACATTGGTAAAGAGGCATATCATGGCAGGCATTGCAGGCAGCTATGAGACAAGACATTGGTAAAGAGGCATATCATGGCAGGCATTGCAGGCAGCTATGAGACAAGACATTGGTAAAGAGGCATTTCAGAGAAGGCATTGCAGGCAGCTATGAGACAAGACATTGGTAAAGAGGCATATCATGGCAGGCATTGCAGGCAGCTATGAGACAAGACATTGGTAAAGAGGCATGTATCCTACCTATATTTCTATATGCAAAGAGGCAGAAGTCAGACCACATGTCAGCACGAACCCTGCTCTTACCTGCTCTTACCTGCTGGTGTTGTTGCCTGTGGGGGGGAGAGGGGCTGGGAGAAAGACATGGGTTAGCAAACACTTGCATGGAGACAGCTGCCCAGGCACAGCTGTAAACAGTTTGGCCACAGGCGGCACAGCCCTCTCTGCCCTAGAGGGGGGCAGAGAGGAGAAGGGAAGAGAGAAGTGGGGTGTTTGAAATTTTTCAAAGTCCCACTTTGTGGCTGCTGGGGGACAGGACCCCACACCACGTGCTCAGAGAGAGAGAGCATGGAGGGCTGGGGCTGGGCTTTTGTAGGAAAGAGGCTGGGTGGGGCTGGGTGCTGATAGGGTAACTATTTGGGTCCATGTCCAGAGTTATGCCACAACTATTCCGTCCTAACTCAGGCACAACTCAGGCGTAGGGTGTTAGAACTTTTCAGGAGAGGGCTGGAGTGGGTAAGGTAAAATGGCTCCTATGGGTCTCCTCAAATTTAAGTCCACCTTTTTTGTTGACCTAAATTTTGTGCTGCAGTTGTGCTCGAGGGGGCGTGTCGGAGCTTGCCAGTGTCTGGAGTCCGACTCAAATTTCGTAACCGCCCCCGTCACTCCCCCGACACGCCCCCAACACGCCCACTTTTAGGCCAAACTTAGGACGGAATAGCTCTTATGCCGAACTTAGGACTGAATTGGTCAACTTTCCTTAACCCGCCCTATGTCAGTCACAATTGCAGCACAAATTCGGCCTCTGCGGCACAATTCAGGCACAACTCGAGCCTAAGGCGCTTAGGCTGCAGTTGTGCCTGAATTGTGCCGCTGAGGCCTTAGGCTGGACTGGGCTGTCAGTCTCATTCTACTTGCCTGCGATAAGCAGCCAGAGGCTGCATCTCGTTTGTTTAAGGAAGAAAAGAAGCTTACTGGGAAAAAAGTAAAAGCCTGGGGGGGGGGGTTTCCCCACGATCCGTGGATAACTGAAACTGTAGATAGCGAATCATTGGATATGGGGGCCCACATGTACCTCTTTGCAGCAGTTTGATCTGTAGAGGTTAGCAACTGACACTGTAACTGCAGGCCACAAAAAAGTGGCACTGGTCAATTTCTGAAGATCATATCTGTTAAGGACATAGGAGGAGGCCAGGGCATGTGTGGGTTGTAGTTTTTTTTTTTCCCTCCCTCTTGGCAGCTTGGTTGGACAGGAGACTGCCCTGGTGTCCGCCATCTTACCCATAATGCAATGCAGCAACATGAATGGAGGATTTATGGCACCGTGGTGTATGCGTAAGAGGGGGCTCGTGTTACAAGTCTGTGCTGGATCCTGCAAAATGATGCTCGGACTCTGCCCCAAAGGTTTTGGGCAGGCTATTCTCCACAGCAGTGGTAGCAGCAGCAGCAGCTCACGGATGTTCTCTGCAGCCACCATCTTTTTTCGCCAGGGCATCAGGGATCAGTCATGAGCCCGTCGATAGTCCTGAAACTTTGGCTAGAACCCCAGTTGGTCAATTCCTATACAACTCAAATAGATTGCTCACAAAAGTCCTTATAATTTTTGAGGTGAACATGGAGATATTCACCCATCCGTATTTGGCAATCTGCTAATAGCCAGGATGGTGTAGTGGTTTGGGAGTCGGACTTAGACCTAGAAGATCCAGGTTCAAATCCCCGCTCAGCCACGAAGCTTCCTGGGTGACCTTGGGCCAGTCACTATCTCTCAGCCCCACCTACCTCACAGGGTTGTTGTGAGGACAAAAGGAGGGGAGGAAATATGTACACCACTCTGAGCTCCTTGGAGGAAGGGCGGTATAAAAATGTGAATAAATAAATAATCCCAATATGCTGTAAATAACAGCCCAATCCTACCCAGTCTTCGACCAGCGGAGTTGCTTTTCTGCCATTCCAGGGTGTCACAAATGTGCGATAAAGCACGTTCGTGGCACCTTGGGAGTAAATGGCATTGGCACTGAGGTCAGCGCCGCTCTCCCCACCCCGTATCCAGAGAAACGCCCGCAGGGGATGGCGTGTTCCCTGCCGAGTGACAGAGGGGCATGGGGAGGGTGGAACAGGGCGGTCGGTGGGGGGGATTGGTCGGCCGGGCCCAGTAAGAGGGAGGGATCATCATCAGCCTCCTCCGCCAAAATAGCTGGCACACATTCGAGTAGACCCATTGGGGTGGCTGGGGCTCTACTCAGGTTAAGGGGATGAATGTCCCCTTCCCCCAAGGAGAGCTCCAGCCACACCAATGCTGGGTCCTGTCTGGATAGAATCCAGCACGGGCTCTACGCCCACGCTACAGCCTAGCTAGACAGGATTGGGCTGTAAGTCTAAAGGGGGGGGGGACAGCTGTGCAACTGACATAAACGTGTATTCTTTTTCCTCCGTTTATCCCTGCCTCCATTTCCCTCCTATTCTCTCTTGGCTCCCCTGTGGTTTAGTCTGTACGTTTTTCAGGGAAAGGATTTGTCGTCTTATGTTTTATAAAGCCCTGTTCATCCCAAAGGCACTCTATGCATACATACAATACAGTATAAAAGAACAAAAATTAGCAAATAATTTCTCACTAATTCTGTATTCCTGTGACCCATGCTTTCCCTCCAAACGAACAATTATTGTTTCAATATGCAACAGCAAAGGGAAATAAAATAAGGCTTGTAGATTTCAAATACACTCCCTTCCAGAGGTTTCCTTTTTGAACTTTTGATCTGACAGGCAGATTGCTGTAACGGATCAGAGTTTGCCTGTTTTTGCATTCCCATCACACTGAATGATGTCGTGCAGAGCACAGGTGAGCAACTCCAGCTAATGCTTTTAATATTGAAATGGAGCACCAACTAGGGACCAAACAATCAAATGCTTGGTCAGAATTTCTTCAGCTGAGAAGGAATGGGGAAAGGGGAATGTGACGGCGGTTCCTGCATCAGAATTGAGCTAGCGCAAGGCCTGAATCATGTGCTTTTCAAAGCATCACTGTTTCAATTGTGTTCTTAACCAAATGTGTGCCACTCTCAGGGCCTCTGAGGAGGTGGAATGATGGCAAATGCCAAGCTCCGCAACGTAAGCGCTGCGCCAGGTGGCACTCACCCCAGCCACGCCACTGAACTGCCCAGAACTGTGACAGTGAAGTGCCCAGAACTGGACACAGTACTCTAGGTGCAGTCTGACCAGTGCGGAGTAAAGTGGAATCAGTCCTTTTCGTGGCTCCTTTTTCTACAACCGTCTGGGCGTTTAGCTAGAAACAGTGTCATGGGATTGAATCTGTGTTGGCTACGGCAAGATTCTTATGTTTGCTTGTCGTTTCTCGCAAGGACGCTGCTCCTACTTTGAACAAAATCGTTTCATTTATGCCTACACTCCTAATCAGGCAGGAGGTGTGGTCTGATGGTTAAGCTGCCGTACTGCCTGAAGAGCTAAGCAGGAATCTATGCCCTGGATGGGGGATAAGAACACTAGACTGACAAGCTGCAGTTACCTATTGTGGCAGAACGGAGTCGCTGCTGAGTTTGAGCCCTGCAGTGAGAGAGCGTGAGAGTGTGGGAGAAGGTCGGCTGGCAAGAACGGTGAACAGCTTGAGAATCCTGCCTGGGCTGATTTACGGTTTCTGAGGAATCTCGAAAGCTGTGCAGCCAGAAGAGATAACCACACCATGAAGGAAAAAAACATCTGGTCTATTGAGGGTTCTGTGAGTTCCACAGAACAATATTGTAAAAAAAAAAAAAACCCAAAAATCCCATTGAAAAATTGTGTTTTGGATCAGCCTGCCTGTGTGAACCACCTTGAATGCTGTGTAAAAACGGAGAAAGGTGGTGTGTGTGTGTGTGTGTGTGTGTGTGTGTGTGTGTGTGTGTGTGTGTGTGTGTAGGCCAGTGGGTGACGCAGCGGGTTAAACCGCTGAACCATAAGCTGTCGATTGAAAGGTCGGCCGTTCGATTCCCGCGACGGGGTGAGCTCTCGTTGCTTGGCCAGCTCCTGCCAACCTAGCAGTTCCAAAGCATGTTAATGCGAGTAGATAAATAGATACCGCTTGCAGGAAGGTAAACAGCGCTCTGTGTTCCAGCCGCATGCTACGCGCTGCGGCAAGGAGAATCATGCCGGCCACATGACCACCAGACTCTTCCTTGAACTTCCCTACAGGCATAACGCACGTATTATCACACACCTTGTTAAAAAGATAAATGACAGGAATTTGGGGTTGAAAGACTGAGAAGCAGCTGACAGAAAGGCTTCATTAAACTCAGAACAACACTTCATTAACTGAAGTAGTTTACCACTAACACCTCAGATGTTGTGAGGCTCAGGATGGAAGATGAGATCTCACTAAGAGAATTTTAATCGAGCAAAAAGGGGGCTTGCATGCCAGAAAGGATTAAAACAGAATTTGGCGCATTGTCTGGGAAGCTGATTTGATACAATGTAGCTCCGTATCCATCAAGCTCGGTATTGTCTACTACAGTGACTGGTTTCAGCTTTCAGGCATGTGTATTTTCAAGCTTTGTCTGGAGAGGCCAGAGATTAACAGTGCAATCCTATCCAACTTATGCCACCGGTGTAACCAGCAGTGCAGCGAGAACGGGAGGCCCCAGAACAGAAAGGGGATTCAAATCCCCTCCAAAAGGGGAATTCAAAGGGGATTTGAATCCCCTTTCCGTTCTGGGGCTTCCCGTTCTCACTGCACCGCTGGTTACACCGGTGGCGTAAATTGGATAGGATTGAGCAGAGCTCAGCCAGTGGCATAAGTTGGATAGGATTGCGCCCTAAACCAGGATCTTCGGCATACAAGGCAAGTGATCGATCACTGAGTTCCAGTCCCATGCCAGAACTACCCGCAGAACTAGGCTTACCAGATCTCCAACCGGGACAAAGTGCTAGACCTTTAGGAGAAGGAATGTGGGCAGGTGTAGCTTGATAAACCTTAGAGCACAATCCTAGGCATGTCTATTCAGAAGCAAGCCCCATGGATGCCTAGGATTGTGCTCTAAGGTTTAACAAGCTACACCTGCCCACATTCCTTCTCCTAAAGGTCTAGCACTCTGTCCCGGTTGGAGAGCTGGTAAGCCTACTCAGAACTAATAAGAAGTGTCACCCACATTTTGCGACAGTTTGGAATGTTAGAAAATTAACATAGGGAAGAGAAGAATAGAGAAATATGGGGGACTTTGGTGCTAATAAGTCACAGGACACCTGGAGTAAAACTTCCAATGATGATCTAAATCAGCGATTTTCAACCTTTTCATCTCACAGCACACTGACAAAGCGCTAAAATTGTCAAGGTACACCATTGTTTTTTGGACAGTTGGCAAGGCACACCGCACTGCCAGTAGGGGGCTCACATCTCCCAATGGCCCTACTAATAAATTCCCACCCCCCAAAATCCCACAGCACACCTGTGGCCTTGGCACACTGGTTGAAAACCACTGATCTAAGTGAATGAGCAAAATTGAATAGGAGAAGTTAGTCCTTTCAATATGCAAGTTCTAGGCTGTTACCAATGGTGTCGCACATCTGCTCCAAAGAACGTTGCTTAGGTAACCTCACGAGATAGCAGGGTCGGCCCATCCATGAGGCCAACTGAAGCTTTCCCCTCAGGCAGCAGACTGGTGGGGAGCGCTCATCTCTGTCTGCCTACTTGCCTCCATTGCCCCTCCTTGTCCTTCCACTCCCAGGATTGGAAAAGGAAGAGGGGGACAGAGAGGAAGAGGAAATGTGTAGGGGAGGAGAGTGCTGAGCTAGAACATTGGAGGAAAATGGAACATTTGAGATGCTGCCTCAGGTATCTGGAGGTCTTGTGCCAGCCCTGCCTGGTAGGATAGCTCAAGAACAACCTCCATCCTTAAAAACCTGCCGGAGACGGCCAATCTACTCCTGGGGTTCTTTTCTGTGTCCTTCTGCCATAAGAGGTGCCACAGGTGTGCAAAAAGAGAGTGTTGTTCTGTTGTCGAACAGCTTCCCTTAAGAGGTTGCCTGACCGCTCACCCCCTCCCCACCTTGAGATGGACAGGAAAATCTCTTCCATTTCAGCCACTTTTTCTGGCCTCGTTGCTTTTATGCTGCGTGTTTAACCTGCTGCTATTTTAAATGTTTTTAACGGGTGGGTGTTTTTTTTGTGTGTTTTTTTTTGCATCCGATTGGAAATCGTTTTCGTAAGCTATCTGACTTGCTCAGAAAAGTGGGAGGGGAGTTTTAGAAATATGTTTTTTAAAATTGCTTGGCAATTTCAGGAGAGCCTTACACACACACACACACACACACACACACACACACACACACACACACACACACACACACGAGAGAGAGAGAGAGAGAGAGAGAGAGAGAGAGAGAGAGAGTGCCTACACACACACCATTACACACCAACAGAAATCATTCTGCAAGCTGCAATTGCAAGTCACTGACTCTAGAATAGCTTTGTGGAGGGCTGGTGTAACATTTACTAGACAATATTTCCCAAACGTTTTCGACCTGCAGCTCCCTTGACCATTGGCGACCATTATCCGCGGCTCCCCGTGACATCATTGACCATTGGCCGTGGCTCCCCATTATATTATGTTGATGCCTGCCAATTGGCATTGCATTGTTTTCCAAGAGGATTCCGTGGCACTCCGCGGTTCCCCTGACTGGTATCCGCGGCTCCCAGTTTGGGAACCACTGCCTTAAGGCATCCCATGATCAGCAGCAACATTCCAGCAGCAAGATGGAGACAATGATGTTTTCTTACTTGACGGGATTATACCGAGGTGAAGAGCTTTACCCACCCAAGAAGGATTATTCAAATGTTTACTAGTATCCATTAAAGGCAATGAGGGCACTTCAATGTAAGCAATCCTGGTCATTAAGTCATGATTAAATGGCCCTTTAAATGTAAGTCACCACTGAATCTCCACCCCCCCCCCTTTGGTTAATAAACTCGTAGAGCCCTGGGCCACGTACCTCTCTCTCTCTCTCTCTCTCTCTCTCTCTCTCTCTCATCAGCAACAACCAGCTTCCCATATTTCACTGACATTTAATATACAATATTGTTCAAAAGGGGGGGGGAATCAAAGCAATCCCTTATCACCCTTGGGGATCGCTTAATAAAGTTACCAAGTTTGCTCCGTTATTCCAACTGATAAACATCTTTTAATTCTTAGCAACTTAAATATTGCAAGCAGCAACTGTTTCCAAGGCTAGACTCGAAGCTCAGTTCCCTGGGGCTTTCCTGAGGTTGGCAGAGCCCCAGACACAAATCTAGCAACTAAATACTGTCTCTCTGACATTGCAAGTATTGATGAATAATCTTTTTACACCAAGCCACTTAGTCGAAAGAGCACCTTTTTCTTCTGCTGAGAATCTGATGTTGTGCACTCTCTGCATTAATTTTTTTTTCCTGGCAGGTCTGCCCATGAATGATTCTGAACAAGCCGGCTAAGTTAACGATTAAGATAATTCACGTGGATTTGGGGTCCCATCTGGTCCACACAGACCAGGGTGGAATTGTAACTCAAGAAGAAGGTAAACTCTGTGAGCTGTTTTGGGCTAAGCTAAGGGGTGTAATTTGTGCATCCTCAGTAATGCATTTGGAGCCTCAGAATGACCCTGTATGCACAAGATGCTCCATGAAAATGTAGTTGCTATTAAAATTAATGTTAATTAATATTAATATTTATGATTGCTCATGGGCCATCATTCAGCATTAAGCACCCAAGCCAAGAGGCAAACCAAATAAACACACGGCAAAAGTCACGATACGTGAATGCATCACATGGGGAGGTTTCCGGGATGATGATTGGGTAGATGAGGGATGAGGGGAGGTCCCAGGTGTGCTCCCTTGCAGCGAAGCAACCTCCATGCTCCATTCTGCTCCTCCTAACCAAGAACCTTATTTCTTATTCTTATTTCTACACTCTTCTTGCTAGGAATTCCCACTCTTATTTCTAAGCACTTGGGAGTACGTTCTGTTGATGACTCTTGAGTTCCAGGCTTAAAAATCTGTACAGCTGGGCAGTACAAAACGTATTTACCCACCTTCCAAGGAGACAAAACAACAACAAAACGGGGCCTGCAACAGCCACGGATGAGTGGAGACAGCCAAGCCGCTATTTGGATTCCAATCTCTCAAGTATATAGGATCAAGAAATCAGTCTTGCAAAGGAAAATGCACCTGTCAGAAATCCTCTCGGTCTTCCTTGACATCAGTTTAATATGGCTGACACCTATCCTCTCGCCACAACACGCCTGCTTGCTTAACGGCATGGCGAGCCTGAGCGCATAATACCACTGCTTTCTGCAATGTGCCTGTTTCGACTTCCCCTCTGTGCATATGGGCAGCTCAAGGGTCTGTTGGAACCTGCAAAGCCTGTTTGTGCATCGCAAGCTTGTTACTGACAGTGTTCGAGTCCTTTAAATCAAAGCTGAAAAATCCTGGGTGGGGAAAACATCAACTGCACACACATTTTATTTTATTTTACATTTGCCACAACATCAGGGCAGCGGAAGAGTCATAGCTGAGTGGAAAAGCATCTGCTTTTTCTGCAGAACATCCCGGGTTCATTCTCCAGGTGAGGCAAAGAAACAAATTGTATCTGAAACCCTGGAGAGTCATGACTAGTCTATGTTGACAATAAACCAATGGTCTAACTTAACATAAGAACATAAGAAGAGCCCTGATGGATCAGGCCAAAGGCCCATCTAGTCCTACTTCCTGTATCACACAGTGGCCCCATCAGATGCCTCAGGGAGCACACAAGACTACAAGATAACCTGTTTCCCGTTGTCACTCCCTTGCACCTGGCACAGAGAAAACCCACTTCTAAAACCAGGAGGTTGCTTATGGCTTGTAACCTGTGGTGGTCTTTTCCTCCCTGAATCTGTCCAAACCCCTTTTAAAGGTATCCAGGCCAGGTGCCATCACCACATCCTGTGGCAAGGAGTTCCACAGATGAATTACACACTGGGTAAAGAAATATTTTATTTTGTCTGTTCTAACTCTCCCTCCACTCAATTTTAGTGCATGTCCCCTGGTTCTGGTGTTGTGCGAGAGGGAGAAGAATTTCTCTCTATCCACTCTCTCCATCCCATGCATAATTTTATACGTCTCAATCATGTACCCCCTCAGCCGCCTTTTTCCTAGGCTGAAAAGCCCCAGACGCTGTAGCCTTTCCTCATAAGGGAGGTGCTCCAGCCCACGAATCATTCTGGTCGCTCTTTTCTGCACCTTTTCCAATTCAACTATATCCTTTTTGAGGTGTGGTGACCAGAACTTAATATTCTTAATAATAATAACTCAGCAAAGCAACTTCTTACATCTTGACCGAAGATGTCCTGGTGACCCAGGTCACACCAGGTCACACCAAATTCCTAAATTAGCACTTGTGTTTTTTTCGAAATATGACCCTCAGAGTTTTGGGGCAGTGGAAGGTTGTGGAGGCAGCTTGGAGTGTCTGACCACCACTGCCTTCTTCACACACACACACACACACACACACACACACACACACGGAATTCCATCCATTTTAGGCACCTTGGAATGGGGGTAGGGGAGAGGGCAGCAGAGGAAACAGGACAGGAGCAGGTATTCTGTGATCTATGAATCCTTGGTGATCGATCAATCATACATTCACTTGGAATGTGTGCAAATCCCCGAAACCTTTCAAGTCAAGCCAGGATACAGTCATGCATTCCTACTTTGTACATGACCCTAAGCAACTTAGAGGAAAGGTAAGACAAAAGTGTAATCAAGCAGGGGTTCTCAACCCCTTTCCGGCCGAGCACCACCTATGGCGCCACTCTCCTGCTGCGTCCCACCAGAAGTGACTGGCAATGACATCATCACCGGTTACGTCCAGGTTTTTAGGTTTTTGGAGGCCAGAAAACGCAGGTAGGAGGGTTCTATTGCAAAACTTGCAAACTGTTCCTGAGAGGCTCAGCCAAAGTCAGGAGTCTCTCGGGAGTGAAAACGCATCGTCGAAAGCGCTGCATCGCAGCGGGGTTCCAATGGTCCGAGTACCACCAGCAGTCAGCCAAAGTACCACTGGTGGTACTAGTACCATTGGTTGGGAACCTCTGTAATGAAGAAAAATATAAAATTTAAAATGGATTATAGACCAAAAATGTTTAAATTATAGTAGTGAGGCACACACTAAGAAACAAAATGCAGGCTTGTAGTCTGAAGAAAGGCAGTATAGAAATCTTCTAAATAAATAGGTAAAATCAAACCTCATTAGCAGGCCGTACCATAAGGTATTAAGATAAACCTTTAACTTCTCACCTTAATGCTGCCCTGTTTATGGACATTCCATGACATCACAGCCATATAGCCAATCACAAGGACTGTGCTGACATGCAAGGTAACACAAAAATGCTTTGTATATAAGATACATAAAATAAGCATGGATGGAGCTGTTGTAATTCCCCAAAATAACGTCTGGTGAGATTAATGTAGCACAGGTCTGGCCTGCGAGGAAGTGAGACTTCAGTCCTAAAATGTGATGGAATTTAGTAGCAGAAACAAAACACTAGATGAATCAACTCTCTGGAGCAGGTTTTCATTCTAATAAAACCCCCTAAGCCGCCTCTGTCTTGTGACGACCAGCAGTGCACACAGTAGAGTGTGTCTATTCATCTGATCTAGGTTTTGATCAAGCAGCGGAACAAAGATAAACTGTTGGAATTTCTCTGTAAGTAGGTATTTTACAGCCAAGTGGAGAAGGAAAACATGGGCAGAAAACGGTTGCCGAAGACTCTGTCAACTACGAAATCCCTGAGATTAAGCGCTATTTAAGCTTCATGGTACCTGGTTCCAACTTTACTCAGACACAGCGCTCTCTCTCTCTCTCTCTCTCTCTCTCTCTCTCCCCCCTGCATTTCCAATATTTTCCATTCTCCTTTCTCTTTCCTTTGTCCACGTTGAAGTCAGAGGCATTTCTTCTTTGTAATGCAAAGCACTAAGGTGCCAAAAAAAAAAAAAAACCAGGAACAAAAGGAAATATGGTCTGCCCCCTTCTCAGAACCGTGTAATTTGCCTTCACACCACCATGCTTTCCAGCCCCACGTCATGAAGGGCTAAATATTAACAATAGACCAGTGGTTCTCAAACGTTTTAGCACCGGGACCCACTTCTTAAAATGACACTCTATCGGGACCCACCTAGCTTTACGAGATGCTCAAACATTTATCTCCCTATATTTCACAAACTTGCAAACTGCAGGAGCTCAGCAATTTGAAGGGCAATTAGCAGCGATATGATTTTTGAATAGCCTCAGGGCTTGTGGCCATTACTTATCTGATCTTTCCATCACCTGGGACCCACCAGAAATCCGGTCGCGACCCACCACCATCACAGTTTGAGAAACACTGCAATAGATGAACACCCTTCATCCCAAACTTTTTAAAAAATGATACTGCTTTTTTTTAATGGGATATATAGCCTCTCTTCCCCCCCCCGGGCAATTTTGAAATACAGACCATAATAAGCACCTAATAGCATTGGCGGCGGCAGGGAACACTGGGAAACATCATTTCTAGGGCACCTTATTTTATACTAAGGATCCCTGGGAAAATTACACTTCCCCAATCCTGCCAACCTAGCAGTTCCTTTTTTTTTAATATATATTTATATTTTATTAATATATTTAAACATAAAAACAATACATATTTCATAAAGTTATAGCAAGCACGAAGCAATACATTCTACTAGCATACTATTCACTATTTTCTGCATATAATATCCAACTAAGCCAAAATAACACCCAGTTCGATTCCCGCGACGGGGTGAGTGCTCGTTGCTTGGCCAGCTCCTGCCAACCTAGCAGTTCCAAAGCATGTTAATGCGAGTAGATAAATAGGTACCACTTGCGGGAAGGTAAACAGTGCTCCGTGTTCCAGCCGCATGCTACGCGCTGTGGCAAGGAGAGTCATGCCGGCCACATGACCACGGAGGCGTCTTTGGACAACTCTGGCTCTTCGGCTTTGAAATGGGAATATGCACCACACCCTAGAGTCGGACACGACTGGACTTCATTGTCAGGGGTCACCTTTACCTTAATTCACTGAGACATTGCTCTGTCAGAGTTCAAGTCTTTAGCAGAAGGGGAGAGAGACAGAGGGAGAAATCCCACAGAAATTAGCAACTCCTATTTACATGGGAAAAATAAGCCACTGCGCTGGAGAGCGCATTGCGATGGCTACAAAACTCATCCATCCCTTCTGGCAGTGGATGATCTATGCGCCATTGTTAGGGACTCTGTTGTGGGGCGTTGCCATGTCTCTCTGCAGGATACAGTTCCTTCTTCCCTACACAACATGTCATCAAAATGACAGACATTTTGCTAGTCAATAATGATCCCCATTATTCATACGGATTGGGCGAGATGACCTTCTGATCTGTTGTATCTTACCAATGTTCTGGTTCCAGGGCTCCCCTCCCCCCTCCTTTTGATGAGCAACTCAAACACAGAAAGACAAAATCAATTCCAGGCTCTGCATGAAAATGCCAAGAGATATCCTTAACAAAACTGTGTCATATATTGATGGACGTATTCTCTCATTTATGAGCTGCCAATGGGCAAACTTTGTTGTGTGCAGATATGACGCCTAATCCATATCCAACAAACTTCTTCTGTCAGTCAAATGCACTTCATGATTGGGTAGGACATCGCGCTTCCATAAAGAGACACCGCACTGTTGATGGACAGACTCAAATGCAGAATATAAATCACAAAAGGTTTCAGATGAAAGCGCAGAAGGAAGCATCCTTTGGCGAGCTTGTCGGTGAATTTCACACCGCAGAGACTATCGCCACACTCAACAAGACCATCCTGACATGCAGGTTTCTGGGTGACAAGTTTTCAGCATCAACCCTTCTGCATTGTAGAGAAGAACCATTTACTATATAACAAGAAAGGTTCCAACTCAGCAGAAGCTCCTGTGTTACTCATGCTTTGGGTGGCTAACACCATAGTATTGCTTGCTCTCTGCAGCTGGGTTCCTGTCCAAGTTGTTGTGTGGGGTAGGATCAGAGGTTGGCCCATCCATGAGGCTAACTGAGACAGTTGCCTCAGGCAGAGGATTGGCAGGGAACTCCCCTTCACCTGACTCGCCCATTTCCTTGGCTCCTCCTGCTTCTAGTGGTGGATGAGAGCACTGGAGATACCCTAGGACACTGCCCTCCTGCTCCACTTCTGTCTTCCATTCAACCCCAGGGAGTAGGAGGAGTAGCAACAGTAGCAGATACCACATGGCCAGGTATGTGGAGGTGACATCTTGTGCATCACCTCAGGTACCAGATAGCATAGGGCAGGGGTTCTCAACCTGTGGTCTGCGTACCCTTAGGGGTATGCGGACCACCGGCTGGGGGTACACCAGAGCCTCTCCCTTATAAGCTGCGATCAGTAGCTGACTGCCCAGAATTTTTAAAGTTACTTGTTTCCGTGCCGAAGCTCCGCCCCAGCTGCAAAAGTCTTAAGACTTAAGAGCCTTATCTCCCTGGATCAGCTGAGTGTCAGCCAGCCAAGTATTTTGAAATTTTAACCTAATCATGTCCTCTGAAGTCTTCTAAAAACAGTAGCTAAGGAAGCACAAAAAGTAAGGATAATTGTCCCTTGGTCTGCTCCCTCATAATTTGAATATATCATTATCATATAATAGACAGGATGGAGCTACACCACTAGTGGCCAAAATTGTCGAAACCATTTGGAAAAAATGTATATATGAATACAGTAATACCATCATGTTATATATCATTGGAAAGGTACTTTAATGCAGAATGTCATGAAATAAACTGTGTTGAATTATCTATATTCTATCAAACGGTATGGCCAAATAACCAGGAAAAGAAAACACAACTGCCTTATGTAACAAAAAGTGGATTTCCTGAACTTAAAACTGACCAATGAGACTGATTGTTCCAAGAGCTATTGAGGTGTTATGATGACACAGCATGGAACCAAGAAGGTGCTAGTAGGAGTCAGCTCTCATTTCTAGGTATCAGAGGTAATACTAGGACTCCTATTGAGTTATGTGAGTGTCATCAAGTTGGCCACTGGTTTTTTGTTGTTTACCAATTTTTTGGGTGACCTGTACTGTGATATATTAAAATTTAAAAAAAGTTAATGGGGACGACACCATGAGTTACCGCACCGGGTGACACCAACCCTAATGACACCACTGGGGTAACGCGATGAGTTCTCGCACTGGGTGACGCAAACCCTAGTGACACCTCTGTGTGGGAGTAAGCTTCTTTGAACACACCAAAGTCTACTTCCCAGTCAGCAAGCACAGGACTACGTTGTGGAATCATATTCTTTGTTCTCCAACCCTACCTCTTCCAATTACTTTCCAGCAGTGTGTCTCATTTTGAAAATATGAACTTCCATTGTCCCCCAAATCTCTAAGCGATAACGTTTATTCTACCCTAAGCTACTGAGCTACATTAGAATGCGCCGTTTATTCCTCAGATTTACCGACCCAGAATTAGGTGCAAAACCACAAAAGCGGGGGGGGGGGGGGGAAGCAGCCTTTGCTCAGCGATCAATTGTTCTGTTGTGTTCCTTTTTTTGTTACACCACAAACTGTGCGTTTTAAGTTCTGATATTTATGAGCTGGATATAGTCCCTACTATAAAACTAGGATTAGGAAATGTCAGGAGTGAGTCTTACAGATATATTTAAGATTGTGCAGCGTGGATTATGCTCATTGTAATTCAGTGGTTTTCAAATTTGCTGCTTTACCGCACTCTTAAAAACTGATTCTCTTCCCTAGTCATATGTCAGGAACCTCACCGTTTCAGGAGCCGTCAGATTCAGTTGCTATTGCTTCAGCTATCACTTCTCGCCGCCTTGCTGATAGACCGGAACTCTCAAAACGCATATAATTTAAACATCTTTTCTTTCCCAAAATTCTTTTTTTTTCTACAAAAAAAGAGAGAATAGGTTAAAAGGCTTCTTGTAGAAAAGCAATGTACTTTTGAGGGGGGGGGCACAGCGACAACAGTTTCAGTTAGTCCAAAGGCCCCTACTTCACTGACAGAAAAGTATAGTCAGTGCGTTGTTGGAATCTACCCTGGTTTCCTCCTACTAGGTCTCTGCATCCCCCCAAGATTACTGGCAGTGGTGGCTCCTCCCACCCTCAGCACCAGCCAATCCTTTAACAGCCCAATCCTGCGAAAGTTGCAGCAGCCGACCTAAATGGCCGACCGCTGCATCCTGTGCAGGATGTGGCCTGCATCAGTGCAGCCGGTTCTCACCTCGAGGGAAGGGGATGTTCATTCCTTTTCCCCGGTGTAAACCTCGAAGGCCTCAATGGGCCTCCTTGGATACGCGCCAGCTCTTTAGCTGGTGTGCGTCTGGGGAGGCTGTGTAAGGAGTCCGGCCCAGGAAGGGGTTTAGGATATTGGCACAATTCAGCACCGATATCCCCACACCCTCCCAAGTCGGGCCGGCTAATGGCCCCCTCCCCTGCCACCCTTGCCCGCCCCCCACGCCCTCCCACCAACCAGCCTAGGACTTACCTGGGTCGGCCGGCACAGGTCCTGGGCGATGGCCGTGTAAGCAGTGCCAGTCTCCATGCCTGCTCCGCTTACACTAGAGGAGCCGCAAAAGTGCCTTACAGCACTTTTGTGACACCTTAGGCCGGCGGAGTGCTTGCTCCTCCGGCCTAAGGTCACAGTGGATTGCACCATTAAGCATCTAATGTTCAATGGCTTTTCGCATCTAGAAGGCTTCTCATGGAAGCATTGCTCTTTTGATGTTGTTACCTTCCTACTTCACCTGGGGCCGAGACGGACCAGATTGCCTAAGCCACCTAGTGAGATCATTGCAGAGGGATGTTTCCATGACACGAGGGTGATTCTTTACAGGAATGTTCCCCAAGACCCAGTCAACTCATGCTCCAGACACTGAGAGCTGATGTAACTTTGTTTCTGCTGCAGTAAAAGGATGAGGTTTGATTCCTAGAACTGGGCTGCTGATGTCTTCGCTCCCCAGTTACAAGAGGAAACCGACAGAAGACCGACATTTGCTGAGCGAATTTCCATGAGGCACGAAAGCATCCCAAAGGCACAATCCCTCTAGCTCTTACATCAGCAAAATGAATGAAGGTTGGACAAGATGGGGCTCGGTTGGACCACGGTGGCCTCGAGGCACACGCAGAATGAAAGATCGCATTTCCCCTGGGGAGTTGCTCTTAATACGCAGCTATTGCCGTGAACGAGCAGGATGGAAAGAAACCAACCTTTTCCATGAAACTTATCCGTCTGTCGATCATCTGTCAATCCACGAGGGAATTAACTAGAGAAATGGATCCGTTAATAAGACAAAGTGTCAAGACAAAGCAGCAATGTAAGTATTGGCATGACAAGAAAACGATGTTGAAGGAAGTAAAACTAATAGCATTTCTCCCCCCTCCCTCATTTATTCCCTTCTGCTTACTTCCTTAAGGTACATGAAACGTTATAAGGAACTCAGTGGTAGGCATATACAAATGCATGCAAATTTAAGAGTCGGTGTATAATGAAATTTCCCACCTGTCTGAAGATAACTCAAGTTTTTATTCTCTCTTCTCAAACTGTTTTGTCAGGCTGTTTTTTGGCAAAAAGAACTTTTCTCCCATTTTAATAACTCAAGAGAGAAACATCAGAAGTATTTCTGTAGGAAATCACCCAGATTCCGTGCAGTCTTTTAAATGTTATAGCTTCATCCTCTTAATTTTTTTCCCCTTCATATTTTCTACATTACCTTTCAAAGGCTGAAGAAACAATCTATTTTTTTTTTTTTGGTACTTCATTACTTTGCTTACAAAATGGTTTTCAATTGCTAGTCTCCTGAGAATCATGGAGAAGGGATTTGCAATATCTCAAGTTATTATAAGACGTGTACGGAGCTTCAGGTTTTAAAACCAAAATGCTACAGAGACAAATAAGCCAGGTACTTAAGTAGAGTAATAGGGTCATTTTCTAAAAATTATTCAGAAGGCCGGGAAACAGTGATGTAGACTTGAGTCTATTGACTCGGACTTGAGTTGGACTCAAGTCACATCAATGACTTGACTCGGACTTGACTCGGAGATTGTAAAAGACCTGAAAGACTTGACTCAAGACTTGGAACCTCTTACGACAAGTCGAATTTTATTCAGGTTTAAAACCTGTTTTCCCCCATTAAATAGATTCCTCCTGGGACGCACCTCGCGTCCCGGGAGCGTTTGCCCTGCTCCCGGGGGGGGGGGTGCGTCCAGCGACGCTGCTCCTCTCCGTGATTCCGGCCAGCTGATTGGCTGGCCGGGTCACCTGACGCTGAGCGCCGGCACGAGGGAGCTGCGCGTTTATTGCAGCTCCCTCAGTCAGCGTTCGGGAAGCGACACCCTCCCGCCCTCCCCAGGCATAGTCCGGGATTAGCCGGTTGCCCTTCGGGGGGCCAGGTAGGAATTTTGGCTCACTTTTGGCGGTCTTTTTGCCTACCTCGGACTGTGTTTTGGGAGGGGGTTCAGTCAGTCGGTCACCTGGCAGGTGGCGTGCGGCAATGGGTAGGCAGGGTGATAGGGACTCGGCGTGCACCTGGAGTTCGGCAAGGTCAGGTGGTAAGCCAGGACCACTCATCACGACACTGTTACCCTCGGGTCGGTGAGGCTGGCTGGCAAACCACCTGGCTGGGGCAGAGAGGTACCATCAATGGCATAGTTAGTATGGTCACCTGCACTGCCCAGCTGTCTTCACCTTTCGGGGTTGGCCATGATAGGCCCCATCGGGCGGAGACTGAAGGGGCCTGGAGCCTGAGTATTTACGCCAGAAGAGTAGGGGGAGGTAAAATGGCTAGTGCTGTTTTCCCCCGACCAGTACCGCCCAAGGGGGTGGTTAGATGCCCCTAGTTATTTGTTGCCTTTGCAGGTCTTTATTTTAACAAAATAAAGTGACTATTTTATCCAAGTAGCATTGTCTGGCGTATTTATTTCCGGGGTGTAAGGGTAAAGGGACTTGCAACTAAAGACTCGGGACTTGGGGGCAAAGACTTGGGACTTGGGACTTGACTCGAGACTTGGAGTCAGAGACTTGATCCACATCCCTGCCTGGAAATATAAAGAGCTTTCCTGGTGAAAATTAACATGACAAGACTCCTTGCACTAGTGCGATGCAGAGAGTTATGTTACCGCAGAATCCACAGGGCACCACTTGGAATGGTGCAAGGTAGTGCAATCTTACACAAGTGTGGAGCATGGATGCAAAGAGGGGATGCAAGGGGCAGTATAAAGGACATCAGTGCAATTCTAACAATAAGAACAATAAGAACCAAGGAACACAATATTTTAAATGTGTGTGCTGGTCTTTTGATGCTTGCACTTCTTTAAAAAATTGCATAGGGGGGAACCCAAATTTCTCCCTGAATGAATATTACAGGTGGGCCCCCATATCCGCTGGCGATATGTTCCAGGCCCCTCCGTGGATACTTGAAACCGTGGATAAGAGCGAACACCCCCTCCATGGTTTCCTGAGGGGCCCCCCACCCTGCCTCCCCTGCAGGCAGGCATGCTTGCCCCCCCCAGCTCTTATTTTTCTTTCAGCAAGCTTTGTTTCTTCCTTAGAACAAACAGAGAAGCAGCCTCCATTGCAGGCAAGTAGAATGAGACTGTCCTAGAGAGGCTCTGCAAGGTTTCTGTTAACCTTGCAGAGCCTCTCTAGGACATTAGTCTTGTTCTACTTGCCTGTAATAAGCAGCCAGAGGCTGCTTCTCCTGTTTATTTAAGGAAGAAATGAAGCTTACTGGGAAAAAAGTAAAAGCCTGGGGGGTCCCCACGATCCGTGGATAACTGAAACCGTGGATAGCGAATCAGTGGATATGGGGGCCCACCTGTATATATAACGCGGAACCAATGCATTAGATTTTCTTCATTGTTTCATTGTTTTTCAGCACAATCTAGTGTAGCGTTAGAGCGGCGGAGAGTTTGCGACTCCCAGCAAGTAAGGGTCGATGGGATGAAGACCGGTCGCCCTCACTCCTCCGGGGGACCATCCCAGAGAAGGTAAGCCCTGCACTAGCCGATGCAGGGGCGGGGGGAGGGTGGACCGGGCGGTGAGGGAGGGTGGCCACTATCCCAAGCCCTCTCCCGGCCCGGTTCAGCTTCAGAGCTGGTATGCATCCGAAGAGGCCCATAAGGCCTTGCACCCCGGGAAGGGGACAAATGTCCACTTCTCCCGAGGTGCTCCCAGGCTGTCCCGGGGCAGCCCGGGAACAGGATAGGATACGGCAGCCGGCCCTTTAGGATTATACAGGATTGGGCTGTTTATTTCTGAATGTTGCACTGTGCATGCTGTTTGCAGTGGATTTCAGGTCCCAATTGTACAGTTCAGTGTACATAATTCAGTATTTTTTTAAGAGGACAATGGAGGATTCCTAATGCGTGAGGAGATATTCAGACAAGGAGAATTTTGGAAACAGCCCTAAACTCATATAAAATATGGACAGGTAGCAGTCCTGCTCTTGCAAATAAGAAGCTGGATTGATGGTTTCAACCATTAGATATAACCAGTAAGAGGTCTATTCATTTTCAGTGGTGGTTCCATAAAAAATATATGGGGGGGGGTGCAACAGAAGGGGTGATCTGTATTTCTAGGGAAGCAAAGTTTGTACATGTATTTGATTGTAGAAAGAAAAAATTATGGTATACAGTATTTCACAAATGGTCCCATACTAAAGGACAGACAATAATAAACACAGGCACTTGAATATGCCAACTTCATTCGTTCAACATACTACATAAATTCAGATAGAAGGGTTCTAAGCTCCTCCTATGGGGAGAGACATGTGCCCCCCTCATCCTCTCTGTGCAATTTATATTCATATTCCAAGAATGCAGTTGCTTGTTGTAAAGATAAAAGAACTGAACTTCTTTTCCATATCACCATTCCTCTGAAACGGAAGAGGGATTTTGCTGCATATGAGACACAAGGCTTGGGGGCCCCCGGGTTGCCTTCGGCCCCCACATCACCCCTACCGTTCTGCTCCTGAAGATGGCAACCCCATGTGAAATATCTTGCAATAACCCAGCCTGAAGGTGAGTAGTATGATATTTTTGCTTCAGAACCTATTTGCATTTAGATACCATTTAGGACATATTTTTAGCCCGGATGCGTTTACCATCTGACCTTGGGTGTGACCTCGCTGTCTCCTACTAACACATCACAAACCGGAGGCTGTAACAATAAGACACAGGCAAAGAAGCCTCCAAAAAATAAAGCCCCCAAATGTGTATTCAAATCCCGATGACAACAACAACAACAAAATCAGCCCAACAGGACGTGCTACTTATGAATATGTATATATGTACACCAGTGGGGATATTAATTATTTGAACGTTTTCCTGGGAATAACAAGTTGAAATTCATCATCACCTACCCAGTATGTCATACATATTAACAAAGCCAAATTTAGAACTTATTTGAATATTTTGCAATTTTGCCTTTAAGAAGGCTTTTGTTTCAAAGATAATGTCTGCAAAGAAGGGAAAACAAAAACCCATGCTAGAATGTGTGTGTGTGTGTGTGTGTGTGTGTGTGTGTGTGTGTGTGTGTGTGTGTCTGTCTGTCTGTCTGTCTGTCTGTCTGTCTGTCTGTCTGGGTGGGTGGGTGGGTGCTTTTTCCAAGGGGCAAAGAAGGAAGATGATTTTAGTATGGAGGAAGTAAGGTTTCAAGGCCAGCTTTCTGATATATTCCAAATTAAAGTACTACCACCACCCCCAAAATAGCAGTGCATTTCAATAATTATGCATGTTTATTTACTTGTTTTTAACATTTAAAACCCTGCTTTCCCTCCAACGACTGGACATGTTTAAAGTGGCAAGCAGGAAACATAAAACTAGAAAATCATCTCAGAAGCAACATAGCCAGTACCACAAAAATCATTAATTCAAAGAAGGCAAAGGAAAACAGAACCACAAGACTATAATTAAGACTTGTCAGAATTATTCTCTACTTATTTAAGAACTCTACAAAAACCTTAATAGGCAGCATAGACCTTGATGTGAAATAGACCTCGATGTGAACCAGTTGTTGTGATCTGACTTTACACACACACACACACACACACACACACACACACACACACACACACACACACACACACACACACTGTGTTTTTTAAGAATATTTCTATCCTGCCTTTCTCCATCCAATGAAGGTGCTCAAAGCGGTTCACAATCACAAATTAAAACAATACATTGCAATATTATCCCCTGCTAACTGGGCCAAGGGGCACTTCGTCAAGCGGTTCTCCTCTTATATAAGCAGGGGGAGAGTAGCTGTCCCTTTCACAGTGGCTGTGTGCTGGGGTTCTTCTGCATCTTTTTATATTGTGAGCCCTTTTGGGACAGGGAGCCATTTATTTATTGGCTTTTCTCAGTAAACCGCTTTGTGAACATTTTTGTTGAAAAGCGATATATTATTATTATTATTATTAATAATAATAATAATAATTCTTATAATAATAATATAATAATAATATATTATTATTAATAATAATATTATTATTAATAATTATAATTATAATTAATAATATTAATTATTATTATTATTATTAATAATAATAACTTTAAAAAAATCCAGCACAAGCACATGGATTGGTGCCACCCTATGCCCATTACTAATGAGTCTGGGGCCATTGACAAGACTGAAAATGACACTGAAAGCCCAATCCTACCCCCCTCCCTGCCACCAATCCCAGAACTAGCATTCTGATGGTGGGGAACACTTTATGGCCATTTTGCCGGCAGCAAGCATGCTCTACTGGCCCACCAGTGGCGAGGCCCTAGCGGCCCTGCATGGAGCAACAGCCAGGAGAAGGTCCCTCAATGCAGCTGGCCTTCTCGCAAGAGTGACACATCCTGTGGCATTTTTCAAGGGTCGCTAGGCTTGGGACATCACCAGGCCCCACCTCAGATATCTCAGGTTTGTGGATGCATCCAATGTGTGGTCTACCTACCAATCTGAACACAGCTCACCAGCCCTGCATAGCAGCCCACCAGGGATTTCTGGTATCCGCGGTAACTAGAAATCTAGTTTCGCTGCCTTCCTGAAATGCTAGTTCCAGCTTTTGAGGGGCCTTGGGGGGGGGGGAGTACATGAAATAGACTTGCAATAGAAGCATGAGAGCTGAGGGTGGCCAGAAAAGGTTGGAAGGCAAAAGGAGGAGAGGGGGAGGGAAGCATAATAAGGGAGGAACATGAACTTTCACATATGAAGGAGGATGCTGAGAAAGTTAATGTTCCTCCCTTATGATGCTTCCCTCCCCCTCTCCTCCTTTTACCTTCCCACCTTTTCTGGCCACCCCCAGCTCTCATGCTTCTATTCAGAGGTGAAACATCGGTGGAGCCCTGCCGCCCGAAAGAAGCCCGAGCTTACATTGTCCACGTCCTTCCGTGCTTGTCTGGTGTCCCACCCCCAGGTCAAACAACAGGCTCTGATTGGTTGGACGTTTGCTGCGTCCATCCGCGCTACATCCTGCCAATCAGAGCCTGTTGTTTGACCTGGGGGCGGGACACCAGACACGCATGGAAGGACGTGGACAATGTAAGCTCGGGCTGCTGCGCCGCAGCCGCTTGAATGAAGAGGAGGTAAGGCGGGACTCGCCGCCCCCCCCCTCCGAGTCGCCGCCCCCTCCCCTCTTCAAGTCGCCCCCCCTCCAAGTCACCCCCTAAAAAAATTACTTCCGGGCACCCACTGTCCCCCCTAGCTCCGGGCGCCCGGAGCTCTAGTTACGCCACTGCTTCTATTGCAAGTCCTTTAGGGAAGGGACCTGACTCTTCAGCTTACATTACAATGCTATGTCAACACCACTGATAATGCTATGCAAAAAAACCATACACAAACTAACGCTAATCAGGTTTAACTGTCGAGAGCCTATAGAAATCCATCTAGGCACTCACAACGATCCCTGCATTTTTCAAGTGTGCATACGATGCATTGACTACGGAGGCGAGAGACTGCGATCCCAATATCATTTCCATTTTGCAGCTATTATTCCCTTTAGTCAAACTCTAAATGGGCGAATCAGACAGACAAGTGTTCATCAAGCAATGATCATGATTTTTCATTTCTGTAACTGCTTTACTGAATTCGCCAACCCTCACAGGCTTTGCTACAGACTATGGAGCCATATAATAAGTATTGAGCAAGGATGCTGGAACTCATACTGCAGCTTTTTCTTCAATCAATATTACTCTCACTGCCTTTTTTGGGGGATGCCAAAGGCTCTCGCGTTGTATTCATCTTGAGCAGCCTCTGACGTGAGCCGCATTTAATAAATGCTGGCATTTGAAATGATCGCTCTCAATATATACATGCAGGCTGGGCTACTGAGCAGGGGTCTCATCCATCCTATTTTCCCCCCTGAATTACTGCCTCCGGCTTCAGCCCTGCTTGCTAAATTTGACCTTTCGGCGCGCCAAAATGGACAGGATTAGAAAAACCCAACCTCAGCAAGAAAGATGGCCTTCCTAACCTCACCCCCAAGGACGGCGTGTAGCGCCAACGTGAAAAATCGCCATTCACAACAGACGTGCCTCTTCTTTAGTGCTGCGATTAACATTCTCTCACTATCAGAGCAATCCTGACTAGGGTCCGGCCGGCGGCCCATGGCCGCCCGCCAGATCATGTGCACCGGCAGCCAGTGTAGCCGCTGGGCGGGAGGTCTACTCGGGGAAGGAGACACTAGTCCCTTTCCCCAAGTGTAATCGGGGCCAAGCCCTATCGACCTCCTTGGATTTCCGCCAGCTATTTTGCTGGCAGAAGTAGAGGAGGCCATGTAAAGGCCCCAGCGCCTGGCTGTCAGGATACAGACAAAGGCTGTCCCCCACCCCCTCCCGGGCCGCCTGGGCCAAAGGCCACCCTCCCCCACCAGGCAATCTCCCCCCCCCCGCCCACCGGATCCTGTGTTACCTGGGTCCGGCGGCCGGTGGGAGCTTTGTCATCCGAGTGGGGAAGACCGGCCTCTGACCTGGCCTTCCCTGCTCGCAAGTAGTCACAAACATGCTTTACGGCACGTTTGCGACTACTGCCGGAACACTCGTTCCGGCGCCAGAGTTTACATGAGGATTGGGCTGTGTGACGTGCAGTGTGGCAAGTCACTTGGGGGGCGGTGCGAGGACAGCAGGTGAGGCAGAACCGCCCTGTCATCGTCCATGGAAAAGAGTCGCAGCCTAACCCTGAGATTGTGCATGTGCGCCACCCAGTTTCACCTGGCAGAAGGGTGTGTGATGCTTGCTTTCAGATATATGCTTTTGATGCTTGCTATAGCTAGGCTTAGCAGATCTCTAGACCTTTAGGAAAAGAATGTGGGCAGGTGTAGCTTGTTAAGCCTTAGAGCACAATCCTAGGCATATCTATTCAGAAGCAAGCCCCATGGATGCCTAGGATTGTGCTCTAAGGTTTAACAAGCTGCACCTGCCCACATTCCTTCTCCTAAAAGTAGGCTTACCAGATCTCCAACCGGGACAGAGTGCTAGACCTTTAGGAGAAGGAATGTGGGCAGGTGTAGCTTGTTAAACCTTAGAGCACAATCCTAGGCATGTCTACTCAGAAGTAAGTCCATTGAGTTCAGTGGGGCTTGCTTCTGAGTAGACCTGCCTAGGATTATGCCATAAGGCTTAACAAGCTACACCTGCCCACATTCCTTTTCCTAAAGCAGGCATGGGGAACCTTCGGTCCACTGGCCGTTTAAGCCCCCAAGGTCATCTGGTCCGGCCCGCCGAGAGCTTACCGGGAGGCCGCCGCCGGCTCCGTGCATCACCCCCGGAGGCCGGGAGAGGACCTCGGCACTTCCTCCTCAGCTGGTGGCTCAGCCCCTTTTGATGAGCCCCTTGTGAGCATGTGCAAAAGTGGCATTTTTGCACGTGCGCACAATGCTGCTGAGGGCAAGAGGGCAGCCTCTTGCCCTCAGCGGTGTTGTGCGCATGTGCAAAAATGCCACCAAGGGCCTACTCAGAAATGGCCGAGCCACTGGATAAGGAGGAGGCGCCGAGGTCCTCTCCCGGCCTCCGGGGGTGACGCGTGGAGCCGGCGGCGGCCTTGGAGGGTGAGCGCAGAGCCTCCGGAGGCCGATGGGTGGGGGTTGCAAAAGAGGCCTGGAAGGGGTGCAAAAATAAATAAATAAATATAAAATTGTGGCCAGCCTTACGGCTGGCCCGCAAACAATATTGTAATAATTAAAATGGCCCTTCACAGCAAAAAGATTCCCCACCCCTGTCCTAAAGGTTTAGCACTTTGTCCCGGTTGGAGATCTGGTAAGCCTTGGTATAGCTGTAAATAAAGCAAAAGTTCACAAGACACCTTGAGTCTCAGGTGCTGTATCTCCTCCCAAGGAAACCGAAACTAGGGCTGTGCTGCTCCTGGAACCTCTAACTGCTCAGGGAAGTGGGGAGCGTGTGAATCAAAATGATAGGAACATTTCTTGCAAGTGGTCATCTTTCAGTGGAGTTTTGCTCTCCCTGGGCGACTATTAGAATGCCTATAATGACTTGCACAAAAATTGGCAATGACCTTTCAGCGCGGTCACACACACAAGGACTAAATCACTGTTTAAATGTCAGATGTATATCAGAAATGAGAACTGGCTGTAAGGAATCCACGCAATTAAAACTCTGTCTCCGCGTAGTACCCTTTTTTTGTCACAGCAGTACAGATTGGAACTAATTGTATAGGACCTGTCTGTGTTTTACGACGTACAGCCCAGGTGATCACTGATCACAATTGAAAATGACTGGACTACGATGCCTACTTGAAACTGTTCCCGTTAAGGAAAGGAGGAATGGTTCACTTCTATGAGCTAAGAACGTTACAATTATTTTTGCGATGATCATGTGCAAGGGAAGTCTTCTGAGCTCACCTATGAGAGCTATAGCTATAGTGCTGGACAATGCTTGAAGAGACCTGGGTTCAGATTGCCTTCATAAGCCTCACTGGGGGATCTTGGGCTGCTGCTGGTCATTATTTCTCTCAGACTAATCTACCTCACAGGATTGTTGTAAATATCAAGGGGGGGGGCACATATGCCATCCGCTCCTTAATGGAAGGGTGGGATGAGATGTCATAAAGATTTTGCTCCTGCCATATTTGCTACATTCCACCCCGAAAGAAGACTGGGGAAAACAAAGAGGAAGCTCTGAACCCAAGTATGACCAGGGTAACAAGAAAGGCCAGAGTTCCAGGACCTTGGAGAGCAGCAAGTCAGCCAGTTGATTAGACAAGGGCTAATGGAGGACAGAGGTCTTAGAATATCCTTCTGCTCCAATGTCCTCTCTACCTCTCCCAGGCTCTGCCTCTCTGCCCAGAGGGTCTTAAAGGGGCAGCCCTCTGGACTGCAGTCCTCTCCAGCAAGTCCTGCCTGGTTGCTCTCATTCAGGGGTGGCCAACCTTTCAACCTGAATGCTCCTGACCCTTTAAGGGTTGTATAGGTGAGGGCATTTCAGCAGGTGCAGCTGTTTTAGCAGCACCATCAGCCATTGCAGCTGCCGAGATTCTGTCTTCTACACAACTCTGAAGAACGCAGAGGCCTTAATGGTGGAAGGTTGGCCACCCCTGCTCTAATTGGTATACATAATACAGACACTGAGAAGCATTCGTTCCTTGGCACACAAGGGGGTAGTTCTTTGAGAGGCCAGTGCCAGGCTCTAGCTTTGTAGTCCTTCTGATCTGACTGCTCTACCCTCAACAGTAGGCTTACCAGATCTCCAACCGGAACAGAGTGCTAGACCTTTAGGAGAAGGAATGTGGGCAGGTCAGGTGTAGCTTGTTAAACCTTAGAGCACAATCCCACTGAGCACAACGGAGCTTGCTTCTGAGTAGACATGCCTAGGATTGTGCTCTAAGGTTTAACAAGCTACACCTGCCCACATTCCTTCTCCTAAAGGTCTAGCACTCTGTGCCAATTGGAGATCTGATAAGCCTACTCATCAGGGCTAACTTCTAAGCTGCTGATCATAGCACCAGCTTGGCAATATCCAGGCAAGAGAAGATATTGCTTGGAACTTAAATCCTCCCTTCTCAGCTCTCTCCCTCCAATTCTCCAACCTTCAAACTCCCTCCCCCCTACCCATCCACTTACTTTTTATGTTTCTCTGACGGTGGAATGAAGAAAGATGGGGAGGTCTCTTGCCCTCCCCTCGCTGGTGTCAATCACATTCCTACAGCTGTGTACCAGGCACCAGGGACACTGGGAAATGTAGTTCTTCTAGTGCTGTTAACAGATATCTGAACAGAGGAGGAGATATCTGAGAAGATATCTGAAATGAGCTGCTCCCATTACTACCAGAGACATCACTAAGGAGCGCGCTGCCCCAGGGCGGGCGGGCGCGTCACCCTAGTGACGCCTCCCCCCTGGACACACCCCCTTTATTAATCTTCGGTGCGGCCATAGGCCGCGTCACGATTTGGGGGGTGCCTGACGGGTCGCCGCTCCAGGCGCCCCCTCAATCAGGAGAGCCAGCTCGGGGACGTCTTCCCCGGCCGGCTGCCTGGGGGCTTCTGAGGAAGGCCCGCTGCGCGAACGTTATTTATAACGTTCGTTTGCGCATGCGCAGACTGTTCCTGAGGGCATGTCTGTTCCTGTGCGCATGTCACCTGGGGGCCCCCCGCACGCCTCGCCACGCCACAGCGACGCCTCTGATTACTACTAAACTACTACTATACCCAGCCTTTGGTCCTGCCCAGTTTGGGAAGCTGTAGGGAATTTGTATTAAAGCAGCATTTTCCTATCTATCTCAGGAATCTATTTGGGACCCCTACAATTCTTGTCCCTTCCCTCACTTTAGCATCCAGTGTATCCATACACAGGACATCATCTTTAAAAATAGGGGTATTATAAATGTACATACATAGCACTTTACAAAATGACCGAAGGAGAGGGAGGGAACAAATCCCAGTTCTGGGGACCTTACAATCAACGGGAGAAAGGAAAAAGGTGATGCCATGCTAAATATGGGCAACAACCTTTGCAGCAGTAAATAATAATAATAATAATAATAATAATAATAATAATAATAATAATAATAATAATAATAATAATAATAATAATTTCTGACTCCATGATGAATGTATAAATCCTGACGCTAATGGGATTGGAGTTTGTGGGTTCATCACGGATCTCAGAAACAGAGACACTGCTTGAAGATGATCCCACAGGCAGACTGCAAATCCAGTTTGCACAACATCTCTCTTTCATTTCTATATTTGACTTTAAATTAAAGCAAATCTTGGGTGGAGAGAGTCATTCTTCAAATTGATGCCATCCTTACAGGGGCCCATCTCTTAAGATTCTAGGCAATAAGCTAACAGCTGCTGGAACCGTTGACGTGCCAACGCTCACAACCATCAATGTTAATCTGCTTTGGGGATTGCTCGTGGCACTCAGCACAAAATGTGTTTCTTTTAGAGATATTTTCTTCCCGAAGAAAAAGGACCTTGGATCTGGGGATATTTAACTTTCTATGAGAGGAGAGAGAAAGAGGGACAGAATAATTACATACCAGATTTTGATTCACAAGGAGGCAGTTCAAGCAAAGAGGATATAGAAGAAAATCAAACCAGCACTATTAGAAGGGAAGGAAGGAAACTGAAAGGCTTTTTCAGGTCCCTTTTAGAGAAAGTAAGGGCCCAATTCTACTCTTACCTGGCAAGGTCGGTCCTCAATGTAGTGAGCACCCCAAGGGTACAGGTGCCCTAAGTTCAAGGGATTCGGTGAGCTGACACCAAGGCTCCAAAGATGGAGAAGGTACCCAAAAATAAAAGAGAGAGAGAGAGAGAGAGAGAGAGAGAGAGAGAGAGAGAGAGAGAGAGAGAGAGAGAAAGGTCTGCAGTTTGCAGAGGCGCCAAAAAGAGCTCAGATAGACCAACGTTGGGTAAAAAAGAGAAGATCTTTTACTCAGCCAGCCAAGGACGCGATTCTTTGCAGAATGAGTAACACATAAATCATTTACAATAGGTTTTATACATTTCATTATTTCAGAATATACATTGGAATACATGGAGACAGGAAGATACACCAATGAGGGGATGGATCCAAGAAGTTGCACGTTGATACAGCCAATGGAAGGTCGGATTGAAGTTTTGCACCAATGAGAGCAGCAGCAGCGTGTGTGAAATGTTTAGCCAATAAAAAGATAACTTTATTAAAAGAACCAATAAGAAGTGTTGTGTTTTGTGTAAGCTGGGACCAATGGGGATGGGAACTGGTAGCCAATGGGAAGAGGTGCCTGGAGGCTGGATGACTGGGGTGACAGGATCAGGCCCCCACCTCAGGTGAGGTGTGGTGTTCCGGGGTTTTATGAATGGAGTCTTTTGTGTAGCCTTTTGACACAAAAGGCAACGATTTCCAGATTGATGGGTAAAAATGTCAATGCAATGAGTCTCTGCCTCACTGGCACCAGGTATACAAAGCAAGACATTTGGGTGACTGCTGTCAGTCAGGAAGGAGGGAATCGAGTGATTAGATTAAATGTAGCAAGTCAGACCAGGAGTTATGTAAATGGGGAAGGGTAGGTGAATGGTAGTGTCAGAGCAGCCAGAGAACAATGGTTGAGGAGATAGTGGTGGTTGTAGACATTTACATGAGAGAAGCAAAGGATGCCAGAGTCAGGACTACAGGGTGGAGTGGGGGATGAGACATACAGAGAAGGAATAATGGTTTTTCCAGGGAGCAGTGACACCAACCTAAGATTTCCCATGTTCCTGGAGACCCCCCTTTCCCTGCTCTCGAATGGCCTCCCAGGTAGAAGGAAGACATTTCAAGAGCATCACAGAATGGAAGCTTGTTGTTGTCAGCTAGAGGTTATGGTTTTAAAATGGTTTCCCTGGACTCCTGGTTGTGCAGACTCTTGGCAGGAGGCCCCGCTCCCAATGCCCATCTGCATTCCCAGCGCCTGGCCTTCAGTCAACCTCCTGTGCCCAGGCCGAGGGTGGCAAAGGGGCTAAACCACACACTTACCAATCCCCCTCCTGGGCCCCAGAAAGGGCACGTGGGGAAGACCCCCACGCCTTTTACCAGCTGCAAGAATATGTGCACTGTACCAGGAGTCTCTGAACTCTGCTGAAGAAAAACTCCACCAAAGTGTCAGGATGGGGACCCTTCTGTGGAGGGACCCCTCCCCAGGGACACCCCGTTGATCCCTGGTAAGGATCCGGTGCCATAACCATGGAGGGAATTCAAGAAAACAGTATTTTCCTAGGATAATGCACTGCTCCGAATCAAAGGAATAACACTTTTTAGAAACTTCCAAAGAGAGAGAAGGTTATGAGGATTAAATAGGTACAGAGTGAACTTTTGCTGCTGCCTCTTCTCTAGGGGTTCAAAAATTACTGTATCTTCGCGATTTCTGGATGGATTTTGATGGGACAAAAAGTGGGGGTCTTGGGGGGAGGCGAGGAATGAAATAAGAATATTTGGGGAGGGGTAGCTTGCTCACTACACCTGGCAAGGTCGGTCCTCTTCTTCTTGTGATGATGCTGACTGCCGTAAAGCAGTCAGGGTCTGTTGCAAAAGGGGTTGCGACAACGCACCCCTTGGCACACTGCCTTCAATGCTTGTGGGAAGGCCTGCGCCCTCCCGCTCGTTCCAACAGATCCCTAGTGCCCATTGACAAAGGTACTATGTCAGTAGAGGCTGGAAGGGGTGGGGGAGGGTGGAACATGCGCGGGAAGGGGTGTAATGGGGGCAAGGAGGCTGCTGGAGGGGTGGATCTGTTGCACCAGGTGTGTGCCAGATCCTACCTTCCATTTTCACTGCCTCCCTAACCCCTTTCTCTACTCGGACTTGCACTAGCAAAATCACTAGCACAGGTCCGAGGAGACCCATTGCGGGTCGGGAGGCTTATGCAGGGGTAAGGAGATTTAAAATCCCCTTTCCCTGCCGAAGGCTTCCGGCCTGCCCAACCTCCACGCGATGCAGCAGTCGCCATTTTGGCGCTGTTTCATTGATGGGGGGAATGGTTAGGGTTGGGCTGAAAGAGTCTTTCTCTTGTCCATACATCTGAGTAAAACAAGTATGACTTGCAAATCAATTAGTACGGTTATGTGAAATGCAGATCTAGGATACTGGTACTAATGTACACATAAGAACATAAGAAGAGCCTTGCTGGATCAGGCCAAAAGCCCATCTAGTCCAGCTTCCTGTATCACACAGTGGCCCCACCAGATGCCTCAGGGAGCACAAGACAACAAGATAACCTGTTTCCCATTGTCACTCCCTTGCACCTGGCACAGAGAACCTGTTTCCTGTTGTCACTCCCTTGCACCTGGCACAGAGAACCTGTTTCCTGTTGTCACTCCCTTGCACCTGGCACAGAGAACCTGTTTCCTGTTGTCACTCCCTTGCACCTGGCACAGAGAACCTGTTTCCTGTTGTCACTCCCTTGCACCTGGCACAGAGAACCTGTTTCCTGTTGTCACTCCCTTGCACCTGGCACAGAGAACCTGTTTCCTGTTGTCACTCCCTTGCACCTGGCACAGAGAAAACCCACTTCTAAAACCTCTAAAACCAGGAGGTTGCTTATGGCTTGTAACTGGTCTGTCTCTAGACCAGATGAATGAATTCAAAAAGTTAGGGATGCTGTGAAACCATTCACACATTCAAGCTCTGTTTTGATGTAGCCATCATCAAGTGACAATGGGATAAGATGCATGAGTTCTACTACTAATTTCTACTACTAGGATTTCTTTTCAACTAACTAAATAAAAGTGTACATAAGGAAGTGGCTTGAAGTGAGCACCTAGAGCATAAACCAAGGTTCATGTCATGCTGATCCGGAACAGATATTGACCATATGAACAGTGCTTTTTGCATCTGCTGCAGAGATCTTTCTAAAACCTTCTCGACTGCTAAGCTTCTGAAATGAGTCTGACTGGTCCCTGAGATTCCTCACATCTGTTGCTGGGCAAACCAGCCCCTGCTGTTTTACATGGCCCGAATCCAGATGCAACAGTGATTAATCTTCTAGAAGGCTTGAAAAGTGAGGCTGAATTTAAAGGAAAGAGGCATATTATTGAGGCTGTGTGATATCGGTAATAAGTTAGTATAGATTTTCTGTGCCAACCCAACCCACCCTTCGTTCTTTGCAGTTTATTTCTCTGGCAACAGATGCAGTCTGACTCGTTTTGAGTGCAATCTGACCGATAGATTGTTTCCGATTCCAGGCTTGGCATAAGCACATTTATTTAAAATATTAACTGACAATTAATAATTGCAAGCATATTATTTTTATGGCTGAAGCACTCCTATTTTACACGTAAAATGGCATCTCTCTGAGTCACTTACCTCACAAGGTTGTGGTGAAGATAAAACAAGGGAAGGGAGAATGGGCTCCTTAGAGGAACAGTGGGATGTAAATGTAATAAGTAAAAGCCCAAGTATTTGGTCTAGGAGCCTTGGAGCCTACAAACACTAGGAGCCTATGAGTAGGCTTACCAGATCTCCAACCGGGACAGAGTGCTAGACCTTTAGGGGAAGGAATGTAGGCAGGTGTAGCTTGTTAAACCTTAGAGCACAATCCTAGGCATCCATGGGGCTTACTTCTGAATAGACATGCCTAGGATTGTGCTCTAAGGTTTTACAAGCTACACCTGCCCACATTCCTTTTCCTAAAGGTCTAGCACTCTGTCCTGGTTGGAGATCTGGTAAGCCTACCTATGAGCCAACTTGGAGCCTACAAACACAACACAGCCTACTGAACTTTCCATCCTATCCTGATGGGTAGGTCCCCACACAGAGTAGAAGAAGGAATTAAAGGATTCCCATAGCCTTGCCATCTCCTGACATGTCCCAAGGTGTGGTCTAAGGGCACATGAGCCTTAGGACATATAAGGTCTAAGGGCACAAAGAGCCACCTTGGTGAAGCTAAGTAGGTCTGACCAGTGTCTAGATGGGTGATCTGGGAACTCCATGGGAACTCCATGTGTCTAGATGGGTGACCTGGGAACTCCATGTGTATAGATGGGTGACCTGGGAACTCCATGTGTCTAGATGGGTGACCTGGGAACTCCATGTGTCTGGATGGGTGACCTGGGAACTCCACCTGGGAACTCCATGTATTTAGTTCCATGATGGAAGAAAGGCTACACATATGGTCGGTAAAGAATTACAGTACATTCACTGATGATGCTGTAAGAGCCACAAATGATAGACAGATTTCCATGTCATGTGGCTAAGTCTAGTGACTTCCATGGTGATCAGTCCCACGATAGACTTTCTGATTAAGTTGGGCTCTCGTCCATAGACCCTTTGGCTGCAATAACAGTGCAATCCTATGCATGTCCTCTCAGAAGTAAGTCTCATTGAGTTCAATGGGATTTACTCCCAGGTACGTGAGTTTCAGATTGCAACCTAAATCTATTGATCTTCAGTATGCCTCAGGGCTTTTCTTTGTGTTGGCTATTCAGAGACTTTTGCAGGTCAACTGCAGACAAATCAAAGTAATAGAATAAGTTAAAGCTGGTGATTTATTTCTATTAATTGGTAAAATGACCAGAAACTCCAAGGATTGGAATGGAGCAAAAGTCAACCCCATTTTCTGAAGCAGGGCATCCCACTGATTAGTCTCTCCCATTGAGTTTTGCTCCTTGCTTTGAACAAAAATGAAAATGTCATCATTTCTCATTTTAAACTTCTATCTTTAAACTCAATATTTCTTCATTTCCCCCCCCCAATCTGAGGACGAAGCATTGATGTGCATTGCAATTAACGGGGGGGGGGGGGGGACGACACATGAGATTCACTGAACTCTAATTAATTAGCTTTGATGGAACAGAACTGCTTTTTCAGAAACCGAAAGTTCTTTCAGGTACCCCCAGCTCCAATGATGACTACTAATAGCTTAATCAGTGAGGGATTTAATACCAGAAATGGACATATTATTGCTGCCTGCAATCAGTTTACTGGGGCCTAACAAAAGGAAAAAAAAAAACACAAGGCTTTTCATGGCTGCATACTGAGCCGCAAAGTGGGGTTGCCATCTGTCTGGAGGCAATCAAGAATGTCTTGATTTGATGAATGTGTCCTGATCACTGCAAGGGAAAAAAGCAATTGTCCCAATCTTACAACGAATAAACAAAAGAAGATCTCCGTTATGGAGCGGACAAGGAGTTGAATAAAACAAAAGGCATGTGCGCTTTGGGTTGGCCCTAATGTGTTTACCGCCACCCCTCCATTTTTCACCCCTCCCCAAATGATAAATGCAGACTTCTATGGCAGAGGGGAGGGGAGCATTGTTTTCAATGTGCGTTGTTTTCACCGCCTTGAACGGTTCCGAAGGTGAGGGGGCGGGGCCGCTTCGTTCACCCGTGTAACGGATGGTCGGATCGCGGCGGAACTTAGAGCTCCGCCCCCCCTGCAGTGACGCCAGTGGGGCTAGTTCCATGTCCCATCATTGTATCAGAGATAATTCTTATAACATCTGGTAACATTCAGAATAGGCCAGAAGCAGTTTGCCTGTATTTTATAAGCTCTGTTCAAGATTGACCAGAAACCATCCCATTGACGTTTACCTCTGACAACTGGTCCCAACATCTTCCACAACACTGGGGCACTGGTCGACTCCCCAGTAGAGAGGTTGGGTGGGTTGCGGCCTGGGGACTGGAACAAAAGTCCCCCCCAGAAACAAAAGACGGGAACAAAAGTCCGTCCGTCCCCTAGGACACCTCCAACCCCACCTACTCTGCTCAGTTTCCAGCGTTGCTGGAACCGGCATAACTGGATCGCTCAGCAGAGCGTAGGATAGGATTAGGCTGTAAATCTCCATTTTTAAAGTGCTGGTGAAGACGTTCTCCTGAAGAAACACACCTCCTTTATTCAGTTTCCATATCTGTAGTGGCTTTGGCTTAGAAAGTTGCAACACTTTGTTATAGCATCTGTGAGAGTGGCTTTTGTGCATGACCCTGTATGTTTAAAAAAAAAAAAAAAGTATAGATTTGAAATGTATTTTACTATGTGCAAATGGAAGACGGGCTGTCTCCACAATCTTATCAGCCCCGATTTATTACGGTTAAGCGTAGAAAGCATTTAGCTGTTTCGTTTACTCTTCTTTTTTATCTTTATTAAAAGCCACAGAGCATATGATTCTATAGCAACTATCCTGAGAGGATTAGCAGCAACAGAGAAATGTATCAGAAATATGAAATTAGCCTTCCATCACGTCTACTGATTCGCTTTCTTCGTAAATTCCCCTGAACATTGGAGAGAAGTAGAAACTGAATTTTCATGGCAAGCACGGAATTTGATAACACCAATGGATCAACATTTAATTTTTAGTTAAATTCATAGCATGACATTTCCAAGGAGGCTTGAGCACGGGTGAAAGAAGAACAACCAACCGAAGATGGATATTGAGGGGGAGAGACAGTTTACTGCAGAAATGACTTTGTAACTTGGCAAATGAATTCTCCCAAACTTCTTGGTCCCATATGAGCCTACTCTACATTCAGGTCTTTGTAAGAGATGCTACTTCATATTCCCGCACCGTTCTGGGCATATGGAGCTGTCTTGGTCCATCTAGCTGAGTATTGTCTACACCAGGGGTGGCCAACCTTTCAACACAAATGCTCCTAGCCCTTTAATGGTTGTATAGGTGAGGACATTTCAGCAGGTGCAGCTGCTTTAGCAGCACCATCAGCAATCGCAGCTGCCAAGATTCCGTCTTCTACACAACTCTTAAGAACACAGAGGCCCTAATGGTGGAAGATTGGCCACCTCTGGTCTACACTGACCAATAACAGGTCTCCAGAGCTTCAGGCCAGCCCTAACTGGAGATCCCAAAGGCTGGACCAGGCACAATGCAGCATTCAAAGCAGCGATGTCATGGGTTAAACATGGGACCTTCTGTATGCAAAGCACATGTTCTACCACTAAGCTATGGATGCTCCTGATGAACATAAGAAGCAGCTTTCTACTGAGCAAGATCATTGGTCCATCTAGCGGAACATTTTTTACACTGAACATGGCTATCTAGGGTTTTAGACAAGGATCTTTGCAGTCTTAACTGGAGACACCTGGATTGCAACTGAGGCATCCTTCATGGAAAGGATATGTTCTACCCCGAGCCATGGTCCCTCCACATATGTGTTCTCTACTGTATCCACCATTGTATGCTCATGCCCTTTTGTATTGCAAAAGAAATGGGAAAGGGCACTGATAACTGCTGTTGGAAACAGCACAGTAGATAATATAGTGGGACGCAGTAAATTACTGGGACATAAAATGCTGCTTTATACTGGATCGGATCATTGGTTCCCCTAGCACAGTATTAAATTTTAAATTATGGATATCAAAACACAAGTAAACAGTTTTAGAACTCTTACCGGCCAATCCTATTGGGCTCTTACACTGGAGGAACAAGCGTTCCGCCAGCATTAACTGCCTTACGGTAGTTTTTTTAAAAAAAACAACAACGTTCCAGCAACGGGCAGAGTTGTGCATTGCTGAAGCACCGGAGGATCGTCACAAACCCGCCGACCCAGGAAGGACAGTGGGGGAGGCGGGATGGGGCAAGGGTGGGCAGAATGGGGAGACAACGGGAGGATGGGGCGGATCAGGTATAGGAAGGGGCGGGTTCAGGGGCAGCAGTGGCCACCAAATCCAAAACCCCTTCTCCAACCCAATCGCACAGCCCAGGTCTGTGAGGGTCCTAGCAAGTTTGGTAGCGCAAGTCCAAGTAGACCTCTCCATGCCATGGAGACTTACCCCAGGGTAAGAGAACAAATGATCCCTTACCCAGAGGAGACCTCCATGACTACCCACCACCACCACCGCAGGATGCAGCACAAGACATTTCGGCGTGGCTACATTGGCATGGGGAAGGGACTAACTACATTTACTGTAGGTATGGGCTGTTTGGCAATTATTCGCTACCCTCTTAGCCCCACCAGCACAAATTGTCTGACTACAGGCCTGCAAAATGGCAGAGTAGGAATATTTCAATAAATGAAGGAATTTCATTTGCACACTTGGAAAATACTGTACAAATGGTAAGGTTTGTTGTTGTTGTTGCTGTTGTTGTTATCTGACATGGCAACCCTATGAGGTGTTAACACTGGCCAGGATATATCTGGAGGAGGAATTTGCCGAGGAGAATTGGTGGTGAGAGAGAGAGAGAGAGAGAGAGTCCTGTCTTATGAGGAAATCCAGCATTTTCTTTCAGAGGCGTCTCTCCGGTAGGGGCGGGGCTGTAAGTATCGCTGCGGTCATAGTCTCTTTACCGAGCGAGGAGGAGGCAGCCCCGCCCCCTCACTGTCCGAGCCAGTCCCCTACGGAGAAAGCAGCAGGCAGGGTCTCTTCCCTGCCGGTTTCTCCGTAGGGGACTGGCTCGGACAGTGAGGGGGCGGGGCTGCCTCCTCCTCGCTCGGTAAAGAGACTATGACCGCAGCGATACTTACAGCCCCGCCCCTACCGGAGAGACGCTAGTGTTTTCTTTGCACCGTATTGTTCTGCCCTTAAGCTATCAGCTGTGCTGGATTTGACTATCTAAGGTCAAAGCAAAGCAATTTTGTCAATTAGAATCAAATCATCAAACGGGGGGGGGAAACACTCATCGTATAAATGCACTTCCTCAAGTTGTCAATGAATAATGCATAACTCTGTGGCTTCTCTGGCAGGTGAATTCCCAATTAAACATGTAAAGCGTGGCGAACCTGCTCATTAACAAAATCCTGTCCCCATTGGATTAATCTTGTTTGTACCAGCAGAGAAACAAAGTAAGGACCAAAACGTTACGTTGATAATAATTGGACTGGATGGAAAACGACCGGCATTTTGCTGCTACGTTTTAAGTACCAATTCGAGATATTCTCCCCTAATTGGAAGTACTCTTATGAGTTTGCTGTCTTGGTTACTATGAACATACATTTTCATTGTTGTAGTTTCATGTAATCTGATGGCAGTCACAAGAGCTTCAGTAGTACATGACCATCCGGAATCTCTCTGGAGTCTTTGGAATGTCACCCATCTGAGACCAAGTTCTTGCTGAGATGGCAAAACTATGTCCAGGAAGTGCCACTTTAAACGGCAGGAAAAAGTTTACATATCATCCAGCCAAAGATCTCCTTTGCTGTCTGATCTTTTTAACTGGAAATACAGTACTAGGGATTCGGTCATTCCATCAAGCGACCACAGGAATCCAGAAATGGAAGCAACACCGGGGGGGGGGGGAATACTTGTCTGGTGGGACACATGCCCCTCCTCATGTGCCACCTGTATAACTTACACACAATGGCGGACTGGGTCTAAAAATATTGGTTGCCAGGAGACAAAGGGGGCCCACCCACAACTATAATAATAATTAATATTTGTATATACTGTGGCCCTATGCCCTTTAATTTAATACATACCTCTAAAAGGTCATTAACATTTTAAACATATTGTCTAATGTTTAAGGGGGTCCACTTCATCAAGGGCCCACAGGGCCCACTTGCCATCGGGCAAGCTGACACCCTGGCCAGTCCGCCACTGGTTACACACCAGAAGTCTCCAGTGCTCTCTCACATGGGTAAAGCCTCTGAAAAGGGGCTGAAACTGAAACTTCCCACCGCTTGGGGAAATATTGCCACCCCATTAGAGGGAGGGTGTTGTTGTTGTTCAGTCGTTAAGTCGTGTCCGACCCTTCGTGATCCCATGAACCACATCCCGCCAGGCCTTCCTGTCCTCCACTATCTTCCTGAGTTCGCTCATTTTCAAGTTTGTTGCATCGGTGATGCTGTCTAACCATCTCATCCTTTGCCTTCCCCTTCTCCTTTTGCCTTCAATCTTTCCCAGCATCAGAGTCTTCTCCAGAGAGTCCTCTCTTCGCATTAGGTGGCCTAATTAGAGGGAGGGTATCTTTATGCAATCTGACATTTTCTTCTATCCACCATTCATTTTTATCCAACTCCATCATCAAGGTACTTTTGGATCCATAATAGACATAAAAGACATGGTAACTATATCATGGCTTTATTTTATCTGGATCCTTTGTGCTTCTGTTGTCGTCTGTGATTTGTGGAATTGAATCTTCTCCAATTTTACTATTTTTTTAAAACATGAATTGTCGTTTTGGGGGCATGTATGTCTCGGGTTGAAATGCAACATAATCTATCAGATATCCAGGGACGATGCTCATGATGTCCAGAAGGTTGGTATGCAACCAAGTCCCTTACAAGCAATGCGACAAGAGACAGTGAGTTGGCCTGGTTGAATGGTCAATATCAATCTTGGCCACCCACCGGTTCTTATTCCTTCTTTTTTCAAAAAATCATCGATTCTGCATCTTTTATGCCCATATCATACAGCTAAATTCTTCAGCATATGACAAGGCCTTAAGGATTTATAGATTTTTTTTCTCTTTTTTTGCCAAGCTGTAACAAATTGCTGCTCTTGTTACGGTCCCAGCTACAATAGCGTGTTGTTGCCGAAACATTGCAAAAGAGATTCTATCAAGGAGTCGGCTGGCGGTGGAGGGGGAAAGACCAGAAGCCACCCTCCGTTGCACTAAAGGAGAAAGTAGTGGGGGTGCAAAGATTATGCATTCATTCATTTCAGTTTTTATTCCATCTTTCACTTTAGTCTCAAGGCAGCAGCAGAAGAGTCATACTAAGAATGTGCACACAACACTTTTTTTGAAAGATAAGCACCATAAGGAAGATATACTATTCTTGAACATGAAGTCTCAATTTAGCAATCCTGGCTAACATGACTTAGCATTTGCCCAGTGGTCAAAGCACTTCATAGGTCCTGTCTTGATGCAATCCTTACAACAACCCTGTAAGGTAAGCGCTATTATCCACATGTTGTAGTCACAGCTGAGAGGGAGTGGAATATCTGAAGTCACAAGGTGAGGTCATGGCAGAAATGGGACTGATTTGAGCCCTGATTTGAGCTCCGTCTCCCAGACACTATGCAACACCATCTCACGTAGTGGTGGAATAGCCATTGATAGGCCTATCCTCCATGAATGACTCTGATCCCATTGAGATGGGTTGTTTGAGATGCTATGAATGACCGGTATGGACTCTCCTTGAAAGAACTGAATTGCTTTGAAACTCCTGCCTCTTCCATGAACTCACCGGGTGACTTCAAGCAAGCCACTCCCTCTCAGCCTCAGTCTTCCCCATCAGCAATATGGGAATAACAATACTTTACAGAGCTGTCATAAGAACATCAAGATTGTTGGAGATGGGCAGCTTTCGGCTGTTTTGACACTAGGGGGGGGGAGTGTATAGCCTGGTCACCTGAGAGACCTTCTTTACTTTGACCTCTCTGTGTCTAAAGGAAGGGTGTGTGGCCCCTGACCTATTTCCTCCTTTTTCATGCTCTTTCTCACTCCCTTACTATTCTGACTCCAAGAAGGAAGGTTGTGTGCCATGTGGGCTCTGATGCCCAGCGGCCATCTTCCAAGCATACCTCATGCAAGGGGCTCCTGCTCTAGGGGGGCTCCGTCTTAAGTTAGAAGTGATCCTCTGATCTGAATCAGATGCTGTATATATGAGCTGAACCGTGAGTAAACGTCTTCTTTTTGCAACTTAACTCAGCCTATACCTCGTGTGTTTATTTAGCTAATAGCAGTCTGCCTGGGTGTAAGAGGGAACAAACTCTGCTAAGAATCTCCTAGATAACCTCCCAAATAAGGGTCACCCCTGCCAAAGAGTTACAGTATTTTATACATGCATTAACAAACTAACTTCTCTGTGCCTTGGGCTCTCTTCCCCATTTGTTTCTGGGTTTGGAGTTTTTCTTCCCTTCTTCCTTTGCTACTCCCCTTTTAAACACGGAGGAACGTCCAACGTTTGTTGTTTTTTACTTGCAATGTATTCAGTCTTTCAGACTTTAAAAAAACTACATAGTGCCTAATTTGGGGAGGGGGGGAGAATACAACCGGAAGCTGAATGACTTGTGATGGCATTGAGCCCGTAACGCAGGTGTGCAGAACAGCTGCTCTTAAGAGCTAGAGAAATGTTACAGCAAGTGTTAAAGAGGAAGGAATAAAATTGCCAGCATTGATTCCCCCCTCTTGTCCAGAAATACCTAAGCAATCTTTGTCATTCTTCCAAAGAACAGATACGTAGGACCTGAGGTCCTATGCTTGATGCTTTGGGAACGGAAGGCAAGAGCCGGTGCCAAGATGGTTCGCCTGCTTAAAGCGCATTACGCCTACAATCATGAACTGGAGCTAATCCTATTGTTTAATCCCTTCCAGCTGAAAATTTTAAAAAGTGGGGGGGGGGAATTATTAATTAAAAGGCAGCAGAGCAGCTATAATTTAATAACAATGTTTTTGAAGACATAAAGAAAGCCAACAGGAAAATGAAAATACTTGCAGCACAGTCCTCAACAGTATTTTTGAGCTTCTGAATCATATCTCATTTATAATATTTAGTATCACAGGGCGAGTTCAAAAATGTACATCACCCAGGGCTGCCAACCAGACAGTATTTTGATTGGGTCTTCCAATTAAAAACAAACAAACGAACACCTGCATTCTGCCAGATAACCAGTACTACCAGTGGTACTTCAGCCAACTGCTGATGGTACTCGGACTGCCAGACCACGGAAACCCCTCTCCAACAGGACGCTTTCGGTGGCACGTTTTCACTCCCGAGAGACTCCTGCCTTTGGCTGAGGCTCTTGGGAATGCTGAGAAGGACCTTCCCACCTGCCCAAAGCCTCCTACCTGCGTTTTATGGCCTCTGAAAACCCGGAAGTGACTAGCGATGATGTCATCGCCAGTCACTTCCGGTGTTATGCAGCAGGAGAGTGGCGCCAGATGTGGTGCTTGGCCAGGAAGGGGTTGAGAACCCCTGACCTAAGCAACTGAGGATGCACGGACATCCTTCGGTTCATTCAGGAAGTGCTTGAGGATTTGCACTCACAAAGTGCCAGCCTTCACCTCTGCCTCCTCCACCTTCCCTTCCCCAAAGTCACAGAAGCTCTCCCTGGAGCGGGAGAAAAGCAGCAGCCGCAGCAGCAGCAGCAGCAGAGATCACTGCAGTTGCTCCAGGCAACCTTTGCCTCCCTTTCTTCCTGCCCCCAGGCTCCCAGAAACATATCATTGCGCCAGGGAAAAATGGTACTATGGCGGAGGTTGAAGGAGGCACTCTATATGCTGGTGAGAAAAAGAAAACCCCTTTGTTGGGACGAGTGTCATTTTCCCAGTGGGAACGCTGGGACTTGTTTGAGTCTGCAAGGCTGCTCTCACCCCAATCTTGCTTGCAAGCATCCAAGCAGGGGTGTTTGCTTTTTCAAGCACCCCTACTTGAATGCTCGCAATACCCCTACATCTCCCTGCCGGTCTTTGCCAATTCTTCTCCTAAGCCTCTAGCACAAGATTCTATAGCTCTCCCAATGCGTTCATCCCCCATCTCTTCCCAAAATACTAATTCAACTGAGCATGAGTCATTCTAAGGAAGAATGGGTCAAGGGGCTAGACAGACGTTCACCACCGAATGGCTCTGCATTATTACCTTTCCGCTAATAGCATCCTTTAATGGGTTTTGCAAGGTTGGTTAACTTGTCAGGTTTGAATCATCCATGCCAGTTCATTCCAGCTTGGGCCGACATTTTGGCTGAAGCAACCTTTTCGACAGCAACAAAAAGGAATCGGCGGGAATAATTGCGCAGAGTGCTGCAGGGCCAGCCCACCTGGGTTTCAGTTCAGCTCCTTCCCAACCCTGCCTGGAGGAACCAGGGATCGAACCTGGACCCTTCTGTATGTGCCCCGGAGTCACAGCCCCCACAAAGCAAGCTTGTAAAAGCATTTCTGTCTCATTACCACCAAATGCAAGTACTAAAAGCTCTACTCGGAGGCAGCCTTCCTGTTTGCCTGGGCTCTCAATTAATGCTGGCTGCAGAGCCTCGTTAAAATTCAGCGCCTGTTCCCGACGAAGCAGCTGTTTACAGTGTGAAAGTGTGTATAATCCATTTGGGGGATTTGGGGGTCCTCGAGGACCGCACTGTAGGTAATTTTGCAAAGCGACATGATGTACTAAAAGCCTTCGATTTTTGCATTTGGATCTATGATGCAGCTCTGAGATCGATGGGTGGAAATTGAGGTAGCCTGGGAGCTGCACCTCAGAGGAGGCCCCCAAGAGTACCATTGACTCCCAAAGTGACTGTAAATAAATTGCACTCCACACGCTGTTGACAGACCTTCCATGCTTGTGTGCTGCAAAAGAACAACAATTTAAATCTTGCCACAGGTCCCCAGTGAGTTTCATCTGGCTCAGAATTCTGCAGCAACGTCCCAAAATGCCTACCTTCCAGCTGTCTATGCGGTTTAGAGCTGCCCCTTGCAGAGGGGGTCAACACACCCCGATAAATCACCAAGGACAGAGCTCTGAGGCTGTGCGATTCCAGAATGCTGCAGGCGGAAGTGGAGATTATCCAATTGATCTCTTGCTCATCGGTGGCGTACTGGTACATTTTGATATGCAGGAGCTCATCACACACACACACACACACACAAGCCATGTGCTACAAAAACTATGCAACGAAAAAGGGTCAACTTTAAATGTCTTCTTTAGAAACAGGAAAGGGAAGGAAAGCTAGAGAAGCCAGCTCACAAGACTGCCAGACTAGGGTTTGCGTCACCCAGTGTGAGAGCTCATTGCGTCATCCCAGTAGTGTCACTGGGGTTCGTGTAACCCAGTGCAGTAACTCATGGTGTCACCCCCATTAACTTTATTTATTTTAATACATAACAGTACAGGTCACCCAACAAATCAGTAACCAACAAAAAAAAAACCAGTGGCCGACTTGATGACACTCACACAACGGTATAAGAGTTCTAGTATTAGCTCAGATACATAGAAATGAGAGCTGACTCCTACTAACACCTTCTTGGTTCCATGCTGTGTCATAACAACACCTCAATGGCTCTCAGAACAATCCGTCTTATTGGTTGGTTTTGAGATAAGGAAATCCACTTTTTGTTACTTAAGGCAGTCATTTCCTTTCTCCTGGATATTTGGCCATAACATTTGATAGAATACAGATAATTCAACACAGTTAATTTCATGACATTCTGCATTAAAGTACCTTTCCAATGATATGTAATATGATGGTATTATTCGTCAATACAAGGTTTCCCAGATTTTGACCACCAATGGTGTCACACACTCCCGAGGATCCGCACCCCCATAGTGACTCCACTGGGTGTCCATACACCCTGCACTCCCCTAGTGATGCCACTGATGACTGCTACAAATACAGCCCTGATCACCTGCACACATTTGTATGCAACCAGGGCTGTATTTGCCCCAGTTCTGCTCATAAGAAATCAATTTCTGGTGATATCCCTAGTTGGGATTCATATCCCCAACTATGCTCAGGTATTGTTCTGATCTATCCACAATAATGAGGACGAGGTGTTCTCTTTCCTTTTAATGAAGGAGCAAAGAAATAATTATTTATTACTTACTTCAACAGACTTGAGTTCTGAAAAAACCAAACCAAAAGCACAAAAGATAAAAAATTTAAGCTACACTGAATGCCAGCAGGAAGGATAGAGAAATACCTACTTCTGAATATCCGTTCATGCAGCCTAACTAGATAAGAAATTAAGCATGGAATTCATAGTTATTTATTCATGTTTTAATTGTCTTCTAGCGACTAGTAATTAACAGGGCTACCAGGAATGATGGCAAACAATTCATAGAATGCTTTCATGCCTCATGAAATTAGCCGAGGGTAATTGCGTGATGAATTATGGCACTAAAAACACCAGTGCATGCTGGCGATTTTCTTGTGGGCAAGTCGGTAGATCAGGGCCTCGCTGGAGACGAGGAAAGTAAACTTGGTGAAATTTGAGAAAGGTGGGTGAAAAATTCTGTCGGGTTTTGAGTCGAGCAGCTGACCACCGCTCAGTCATGTTGGCTGTGACTGCAGGCGTTATTTTTTTAATGCTTGTTATTTATTAATTCTTTCTTTATTAATTCTGATGGCGTGCCTCTCCAGGCTGCAGTGACATTAGCAAAGCTGGAAAATACAAGACCTCTTCCCAGTGGCCATATCAGCTCTATCTGGCCACCATCATTTCCCCCCAAAATGTCCCAGGAATCATGACACGATAACCCAAATGCAAGCAACAACAGAGGAATACCAACGGGAATGAGAGCTGTCACTCCAAAATCAAAAGGAAACACAAAACATTTTTTGCAAGCCCCTAATTGCTGGAATTCTGAGCCTGATTTTTTTTGGGGGGAGTGGCATTGGTAACGCAGCCCCTCCCACTCACCCCTGAAGTGTCGTTGGGGTTGGGGCGGGGGGGGCGGGGCCCCAGAGTGGGGGCTGGACGTGGCGGCGAAGGGGAGTACTTGCCTCCATCTCGCGTCTCCTCTGTCTCGGTGTTGGGTCCTCCCGCTCGCCCTGGAGCTCGTACAGATCCAAAATAGTAAGTAAAATGGTGGGGGGCGTAATTGGAGCCACGCGGGTGCACTCGTGAAGCTGACGTCACGCCCGGGTCACGTGGGGGCTTGGCGTTTGGCGCCCCCCCCCCCCAGAATCGCCACTGCCTAGAACATTGCCTTTGCTGCCAGAATGGCTCCAGGGGCAAGTAGGAGGGGCCGCATTACACTGGGTTGCAAGATGCAGTGCCTTGCACCATTTACAGTGCCACACCCTATTCAGCAATGCCACTAGGGGGGCAGTACCGGAACTGACTAGAAGGCAGAGAGAGAATGACCTTCCACAGGAAAACGTCCTTGGGCAGCCCTATTATGGAGCTTACTGCCCTTTAGTTATAGCATGGATTGATGGGAAGGGGAAGATTTTTCGGGGGGGGGGGGAATCTTGGAATGTGACTTGGTTCACTTATGTGAGTCACCTACCAAGATGCTGGTTAAGGGGGCCCCACTGACGTCTATGAATATGAAGCTAAATTGTACATATCAATTGGTCCATCTAGCCCAATACTGTCTTTTCTGACTGGAGGTGACTCTCCAAGTGTGTCTCTCCATTGACTCCAGACAGAGGTCTGTCCCAGACCTGCAAACTGAGATCTTTTTAACTGGGGTCTGACCCTGGGACACAAAACAAACCAAGACCTCTAGCAATGAACCACGATGCCTTCCTCACATTGAGAAACTCCCCAAGACTGACTCCAAACTGAAATCAAGGCTCATTTATAAAAAAAATTATTTATTTTATTTATTTCAGGAATTTGTAGCCCGCCTTTCTCCCGAAGGCACTCAAGGCGGCTTACAACATATTAAAATACATAACACATTAAAACAATTTAAAAACACATTAAAATAATTAAAACACTTAAGTTAAAAATAAACAACCCCAGTGGGTCACCAGCATATACATATATTAAAACCAATTGTTAAAAAGTCAGCCCACCATGTCAAACATTAAAAGCAGTCCTGAATAAAAACGTCTTAAGGCCCCGCCGAAAGGCCTCTAAGGAGGGAGTCGTTCTTAATTCCAAGGGGAGGGAATTCCACAATTGGGGCGCCACCGCCGAGAAGGCCCTATTCCGCGCTGCCATCCCCCTCACTTCTGTCAATGGCGGCACGGTTAACAGGGCCCCCCCTGATGACCTCAGAGTACGGGTCGGATTATAAGGAAGGAGGCGGTCCCTCAAATACCCTGGACCCGAGCCGTTAAGGGCTTTAAAAGTCAAAACTAGCACTTTGAATTGTGCCCGGAAATGAACCGGCAGCCAGTGTAGCCGCCGAAGCAACGGTCCGACTGAGTCGAACCGACAAGCCCCGGCAACCACCCGGGCCGCCGCATTCTGCACTAGTTGCAGTTTCCGAACAGTCTTCAAAGGCAGCCCCACGTAGAGCGCATTGCAGTAATCTAGTCTAGATGTCACTAGGGCATGGGTCACTGTGGCCAGGTCTGCACGATCCAAGTATGGTCGCAGCTGGCGCACCAGCCAAAGCTGGGCAAAAGCCCCCCTGGCCACAGCCGCTACCTGGGAATCCAGGAGCAGCTGCGCATCCAGGAGAACCCCCAAGCTGCGGACCTGCTCCTTCAGGGGGAGTACAACCCCATTCAGAACAGGATGATGATCCAGTACCTGAGTCGTAGACTTCTGGACCAGAAGAACCTCTGTCTTAACATAGGAATGTGCGCGCGCACACACACACACACACACACACACACACACACACACACACACACACTTACAGGCACACACCTGCACACCTGAAATCACTGCTGTAATTTAGGCTATTGAACAAGACTTGGAGTGGCTCGACCAAGCACTGTCAGACCACGATCACTATCTCAGAATTGAAGACAGCTATATTGCCATGATTTATGTTGGCCTTCATGAGCTTTGTAATTACTTTAATAAAGATAATGGGGTACAGATAGCTGAGAAATAATTACCCAAGTGTAAGTAGTTATTAACGAATAATAAGGGCTCGTCAATTAAAGATCAGGAAGACACTAAATGGTGCCGGCTATCATTTTATTGTACTTTCTAATTTTGATTCTTAGGTCAATGGGGCTTACATAGAGCTGTTTGTTGGCTCTGGAAGAGAGGCAACTACAAAATTTGACTAAAATGAATCACTTTTTTCCCCATATGAGAGTTCTTTCAGCTGAGGATCCCAGTTAATATGTCTGACAGCCCTTTAGGCTTTCACCCGGGCATGATGTTATTAGGAAGTGTTTGTAACATGTCCATTTTTTCGGAGCAGATACATTTTAATTGAAAAATCATTTCCCCATCAATTCCCATCCTACAAAAGGAAGGGAAAGGGGGAGGGGGGAGAGAGAGCTTGCATTATGACCATAAAACAATTTGTTCATTTGACTCACTAAATCACCGTACATTACGCCGTGAAGAAAATGATTAAAGCAAGTTAGCATTTCGTTGGCAAAGTAATTACGTTATTATGCATTTCATCTACACAGATACTTTTGCCGCTAGTCGCATTCATCTTGTTGACAGAATGTCCATACGTATCGGATGGAAACGCATTTTATATAGTTGATGCCATTCATTTTACTCACAGGACACTCTGGGAACTTAAGCTAAATTTTTGTCAGAGGGATAGATTTCGTCGTGAATGAAAATTAATCTTGTCTCCAAGATCAGTGGTCGGATTCAGAATGAGTTGGAAAGCAGCTTATAAAAGGAAGTTGAAGGCAACAATGAACATTCAGAATCCAATAGCACATGGAGCTTGGTCAGGTGAGTTTTCCACGAAAGTTGCCCAAAACAGCCATGGGAAGCGAAGCAGCGCAATCCTGTGTAACTTTGCACCGGTGTAACAGTCGATCCACCAGTGTAAGTGCACTTATGCCAGTGTAACTTGCCATACGTCGATGAACGCAGGATGGACACCAGCGTAACCCCTCTCGGCCGCCATGCACGCGCAGGACAGATGCCAGCGCAACTCTGCCGGTACAGGAGGCATTATGGGAGTGTTCGGACACCCCTGGAATGCCCCCTGAGCCGGCAGAGTTGCGCTGGCGTCTGTCCTGCATCCGAACTGCGTGTGCACGGTGGCCGAGAGGGGTTACGCTGGTTTCCGTTTTGCATCCATTGGCGTACAGCAAGTTATACTGGTATAAGTGCACTTACATCGGTGGATCTACCGTTACACCGGTGCATGAGTTACACAGGATTGCGCTGAAGGTGCTTAACTCTTGTGTGAACCATGTCTCCTCTTTTGTCCCCAGCCTGTGGGACAAAAAACAACAACTCAGTTTATTGGGTAGAAAAAGCTTGCCAGCAAAGAAAGGATTAAGCATCTCCTCTCCATCATGTGCTACCTCCATAGTTCATGCAGTGTCCCTGTTTCCAGGTCTTAGTTGTCCTGCAGCTTCATATTGATTTGGCCTTTCCTTTGCTTGACTGATAGTGAATTTCTCCCACTAGCTGAGCAATGTTCCGCCCAGTGGCCGTGCCACAGTATAACAAGGGGCCTTTGCAATGCTGCCCTGGACGTAGCTGGCTTCGCATGGTAAGGTCTTTCTATCAGACACAAGGGGCAGCAACTGAGAGAGCAGGAGGAAGGAACAAAGAGGGGAACATACAGTACAGTAGGAGGCCCCATATCCGCAGAGGAAACATTCCAGTCCCCCCCCCACGCAGGTACATGAAAAATGTGGATAGAAGTGAACGCCCCCTCCACGGTTTTCAAACTGTGGATAGAAGCGAATGCTCCCTCCACGGTTTTCTGAGGGCCCCCCGCTATCCGCGGATAAGTGAATCCCTGGATAGCAGATCCGCGGATAGCATGGGGGTTGGATTCAAAATTCCCCTGCCTGTCTTCCTTATTCATGTTGACTTGGAAGGAAGTTCTACAGTGGTCGGGGGGGGGCATACTCCCAAGTAAGTAGGCATAGGATTGCAGCCTTAATTTATATACAAAATGTGAAGCCAGCAAGGTTCTACCAAGTCATATGTTGGTCCATTGAGGTCATTACTGTCCACATCTCCAGGGTTGCAGAAGGCGTCTTTCCCAGGAGATAGTAGAGGTGGAACATGGGACCTTCGACCGACAAAGCACTCAGTCTGCCACTGAACTACAGCCCGCTTAAAAGCCCAGGTAGATATGCATGTGTGAACAAGCCCTAGATGATTAGGGAGCATCTTCCAGATGCACAGGACCTTCTTCTGCCGCTTCTACCTGGGCACGGAATCTAGCGACAAGTTAATTGGCTTCACAAACCTGAATATTTGGCTGAGGTCGAACCTCTGCGACCGTCCACTTGAATAAAAACTCATCTTAATGGTGTAGTCATTTGTTATATCAGATGCTCTGACCATCTGGTTTGCAGAGGGTTTGCATAAGTGTAACCATCTGTTCCTTGTTACTCTGTCATCAGGACAATTATGACAAAAGGTGAGCCACGCAGATGGCATCATAGCAACATAAAAACTTCCTCTTCTAATTGACCTATTAATTTTTGTTTCCCCTCTTCTATTCATGGCAAAACCTCGCCAGCATCTTCTTACCCATAAGGTGATTTTTGCCATTTGAAGTCCTGGCAACCAAGATGACATAAATATGAAGAAAGTACAAGATCACCACTGTCCTACTACCATTTGACCTCAAGGGATTTCTCCCAGGAAGTATCCATGACACTTTATGAATGTCATATGAAGCTGTCATAGACTGACAGCGCAATCCACCGTAGAGATCCGGCCCATTAGTAGAGGGTCTCCACAGCCCTTCTCGACCTGGAGATATCTGGGATTGAACCTGTACTGTATATATGCTTTTCAGTACACAAGGCATGTGCTCTACCATTGAGCTATGAATGCTTCTGGTAAGCACATGATGTCACCTTCTACCAAATCAGAGAATTGGTCCCTTCTACCATATCTGAGAATTGGTCCCTTCTACCATATCTGAGAATTGGTCCCTTCTACCAAATCAGAGAATTGGTCTCTTCTACCAAATCAGAGAATTGGTCCATTCATCTAGCTCAGTATGGGTTACTCAAACTAGCAGTGATTCTCCAGGGGTCTTTTGAAGTTCCCCTGGAGATACCAGGAACTGAATCCAGGGTTTCTTGATGCAAAGCAGGTACATTACCACCAGTGATGTAGTGGTACATTTTAAAATGCTGGTGCTCTTCATGGCACTTCCATAGCCAAACAAGGGTCTACTCCAACAAGCATTTCCACTCTACCCTGCTATTCTAGTCTCTACTGCTCCTGCACAGCCCCTGCCTTTTCAAAGGGAAGGAGAAGCCAGTGTGATCTAAAGGGTGATGATAGCCACTGCCAAATGTAAGATTAAGCAAATGCCAGTAGTTGATACCATCACTCAACTTCTGTCAGAATATCAGAGCTTCACTCCAGTCTCCTCCCTTGTCTCTCCTCTTCTGTTTACTACTGAATCCAGACTCGTTGTCTCCACCCCTTTTCCACACACACGCCTCCGAATACAAATGCAACACAAATCTAGAATGCATTTAGTTATGAAGGTTATCCATTAACAAATCTTCAGCCTCTGAATCATTCGCTGCAAATGTCTTTTCAAAAAAGAAGTTTCAAAATGGTCCAATCTGGACATCTGAATTAAGCAACGGTTTCCAATGAAGCTTGCTCCTCCACAACTTCAATTAATACCCCGTAATGGTGTTTTTGTGTGTGTGCTTGTTTAATCCTCCTTTGCAAATTACCTATTATACAAGATAATGGGAAAGAAGAAGTCAAACCTTGTTTTAGTGGCATCGAATTATTGCTTGTAATTATATACACGAAAACTCCCCACAAAATACTGTGGTGGGTACATGAGGCATCCTTTTTGTGCTAATGCCCAGCTAATCTGCATCTCCTCAGGAATGTGAAAGGGGGGAAATTAATAAACAAATGTTACACAAAGAGCAAAAAATAATAATCAAAATTTGTTAGGATGTTAGTAATAGTCCCTTCTCCTGAGAAAATGACAGGGTTCTACTGCTCCACTAGCTACTTGCCTTTGCTTAAGAACATAAGAAGAGCCCTGCTGGATCAGGCCAAAGGCCCATCTAGTCCAGCTTCCTGTATCACACAGTGGCCCCACCAGATGCCTCAGGGACCACACAGCCAACAAGTATCCTGTTTCCTGCTGCCACTCCCCTGCACCTGGCACAGAGAAAACCTACTTCTAAAGCCAGGAGGTTGCTTATGGCTTGGAACCTGTGATGGTCTTTTCCTCCATCAATCTATCCAAACCCCCTTTTAAAGGCATCTAGGCCAGGCGCCATCACCACATCCTGTGGCAAGGAGTTCCACAGATGAATTACACACTGGGTGAAGAAATATTTTCTTTTGTCTGCTCTAACTCTCCCTCCACTCAATTTTAGTGCATGTCCCTTGAAGATGTTCCAAGAAGAGTATAGAAATGAATGAAAAGAAAAGTTGAAACATGGGAGTGTGTCTTAGGGATTATAGGGCCCTGCTGGATGAGGCCACAGGGCCAGTCCTGTTTCTCACAGTCACCCACCAGCTGCCTCTGGGAAGCCCACAAGCAGCAGGAGAGACTTCTCTCCCGCAATGGCTCCCCTGCAGCTGGGGATTTGAGGCAGAGCTCCTCTGAATGCAATGTTAGAAAGAAAGGTTAAGCCCATCAGTGCTAATGACGGACTCTTAATGTAACGTCTACTTTGGCCTCAATGCCTTTTAGAAAAAACAGAATTGGAAGCAGAAAAAGCTATAGAGAAGCTAGGCCGAAAAAGATGAGATTTAAAAGACAGACAATCCAGGGATTGTGGATGTCTTCTGAATTCATAACCTATAAACCCCCAATCTCTTTGTGTTTGCTTGGAAGTGAGTCCCCATTTTTATTTTGCAAAAGCATACATAGGATTGCCACCTTCATCTGACTGGAGTGACTGGAGTATCACAATACTGTCACCTGCCTGTGGCCTGTGCTGATTTGAGTCACCCAGAACGTGACTGGCGAAGGAAACGTCAGCGTCGAAGAAGTGTTTTTGCAAGGAATGCCAACAACGCCGTTTACCGCAGAAAACAGCATCCCTTCCTCAAGTCATTTCACTGTGCTATCACCAGTGCACTGGCGTCGGTCGAGGTGGGGCGGAACGTTCTGCAGCTTTCCGCCCCACCGTTACTCTCCGGTACGAGGCGCCCCACCCCATCGTCATAGGAGCCCGTCAGCGGAGAGAAAGCAACGCGCAGGAGAGTCCCTGCACGTTGCTTTCTCTCCGCTGACGGGCTGCTACGACGAGGGGGCGGGGCACCTCGTGCCGGAGAGTAACGGTGGGGCGGAAAGCTGCAGAACTTTCCGCCCCACCTCGACCAACGCCAATGCACCAGTGAGAGACGGTTAAAATCAAGTGCACATTTTACTCCATGCAGCTTTCATCTGACGCAGACCTGAGATTCAACAAGGGAAAGACGCACACAGAGGCAGCTGCTTTGTGCCAGACCAGGAACCACAATGCACAGACAAGCGATGGATCACTGGCATCGCTCGAGGTGGGGCAGAACGGTAAGTTCCGCACTGTGCTAACCTCCATTTACTCCCCGACATGAGGCTGCAACGCCGTCGGAGCCGTCGGAGCCATTCAGTGCGGCGAAGGCAATGCGCAGTAGACTTCTTGCACATTGCCTTCGCCGCACTGAATGGTTCCAACGGCGAGGGGGCGGGGCCGCCTCCTGCCGAGGAGTAAATGGAGGTTAGCACAGTGCGGAACTTACCATTCTGCCCCACCTCGAGCGACACCAGTGCTATGGATGCACATCTCAATTTGCACACGCACTGCACTGCATCAGACTCTAAACACAAAAATGTCCACTGCAGTCCCCATTTGCACCAAAGAGCACGTGTGTGGGGGGGGGATACCTGTGTACATTCACATTGCAGTTAGTGATGGCATGAAATATTTGCTTAGGAGGAAATTTGACAGAATTCCAAGGTGATGTTATTGATGAAAACTGAGGTCTAGAATCCTGAAGGATAATTGAGAACATCAGAACATAAGAAGAACCCTGCTGGATCAGACCAAGGCCCATCTAGTCCAACTTCCTGAATCTCACAGTGGCCCCACCAGATGCCTCAGAGAGCACACAAGACAATAAGATACCTGTATCCTGTTGCCACTCCAGCAAGAGATAGGCTACCTCTAAAACTCAGAAGTTGCATATAATCATCATGGCTTGTAACCTTTGATGGAGTGCACTCCTATCATCTCAGTACCATATGCAAACTTATCTTCAAGGTTTATATATTTTCTCCACTTCATTTTTTCAACAGCAACGCTAAAGTCAGCAGGTCAGCTATATTCTAGATCCCCAAACTATCAGTGGGTTTGGTCCCTGACTTTTTTTTTGTCACGCCAAAAATTCTGTATCTTTAATATCTGTGTGACAGGTAGAAACTCAACAGATGTAGCTTGAGCTGCAGTAATGGAGGAAACTTCACCTGGTAGATTTCTGCCTATTGTGTCTCTGTCACAAGCACTAGAAACATGGCAAGAAAAAGAAAAAAAGATCACTCTGAGCATGAGTAATGCCTGTATATTTCCAAATGACTTGACCTAATTTAGGGGCAACAAGATAGCCAAACAACTTACAGGGCCATCGAAATCTCCAGACCCCTAAGGAGAGAAAAGGTCACAGCTACGTTGACTTCAGCTGTTCCCCCTGCACAGCAGCCCAGGAAAAACAAATAAACTTCACGTTTCTAAGTTCAAAATAATGACCAGAACATGTTCCTTGGAGACGGTTTTTCTATTTTGTTTTCTATTAGATGTAGGCGCTGTGGGTTCCTTGTCAAAAACACTAAATGTAATTCATATGACAAGCACTTAGATTCATGCGATCGGTTCTTCCAGCAATATGTAAGCAATATCTCTTCTGACAAAAAGTTTTTAATATAAGGTGTTGGCACTCTTGGGAGCCTCTAGGCCCTGTGGGGCGGGGGGGGGGGGGGAATAAAGATGCCATCAGATCAGCAAGGATTTGGAAATAGCAGCATGAAACTCTTTATGTCCATGAACATGAATCTAGGGTTAGGCTGATGGTCTGGAAGTGAGCACAGATAGACACTCCAAGGGCAACTGAAGCTGAAGACCTGATGCAGGTGAGCAACTTGATAACACCAGAAAGAACTCTATGGGCCTGTTATGTCACCTGATCTGTGCAGAGTTGGAAGCTGCAATACCGCCCTCTGGCCATCTTGAGTGGCGGCGCTGTTGCACGACAGAGAGCAAGCCAGCTCCTCCCTCGACCACAGTGTCACACCTTGGTTCTGCTGCTAGTCTCTGCGTTGAGATCTCTCTAGCAAGTTTATTTGCCAACGTGGTGGCTTACCTAGAGGGAGGTGACATCGCAGATTGACCACTGCTGTCTGCTTCATATCACCCTCGACACAATTTAATTTAAAATGTATATGCCGCTTTTCCCTCCTATTGATGCAGATGTCCTGAGTGACGTCTTAGTCCACCACTCTGTGGAGGGGGAAAGAAGGCTAGGCTTACCAGATCTCCAACCGGGACAGAGTGCTAGACCTTTAGGAGAAGGAATGTGGGCAGGTGTAGCTTGTTAAACCTTAGAGCACAATCCTAGGCATGTGTATTCAAAAGCAAGCCCCATGGATGTCTAGGATTGTGCTCTAAGGTTTAACAAGCTACACCTGCCCACATTCCTTCTCCTAAAGGTCTAGCACTCTGTCCCGGTTGGAGATCTGGTAACCCTAAAGAAGGCTGTTCTTGAAAAGGTGCGTGCAAGAGAAATGGAACAGCACAATGCGCAAAGGTGGCACGAACAACCAACAACACAAGATGCAACATCTCTTTCTCTTGGTTTTATATGTACCTGCGCTGCCATTCAAGAATGCAAGTGCTCCAGTCCCTTACTGATAGGTCACACTGTCTCTATTCTAGAAACTGAGTAACCAGATGCAGCCAAATAATCTTCCATTCTGTTTCTGAATACCAGAGTTGTCCTCCAGCAGACACAGAAATTGACCGCCCTCGCTGTTACTCAGGACCAATGGGAGACCCCCATCGTTAAATCTCCCCATGTGCTTTCCCCCTCTTAGGTTAAATGCAGGCATGGGGGAGGGCTAATTTGGATACATGCTAGGGGAGAGTTTGTTTTACATTCTCCCCAATGGTTTGTTATATATTTCTCCAATGGAATATCGGCAAGACTTTTTTTTCCCCTCCAAGGCACAAAGCAATTTTGGAAAGGGGGCTTTAGGTAGGCTTACCAGATCTCCAACCGGGACAGAGTGCTAGACCTTTAGGGAAAGGAATGTGGGCAGATGTCGCTTGTTAAACCTTAGAGCACAATCCTAGGCATGTCTACTCAGAAGCAAGCCCCACTGAACACAATGAGCACAATGTGCACTGAACCTTAGAGCACAATTCTAGGCATCCATGGGGCTTGCTTCTGAGTAGACATGCCTAAGATTGTGTTCTAAGGTTTAACAAGCGACATCTGCCCACATTCCTTCTCCTAAAGGTCTAGCACTCTGTAGTGTGTTGGAGATCTGGTAAGCCTATCAAACTACAGCCTTGCCGAGGCCACAGCCTCTCTGGAACCGACAAAACTCCGCGTTGACAGCAAAGCACAGCTCCTTGGAACGCAACCAAGCTCTGCTACTCCGCATTGATTAACGCCAAGGTTCATGTCCAGCTATGTTGGCTTGAGGGTTGCTTTGCACTTGCGCTTCATTGCAGATCTCTTGGTTGTCCCCCCTTCCCAAGTTCAACTTCCCTCAATGATCAAGAGAGGTTCTTCACCACCATCAAACTTAGGCTGACCAGCTCTCCAACCGGGACAGAGTGCTAGACCTTTAGGAGAAGAAATGTGGGCAGGTGTAGCTCGTTAAACCTTAGAGCACAATCCTAGGCATGTCTTTTCAGAAGCAAGCCCCATGGATGCCTAGAATTGTGCTCTAAGGTTTATCAAGCTACACTGCCCACATTCCTTCTCCTAAAGGTCTAGCACACTCTGTCCCGGTTGGACAGGCTTACCAGATCGTCACCGGGACGGGAGCGGTCTACCCTTAAGGGGGCAGGGCGTGGGGGGCCAGAACGCGATGCGTTCTGCCCCCCCCACACCCCGCCCCCCTTAAGGGTAGACCGCTCCCATCCCGGTGACAATCTGGTAAGCCTGCGGTTGGAGATCTGGTAAGCCTAATCAAACTTAGTTTGATCTCTTCCCCCCTCCCCAAAGCAAGGCTCTCATTCTAACAAATACGTTAATTGACTCTGAAAAACCATTGCCCCGAGCCAGTGGGATTCTTGCCATTTGTTGTTGAAGATGTTGCTTTTCGCTGCCCCTCCAATGAAGATTAAATTAATGACTCCAGCTGTGCATTTGGGCTCCCCAAATGGCCTGGCAGGTGTTTCTGAAATGCCACAACCTTGTGATCCAACATATATTTCTCATTTGGGAAGCAAATGTCTACATCGAGGGTACGGTACCTATTCAGTCTCTGAGCTACAATGGTAATCAGCCGGACAGCATGAACATGAGATGCATAAATTAAATGTATTGAATTAATGATATTCATGATACCTTGTTTTTGTCAGCCAAGATTGGCTCCCAAAGTGACTCGCTGTTGAAACACACTCAAAAGATACAGTTGTTCCAGGGATACGGGAGAATATGTATGGCGGTCATCTAGTAGTGGACAACACCGGTCAGACTCCAGCCTGTTGCCTCCATCAGGAGGAGATAAAAAGAGCTGCAGGTGAACTCAGGCCGGTGGTGAAAAAATGCCAGTCCACCAAACACACTCAGCCCTTAAAGCGGACCTTACAAATGCAAATCCTGTTTGCCAGAATTTGTAGCTTTTATTGTTTTCATTGGGAAAAGACTTTTGGAAAGGAAGTCTTGCTCTTTATGGCTTCCTTGATTTCACCGTTAAACCATTTCACAAAAGTGAGCTGTACTCCATGAAAGCTGAAATAAATGGGTTAGTCTTAGTTGTTTTTAGCATTCTTTGTGTCCTGTTGTTTTATTTACTACTAGCCCAATTCTAACCAACATTCCAGCGCCGATGCAGCCGCAATGCAGCCGCAAGGGAAGGGGACAAAAGTTCCCTTACCTTGAGGAGGCTTCCTTTACTGCCCCCCACCACCACAGGCGCATGCCCATTGGCACAGCTGCATTGGCGCTGGAACGTTGCTTAGGTTTGGGCTGTACATTCACCTAATGCCCAAGCTCAGTGGTGTCGGAGGTGGGCCGGAAAGCTAAGTTCTGCAGCTTTCCGCTCCACTGTTACTCTCCGGTAGGAGGCGCCCCGCCCCCTCGTCGTAGGAGCCCGTCAGCGGAGAGAAAGCAACACGCAGGAGAGTCCCTGCGTGTTGCTTTCTCTCCGCTGATGGGCTCCTATGATGAGGGGGCGGGGCGCCTCCTACCGGAGAGTAACAGTGGAGCGGAAAGCTGCAGAACTTAGCTTTCCGCCCCACCTCCAGCGACGCCAGTGCCCAAGCTGTTAGGGATGTAACCTACATCAATGCTTTTCAATGGACATATCAGTCACTTCTAGCTGGGGGGGGGGGATACCACAGGGCCTGGTAGATCATGTGCTCGGGTCTGTGCCCATACAAGGGCCCACACCATTGCCTGGTGAACCCTCTAGGGTGTGGGGTTCCACTGTTGTCCATCTTGCCTGGTAAGCCAGGATCTCTCTCTCTCTCTCTCTCTCTCTCTCTCTCTCTCTCTCTCTCTCTCTCTCTCTCTCTCTCTCACTCTCTCTCTCTCTCTCTCTCTCTCACACACACACACACACACACACGCAAACTCACACACACAAACTGTTGCAGCTAAGATATCCATGAAAGGAGAAGATCCTTTTTGGAACAGGGAGCATAGCCCAGCTGAAGATGTGCGCACCTAATGTATTCCTGAGAATTTTCACAAAATTTTAATAGCATCAGATTAATATCCTTCAAAAGCCCTAGAAGCATTTCCCCTGAGCAGGAAACCCTTTCCAATTAACCCTGCATTTCACTTTCTGCAGAAATTCTGGGGCTATTTCCAATCAAGTTGTTCTTTTGCATTCTGCTCTCACCTGCTGTTTGATGTTTGATAAGTCGGCTTAATGCTCCCTATTAATATGAGGAAGTCACGCCCAACTGCATTATGCGTGTTCAAACGGACGTGTTTTCACTCTCACAGAATTGCCCGTGTTATAGTATAATGGAGAAGAAGGCACAACCACAGCTGGCTAGATTACCTAAGAGCACTGGCGTCGCTGCAGGGGGGCAGAGCTCTAAGTTCCGCGCCCCCCCTGCAGCGCTTTCACTGCCTTGAATGGTTCCAAAGGCAAGGGGGCAGGGCCGCTTCGTGCTCCGGCGTAACAGCTTGGGCATTAGGCAGAACTTAGAGCTCCGCCCCCCCTGCAGCGACGCCGGTGCCTAAGAGGCCTTTTTGTATGCATGGGAGCTGTTTCGTGACCATATGAAGCTGCCTCCTGAGTGAGACCACTGGTCCAGTCAGCCCAACATTGCCCGCTCTGATTGGCAGTGTCAGCAGACCAGGGTCTCAGTCTTGTTCATTATTAACAGGAACCCCTGTTTAATGCTCCTCTGCTTACGGACTTCCTTGCTTGCATCAAATTGGCACATCAGGGAGAAGCAGGATCAGCCCATCTATGAGGCAACTGCCTCAGTCGACAGCTTGGCAGGGGTACCTTGCAGCCTGCCTCCACCACTTCTCAGCCTCCAGTTCCCTTGATCTGTAAAGAAAGAGGAGAACAGAGCAGAAGAGGAAGGGTGGAGGAGAACTTCAGAGACGCTCTAGCCCACCATTCTAGTTGCCTCCACATCTCCTCTGCTAGTCCTTTCCTCTCTTTCTTTTGGAATGCAGGAAACAATGCAAGAATGCATTGAAGAATGCAAGAATGCATGGAATGCAACAATGCAGCATGAAATGCAAGGAGGAGGAGGAGGAGCCAAGGTGGCGGCTGGCTGGGTAAACAGGGCTGGCATTTGGCACGGCAAGGAAGCAGCACAAGGGGACAACAGCATTCGGCACACTGCCACCGGTCCTGGGAGATGTCGGACCAGTCTGAGGAAGAAGGCTATACTAAACCTTGATCTGCTAATGTACAACATGCCAGGGGTGGTGTAAGGTTTTGGGTTTTTTTTACAAGTTGGGGGAGCCACATAAGGAATGCTCTGGGGAGAAGGTCACCAGTTCGTTCTCCAGTGTTGTCAGTCAAAAGGACCAGGACAATCTGTTACCTGAGGCAGTTGCCTCAGTAGGCCTCATGGATGGACCTGAGAGTGAAATTCTGAGAGTGAAAAGGGACAAATTGTTGTCTTGTGTGCTCCCTGTGGCATCTGTTGGGCCACTGTGAGATACAGGAAGTTGGACTAGATGGGCCTTTGGCCTGATCCAGCCGGGCTCTTCTGATGTTCTTAAGAGATAGACCTAGAGTTAGGCTTACCAGATCTCCAACCGGGACAGAGTGCTAGACCTTTAGGAGAAGGAATGTGGGCAGGTGTAGCTTGTTAAACCTTAGAGCACAATCCTAGTCATGTCTATTCAGAAGCAAGTCCCATGGATGCCTAGGATTGTGCTCTAAGGTTTAACAAGCTATACCTGCCCACATTCCTTCTCCTAAAGGTCTAGCACTCTGTCCCGGTTGGAGATCTGGTAAGCCTGCCTAGAGTGGCGACCTCTGCCATTTGCTATCATGAATTTAAAGAATAGAAATTGGATTCTTAGCTCCTGTCAGTGAATTCATCGGCGACAGCAACAAGCAGGCGAAGGCAGCAACAAGTCACCAAGGACCCTCACATCGTATCCCATGTCATTTTGAAAGAGCGCCGGTGTATCCCTTTTCATGGCGCTCTGTATTGTCATGCTTCACATTATCATCTGGACATTCTCTATAGAAGAGATTTGTAGCGCATATTCATTATCCGGAATCGAGCAAACTATAAAAAGGGTGTTTGCAGCCAAGGAAGCAAGCAGAAATTAATAGGATTACCAGTACACAATATTTTCCACGCTCAACACACATTTCATTTAGCCACAGATAAAGTCACACAACGTCCTTGAAGGAAACTGTTCACCAAGAGACAGAGAGAGAGAGAGAGAGAGACAGAGAGAGGGTCAGAAACAATGCAATGCAATCTCTAGATGCTTTTGTGTAGCCACTCCAAGCATCGAGGCTAAATCACTCTTTTCGTAGCCGGGGGGGGGGGATCTGTATCTGGTGTTTTCTCATTCAATCGGTTATTTAATTATGAAGAGAATGTTGTGTTCTGAAGCTGAGAAATGGGGGAAAACACTTCAGAGGGTCCTTAGAAGGATAAAAGTATAATTCTGTGTTGTGAGGAAACCTTGGAAAGATCTCTTTCGCCACTGGTTCAGAGCATCCTCCCATCTGCTTTTGGAAATGCATAAACAATTCCAAACACACACACACACACACACACACACACACACACACACACACACACACACACACACACACACACCACCCCATAATTGCAGTGTCAGTCATGGTGTGTGTACAGAATAACAAGTACAAAAATCATATCTCACTTGATTTATTTCAGTGGTTCATGGACAAAATTGCAGGAGCACAGTGTCCTCTACTGGGGAAAGAGACTCTGATTTCTTACCCAAAAGGTAAAAAGGAAGTCCAGTGACATTCTCATGACCAAAAAATACCCCACACCAAACACCCAACTCAACCCATCCATCATTATTGCAAGAAACAAAGAAAAAAAAATCCCATTGCTCACAACATATAAAAATAGTCAGAACACAATCCCCATCCGAGAGAGATTGCAGTATAGACTTGAAGCATTCCCAGCTTGATAAATGGTCCAGTAGGCTGTCACTTATATAATTCACCATAAGCGATCTTAAAATGTTTAACTTTCTCATGCATGCTGCCGTTATTGGAAAGGGCCTGTTGAGCCATTTGTCAGAGCTAACTAAAAAGGCAGGAAGCGTCGAATGTCCTTGATCATGTTTGAAGCAAAGCTATGAAGCAAAGCTTGAGCTATGTTTGAAGCAAAGGTGAAATACTAATTTTTCTTGTTATTGCAGACAGCCAATAATGCAACATGTATCATCAGTCCTAACTACTGAGGGGGGGGGGAGAAGAAAAAACTACTTATAGAATCATAGATCATAGAGTTGGAAGGTACCCATAAGGTCATCTATTCCAACCCCCTGCTTGTAGCAGGAAATCCTCCTAAAGCATCTCCAGCAGGTGCCTGTTGAGCCTCTGCTTGAAGATCTCCAATGAGGGAGAATCCACCACCTCCCTCGCCAAACTGTTCCACTGCCGAACCGCCCTTACCATCAAGAATTTCTTCCCGATGTCCGACATCTCCTCCCTTGCAGTTTGTCCCCATTGGATCTAGTTCTACTCTCAGAGGCAGTCGAGAATAAATTTGTTCCTTCTTCCATATGACAACCCTTCAGGTAGTTGAAGAGCGCTATCATATCCCCTCTCAGCTTTCTCTTCTCCAGACATACTTCATTCAGAACAAGTCAAAGCTGCAACTCTGCTCTCCTACAGCTGCTTTTGGGGGTTGTCATACATTCCCCCTTCCATTTTTATTTGCTATGCTATAGAAAAGACAACACATTTGATTAATATTTGTCCCTGGAGCACACATTAGCCCTCCAGGCCTAATACGTGGGAGTAGCATAGGCAGACGTTCGCAAATTAATCAGTGGTTGGATTAATCATGCAAGGAATAGAAGTTAAAATTTAATATTTGAAAATAAAGTTGAAACAGTCGCCCAGTGTAATTAAAGCGTACTTTCAAGCTCCCATTTACAAGTCTGTTATTAGCTTTCCTGCTTCTCTTTGGAGCCTCTGTTTCCACAACAGCCACAGATTTATTAAATCCCAGTTTGAAGTGCTTAATTTTCTCTCCACATCGCCTCTTTTAGCCAAATATATGACCTTTCAGATTTTCAGTTGTGTATTTTCTTCCCTTGACCTTATAGCATCTAAGCACCAAAGCTGGTCTTAAGTAGGCTTACCAGATCTCCAACCAGGACAGAGTGCTAGACCTTTAGGAGAAGGAATGTGGGCAGGTGTAGCTTGTTAAACCTTAGAGCACAATCCTAGGCATGTCTATTCAGAAGCAAGCCCCATGGATGCCTAGGATTGTGCTCTAAGGTTTAACAAGCTACACCTGCCCACATTCCTTCTCCTAAAGGTCTAGCACTCTGTCCTGGTTGGAGATCTGGTAAGCCTAGTCTTAAGAGACCATTGGTAAAAAGGGAGGAAAGAGGCATAATATGAACAGCAATTCCATATAAAGGTCCCCCTCCTCCTTTCCCCCTAACTAACATGTAGTTATGGAAACACATGCCATGACACCACCATGCTATACTGCTTCCAAATTCCCTCCTCTTCATCATCCTCAGCAGTAAACAATTTGGAGTGAATGTGGTCTACTGTACAATGTGGATAGGGTTACCAGGTTAGATGTACCCCCAAACTCTGGTAATGTCACATGTTGGGCCTGGTGATGTCAGAAGTCTCGAATTGCAAGTCCAAGAAACAGCAGCATAGCAGGGCAAACCCGCACAAGTTGCAGAGTTTACTTCGTGGAGGCTCTATCTTCCAGAAATAGGCTGGCGGTGACGTGATGATGTCATCAAATCACCACCAATGGCTTCCAGAGTGCCAGTATTTTCAACCCAACCAAAGCCAAGGGTAGGCATGTGAGCACAGGGCCAGGGGCCCCTGGTGTCAACCCCCCACACACAGAGTATCACATCTGGTGCGACCCACACCAGTCGCACCCCCCTAGCGACGCTACTGCCAAAAACAAAAACTCTGCTGGGTCCAAGAGACACTTTAATTTTTTTTAAAAAAAAAAATCTCTAAACATGTTGGGACCACAAATTGTTGTTTTGTCCAATGAAACTTTCTCCTACACCCAGCAGAGTTTTTGCTTGGATGTCATAACACTGCCAATCCTTGAGGAATGGGGGGATATGGGGGAATGGGGGGAAATAAGGGAATGGGGGGCAAGGCCCAGCAGAAAAAAGGGAGAAACACATGGTGGCCCAAAAGCAGTCTGAGATTTATCTTCACCACCCACTTGCCTGAGAAAAAAAGAATAAAAGCAGGAGAAATGGGGTCATGTTTGGCAAGCTGCCTTGCCTAATTCATATTCTCATCCGTCTGTATTTTAGTTAGTCAGGTGTGTGCAGGAGTTCTTTTTATTTTTAATATACAAGAATTCCAAAATGCAATTCTCTCACCCGCCGTCTGCAGCAACGCTTTCCTCTCGATGACATCCAGCTTTTACTACCTCGTTGTGCTGCATGTATAAACCAGACTTTTAGAGTAGTTACCTCTTGGTACAGCGACCCAAGAGGTAAAAATCTCATCTTTGCACACAAGCCCCAAATAATGCGTGAGTAATGCTGAGCTGTTTAAAGGTTTTGGTGGATTCCATTTTAAGTTATTCTTTGCGCATGCTGGAAGATTTGGGGCAATCTAAATCCCACTAAGAACCTGGACAGCTCAGTTATTCAAATAAATCCTTATACCGGCAGGTGGTAAACGGAATCCAACCCTCGCTTTATTTTCGAGGAGGCAGAGCTCACTGTCAAGAATTGCTAAGCATAGGCTAATGAAATGCTTTCTGCTAGAACTCCGAACAGCTCTTCCTTCTTGAGTGTAAAACTCAGAGCAATCATTCTCATAGGTTTTTGAAGTGCATTTAAAACCCATGTTTGGCGGAGGAGAAGGAAACCAGGACTGATGCATTCAGGAGAAGAGAGTTCGCTAGTTACCTTGCCAATTTCATGACGATTCCTCTGCAGCGTTACATAGCTTTCAATTGTTTCCTAGTGATGGGTGACCCCCCCCCTCCACCCTTCCATCTTGATTCAGAATTGGCTTGGGATTTACAACCTCTCTCAGGTAACTCACAGAAAATCCTAATTTGTATCGTCTCTCTAAAGTTGGTACTGGAATGTCAGAAAAAGTGAAATTCAAGGTTGAATGGCAGGGTTCCTCCCAAGGCAAAACATCAAAGAATTTTCAAGTGAAGCCGAATGAGTTTCTATAAGACAAGTGAAATTTCTCAGGGGATTTTTGCACATTCCCCTGTTCTTTCCAAGCTCATGATGGTGGTACAGCCTTTTTAGTATCGCTTTCGTTATTTTATGATCAAAAAGCATTTCACACTGAACCAATTCACACCTTGAACTAAATAATTACAAATCTCAGTGATATCACCAAAGGCTTTCTTGGCAGCAATGGGGCATTTTCTGCCATGGCACCCAGCATGTGGAACTCCTTGCCACTGGAAAGCCAACTGGCTTCTTCATGACCAACGTTCCAAAAACAGCTGAAGACCCGTGTACAGTATTTCATTTAGGCTTCGAGGTTTAATATTTTTTTACTGCAGTGTTCTCTTCTGGTACGTGAGTTATCTTGGGTTGTTTGAACTGGATTACTGTTTTAGTGCTTGCTAATCATTTATTGGACCATAAGGAAGGCTGAGCGCCGAAGAATAGATGCTTTTGAACTGTGGTGCTGAAGAAGACTCCTGAGAGTCCCTTGGACTGCTAGGAGATCAAATCAATCAATCCTAAATGAAATCAGCCCTGACTGTTCCCTGGAAGGAAAGGTACTGAGGCTGAAGCTCAAATATTTTTGGCCACCTAATGCGAAGAGAGGACTCTCTGGAGAAGACTCTGATGCTGGGAAAGATTGAAGGCAAAAGGAGAAGGGGAAGGCAAAGGATGAGATGGTTAGACAGCATCACCGATGCAACAAACTTGAAAATGAGCGAACTCAGGAAGATAGTGGAGGACAGGAAGGCCTGGCGGGATGTGGTTCATGGGATCACGAAGGGTCGGACACGACTTAACGACTGAACAACAACAATCATTTATTATTGCCTAATTGGGGTGTCTGTGAAAACTGGCAGCTGGTACCCAAGTCCTCGTCAGTCTTGGGCCCTTAACCCAGCGCTTTCAGAAGGTGCATGCACAAATTAGCAGAGTGGGCAAATCCTATCTGACTTTTTCCCTCCACTTAATCCTGTTGACTTCCTAAAAGATAAATAAAACACTTGGTATGGATACGTGCAGCTTCAGCTTGCTTCCCAAAGACGTCGTCGTGCCTTGTTTGACAGCCACAGGAATGCGTTTATTTATTTAAAGGCTGGAAACGAAAGAATTGGACTGGCCAAAACAAGCCAAATTCTAGAAACATAGAAAGCTGGCCTCATACTGAGTCTGATCATTGGTCCGTCTAAGTCAATCTTGTCTGCACTGACTGGCAGTAGCTCTCCAGAGCTTCAGACACCTTTCATAATTTACATGGTGGGCTGACCTTTTAACAAATGGTTTTAATATATGTAAATGCTGGTGACCCACTGGGGTTGTTTATTTTTAATCTTAAGTGTTTTAATCAATTATTTTAATGTGTTTAATTAATTGTTTTAATGTGTTTATATGTATTTTAATATGTTGTAAGCCACCTTGAGTGCCCTCGGGAGAAAGGCGGGCTACAAATTCCTAAAATAAATAAATAAATAAATAAATAAATAAATAAATAAATAATTTAGGCATGATTTAGGATGGGCCCCAAATACTCTTCTGTCTCCCAGCACCACCCACTGGGAACTATAATTCCCATGGCTCCTGGCAGCTTTGATGTTCTAGGGCCTCCTAACATGAGCCCTCCCCACCACCACTAGGGAAGGGCCAAACTAGACATATGCCAAGATGCACAAGGTGATCCAATAAGGGGTGGTACATTTGGGGTTTGGTTCAGGGAGACCTCTACTCCCCCCCCATCTTATACCTAGTAATATTATTTGGAAGAGTTCAATCAGGCTTTATTTAGAATGGGGCTGAGTTAAAATAATAATTTTTGAAGATCCATAAACATTGTTTTTGGACACAATGTTTCCAATGACATGGAACCTTAATTCCATGTCATTTTACTGCATATTGTTCCTGTGTTGAGGTTTATGATACAAGCAGTGCAAATTCTACATACTTTTGCTCAGAACTAAACCCCACTATTTTCAGTGGGGCTTACTATGGTCCAGACATGCATACACACTGGAAAGCTATGGGTGTAACAGCAACATCTGTCTTTCCTCTCTCCAACCTTCAGGGTTCTCTGGCAAACAGGGAGAGATAACCCATTCCATAGAAGAAGGTATCGACAAAAAGCTTTCCTTGAAATAAACTGCTCTTATAACAGTGTCTGTTCAGTGAAACTTAATCCACAGCTTCCATAATCTCTTGGGGAGAATAAGAGGATTAGCAGAAGATTAGTTTAGATATCTTAGATATCTGGTTTTGTTTTGTTTTGTTTTGTTTTGTTTTGTTTTGTTTTGTGTGTGTGTGTGTGTGTGTGTGTGTGTGTGTGTGTGTGTGTGTGTGTGTGTGTGTGTGTGTGTGTGTGTGTGTGTGTGTGTGTGTGTGTTTTAAAAAAAATCTATTCTCAAAGCATTAAAGATTTAACATCTGGTGAAGATGACAGTTACAGATCTGGTTATAAACCTTGTTCCTACCCTCCACTACTAGGAAAAGCCCGGAAGATAGAAACTTGCAAAAGATGAAGATAATTGCTTACAATCTCTTCATTTTTAAACATACTTGGGGGCCCTGATCTGCTCAAGCAGTTGCCTTGAATAACAACCCTTGGATTCTTATTTAACCTCTGAAGTCAAAGGCATGAATCTGTTGAAGGAAACTGCAAGAGTCAGCCTTGACAAAATCATCTGCTCCTGTCCACCAACACTGCCCCTTTCAAAAATCAGGTATTATGCAGACCTGTGCCATGACGAGTGCTGAAGAGCAGGCAGGAGGTGTGGCCTGGAGATTGAGCTGTTGCCTGCCTGAAGAGAGCTAAGCAGGTTTAGCCCTGGTCATCGCTTGGAAGGGGGACCATTAGTGACCATTGGTCATGGCTCCCCATTACATGATGTTGATGCCTGCCAATTGGCATTGCACTGTTTTCCGAGAGGATTCCGTGGCTCCCCTGGCTGGTTTCCGTGGCTCCCAACGGGGCAGGCAGAACAAGGGCAGGGAGGGAGCAGCAACAGAGCCCAGGTCTACTGGGTTTCCCGATGCAGAATCCAGATCTACCTACCTGGTAGACCTGGCCTCTCGGTGCGGCATCAGCTGCAGGGATTTGTGTGAGCAGCGAGTCTAGGTGAGATTGGAAAATGTTTTGGGCCCCCTCCTTTGGTTCCTGGACCCCTTTTGACCCCAGGTCCAGGTACAATTTACCCCCTGTGCGCCCCTCTCATGGGCCCTGGAGGTGGCTGTAGGGATGGCACAGAACAATGAGACCACAATAAGAATTGTAAAGCCAAGCCATGGCAGTATTTAAAATAATCCCCGGGCCGTAAAATTTTGTTTTCCTCTTGTGTGCTGGAGAAGAATTGAATGTTGCTTGTCGAGATCAAAAAGAAATATACTTGGAAAGTCAGGTCAGGACATAGACAGACTTTTCAGAAAAGTTTGAAAAGCTCTGACATTCAAACTGGCAGAAAGTTCTTCAGTAACCAACGAAACTGACAAAAACACCCCAATGAGTCTGCAGCACAAGAATTAATGATCCCTTTAAGCCCTATTGTATTGGGACCGTTTTTCTGCTGAAGATGCTCAACACATCTTTGGGTGCAAGATGATGAAAAAAATGTGTTTCCCATTCACTGATCTTGCCTACGGATTTTCAGAATGGCTTGTAGTTCTTCTAGTGTCGACATTTGACCAACAAAGGGAGAAAGAAACATGGTTAACTATCAGAGCTGAGCTGGAGGCAGCTGTCAAGGAGGAATTAGGAGCTCAGAACAAGGAACCTGAGCAAGCCACGTGTCAATCTGTTGTTGTCCAGCCTGTAATTCAGTATATCATGTTTCCTGTTGAAGAAAACCAGTAATTCACCTGGATGATTTGTAGCATCATCCCAGTACCTGGGGCCCCTTCATTGCCCAGAGCGATGCTCCAACCTGTAAACCTGGTGGCTCACCACAAGGGGCAGTGGTGCACAGAGCTTTGGGTGACGCCTTACATACAAAAATGGATCCCTACTGGATCCCACTAAAAGCCCATCTTGTCCAGTGTTCTGTTTCCCACAATGGCCAATCCAGATACCTCTGAAGGCCACAAGCAGGAGATAAGCCTCCCATTGATGCTCTCCTGCAACTGGTATTCACAGGCTGAACCCAGAGGTGGCACATAACCAACATGTCTAGTAACCATAGACAGACTGTTATCTTCTATGCCTCCCTTTTTAAAAGCTGTCTCAGATAGCGGTCTTGTGCTAGCAAATTCTGTAGATCAATTTGTTTGAGTTTGTTTGTTTGTTTGTTTGTTTGTTTGAATTGTTTGAAATACCTGCTTTAATTGCTTTTATTGTATTGTATTGTATTATGTATTTTAACATGTTTTAATTGTAAGCCGCCTTGATTGCCCTTATTGGGAGAAAGGTGGGGTAAACATTCTTAAATAAATAAATAAATAAATGCACTGTGTGATGTTGTGCTTCCTTTGGGCCACTTTAAAATCTCCCGTCAGTCAGTCTCACTGGATGACCACTGGCTTTGCAACCAGTTGTGTTGAGAGAGAGAGAGAGAGAGAGAGGGAGAATGACGTCTGCCTATCCATTTTCTCCACACTTGTACATCCTTTTATAAGCCTCAGTCACGCCCTGCCCCGAGACGCCATTTTTCTAAACTGAAAAGCCACAGTGATTGTAGACCTTCCTTGTAAAATTCTAATCCCAGCAGCTCCTGGCATTGAACCATCACCAACAGGCAGTGGTTCCCAAACCTGGAGGCGCGGCTCCCAGGGGAGCTGCGGAAACCAGCCAGGGGAGCTGCGGAAACCAGCCAGGGGAGCCGCAGAAACCAGCCAGGGGAGCCGCGGATACCAGTCAGGGAAGCCGTGGATACCAGCCAGGGGAGCCGCTGAGTGCCACGGAATCCCCTCAGAAAACAGTGCAATGCCAATTGGCAGGCACCAACATCATGTAATGGGGAGCTGTGGACAATGGTTGCCAATGATCAAGGGAGCCGCAGATAGAAAAATTTGGGGAAACACTGCCAACAGGTATTCCACAGGATATGCAAAGTGGCCTCTGTATGTACATCCAATCCAGAGAACCCTTCTCCGTTGATGCTTTTCAACAAATCAGTTGACTATCACTCTAAATAACCTCTGCTCAGCCGGTTAAACAGACTTATAATCTCATTCTTTATTGCCAAGTTAAAGGTCAAGTGTCCACGAAAACAGCTGTGGCATGAATTGAGGCTTGTACATAAATACTTCCTTGAGATTTTTCATAGCATAAATATCTCTTGACTTTTTCATTGTTTGGACAAATGAATACAAAGTGAGAGCTTTTGAGAGGTTGCTGATTAAAATGCCCTTTATTGTTAAAAGTGAAATTAAATACTCCTCGGATTTCTCTCGCTCTCTTCTGGGAGCCTGAGCTCCTAAAAAGAATTGGAATCTCAACTGACACAATCCAAAAGTCACCCAGTTAATAATACATTTTAATTATCATATCCAGCTTGCGTGTGTTTGCAAGATTACGTTATACTTTATTCCATTTTTGTAGTCTTAATGAAGTCAAAGCAAATTCTGAAACACCCCTGTCTTCCAAATTGTCCAGCTGTCTATTCGACAAAATATAATTTTAAAAAACAGCAGGACGTTCTAAAATGCCTGCTGCCGTGAACGGCTTGTCAGTCTGCTACCCTTTATATATGTTTGACAATCGTTCTCTAATTAGGACTGACATTTGAGACTGTGGCGCCCAAAATGTTGATGCTGAAAGCGAGAAATTGCCACACAATTATGCCGGCTATTTCCTTTTGCGTAAAACACAGTTTAAAAAAATATCCAAGCGATAAAAATAAAACATGTCGTGTCATTATAGGAAGACTATAACGTTTGCCAATATCTTTCCGAGTTTAGGCAAAAAGCTATTTTTAATTAACCACAACTTTGCTGCACAAAAGAAGGAGACTCGCAGCTTGCAATAAAACCTGCATAAAGGCACCTGAGATATATATTACTCTGAAAGCTGCAATGAACCTCCGGTTTAAAGCCTGCTTCATATTTTCTCATCAAGGAGACTTACTACTTGTCATTGGGGGCGTTCAGAATGGCTTTTCCTCCTTCACCTAGGACATCAGGCTACGGTCACATGTTGTGGGATTCCAATTGTCCAGCAATGCAGAAGTAGCTACCCAGTACTGATTCCATATCTGGAACTGGATAATGAGTAGATTCCATCTACTCATGGGATGGCGGCCAGGTTGTAGGGCCTTCCCTGTTGTGGCACCACGCCTCTGGAATCGGCTACCAGAGGATTTGAGGACAGTGCCCTCGGTCCATGGCTTTCAACTGACTTTAAAGACCTATTTGTTTCATTTGGCATTTGAGGAGGGAGGAACTACCTAGGTCAGGAGCTACCTTGGGACCATTTTCATTTCTGTTGCTGCTATATTATTTATAATTTTTATTCTGCTCTGTGCCACTTTTAATTTTAATTTTAATTGTTTTAATTGTTTGTAATGATGTATTAGGTTGTTTTGTTTTTATATGTTCGTTTTTGTTGTACACCACTTTGGTTTTTAGAAAAGCGGTATAGAAATCTTTTAAATCATCATCATCATCATCTTCACTGATAAAAGACTGCCCAAAAAGCAACCGTCATGTGATCTAGCGAGAATTTCGATACAATCATTCGCATATAGCATTCTACCATTGTGCACATGCACTTCTGCACATCGGTAAAACCCCACACAATAATAATCTTGCTACGACCATAAGTTACCTGCAAACACATAAAGCCGGATTTCTGATGACATTTTGTCAATTGCACATATCCCTACTTTTATAACACACCTTAGCATTATAAAAACACTAAGAACCAAACAACATGATCAGAAGTATCCCATGGTACAGTCCTTCCCGAACTATACCACTTTACAACTGGAGGCTTTCCTGCTTAAATACTCACCAGTGTCAAACACTACCTGTTCATGGAAAGCCAGAAAAAGGGGGGAAGAGAAAATCATGTGCGATGTGCTTCCAGCCAAAAAATACCTCCTGAGAGGTTCTTGCATATGAAATTCTTTTTTGAAGTGGGTTGGGGTGGATTCTATGCAATAAGTGTTGGATGAAGGAGTCGGTGAACTGTGCTTTGATTTTATTAATCAATAATGTCATTTTATAGCTGTCTCTGATGCTCAGAAATTACAGCCTTGGGATTTTGCTTTATGGCAGAGACAATAGACTATCCAGAAAAGTATCTGAGGAAAGCAGAATGATTTTATGCAGATAAATCACAAACTCAAGGATAAGCATTTATGAGAGAGGAAAGCCTTGATAAGTCAAGACCAAGTCATGGGCCATCTAGTACGATATTGTGTAGCTAATAATAGCCAATAGCGGATTCAGTAGGAGAGGTAACACTTACAACAGCACAAAGCATCAGGTGTAATCTGTTCCCCACCATTCAGCTACGCATTCTGAAGATATCCGTCTTAATTGCATAGGACCAACACTACACCTAATGGCACTCCAGGCAAAAAAAAAAATTGGGGGTGGCCTCCTCCATTGGCTTGATTTATTTCAGACAGCAAACACAACCCTAGGCATGTCTACTCATAAATAAGTCCTATTGCAGGGGTTCTCAACCAGTGGTACTAGTACCACCAGTGGTATTTTGGCCGACTGCTGGTGGTACTCAGACCACCAGACTCCTGCTCCTATGTGGCGCTTGCAGCAGTGCATTTTCACTCCCAAGAGGCTCCTGCCTTTGATTGAGCCTCTTGGGAACCATGAGAAGGGCCCCTCCCATTTTCTGGCCTTCAAAAACCAGGAAGTAACAGGCGATGATGCCATTGCCAGTCACTTCAGGTGGTACTCAGCCAGGAAGGGTTTGAGAACCCCTGTCCTATTGTGGGGAGGGTTGCAGCCTATATTTGTTGCCACTTTCACAATGCTGATGAACAATCTTGGTGTCTGATGCAGAGGCGTAGCTAGACTGCCGGAGGCAAGTAGTTCTGCAAGACTCCGTTACACCGGAGTCAGTGCCCCCCCTCCCCTTTGCTGTTGGAGCCATTCCGGCAGCGACAGGGGAGTGTCCTGCATGTTGCCGTTGCCGCCAGAATGGCGCCAACAGCAAGGGGGAGGGGCCGCTGACTCCGGTGTAACAGAGTCTTGCAGAACTACTTGCCTCCGCTCCAGTCTAGCTACGCCTCTGCATCAGACTCTGATGTAGCCCTGGTCACATAAATTTGAAGTCATGGACCTGCAACGCTTTACTTATTCCTGTCATCTATGGAATCTACTTTCACGGAGACCCATAGCTGAGAGCCATTCTCACAGCAGCTTCATGAACCTAGATGGTGAATTGGCAGCAGGGGCATGTCGTGGGCAGGTAGGGAGGGAGGGGGATCTGTGACACTGGGGTGCACCGTATCTTACCTTTTCTTTCCCAGGTCTCCCTGCCCCTTTCTCTCCCTTTCTCTCCTCAGCAAAATGGCTAGCGTATGTCCAAGGAGTAAAGGTAAAGGTGACCCCTGACAATGAAGTCCAGTCGTGTCCGACTCTAGGGTGTGGTGCTCATCCCCATTTCAAAGCCGAAGAGCCAGCGTTGTCCGAAGACGCCTCTGTGGTCATGTGGCCGGCATGACTCTCCTTGCCGCAGCGCATAGCATGCGGCTGGAACACGGAGCGCTGTTTACCTTCCCGCAAGCGGTACCTATTTATCTACTCGCATTGACATGCTTTGGAACTGCTAGGTTGGCAGGAGCTGGCCAAGCAACGAGCGCTCACCCCGTCGCGGGAATCGAACTGCCGACCTTTTGATCAACAGCTTATGGTTCAGCGGTTTAACCCGCTGCGCCACCCACTGGCTTATGTCCAAGGAGACCCGTAGGCAATTGGGCAGCCTCTTGGGGAGTAAGTCAAAAGATATTTTGCCTCCTCCTGGCTGTCTGACTGCTCCCCACCGTTGGATGGCGCCAATGGTGGGGGATAGGATTGGTCAAGTCTAAGACAAATCCTGCAGCAGACCTGTGTTAGTCGCCTTGCTAAGGAGCTGTATACTGTATAAGGGGCTGTATACTGTATGAATAAATCACTTAAAGGAGCTAGCACTGTGAGGACCCTAAATTCAACAGTCAAGGTTCACAGCTAGGGTTCAAATTTGTCGACAGTAAGAGCAAAGGTCCATCTAGCCCTGAATTGTTTGCAGCTATAGCCATCCAAATGCCACCGAACGCACACAGCCATCTTCAGCATCAGGTAGTCGGACTAACCTGGTAAAGTGCTTGCTCAGATGCCCCAGTACGGTATTCACAGGTGCCATTTCGCGATCGTGGCTGACGGCCATGGATAGACCCATTCCCCATAGATCTGTCTAATCCTGCTCCCTGTATATTTGTCTAATCCAATTGCTAGATCATCGGTAAGAGCAGTGTAACCACAGTGTGGTGTCATCCTAGATAACCAAGCACAGCCTGGAAAAATAGAAGGAGTTGCAACTTGGAGGGGTAATTGCAGAAAAGCAGGGAGTTCAGTGTACATCTCCTGCTGTCTGGAAAGAGATGCGATTTTCTCTGTGGGCACAGTAACTAATTTACCGAAGATTGCCTGGATGATAGGGAACAAGACAGGGCTGTTTCAGCTTGTCATTTCCTTGTCTATAACATCCTGAGTGGCTGGCTCACGGGCCAAGTTGCATGTCGTAGAATAAAAAAAAATTTTTTTACATTTGTACATCGTTTGCCTTGGAGAGCAATGAACAAAACCCAAAGACTCGCAGATTGAACCCAGGAGCGTATTCAGATAGCAGTGGCTTTCCAATTAATTGAGTGAGTTTCTTTCCAGATTAATGACAATAATAGGTAGATATCACTTTCTGAGCAATGCAAAGTGCTTCATAACCTGTAAGATAAGTATTTTTTAATCCCCATGTAGAAGCTAAGAGCCACTTAGTGAATATTCAAGGTAGAGGTCAGATTTGAACTGGGGGATGTTGGCAGGTACCAGCTACCACTAGCTATTTGTGTCTCAAGTTTGGACCCTCACATCAATTCTATGTCGCCCTCGGATTTAATTAAGATGAAGAAATGGTTTTCATTTTGCTTCTGCTCCAGTATCCGAGCATAATTAAAGTCCGGGCATGATGATGATTGACAGTGCTTACATAACAGATAAATTACCTGTCAAGATTAATGTACCATCAATGTGTCCTCCCAACTGTGGAAACAGAGAAATACGGGGCTTCAGACTGCTGTCATTTCAACGTCTCTGACAGGTAACGTGGGCCAAATTTTCAAGATGTCTCTCTTGCAAATGCATGCAGTTCTGGGTACCAATGAATGGGATTTAGACATCTGCCTTCCTGGTTTCGTCCCAAATTATGTCTAAATTCTCATCATAGGAGCTAATACAATTACCGAGAAGCACTAAAGGCAGCTGCTGAAACTTTATCCCCAAACTGTTGATTGCCATTTCCCTCTCACCACTTACCAAATGGGCTTCCCCTCAGATGTCATAACAACAGGCTAGTCTGTCAAACTGGAGGGGAAAACGCCACAGTTGCATTCTCAAGACTCTGCCTGAATGCTATGGGATTACAAATGTCTCCCTTTTGTGGCTCTTGTGCATGTTTTAAGCGTAGTAATTTGCTTTCTGCGGAGTTGGACCCTTGCTCCATCTAATTCAGCACTGTCTACACGAGCGACGCAATCCTATCCAGCACCAGCCCAACGTGGGCACCATGCCCACGCTGTATCCAGTGCTGGAGAGGAACAGGCCACTTACCCAGCCTGGTATGGGTAGCCCTACCAGCATCCCGGAATCGAGGCTGGCTTTGGCCTAGAGTGGACCCGAGCTGCTCCCAAGTGCACACCGTGGCTGCCCAATGGGGTTCCGGCTTCCATCGCGTCATTGACTGGAAGTTCCGGAAGCAGGAACCCCATTGGGCAGCCATGGTGCACACTTGGGAGTGGCTCAGGTCCACTCTAGGCCGAAGCCAGCCTCAATTCTGGGATGCTGGTAGGGCTAGCTATGTGGGGCTACTCAGGTCAGGCTAGAATGTCAGGTAGGAGAATACACACCCACTGGAGTGCTGTCACCAGCCATAAGTAGACAACGTTGGGCTGGAGGGATCAATGGGTTGACTCACCACAGCAGTCTCATATGCTCCAAATGTCAGCCAAGATCTCTTCCTAGTTGTACATCCAAGGTATCATTTAATGCTCCATATTTCACAAACAGAGCTAAAACAGTGCTTACGTAACCGAACAGAACATAAGGGAGCAGTGCTTCCTTTGCAATTCATTGGTCAAAGGACTGCCCAGAAAAATGGTGACCCACTTAACGGGCCACCGCAGGTTACCCGCAACCATCAGGAGCATGCTGACCAGAGGCGGGAAAATACAGGCAGCCGATTGGCTGCCAGTGGCTTGGGGGCGTGACTGGGAGGGGACAACCTCACGTCAACTTCCACGGCTCCTGGTGTTTGGTCTCAAAGAGAACTTCTCTTTGATTTCTCTTGTTTCCTAGGCTTCCATTCCTTGGCAACTTACCAATGGAACATTGGATGGTATGACCATGTGATAATTTCAACCAATCAGAATTTATGTTATATTTATGTTTATATATGGGGCATATATATGGCCAGCGGGTGGCGCAGTGGGTTAAACCACTGAACCATGAGCTGTCGATCAAAAGGTCGGCAGTTCGAATCCGCAACGGCGTGAGCTCTCGTTGCTTGGCCAGCTCCTGCCAACCTAGCAGTTCCAAAGCATGTTAATGCAAGTAGATAAATAGGTACCGCTTGTGGGAAGGTAAACAGCGCTCCGTGTTCCAGCTGCATGCTACGCGCTGCGGCAAGGAGAGTCATGCCAGCCCCATATACTGTATATATGTTTCTCTGCCTCATTGAGCTGTTTTAGTTTTCAAAACAGTTGTTCATATTCCTTTCTTGCAACTGAGTGATACACATCAATATCCACAGCCTGTTCTTAGGAATGATAACCAAACAGACAACATTTAATGTTAACATTTTCAAAATGTATTTAAATCAGGGTAAATACCAATGCAAACATATTTTCCTAAATTATTCCACTTCATAGTAATGCATAATTTCAAATTGCTGTTTAAGATGCATAACTAGTTAGTGTGTAAATATTTTGATTTTTGTTCTTATTAAGCTGGAAACGTGAAATTCTGAACTGGCAGCAATTCAGAGAATGTTCAGGTGTTCCAAAAGCAGAATTGAACAGGGCAGACCTGTCAAATTCTTTCCAAGCAAGCAGAGAAAAAAGATATGTGACTTTTATCTAATCAGGTTTGTGCAACAATGGAATGAAGGAGGCCTCTCTTGGGGTCTTGATGAAACAGGTGATGGAATATCAAGAAATGCAAAAGTCTTGCAGATAACCCACATCCACTTTCAAGTTAGGTGGAAAGCTGTCAAGGTTTGCTTAGATTTTTATGAACCTCACGGGCAGCCCAATCCTAACTAAATCCCCCTGCACTGATGCAGCTGCAACATCTACGCTGCGTCCCACAGGGGAATTTTGCAGACTGGAGGTCTCCTCAAGGTAAGAGGACATTGTTCCCTTGCCCTGGGTTAAGCTCCAACATGTCATCTCGGACCTGTGCCAGCTATATAGCTGGCACACGTCTCTGTTGATCCATGTCACCAGATCAGGCCTAGGAAGGGGGATAGGATAAGGCGTGTACCCGTGCTGCCAATTCTGCCCCCCTCTCTGTTCTGCCCCCTCCCTGCCCACACCACCACTCTTCCCTGCCCTGTTCTGCCCCCTCCCTGCCCACATCACCACCCTTCCCCTGCCCCCTTCTGCCCCCCTCCCTTCCTACCCCCCATGCCAGACTCACAAGCTTCGGCATGTGTTGATCCAACCATCAGTGCCAGTAGGAAGGCCTCTCCGCTGTCGCAAAGCGCTTTACAGCAGTTTTGCGACTGCATGTGCCGGCGGAGCGCATGCTCCACCAGCACAGAAGAAGCATAGGATTGTGCCAAAAGATAGAGAATGGTTTCAGTCACGCAAGGGCTTGAACTGGTAATGTTATGAGTTAAGTGTGGTATATTTAAATGAGACTCACAGCCCAATCCTTTCCGGGTCTTCCACTAATGGAACTCACGTTCCATTGACAGAAGGCCTAGGCCACTGGCATGGCAGCTGCGCTCACCCAGCCACCACGACTGCCAGTAAGGTGGTGGTGGTGGGACATGGGCAGGGTTGGGGAAGATCAGGGTGGAAGAATGCATTTGTGCAGACCAACTACAAAATCTGTCCGCACTGAAAGTTGTGAACAACTTTCTAGCATACGACTTATAAAAGTAACATAATCAATGTCCATCCTTTGATTTCCACAAGATAGCAGCTTCTGGAGAGAGACAGGAAGCAATGTTGGATAACCTATACCCATTATCTACGCTGTCTGCTGCCACCACTTGGGCTATCATAAAATATTTTATTTTTCCCATAAGGGAGATAAGGCGTAGGATTAGGCTGTCTGGTTGAAGTAATTATAGCGCCATCGTTGGAGCTGTTCAAGATGAAGTTAGATTACAGAGCCCTGTATGATGTGATTAGTATACTGTAGTACTCAGCATGATGGAGACAACTGGGTGACATTAACTGAATAATTCCCTCCCAGATCAGAATTGATGTGGCGACAATAGGTGGGATGCAAACGCCACTTGTCATACCTAAGACAACAGTAAACGATACCGGTTGGTTATCCCTTATCCAAACATCTGAAATCCAGACTACTCTGAAATTCAGACAGTTTGGCTGTGACTTTTTTAACAAACATTTTTTCCAGTACCTGGCTGGCATAGCGCAAATCATGCTGGGGCACAAAATTGTTCAAAATATTGTATTAAATTACCTTCAAGCTAAGTGTGTATAAGGTGTATATGAGACAAATGAATTTCGTGTTTAGACTTGGGTCCCATCCCCAAGAGCTCTCGTTATATTTATGCAAATATTCCAAAATCCAGATCAATCCAAAATCCAGAAAACTTCCTGTCCCAAGCAGTCCAGATAAGGGATACTCAGCTTGTATTGCTAAAGGAAAGAAAACAATTCAAATGCTTCTAATTTGTGCAAATGACTAGACTAGACTAGGCTAGGCTAGGCAGGCAGGCAGGCAGGCAGGCAGGCAGACAGACAGACAGACAGACAGATTTTCCAGTGTGAAATAGCCTTTTTGAGATGGGGCAAGAAGAACAATTCTAATTTGTGCAAATGTCTAGACTAGACTAGACTAAGCTAGGCTAGACTAGGTTAGGCTAGGCAGGCAAGCAGACAGACAGATTTTTCAGAGTGAAATAGCCTTTTTGAGATGGGGGCAAGAAGAACAATTCTAATTTGTGCAAATGACTAGGCTAGGCTAGGCTAGGCTAGACTAGACTAGGTTAGGTTAGGCTAGGCAGGCAGACAGACAGACAGACAGACAGACAGACAGACAGACAGACAGACTTTCCAGTGTGAAATAGTCTTTTTGAGATGGGGCAAGAAGCCTTTTTGAGATGGGGCAAGAAGAACAATTCTAATTTGTGCAAATGACTAGACTAGGCTAGGCTAGGCTAGCCTAGACTAGGTTAGGTTAGGCAGGCAGGCAGGCAGATTTTCCAGTGTGAAATAGCCTTTTTGAGATGGGGCAAGAAGAACAATATTCCAAATGCAGGTAACGGTCAGGAAATAGTTCCCCGCTCCTCCAGAGATCCATCACTGCTTTGTGGTTCAGTTCAGCCTGGCCTCCGAGATTAATGCCGCTCTCTCTCCTAGCCTCAGTAGCCCTCCGTAAACTTCACAAGTGCCATTCAACCACACAAGTTCATTTCACAGGCTGTTTTTCCGCTCTCGTCGGCAAGTTAAGACTATCAGGAGATGTGTTAAAAACCATGAGTCCCTCAACACTTCCTCCACACTGAAAATTAGCTGTCATACATAATTAGGTTAATTTAGCCTAATTTTACTCTGAAATGTGAGCATGTTATTGACAATGAAAGCAGACATATGGAGCAGGTGACCTTGCAGTTGACAGCGAACACGCTCTTTAGTCTAAGCCTCTTCAAAGGTGGTGAACGAGGCTGTATCATTGGCACTCGGTAAATATGATGGGACTGACTTTATTACTGCACCAAGCCTTGCTGTGCTTTCAGTTGTCACAAAGACGAATGGAGAGATTTCTCTCACTTCCAAGAAGGAAACAGAGAACACAATGGCGTGACGCCAAGAGCTTTGCTATAGCGCAGGATCGAATATTAATAAACAAATAACAAACGTCCTTTGCATTCTGTAATAAAAAAAAATCTAGATTGTTCTGCTTCCTTTGATGAGGCGGGTACCTGCAAACACATATGGGGCAAAGAAGGGGATCCATCCGGCTCAAAAGAAGTACCAGTATGTCCTTGGTAGAGATGACACCAAAATGTTGAAAGCAAAGTCCCAGGCTCAATCCTATCCAACTTTCCAGCGCTGATGCAGCTGCAATACAGCCCCAAGGTAAGGGAACAAGCGTTCCCTTACCTTGAGGAGACCTCCGTGACTGCCTTCTCCATACAGAGGCTGCATCAGTGCTGAACAGTTGGATAGGATTGGGCCCCAGTTTCCTCCCAAGAACTCCTCCTTGAGATTGTTCAAGGGAAACCAAACAAGCTTCAGTAACAGATGTGACATTTCTTAGGAGGTTACTGTAGATCTGTCCATCAACATTTCAACACAAAGTGAAATCTGGTGTCCAAGGTACTTCCCCAAGGAGAAATTTTCAAGGGGGTATTTTCTAGGTTCCCACACCTCCCTAAATTCTTCGCCCAAGCTTTTCTTAAATGAAAGGGGTGATTGGACTCAGAGACAAGTGTACCCTTGCAACCTAATTCCTCTTCCCCTCATAATCTTCTCAGAAAGGGAAGTCTAATCCCCCTTGCCACAAAAAGAATCCCTTGGATCGAAATTCACACTACGCAGGGCATGTGAATCCTATTGATTTGGATGGAGATAATTTCCAAATAAGCATGCTTAGGATTGCAGTCGTACTTTAATTTCCCGTTTCTGGCTCAGCAAGGGGGGGGGAGCAGAGTAGGGGCAAACTACTCTCTATGGGACACTTGCCCCTCTTTCCCCCTTCGGGTGCTCATGAATAGCCAAGATGTTTACCAGCCACAGAATTTGTATCACAACATCTGGGAAGAGGTCTGAGCTTGTTTCCTCCAACACACAGATTCCTTACCCCCAGGCCTCTTCGTCAAGTGTTAGATATACACTCCCCTTTGACTCTCGTAAAGTCTATTTAATTATAACCATCTAAGTAGCTCAAACCCGGCGTTTTTCATGCATACAAACCTCTGTTCCCTCTCTGCTCATTACCACTATAGTCACTAGTTTATAGTCACCAAAACAGCCTAATGGCATTCATCAGACTGCCTTTTCATTTACACTGGACCAGGGTACTACAGGGAAATTTTAAACCAATGATTTGGTTCATGAATTTTTTATCTCTTTTCTTGCTCTGTACTTGCGGCCGTCAAACTCTCCCTGTTGTTGTTGTTTTTTTTTCCCCCTTTTTTCCTGACAGCTCTTTGTAATGAAAAGATGCACCGTAGCAAGGAGACAATCTGCCAAGTTGAAGAAAGTCATTCTCGGACCAGAAATCGACATGACGTTTGCCAGCACTTCTCACTTCAGAGAGATTAGCTTCCCAGGACAGGGAAAGGTGGTAGATAGAAGCTCCCATCTCCCGTTCAGATGGCAGCTCTTGGCTTCTGGAACATCGCAGCCAGGCACAGACCGGAACGCCACAGATGCCCGCACATGTGAAACACGCCTCAAGCACTCTCACATGGATGTGTCTGTCTCGGACCTCAAGCCCAGAAACCCAAAACAAGGCCAAGAGGGCAGCTGTAGAGCTGGATCTCAGTTGCGACGTTTCTCCGAGTCGGAACAAGGATTGTAGATGGTTGGTTCTCTGGCGATGAAAAGTGCTCATCCATCTGTACACACATGCTGCGGCGCATGACCCCATCAGCTAAGCAGCAATCATGCCAATCAGCTGTTTGGTGAAGAGGTGAGCGTGAAGGGGAGCTAAATCCATACCACTTATTTCTTTTCCAAACACTGATTGGTGCTGTTGCCAATTGCCCAACAATTCTCCAATCAGGAATAATCTGCAGCCCCAGCTGCTAGATTCAGCGACAGATTCATGTGTCCGTGCACATCATTCCCCATCCAGCTAGAGATACATGCACGGAAAGCTGCTTCCTTGAAAATAGTCCAGAGCTGAACTGACTGTCTCCCGTTTGGTTAAGGACTATATTTAAAATGACTGCACCAATCACTGCACTCGCCGGAAGCATCCGTGAGCGTGACGACGTCACGCATCGCGTGCCAGGATCCACCTGCATTCCACCAACACAGCCCTTTTGATAGGATTGGGCTGTAAGCTTAATGAACAAAGTGCGCATGCACGCGCACAGAGAGAGAGAGAGAGAGAGAGAGAGAGAGAGAGAGAGAGAGAGAGAAGTGGAACACAGACCCTTAGGGTAGGTTTCAAAGAGGTTGACTTGGAATAGTGGGCTGGGGCATCTCCCTTATGAGGAAAGGCTACAGCATTTGGGGCTCTTCAGTCTAGAAAAAAGGTGGTTGAGGGGGGACATGATTGAGACGTATAAAATTATGCATGGGATGGAGAGAGTGGATAGAGAGAAGTTATTTTCCCTGTCACACAACACCAGAACTAGGGGACATCCACTCAAATTGAGTGGAGGGAGTATTAAAACAGACAAAAGAAAATATTTCTTTACCCAGCGTGTAATTGGTTTGTGGAACTCCTTGCCACAGGAGGTGGTGATGGCACCTGGCCTGGATGCCTTTAAAAGGGGATTGGAGAGATTGATGGCGGAAAAGTCCATCGCAGGTTACAAGCCATGATGGGGATAAGCAACCTCCTGGTTTTAGTAGTAGTATGTCTCTGAAAGTGAGATACAAGGGATTGGCGACACAATACAGGTCTCTTGTTGTCTTCTGTGCTCCCTGAGGCATCTGGTGGGGCCACTGTGTGATACAGGAAGCTGGACTAGATGGGCCTTTGGCCTGATCCAGCAGGGCTCTTCTTATGTTCTTAGAGATATTTAAGAAGCAAGGGAAGAAAGCCTCGGGTTGGCATCACCCAGTGCGGTCAGTCATAGTGGACCTCCTGGAGTATTGGACACCCAGGGCTGGCTGTTTGAAACCACGGGTAGACCTGTCCTCCCCCTTGAGATTCCCACCCACCCACCCAAGGAGACTAGGGGCTCAGTCCAGCCTAACTCAGGCACAGTTGAGGCCCAATTGTGGCCCAATTGTGGCCCAAACTAGGACCGAGTTAGGCTGCAACTGTGCCTGAGTTAGGCTGGAGGCAACAGCATTGGGCCAGGATCGCGGCAAAACTTACCGCAGAGGCAGGCAGGCTCCTGTGGGGAGCTGTCAGTCTTGTGGAAGCGAAGAGCCCCCTCCTCAGCCCGTCTGCGTGCACCTACCACAGCTGCTGCAGCGGTCGCAGCAGATGGGCAGCCACAGGCGGGCCTGCAGGCACTGCGCGTTTGACAGTCAGCTGAAGGGCAGAGGTTGTGCCAGTGCCAGCTGCCCCAGGGCACCCTGGGCATCAGCCACCTGCCGCAGGGGGGAGTGCGACTGCCCTCCCTCCTGCAGACTGCGATGCCACCCCCAAGCCACGGTGAGGCTGCACGTGGGAGTCATGGGGGGGTGAGCGGGGGAGAGAAGGGAAGGAGGGGGTGGGAACGGCACGCACAAGGGGGGGGTCTCATGAGGTCTGGAACCGCCTCCGCCAGGACATGCCCGTGCGCTGCCTGAAGCCCTGGGCCTCAAGGGCCGTGGCAATGCCCACAAAGAAGGCATCCCAGCATGCCTTCTGCTCCGTGCCCCGGCCAAGACCGAGAGATGCCATGGGCTTGTCTGCTGCGAGAGGGAAGGGCTCACGCAGCTCATCACACCCCCAGATGGGGCAACGTCGGCACCTTGCGGCAGGCGCTCTGGCGGCATGGGGGGTGCCAGCGTCCATCATCAGGGAGTGGGAGGGGAGGCAGGCACACTGACAGGGGGTGCTGGGGAGGGGCACGGGTGGGTCAGAAACAGACAGACAACACGGCTGGTGGGAGAGGGATACAGGGAGAGGGGTCTGCAGAGACCGATAGGGGCACAGGGGGCACTTCGCAGATGGAGGCAATGCAGGAACGGGCGCCTCTCATGCAGACGGACCGAGGGCGGACACGGATGCCGTTGATGGGCGGAAACGGACGCCGGTGACGGGCGGACAGAGGGCGGAAACGGACGCCGGTGACGGGCGGACACGGACGCCGGTGATGGGCGGACCGAGGGTGGGTGAGAGCCCCGGTTGCTGAAAGGGCTCTTCACGGACGTGGCGGACGTGCGCCACAGTGCCCGTCAGTGTTTGCCTGCCTGACAGGCCCCCCAACTCCCCCCTCCCCTCTGGTCCCAGAGGGTCCGGCAGCCCCCCTGCTGTGTTCTCCCAGGGATGGCTGTGGCGGACCCTGGCTGGGATTCATGCAGGGCCTTGTGTGCTGGGGCCTGCCTGTGTGGGTGTGTGGGGCAGTGCTTGTGCAACATTGGGGACATGTGTTTCCAGGGGCATCTTTATTGTTCTGGAACAGTGGCAGAGATGGCCGGGCGTGGCTGCCAGGGGTAGGCACAGCAGCCTCTAGGACCACAGCAGCAGCAGCAGGCGAGCCCCATGGACCTGGAGATGCGGGCTCTTCCCCTGTGGAACCACGGCCTGCTCCATAGAAAGGGGAGGGACAGCAAGTAGGCAGCCAGGGCGGTGGGGCAGCAGCAGCAGCTGAGGTGGGTTGCAGGGCAGGCTCCCAGACCTCTCTGGCAGCATCAAGGCAGGTGTCCGTGGGGCAACCAGACTGCAGGCCCAGGGGTGCTCCCCGGACGGTTTGTGGTAGTGGGCATTCCTGGGGGGACAAACAACATGGGGGTGTTCCATGGCAGCTGCTGCGTGGTAGCAATCGCCATTGAAGAGGAGCCAGTGTGCCAGTTGCAAAGGTCTGCAGGGAGAGAAATCAAACACAGCTGAGTGGTGTGAGACACATAGCCTGGTCTGCGCTCCTTCCCTGGGTGTACGGTGAGCATGATCCTGTAAGGGAAAGGGGTCAAAGAGAGAGACAACAACACAACTTGGGGGTCACAACCATGGCAATCCTAGCAATACTGACCTGTCGGTAGACCCTGTGGAGAAAAGAGGGGGGGGAACAGCTGGTGTCTACATATGGGTTACAGTTCCACACTCATGGCATTGTGTGCTCACATTAATACAGGCAGCTATGAGACAAGACATTGGTATAGAGGCATATCATGGCAGGCTATGCAGGCAGCTATGAGACAAGACATTGGTATAGAGGCATATCATGGCAGGCTATGCAGGCAGCTATGAGACAAGACATTGGTATAGAGGCATGTATCCTACCTATATTTCTCTATGCAAAGAGGCAGACGTCAGACCACATGTCAGCACAAACCCTGCACTTACCTGCTGGTGTTGTTGCCTGTATGGGGGGGGGGAGAGGGGCTGGGAGAAAGACATGGGTTAGCAAACACTTGCATGGAGACAGCTGCCCAGGCACAGCAGTAAACAGTTTGGCCACAGGCAGAACAGCCCTCTCTGCCCTAGAGGGGGGCAGAGAGGAGAGAGGAGAAGAGAGAAGTGGGGTGTTAGAAAAGTTTTCAAAGTCCCACTTTGTGGCTGCTGGGGGACAGAACCCCACGCCACGTGCTCAGAGAGAGAGAGAGAGAGAGAGAGAGAGAGTGGAGGGCTGGGGCTGGGCTTTTGTGGGAAAGAGGCTGGGTGGGGCTGGGTGCTGATAGGGTAACTATTTGGGTCCATGTCCAGAGTTAGGCCACACCTGTTCGGTCCTAACTCAGGCCCAACTCGGGCCCAGGGTGTTAGAACTTTTCAGGAGAGGGCTGGTGTGGGTAAGGTAAAATGGCTCCTATGGGTCTCCTCACATTTGGGTCCACCCTTTTTGCTGGCCCAAATTTTGGGCCTGAGTTGGGCTCGAGGGGGCGTGTCAGTGGCTCTCCAGTGTCTGGAACCGGACCAAAATTCGTAACCGCCCCCGTCACACCCCCGACACGCCCCCAACACACCCACTTTTAGGCTGCAATTGTGCCTGAATTGTGCAATTGTGCCTGAATTGTACCGCAGTTGCCTTGGGCTGGACCGGGCTGCAATTCAGTCACAATTGCAGCCCAACTCAGGCACAATTCAGGCACAACTCGAGCCTAAAGCACTTGGGCTGCAATTGTGCCTGAATTGTACCGCAGTTGCCTTGGGCTGGACCGGGCTGTAGGTCTACCCTTTGGTTCGTGGTGTCACCTGGTGTGGTTTGCACTCCCCCTGGTGATGCCACTGCAGTAAATGGCCATGCATGAGGGGCCATCGTCCAGAAGGGCTAACTAACAGCCAAGGTTACCTGTCTGCCTCTGCTTGCGCTGCAGTCAGTTGCTGATGCTCCAGGTAGGCTGGCTGGAAAAGGGTCCCTAGACAGCAATCCAAGTTGCTTGAGTGGAGCAGCATCAGGATATCCGGTCGCCAGGGATGACCTAGTGCCTCTGCATGACTCTGGGCAACTCATGTGCGTTCAGGTCTTCAAAGGTGAAGAGTCTTAGGCACGGATCTAGTGGTTTCCGCTCTGGGTCCGAGCCTCTGTATGGCTGTGGACGGCTTAGAGATTTCAGCTCTGGGGCAGCTTAAGGAGTGCCTTAATGTAGACACAAGTCAGAGAGATAGTACTTCATGAAGGATCCTGGAATGGACATATTCACGGGCTGGGAAAGCTAAGGTTAATTGTAGGGCACCAAGGTTTTGGTAGCCAATTTCTGATAGAGGAGGAGGAGGAGGAGGAGGAGGAGGAGGAGGATATACAGTATTTATATACCGCCTTTCTTGGTTATTGGATTTCTCCTCTGACTTTAACCCAAGGCAGTTTACTGTACATGGGCAGGCTTTCTCAACCCCCCTAACGGTGTTTGTTTGTTTGTTTGTTTGTTTTACAATCATATATAAATGTCCAATCTTTCATGAACAACTGCATTCCAAATGGTATCGTTTGCAGTCTGGCCTCTCCCTGGCCGTCGCCTCCCACACTCGGCCAACGCAACTGGCAGCTCTTATCTCTCCTCACAGAGTCTATCTCTTTTTTCACAGCCTTTTGTCAGCGGTGTGTCTTGAACTGGCCATTCACCAAACTTCAGGCTTACAAGGCCGCAACTCTACCGAGCCAGACCTCCTGCCCAGATCAGAGGCAGTAAACGATGGGAAGGCAAAAGGGAGGTTTTGGGACATTAATCTTGCACCTTGGTTTTACCTGGTGGGAGTAGATAAATAGGTACCGCTTGCGAGAAGGTAAACAGCGCTCCGTGTTCCAGCCGCATGCTACGCACTGCGGCAAGGAGAGTCATGCCGGCCACATGACCACGGAGGCGTCTTTGGACAACGCTGGCTCTTCGGCTTTGAAATGGGGATGAGCACCACACCCTAGAGTCGGACACAACTGGACTTAATTGTCAGGGGTCACCTTTACCTTTACCATGGTACCACCAGTTGAAGAAAAGCTATGCCACTTGATTCTGTTGATGGTATAAGCTACTTCCATGGGTCGACCTTTGGAGAAGAACAGGGGGGGTGTCGGCGAAGGGTCCCTCTCCATTCTCTCCCCACGTTCCTTACCTGTCTCCATCCTAATCACTCTTTTTTGACCTCATTATGACTTCTACAGCAACCAATTACTGTATGTCATTTGTGGAGAGAGGATAATAACTCTAGGCAGGGGAAAAGCAGCAGGAGTTGATGAACTCTTGAGAAAGAAAGATCTTGTTATTCAAATGCACTCCGTAATAAACGTAACAAGCGAAAATATGGATAGCGTGTAATATTTAGGAAGAGCTATTTTAAAATGGAAAGCTGACATCCTCAGCATGGGGTCAGTGGCAATTTAATTCTCTCTTTTGAAAAATAATCTTACACAGTGTCAAAAGCACGATCTGGTCGTTTCTAAGGAAGTTCTATCAACCTTTGTATTAGCATACATGTACAGCTTTACAAACACAGTTCTCATAGGGGAATATGACAATTATCTTTTCTTTTCCCCTTATACACTTCTCTTCCCATCATTATAAATCACCTGATGAAGATGAAAAGATCTGAGTGGACAAATTGTCAGTGTTACGTATGTAAATTCTATTAGAAGCTTCTCCGTTTTCAGGTATTTGGTTAGCCAAATATTTTGCCGGAGATGGCCACACCTGTGACCATACATAGCTTTGGCAAGGTGGTTAGACATCGCAGGCATCGTTTATCGGTTCTCAACTCAGGCAGACTTCTTGGGAACAGGCTTGCATCTCGCTGAGCACAAAGTCCTATAGATAGAGATGGGAGATAATGGTTTTAATTTTTTGCAGATTTCGGTGTTTAACCAAAATGAAATAGCAGAAAGCAGTGTTATGTGTTTTCATACCAAATTTAACCCATTTTTATCCATTGTAACCTCTTTAAAAGTGTACTAAGTAGGTAGTATAGGTTGCCCAGTTTCAGCAGATGAAGAATGACACAAAAATACATGGTTTCATTTCATTTTATTTTATTTACAGGGTGTTGTTTTTTAAGCAGAAAGCAGTGTTACGTGTTTTTATTTCATCACCATTTTCTCCTGCCCCTACCTATAGATAATATTGGAGTGGGATCAAAACCTGCCCTCCACCCCAACAGAGGGGATGGGGTGCCTACACCAGCACTGGCGTCACTACAGGGGGGCGGAGCTGTAAGTTCTGCTGAAATTGGAGCCTCCCTTACACGGAGGAACGAAGCGGCCCCGCCCCCTCACCTTCGGAGCCTTTCAGGGAAGTGAAAGCAACGCGCAGGAATGCTTTCGCTTCCCTGAAAGGCTCCGAAGGTGAGGGGGCGGGGCCGCTTCGTTCCTCCGTGTAAGGGAGGCTCCAATTTCAGCAGAACTTACAGCTCCGCGCCCCCCCCCCGTAGTGACGCCAGTGTACACCAGCCTACACTGCAAGTGACCCCATGGGAGGCAATATGTGCCTGTGCCCAGAGACATATTGCAGCCCCCCTCCGGATGACTTCAATGTAGCATCAGGTTAGGTTATCTCGGTCAGGCAGCTTCCTATGAAACAAAGTCCTGGATATATTGATTCTTGATAAATATCCGTGGTAATGAAGGGTAGGGTGTGTGTGTGTGTGTGTGTGTGTGTGTGTGTGTGTGTGTGTGTGTGTGTGTGTGAGAGAGAGAGAGAGAGAGAGAGAGAGAGAGAGAGAGAGAGAGAGAGAGAGAGGACGCCCTGTCTGCAAAACATGTTTATTTCCACTGACCAGAAACCCCTCCTTCAAGGGCCGTTGGCAAAAATCCGCTCCTCCAGGAAAGCTTCTGTTTCAGTATCTGTGCAGTCAAGACCACTAACCAAGTTATTACTCAGGGTATCCTATTAAAGGATCTAAACTCTAATAAGCACCGAGCGTTCCCAACACTCCACTTAGTGCAAAAGAGCCGAGCCAAACGACCCGCTTCCCTCTTGATATTATGACACTTTAAAGTCAAGCGCTGATTACAAACTTGCATCGCTGATAAATTACACAACAGGGAACCCTTTTTAGCACATTTAACCTAATTAGTGATTATAAAGTGTTATATGATTTCTCTGCCAAGTTCCTGAGAAAATGACAACAACATTAAAGGGGGGAAGCTCCCAGTTCCAAATGTTGCTTCGTATTCAGCGAGTAGCCTAACCTTGAACTTTGATACACAGAAAACATATTGAGCCGATATTGCTAGCTCTCTTTTTTTACTTCTTTTTTTTAAATTTAGAGATGGGCTGAACCCCCCTGGAAGCATCCACGATATCCTATGCCCCTGACTCCGGCCTAACATGCCCCCTTAAAACTACCAGACTTAGGACCCAATCCTATCTAACTCCCCACGCGGTGATGCTGCGGCACCGGTGTGGTTTCTGCCGCATCCCACACGGCAGGGAGTTTTGGCTTCTGGAGGTCTCCTCGGGGTAAGGGGACATTTGCCCCCTTCCCCCAGAGTGAACCCCAGCGGCTGCTATGGGTGAACTTGGACCTGCACCAGTTCAATCACTGGTGCAAGTCCACATTGTCCCTGGAAGGCGAATCAGGGTCGGGATTCAGCATGCACCAGTACCGCCAATCCAGCCCCCCTACTGGGGCTGGTTTCCTCCCTGGGCCTGATCCGCCCTTTGGCATGACCCGCCCCCATCACCACCCCAATCCTCCCACCCCTTCCCATGCCACTCACCCCACTCTCCTCCTCCCCTCCCCTCACCCAGCTCTACCCCCTGTGTGGGCTTATCTGCTCCAGTGGGTCCCCATCGATCCACTAGCACGTGCGGGAAGGCTCCGACTTTCCCACTGGCGCTCCGGCAGCAAGACTCCGACCTTCCCACTGGCGCTCCGGCAGCAAGACTCCGCCCTTCCCACTGGCGCTCCGGCAGCATGTGCTGCCAGAGTACGTTTTACAGCTGCTTTGCATCAGCACCAGCAGAACACGTGTTCCGCTGGCGGGGCAGCCCATTAGGATTGGGCTGTTACACCAGCAAAATAGGGTCCAATTAGGCCCAATGCGGGGTGTGTGTGTGTGAGGGAGCAGCAAAGTCAGTACGCAAAAAATGTCTTTACTTCTGTCTCTGCCACCCGTCCCTGGTGCCCAGCCAGCCCGTGAGATGCAGCAGAAACTGTCTTAGCATCCCTGCATCATGCAGGCTGACCAACGATAGGATGTGAGAAGAGCCGTTTGCAGTGTCGAAGGGAAAGAGCAAGAGACGGGGAGAAAACACTGGGTTTGCTGCAGTCCTTCTCCTCTCAGTGGTGCAGGCTTTGCTCTCTCTAGGAATCAGAGTTAGCAGCTATGCTGCTTGGTAAGAACGCTGACTGCCGGCTTCCCTTTAAGTCGTGCTGGTTTACATCAATATATACATAATTAAATACTGTATTTGTAAATAATGCAAATATTAGAGAAATGCCATCAGTTTCCTGTGCTCTCTAGAAACCAAACCTGTACCACTACCCCGGGAAGGGGGGCGGGGTTGTAGCAATACAGCGAAATCACGGTGAAAAACCAGTCAAGTCTTAGCCATATTTCTTGTTTCAATGCACCATAAGGAACGATGGACCGTTGACTGAAAGGTGCTCTCCCTTTTTACCTACATTTTCACCTGTATCATTTTGGTATTTACTTAATGTAGGGTGTGGTTCCGGTGATGTATAACTATAATTACAAGCATAATGAAAAAGGGCAAAGAAAATCAATCTGCTCTCTCTCTCTCTCTCTCTCTCTCTCTCTCTCTCTCTCTCTCTCTCTCTCTCTCTCTCTCTCTCTCTCTTACAGAATACTTGGATTATTATGCAAAGATGCAGCCACTGAGGCAAGAGAGATTGCAGTAAATAAGGACACAGAAATCATTAGGGTAAGATAGTGTTTCAAAGAATAGATTATACCCAGCTTCCCTGCTGAACTTCATTACAGAGATAATCAGTTCCTATTGGGCAACCCTGATGTAGGTAAAGCTGAAGGATAATGAGATTCCTACAAGAAAAAAAAGGAAGAGATATGAAATTTGATGGGTTGCAAAGAAAGTGAACAGAATTGGGGCAGCACATTCCTCATACAATCGTTGCTTAAGCCGGTGCAGATAGCAAGAACAAGCAAGACTCACCTTGCAGGTTGACCTCACCTTGCAGGTTGCCTACCTGTTGTGCCAGAGCTGTGGCAACCCAAAGCAATACGCAGTCTACAACGAGATGAAACGTGGTCATACCCAAAAATGGGATATCTCGGATCAGCTGGATTCCATTCATTTCGGGACCTATCTCTCATAGCTGGGTCCTTCTATCTTCCATGACACTTAAATGGCAGCTGATTCTTTGATAGGGAGAAAGAGTTGGGTATCCTAGAAGGGAGGTGAGAAGCCTGTGAGCCAGGAACTTGACCAACCATGGTAGGGGACAATCCAGTCACCATTCCAGGATGGTGTAGTGGTTTGAGAGTCGGACTTAGACCTGGAAGATCCAGGTTCAAATCCCCACTCAGCCACGAAGCTTCCTGGGTGACCTTGGGCCAGTCACTATCTCTCAGCCCCACCTACCTCACAGGATTGTTGTGAGGACAAAAAGGAAGGGAGGAAATATGTACACCACTCTGAGCTCCTTGGAGGAAGGGTGGTATAAAAATGTGAAAAAATTAATAAAGAAAGAAAATAACGATGGAAGTGACTTCTCGATCCTTAGATGGCATATCTTGACTCACCAGAACCTTTGACCTCTTCTGAGAGCTGCAGGACCTCTCAGATGCATGAGCCATGCTGCTTTTGAGAGCCACAGGGGAGAAGACCAAGGAGGAAAGATGCAGCTAAGTGTTGGAGGGCCTGGCAAGTCACATGGAAGGCTGGGGTAATGATTAAACCTCGTCCCTCTCCATTCTGAGGGTGAGTGAGAGACCTGCTATGAGTCATAAGAGAGGAAACAGGGCTGTAGCAAAATACAGGTGGAGTATCCCTTATCCGGACTGCTTGGGACAGGAGGTTGTCTGGATTTTGGATTTGTCTGGATTTTGGAATATTTGCATAAATATAATGAGATCTCTTCGGCTGAGCGCCGAAGAATAGATGCTTTCGAACTGTGGTGCTGGAGAAGACTCCTGAGAGTCCCTTGGACTGCTAGGAGGTCAAATCAGTCAATCCTAAATGAAATCAACCCTGACTGTTCCCTGGAAGGACAGGTACTGAGGCTGAAGCTCAAATATTTAGGCCACCTATTGCGAAGAGAGTACTCTCTGGAGAAGACTCTGATGCTGGGAAAGATTGAAGGCAAAAGGAGAAGGGGAAGGCAAAGGATGAGATGGTTAGATAGCATCACCAATGCAACGAACATGAAAATGAGCGAACTCAGGAAGATAGTGGAGGACAGGAAGGCCTGGCGGGATGTGGTTCATGGGATCACAAAGGGTCGAACATGACTTAGCGACTGAACAACAACAACAATGAGATTTCTTGGGGCTGGGACCTAAGTATAAACACGAAATTCATTTATGTCTCATATACATCTTATACACATAGTCTGAAGGTCATTTTGTACAATATTTTTTAATAATTTTGTGTCCCAGCATGCCTTGCGCTATGCCAGCCAGGTGCTGGAAAAAGTGGTGTTGTTTTTTAGGTCATAGCCCCCAAAATGTCTGGATTTCGAATGTCCGGATAAAGGGTAATCAACCTGTACTCCAAAGTTTTGTAAGATAATTATCTTAGATGGGGTCCATGGTTCCAAAAGCACAATCCTGTTTGGGTTCTCAGCAACGCTTCTGCTGTTTTCTTCTATCAGGCAGGGGCACCATTTCAGATTTCAGTAGGTTAAAAGTCTAAGTAAGACACTCTTGAATATATTCAAGGTGAAATCACACACAATGCAAGGTAATTTAGCAGTCGTGCAACAGACTGAAAATCCCAACAGCCAGGGCCCATGAGAGGGGGGTAAAGGGGTAAATTGTACCCAGGCCCAGTGTCAAAAAGGGGGCCCCAGGAGCCAAAGGAGGGCCCCCAGAAATTTCTTGGGATCTCAGCTGGTCTCATGGAGAGTGAAAGATGGAGGCCGGGCCAACCAGGAGGCCAAGTCTACCTGGGTGCCATATTCGGAAGCTTGGTAGACCTGGGCTCCAGAGACATTTCAGGCCATTGTTGCCCTCCCCCTGCCCTGTTTTGCCCCCTCCCCCCATTGAGAAGGAGCCCAAAAGAAACTTTGTACCCCCTGATAAAATTCCTTTCAGAGGCCCTGCCAACAGCAAAGGTAAGCTCTCAAAGGTAAGCTCTCTCATCATGGGGTCATTGTGGGGGAGGGGGAATAATGGACATGCATTTGCTCATGCATTTGAATCCAAGGGACCTCCACAGAGTGATAACATGAGAATATTTAAAATGCCAGCGGAGAAATCATGCTCCAATTTCCCAGTGCCAACTAGTTCCACAAGTTGGAAGCATCCTCAGGGGCTTGGCAACTCAGACTAACAAGGGAAAGCTCTAAATTATGGACATTTAACACTCCATTTGGAAGATTACAGATTTCCGCCGCTCCCTTTTGGCATCGCTTCAGACTCCGAGGTGTGTCACAAAACTAAACACACAATCAGTGAGCACGTTGTTATAAACTGAGAATATCTCTCTGTCGCTTTCTTGAAGCAGTTTAACGTAACGAAGGAATGACGAGGCAGTTCCCTGGCCCAGAAAGGCTAAGTCACAACCTATTAAAAAAAACACAAGGGGGATGCCAACAACAGACACCGAGAGGGATGCTGAGATGGGGTGAATAGGGACAGTTGGTCTCCTTGTGCTAGAGACGAGTGAATCATCCCTTGGAATGGAGCCTCTTTGCCTAGATAGAAGGGTTCATTCATAATTTCTGTACACTTCCTGTGATGTCAAGTGCATAATTTGGTAAGTTGAAATGTTCTCATCTCATAGCCCTGGTGACATCCCTTGAATTCAACATACAGCAAGTCCTCACTTAACATTGTAGATAGGTTCCTGGAAACTGCGACGTTAATTGAAACAACGTATAACGAACCAAATTTTCACCGGTGGGCTCAGTGATGCTCTGGGGGGATTCTGGGGGGATTGCTGCTGCAAAGCTATTTCTAGGTTCCTTGGCTTTGTTCTTGCCTCAGAATGCCTTGCAGAAGCTAGCTGCAAGGCATTCTGGGGCACGAATAGGACCAGGAAGTGGGTCATGAGCCTGGTGCGACCCGGAAGTAGCTGTAGCCATGGAGACGAGATCAAAGCGAAACGATGGTTAGCGAAACGACGGTACACGAGGAATTCCTGTCTATGCAACAAGCCATTCTTTTGCAAGAAATGGAAACAAGATCTGCACAAATCAAGAGAGAGTTGTTGCAATGCTTGTTTGCTTCCAAAATGCTTTGATCAACATCTCTGTAGCCAGACTGGATCGGTGGAAACAGACCACAAACTCCTCGTAGCCTGGTTTCACAAGCTGACGAAAAAAATGACAATCAAATGGTAGAAGTATGATTCGATCGACACCCGTACACCAAATGCATTTTCTGTTTACTACAAATGGCCTTTCCAGCATGATAAGCCCTGCTTGGAAAGGAGAAGAAAAAACCCCTGAGCTAGAAGGGCTCATTATGCAGACAGACTTGTCAATCCCTCCCTGAAGCTGACAAAAGAACTGAACAGATCGAATTGGAAACGGGGAAAAGTGACTCACTGAGAATTCTGAAGGAAGTGGTCATTCAAGAATAGCTAGTAGATAAATGCAGCTGTGTGATCTCTAGATGAGAGACTCCTGGAACCGCAAGCATGAGCTCTCAGTGCGTTTCAAAGACAGTAGAGAACTGTGATATCAAGAAATGTCCAAAAGAAAGACAATGTGATATTGAGAAACAGCCACAGATGAACATGTACATTCAGAACCTACTTTATGCTGAGGCAGACCATTGGTTCACTAGCTCGGTATTGTCAACTCTCATTGGCAGTGGCTCTCCAAGATTTCCCCCTATGGAGATGCTACAGACTGAAGCGGAGTCTTCTACTTTCTAAGAATGTGCTCTACAGCAGGGGTTCTCAACCCCTTCCCAGCCAAGTACCACCTCTGCTGCCACTCTTCTGCTGTGTACCACCGGACATGACTGGCGATGACATCATCGCCAGTTACTCCCGTTTGGGGGGGTGGAGGCCAGAAAATACAGGTAGGAGGCTCTGGGCAGGTAGGAGGGCCCTTCTCAATGCTCCTGAGACACTCAACCAAAGGCAGGAGCCACTCGGGAGCGAAAACGCAGCGCTGAAAGCGCCATGTTGGAGCGGGGTTCCGGCGGACTGAGAGTCCGAGTACCACCAACAGTCAGCCAAAGTACCACTGGTGGTACAAGTACCACTGGTTGAGAACCTCTGCTCTATAGTCCTTCTCCAAAGGAACTCAGCAATTCCTCTAATTTAGGAATTGGGAAGAGTAAAAACTAAGTGTGAGAAGTATGTACTGGCTATGAATCAAATGGTTCTCTACTAATTGAGCAGGAAACTTGTTACGGCTGCTTGAAATTGCAAGCAAGCACACATAGCTAGTACCAAGGTCCATTCGACTGTTTTGTCACTCAGTGTGTAGAACCAGTGAGTTGGCTGGAAATGTATGTGCTCCTGAGGACTAGTCACATGCGGGCAAACATAAGACTTTCAGATGTCACCGTACTTGTGTTGACCTGAAGTACCTGCACACGTCGAACTTCATTTTTAGTTCCATATGGGTCTTCCACAAGTGTTGGGAACCCTCTGAAGTATAACAAATAGTTGTTTCCTGGTGGGGGGAAGTCATGTGACTCCCTATGGAGATGATGAAACCAGCATGCAAACTTCGATCCTTCACATTGAAACTCACTAACAAAACATTGCAACTTTCAGCTCCATGAAACCATAAAAGTGAAGGTGACAGAGCGGCAACTCAATAGTATTAATTTAAGCAATTTACCATTCCATAGCTCTTTATTTTCCTTAATTAAAGGAGGCCACAAAAAGGTTAACGCTTTGTCACTGGTGATTAATGCTGGGTTTTAAAGATTCTTTCGAGGGGGTGTTACATGCAATGTCAAAAGGTATTAGTCTGTAACTAACTTTGTTTGCTAATAAAATCTCAGAGCTAGTTATGCACACAGACCCGGGAAGGCTAATAGGCAATTTGCTTTTTTTAAAAAAACATTGATTTTTGCTTTGGGATAACCAAAACTGCTCCAAGTTGGGCTTTTTTAATCATTTTTTCCAGCCAAAAACATCCTCCCCCTTTCAGCAGGTGTTGCAACTCCTTGTGAACATGTTTTCCTATTATCATCATTCCCATCATTTATTACCTTTCTCAAGTTCCTAATATGTGCTAGGCACTGGATAGATTTTTGTCAAACATAAAAAGAGGCAAGTCCCACCCCCACAGTCTCACAGATCAAAGCATAACAAAGATGTGTCTGTACCTGTGGGGAGATCCCATGTCATGTACCAATTGGCAATCTGATCACACACACACACACACACACACACACACACACACACACACACACACACACACACACACACACACACACACCGTCTGTTGGAAAGTTGGTGCCACCTACAGGACACTAGGGGCAGTGTATTGTCCAGGAGGCAGATGGCTCAGAGCCCTGATGGCGAACCTATGACACGCATGTCACTGGTGACACGTGAGATCATTTTGGGTGACACGCTAGTGTTTCCCCCAGGGCCCCCGACACACCTTAAATTTTCGCAAAGGTTTTACAGGCTTGTCTTGAACATTTAGGGCAGAGATTTTTGGCAGACCTCTTTTATTATCTAGTAAAACTCAGCAACAAAAAGTCATTAATTGATGTTAAATAAAATGCGATGTGTTCTATAGTTGTTTTCAGTTCAGTTCAATTCAAAATTACGATTAAAAGTAGCAATAGTCAAAGAACTATTAAAAGTTCGGGCCGGGGTGGGTGGGTGGGTGGGTGGGTGACACATCCGCAGAGTCAAGTTAGGCATTTTCAAAAATGTTGACACACCAAGCCCAAATGTTTCGCCATCACTGTCTCAGAGGCTACCTGCCTTGGCCCTTTTCTTTGACCCATGAGGGTGTGTCTCTAGGTGGCTTCCTTCCTTTCCTCTCCTCTCTCCTTCTGATCTCCCAAGGGCCAAGACATTTTCCCGTGAGTTCTGACCAGCCGCATGGAGTCCACCATGCCATGAGCTCTCTCTCACACACACCCATGCAAAGGGCTCTAGGACTCCCTGTTCCAAGTCTAGGACCTGTACAGCTAACAGAGATAATACACGCTTGAGAATTGTAAGTAAAGGGTTTTTCTTTGAAACCCTTTTACTGCCTCTGCTCCTATTTTATTGTCAGCAGCAATGCAGCAGGGGTTGTTGGGGAGCAATCAGAAAAAGGAACTTCCGCTATATGACTGCTTGATTGTGACCCCTTTTTCCAACATGATCCAGGTGAGCTATCAAAACAAGATCACTCCTCCTTTGTTTGGCCTGCCTAGGCAGGCAGGCAGGCAGAGTATATGTACTGAGTGGACTTACTCCCAGGTAAGTGTAAGATTGTAACCTAACAGCCCAATTCTAACTAAATTCCCATGTGGTGATGCAGCGGCACTGGCGCAGGGTATGCTGCATCCTGCAGGGGAATTTCAGCTGCTGGAGGTCTCCTCGGGGCAAGGCGACATTTGTCCCCTTGTCCTGGGGTAACCCCCAGCAGCTGCAACAGGTCAACGCAGACCTGTGTCAGGTCTATAGCTGTGTTTGTGGATCAGGTCCAGGAACGGGGGTAGGATATGGCGCACACCAGCACCGCTGATCCCACCCCTCACCTGGGTCCAATCCACTCACCCCCTGCCCCCATCGCCACCCTCCTCCACCCTGTTCCACCCCCTTAATGCCCTCCCCCACCCTCCCCTCACCCCTGCACCAGAGTTACCTACTCCGGCTGACGCAAGGCACTTTTGCGACAGTATGCACTGACGGAATCCGCATTCCACCCGCTGAAGAGTTGCATAGGACTGTGCCATTAAAAAGAATGTGTCAAGTGATATCTCACAAGGCAGATTTTTTTCACTAGACATTACATTTATCAATAAGATGAACAGACATTTTTCGCATATGTGCAGAGGATGAGCATTTGGGGCTCTGCCCAGGAGAAAATAAGTTCTGCTCAGGTTATACATAATTTGCTTTAGATTTATAATCCACCATGATCTCATACATCATATCTTTCTTGGGTTTAAAATATTAAAGAATAATTAAAATGCATGTTATGAACAGCAGCAATTGACCAATAAAACACCGGCTATTTTTCTTCCCTAGCCATTCTGCAGCTGAAAGAAAATTGCTACTCTGGGAGCATCCAAAGAATTTCCACTCACCTACGATAACTCTTATAGGTACAACAAGAGCTGGAATGAACTGGTAGGAAGCCTCAAGCAAATCTAAAACATAAAAATAAGTTGATCATCTCCTAACTTGGAATTGTTTCAAGAGTCAGAATTATAGATGCTGTTGGATTTTGCAAGAAAACAGGATGTAACAATATTAAATTTGGCATCAGTCCCAGTGGGCTGGGGGCAAAAGAAGCAGGCATAGATGGTCAAATCGCTCTACCTGCTCAAGATGATTCACCATACCCAGTGATGTAGACTTGAGTCTATTGACTCGGACTCGACTCGGAATCAAGTTGTATCAATGACTCGACTCGGACTTGACTCGGCAATTGTAAAAGACTCGACTCAAGACTTGGAACCTGATGTAGACTTGAGTCTATTGACTCGGACTCGAGACGGACTCAAGTCGCGTCAATGACTCGACTCGGACTTGACTCGGCGATTGTAAAAGACCCAAAAGACTCAACTCGAGACTTGGAGCCTTTTACGACAAGTCCAACTTTATTCAGGTTTAAACCCATTTTCCCCATTAAATAGATAGGGACTCAGAACTTGCAACCAAAGATTCAGGACTTGGTGGGCAAAGACTTGGGACTTGACTTGAGACTTGGATCCAGAGACTTGACTTGAGACATGGAGTCAGAGACTTGATCCACATCCCTGGCTTGTTTGTGTGTTGGGGTCGTGGCACAAAAAAGGTTGCAGACCACTGTCCTAGTGGATCAAGTTGGAGGTCCTTCAAGTCCAGCATCTTCTCTCCCACATTGCTCATTAGCCATCCTCACCAGTCTACACCCCTCCCCATGAGGTGTCTGGCCCTAGTTCCCATGTGCTTTGTTCTACCCATTTAACACCCACTTTCCTATTAACCTAGGTTTCCTTCGTCCTACTCGGCATGCCACTGAAGGAGAGCATTGTTCCAAAAACGAGGTCCTATTTTCAACGAACCAAATTCACACATCCAAGAACTTCCAGCCCAGAATCTTCCCACCCAAACGATGCCACGATTCGCAAGAGCATTGCCATATGTCAAACGCAGCAGCCAATTACCGTATTGTCCCGAGTATAAGACACACCTGATTATAAGACGCACCCTTAAAGTTTGGTGCTATTAAAAAATTTTAATTAAATCACTGGCATTAAATTGCAACAGCCTGATTATAAGATGCACCCCTAGTTTAAAAACTTAAATTAGGAGAAAAAAGTGAGTCTTATACTCAGACCAATATGGTATTTTGCCACCTAATTCGTTTCCTGTTTGCCTTTCCTGGCTTCCACACACAGATGAGAAACCTCGAGGCATGTCAGCTGCTTGGTATGTTTCTTGGCCTTGCAAGCCGAAATGAATACAATGGTGGCACAGATGCAGCGCCAGAAGGATTCCCTTCCATTCGTCTGTTATCTTTTCTTCAGCTGGGTTTGAAATGAGCAAAGCCTCCAGTAATATCATTCAAAACTGTAGGAAGAGAAACACAGATGTAGGGCACGGCTTAACACTTCGGAATGCAGAAAGGAGCAGACCAGATGATGCTAGAGAAAGTCCTTCTCACTCTCCCTTTTTATGGCTCTTTAAAAAGCAGTATTTATTCCTTATAGTTTTAAATCCTCAGCAGGGATCAGGAGTCTGTGGCTCAACAAAGATTGGCTTAAACCAGTGGTTCCCAAACTGGGAGGCGCGGCTCCCCTGGGAGCCACAGAAACCAGCCAGGGGAGCCGCAGAAACCAGCCAGGGGAACCGTGGATACCAGCCAGGGGAGTCGCGGATACCAGCCAGGGGAGCCACAGATATCAGCCAGGGGAGCCGCAGAAACCAGCCAGGGGAGCCGCGGATACCAGCCAGGGGAGCCGCAGATACCAGCCAGGGGAGCCGCGGAGTGCCACAGAATCCTCTCGGAAAACAGTGCAATGCCAATTTGCAGGCATCAACATCATGTAATGGAGAGCTGCGGCCAAAGGTCGCCAATGGTCAAAGGAGCCACGGGTTGAAAAAGTTTGGGAAACACTGACTTGAAAGTACATTCAGTTTATTTAAGAAGGAATCTCAGGTTCAACCCTTCTAAACCTGATGGATATTTTTTTTATGGGGAACTAGGTTTAGTGTGGGTCATTGGCCAACATCCAACCTGGCTGACCATCACTGGCATCACTACAGGGGGGGGGGCGGAGCTGTAAGTTCTGCTGAAATCCGAGCCTCCCTTACACGGAGGAACAAAGCGGCCCCGCCCCCTCTCCTTCAGAGCCTTTCAGGGAAGCGAAAGCAACACTCAGGAGACTCCCTGCGTGTTGCTTTCGCTTCCCTGAAAGGCTCCGAAGGAGAGGGGGTGGGGCCGCTTCGTTCCTCTGTGTAAGGGAGGCTCGGATTTCAGCAGAACTTACAGCTCCGCCCCCCTGTAGTGACGCCAGTGCTGACTATAAGATACATTTACAGCCCAATTCTATGCATATGCACTCAGAAAGAAAATAAGGTTAGGTCCTTGGTGTGCATTACATTCACCAAAGCAGACAGATGTTCCATGCTAAAGAGTAAGCCTTCAGCTGGGCAATATTTTCCCACCTTGGAATTCGAGACCTGCTCCCAATCCTCTCTGTCTAACGAGAGATTATTGCAGCAGGCGCGATGTAAACGTGACCTCCCTATGCACCCGAAACACTTGTGTGGGGAGGGAACCAAGTCAAATTAATTGGTCCCTCAAACAGTATGAATTCCAAATGCCGGCAGACAACATCCGATGGCTGAAGGAAGTGTCAGATCGTAAGTCAGCGGAAACTGCTGTTGTATGAAAACACATCTGTTACCATCAACCTTTGTGCTTTCCGCACATATTTAATTAGTCCAAATGCAGGAACATTTGTTTTCAGTCCTCTCCGAAAACGAACACATGGCCGGCTGACTTTATACAAGCAGAGGAAGCAGCCTCCTGCTTAGGTCCATCTAGGTGAGAATATTGTCCATACTGACTCTCCCAGAGTTTAGAGAGGGGTCTTCCCCAGTCTGCCTGGAGATGTTACAGGACCTTCTGTATGTACAGGAGGGGCTCTATTACCTTTCTGTTGACCTACTCTGGTTAATACAGGGGGGCCTGCTATCCACGAATTCACTTATCCGCGGATCGCGGAGACCCCCCTCATACTCATACTCCAAGTGGCAGAGGGGGCATTTTCCCCTATCCGCGGTTTTCATATATCCGCGGGGGGGCTGGAACGTATCCCCCCCAGATATGGGGGCCCTACTGTACTACCTCCCTTCTAGTTCAGAATAATAACTGTGTTTAAGACAATTCCACCAAGAGGCAACGGGAGGTGCCTCTGCAACCTCTTTTTCTTTGATTTGGAAAATTTTAGGACCAGCATAGAAATAAACTCAGAAGCAACCAAGGGGGGGGGGAGACTTTGGGAAGTGCAGAGGCTGGAGAGCAAAGGGGAAGCTGTTGAAAACCATGCACCTTCCCCCTTCTTGCTTGAACATGAGTCAGTGCAAGCAGAAGAGAGGATTTGGATACAACTCATTGTTTTAATTCTGATTGCCCCCCCCATCCCCTTTAGGTTTTCACTGAAGGGCAGCTTAGAAATCTTTTAAATAAATGCAATCAAATAAAATATTAATTGGTGAAATGGGAGTGCCATTTGGGCGCTAATTTCCACCTTAGGCTCCCCAAATCTCTTCGGATGGCTCCGTTCTCCATGGCACAAATGCGCCTCTCATTCATTCAGCAAAGCCTTGGAGCATGGAGAGAGGAAATGTATGTTATTATGTTAGTCCTGTTGACAATCCAAAGAGGCTGTAACACCCAGGCTTCTCAGCTGCATCTGGGGAGCAATTCCGCATTAGCCACTTAACGTCGCCACAATCCCTTCTCATCCGATAATGTGCATTTAATGTCCATTGAAAGAATAGTTCACACAAATGGCCGGAGTATGAGCCATCGATCCAGCCATCCAGACTCCAATTTAGCAGAGCCCTTGAACTCGGCATACCTTCTCGTAGGTGCTTACAAGTCCCTGACTTAAACATGGGCACTCTGAAGTGCCACGATTATGCACTCACTATGCACTGCAGCATTCGCCCGAATAGTTTTCCCAAATGATTTCCGTAAGAGCAGCGTTTTCTAGCGCATTCGCATGAGCGACAAGAGTGGCTGTTTTCCCCCAGCCTTCACAGCAAGAACCCTCCAGCGTAATGCATTTTAAAATTTAAATTTAAATTCTCTCGTCAACGACCAAAAGGGAACTATAATCAGTGCATCATGCTTGCAATCCTATGTAATTACATTTGGAGTGGGAGGGGTTCCCGTTTACCGATTCATTATTGGCTTTCTTTTCAGTAGAAATGATACTATTTTCATGAGGAACGAGGCAGATGATCAAAGTTGCTTTTTTGGCGTGGATTTAGCAATGCACATGAGCCCATTAGTCATGTAGAAGTAACACAGGCCGCATAGTAACATAGGCTGCATATGAGTCAGGATCGTAACACAAGTAGCATAGTCACACACACACACACACACACACACACACAGAGTTAAATAAGACATTTTTTCACATTTAAAATTGTTTTAATACTTTTTTATTTAATGATTAATTAGCTAATTAATTGATTAATCAAATTAATTAGCAGGGGGTACTTCAGAAAATTGGACCCTGATAGGAGGTACTCGTGTCTCCAGAGGTTGAGAACCCCTGGCATAGTGTATCCTCCTACATGCCACAGGTGAAACTAGGGACAGGCTTTGGAACACCTGAATTTATCATACCAAAACACCTGGTGACCTGGGATCAGCCAGGTTGGACGCTGACCAATGACCCAAGTCCATCAGATGGTCTACTTGACCAGACCAATTCTCAGAACTGGTGGTAATGATGGCACCCACTGTGCCATCGGGGGGGGAGTACCATGTGGGCTCCAGTGCAGAGCTTTGTGCCATGACGATGCCCCCCCCCCCAGCAATCTGGGAGCAGCATGCTTGAGGAAAAGAAAACATGTATGCCCCAATCTGGCAATACTTTTATTGCCAGCCACCTAGGCACCACAACCCCTTCATTACAACATGATTTTGAAGGCTCTACTCCATCATCTCTATGCTGTCATGTCTTTCACTGACTTTGTAAGCCAAAAGCACTGGAAAGACAAAAATATCCCATAAATATATTGATGGACTGTTGATGGATTTATTGATGTGATCCATTGATAAAAGACCTTTTTAGACTGCATACAAGCAACAGAACCAGGTAGACAAGAAGCTTGCTATATAACCACTTACACAAGAAAAGAACATAGATTGGCGATCAAGGCCACAACATCACTCGCATCCTATTCTACTGCATATCCTGTGAGCATTACCTTGACCTTCAATCTCCTTTTCTTTCCCCGCTCTCTGTTTTTATAGGTAGTTCTGCTTTGTCTTCATTCTATTTTTGAATGTGAGCCCAATCCTATCCTTTTCACACACACACACACACACACACACACACACACACACACACACACACACACACACACACACACCACCCATGCAGTGGCGCCAAAATGGAAGCCACTGAATCCTGTGGGGTGGCCGGGACTGGGAGGCTACTGCAGGGAAAGGGGGTGTTTAATCCCCTTACCCCTGCATAAGCCTCATGCCCCACAATGGGTCTCCTCAGGCCTACGCTAGCAAGTTTGCTAGTGTATGTCCGAGGAGAGAAAAGGGGTGGAGAGGCTGCAGGGAAGGGGGATAGGATCCGGCACAGGCCTTCCATGACAGATCCTCCCCCTCCCACGACCCCACCCTCCCATTCCGCCCCCTCCCCACCCAGTTTTCCCCCACCCCGCCCCTGTTCCGCCCTCCCCGCCGGCTTACCTTTCCTGGCCCACATCCGGAGGTCCTCCGGCGTGGCTGGGAAGACAAAGGCCTTTCTGCTGGTGTCCCTGGCAACGCCCTGTCAGAGAGGCTTTTGCAACTGGCGCTGTCTGCTGTATGGCAGTCAGGGCCAGCACGTTAGGCGCGTGGCCATCAGGTAGCATGCTTAGGAATGAGCTGTGAATCCACTTTCTTAACTTAAAATGAAGAACTTGAAGAAAGTGATACATTTCTAAAAAGATATCGTAGGAAAACATCACTGTCCTACGGAAGGTGATCGACAGTTCAAAATATACCTGGAGCTGCAGTGTATTAATATGACAGGCTGTATGTGAAATGCGTTCGAGAGACAAGAGGCATCCATTTCTCCCTCCGAGACCCAAGATTCACTTAAAGAGGCTCGGAGGGAGGGAGCTGAACTCTGAAGAATGACAACTCTAGCAAACCACACTAAAAATTTTAACAAGGCATCCTCAAAAGGCAAACACTGGGAAAGAAAAGCTGTGATGGAGACATAGTATGCCCCAGGTTCAACCCCGACTGCCTCCAGGTAAGACTGGGGTGGGGAGCCCCTTGAAATAGGCTTACCAGATTTCCAACTGGGACAGAGTGCTAGACCTTTAGGAGAAGGAATGTGAGCAGGTGTAGCTTGTTAAACCTTAGAGCACAATCCTAGGCATCCATGGGGCTTGCTTCTGAATAGACATGCCTAGGATTGTGCTCTAAGGTTTAACAAGCTACGCCTGCCCACATTCCTTCTCCTAAAGGTCTAGCACTCTGTCCCGGTTGGAGATCTAGTAAGCCTACCTTGAAATCATGGGGGGCTGAAACCAGACAATATTGAGCAAAATGAATCACTGGCCTAACTTTATGGAAGAAAAGTCCATCATAGCTTACAAGCCATGATGGGATAAGTAACCTGCTGGTTTTAGTACTAGGCTATCTCTGAATGCCAGATGCAAGGGAGTGGCAACAGGATACAGGTATCTTGTTGTCTTGTGTGCTTCCTGAGGCATCTGGTGGGGCCATTGTGTGATACAGAAAGCTGGACTAGGTAGGCCTTTGGCCTGATCCAGCAGGGCTCTTCTTATGACCAGAAAGTAGTATCTGTCATTGGTAAATAAATTGGGACAACTGGAATATATGAAATATAGGATGCTTATTCATCCATGAACAAAACACTCGCACTTCCTGCAAATCTTTTCTTGTGCTTATCTTGCATGTCATTGAACCAACGACAAAAATAATTAACACCTCTATACAGAAATGCAGACCTCTTGGAGACTTTAATCTTGCCGCCTGTTCCGGGGTCATCCCTGTTATCAAGGCATGACAAGTTAATGGGCCTTAATTATAAAAGCATTGGTGAGGCAATTAAGCAAACTGTGGCATTATGATGTTTCCCAGCTGTGGCGGCCTATTTCTTCCGCATGTTGGTTCGGAGATAACAGCTATCGTTCCCATTTCAAACAAGATTAATCTCGCTAAGCCCCTACCTGAATTGTGGTCTTGGAAATTCAAAATATTTCCTTCCTTGCAGCAAGTTTGGGAGTTAGAAGAAGACCAATTTTGGTTGCCATTTCTTGCAGGGTGTTTGCTGCATTGATACTGCTGCAATACCACTCCTTCCCATCCCATAAAGGTAATGTCAGAGGCATCTGGCCATGGAAGAGAAGCCAGTGTTATGAGACAGAGATTCCAGTGGCCAGATTTGGCGTTGGAATTAGAAGCTTTAGCTGCAATTGTATACATACTTACCTGGGAGTAAGTGCCTTTAAAAGGGGTTTAGATAGATTCATGGAGGAAAAGACCATCACAGGTTACAAGCCATAAGCAACCTCCTGGTTTTAGAAGTAGGCTTTCTCTGTGCCAGGTGCAAGGGAGTGACCACAGGAAACAGGTTATCTTGTTGGCTGTGTGCTCTCAGAGGCATCTGGTGGAGCCACTGTGAGATACAGGAAACTGGACTAGATGGGCCTTTGGCCTGATCCAGCAGGGCTCTTCTTATGTTCTTATGTTGGAGTCGGTGCAAAGGTAAAAGCAGCTACATCCATTATGATGCCAAGTACAAGTTCAGTTTAATGATTTACACCCCGTCTCTCTGTATACGGATGCACTTAATGTTTATGTCATTCAAGCAGAATCTCAATACATCAATAAAATTATATTATATACATATACTGCTAGCTAATCTGGGATTGCAGTAGATGTCTGGAGGAAAAGACCATCACAGGTTACAAGCCATAAGCAACCTCCTGGCTTTAGAAGTAGGTTTTCTCTGTGCCAGGTGCAGGGGAGTGGCAGCAGGAAACAGGATACTTGTTGGCTGTGTGCTCCCTGAGGCATCTGGTGGGGCCACTGTGAGATGCAGGAAGCTGGACTAGATGGGCCTTTGGCCTGATCCAGCAAGGCTCTTCTTATGTTCTTATGTTTAAGCTTCCTGAGGTGACTTGGGGCCAGTCACTCTCAGCCTCACCCACCTTACAGGGTTGTTGTGAGGACAAAAGGAGAGAAGGAACCATGTACACCATGAGCTCCTTGGATGAAGGGCGGTATAATAATAATAATAATAATAATAATAATAATAATAATAATAATAATAATAATAATAATACAATTGTGTACAAATGAGTCAGGAAACTAGGGCTGCTTGTTCACAAAATTGTGACAAATAGTATCATTTTTTTTCCTTGAGGTCCACAACAAAAAATAGGTTCACCCAACTGTGATGCCATAGACGGCCTGATCCAAATATATCAGGCATTTTTTCCAATTGCTTTAGTACCCTGGCAACAGTTCAGCTGAAAGTCAAACCCATACCTGCTGTCTGACAAATAAAATATGGATCTGCATCTGCAGAACATCTGATGAAAATACACTGGAGTGGTAAAGAGTCGAAATGGTTGCATGAGTGTTATACAAACATGGAAGGCTGTCATTTCCAGATTATAGCTTTAATACAAGGCACTTAAGCAGCGGTTTTTTTTCCCAAATGAAATGTCAGGTGAAACCAGCAGGGAATAATTCCAAAGAAACGGAGGAGGTTCAACTCACGGAACCAGCTTCAGTTTCCAGGGTTCTAAATATTAACTGAAAATAAAGTGCGTACACAAATCCTTCAGTCCCACGTATTTAAGAGCAAGAGGGTACTGATTATCCTGTCATGCGTAGTGGTTGCTGGGGTATAGTGAATTCTAACATGGTATGCTGTTACAAACTGACCATTCCTTTGTTAAGGAGATTGCTTGATAATCACTCAGAACAGTGGCTGATAGGAGCTAAGGGTTAGGAGATAGTTGGCAATCACTGTGTGTTTAGATGATGATCGGGTTTAGATCAGGGTTTCTCAACCCCTCCCTGCCAAGTACCACCTCCGGTGCCACTCTCCAGCTGTGTACCACCTGAAGTGACTGGCGATGACATCATTGCCAGTTGCTCCCGTTTTGGGTGGGGTGGAGGCCAGAAAATGCAGGTAGGAAGCTCTGGGTGGGTGGGATATCCCTTCTCAGCGTTCCCAAGAGGTTTGGCCAAAGGCAGGAGCCTCTTGAGAGCAAAAACACACCAGCAAAAACGCCACATCGGAGCGGGGGTCCAGCGGTCCGAGTACCACCAGCAGTCAGCCAAAGTACCACTGGTGGTACTAGTACCACTGGTTGCGAGCCCCTGGTTTAGATGATCAGAACTTGGGGAAAGGAACACCCTCCACCAGAACGCCCCTCGCCTTGCCACTCTATCATTGTATTTCTGTGTCTCTCCAGAAACTGTATGAATCTGGGCACCTTGGTAGGAATGCGTCTGATTTTAAGATTGGAGACTTTACACTGTCCATTTTCCTCCTTCTTTTGCTCTCCCTCCTTGCTCCCTCCATGGCGGTGGCAAAGCCAAAGCTGAGGGAATAAAGTAGATCCAATTGGACCCAAACACTGAAATGGATCACTGCTTCCTTGCAACTGATTCCCGGTCAAATGTGTACCCAAAGTGGGTCATCATGCACCTCACATTTTACTGTTTGTCCCAAAACAAATGCACCCCCCATTATAATTTGCAAATGGACATGACAAAAATTTGACCCCATTTCTGCCCCAAGCTACACCTGCCCCCAATATATCCAAGCGCCATCTTTGCATTCTGCCATTTGTTACCAATATCTAGTCTCCTGAGAACTTTTTCTCCATCTCCAGTTACACGTGTAGTGAATTGTGTCTGTTCCTTCAATGGGTTCCTTCTAGTCCAGACCTAAAGAAGCATAGTTTGGATGAATCAGAATGATACATGGACTCTAAGAAGTCAACGTTTCCCAATGAGCTTTGATTTACTAAGTCGGAATTGATTTACAGTACACTATCTGCAACATTTTTAAAATGCAATTCCAAGCTAATTGCAGTACTCAGCTGATCCCCAAGTGATTAATAAAGATTCTGACTAATTCTCTCTCTCTCTCTCTCTCTCTGGCTGCCAGATGGAGCGCAACAAATGTACCTGCATCACATCATGCAGGTTTGTGCATTAATACACAGATCTCACAGCTATAGAAACATTGGGAAACAATCAACTTCTCTGACCTATCTGCCACTTGACCCTTGAAGAGTACAAAGAAGGTTAGCGAATTGTCCCAATCTCATTTATAGGGTCGTTTCCACTGTTGCCTTTCCACATGTGGGAACTGTTTTCCTCTTGTGGAAGGGCTGCTTTTACACCTTGTGTAACCCTTAACAGCAGTATCTATTATACAGTTTTGGGTACATTAAAAAAAATCTTATTTACTTAAAGGTATTCTTTTCAAATCTATATCTCCCAAGGAACATTCTGAATATTATACCTATTCTCATGTACTAAGAAGTGATTCCAATGTGAATAATATATTTCACTAACAGTAGATGCACCGGTGTAACAGCAGATGCACTGGTGTAAGTGCATCTGCTGCACTTACACCAGCATAAGTGCACTTACACCCATGTATCTACTGTTAAAAAGGTAAAGGTGACCACATCTCAGACTTTGCTCTCTGGACTAAAAGGTAAAGGTATCCCCTGACAATTAAGTCCAGTTGTGTCCGACTCTAGGGTGTGGTGCTCATCCCCATTTCAAAGCCGAAGAGCCAGCATTGTCTGAAGGTCATGGTCATGTGGCCGGCATGACTCTCCTTGCCGCAGTGCATAGCATGCAGCAAAGCATGTTAATGTGAGTAGATAAATAGGTACCGCTTGCGGGAAGGTAAACAGCGCATCTACTGTTACACCAGTACAAAGTTACACAGGATTGCGCTGACATTAGACTTTCTCCTATTTTACAGAATCTAACTAACCAGATGTATCTGCTTAACTATAAGAACATAAGAACAGTCCTACTGGATTGGCCCAAAGCTAGGCTTACCAGATCTCTAACTGGGACAGAGTGAGTAAGCCTACCCAAATGTCCATCTAGTCCAGCACTGCATTTTCAACAATAGCCAACTAGATACACTGAGAAGCCTACAAACGAGAACTGAAGGCATATCCTTATCTGAACATTGCTCCCCTGCAACTAGCAGAGATGGGGATCAAATCTCTGAGTCCAAGTCTCAAGTCCTAAGTCTTTGTCCCCAAGTCCCAAGTGTTTGGTTGCAAGTTCTGAGTCCCTATCTATTTAATGGGGGAAAACAGGTTTAAACCTGAATAAAATTGGACTTCTTGTAAAAGGCTCCAAGTCTCGAGTCAAGTCTTTTGAGTCTTTTACAATCACCAAGTCAAGTCCGAGTTGAGTCATTGACGTGACTTGAGTCCATGTCGAGTCTGAGTCAATAGACTGAAGTCTACATCACTGGTTCCATCTTGTGGCAATAGAGCTTCTTCAGCATTTCACTGGCATCTCTGGATAGGATTGCCATGGACAATCTGTCATCTACACTTACCAGTCCACATTTGTAGACTATCATGTGCAAAAATCCTATGATAAATCTGACTTCGCTGCTCTGAAAAACAAATTGCCCCATGCCATAAAAGGTGACCTTGGTTCTCATTTTTAATTTTATAATGAGGACAAAAAATAATCAAAATGAGATAGCCAGTGATCCAATCCTTTAGAGAAGAATTAGAATTCACTTGTCCCTTCTAGGAACCAAACAGGAAGAAAAGCCCTTATTAATTTAGTCAATTACTATACATTGAAAGCAATATTCAGTATATTAAGCAACCCATCCCCTGAGTGTGCCTACATGCGACAAAAATGTATCTTTATAGTATTTACAATAAAGAAAGGTCATTTCTTAGATGTGCTCGTCAAAACATTGTAATTTGAAAAACTGGCAGTTTTAATGAGAATGGAGCTTTTTCATCCAAATGGAGTAAAGGGAAGCATGAAAGAAATGAAATGAATTAGAAATGAAATGCAAGACATTTATTACAGCAAATCAGGTTATTTTAAATCCCAAAATGTATGCAACAATATATCAGTTTTTCTCTCACACCATCAGTAAAGGCTTTGAATATTTCCCTCATGTCTTCTAATTTGTTGCTTCAGACATTTTGGGCTCAATCCAGACTAACTCAGCCCAACTCAGGCACAGTTGAGGCCCAATTGAGGCACAATTGTGGCCTAAAATAGGGCCGAGTTAGGCTGCAACTGTGCCTGAGTTAGGCAGGAGGCAAGAGCAGTGGGCCAGGATCGAGGCAACACTTACCACAGAGGCAGGCAGGCCCCTGTGGGGAGGTGTCAGTCTTGTGGAAGTGAAGAGCCCCCTCCTGAGCTCGTCTGTGTGTACCTACCACAGCTGCTGCAGCGTTCGCAGCAGATGGGCAGCCACAGGTGGGCCTGCAGGCACTGGGCGTGCGACAGTCAGCTGAAGGGCAGAGATTGTGCCAGTGCCAGCTGCCCCAGGGCACCCTGTGCATTAGCCACCTGCCGCAGGGGGGAGTGCCACTGCCCTCCCTCCTGCAGAAGGTGATGCCACCCCCAAGCCATGTTGAGGCTGCACGTGGGAGTCATGGGGGGGTGAGCGGGGGAGAGAAGGGAAGGAGGGGGTGGGAACGGCACGCACAAGGGGGGTCTCATGAGGTCTGGAACCGCCTCCGCCATGACATGCCCGTGCGCTGCCTGAAGCCCTGGGCCACCAGGGCCGTGGCTATGCCCACAAAGAAGGCATCCCAGCATTCCTTCTGCTCTGTGCCCCGGCCAAGACCGAGAGATGCCTTGGGCTTGTCTGCTGCGAGCGTGAAGGGCTCACGCAGCTCATCACACCCCCAGATGGGGCAACGTCGGCGCCTCGCGGCAGGCGCTCTGGCGGGGTGTGGGGTGCCAGCGTCCATCATCAGAGAGTGGGAGGGGAGGCAGGCACACAGGCAGGCGGACAGGGGGTGCTGGGGAGGGACACGGGTGGGTCAGAAACAGACAGACAACAAGGCTGGTGGGAGAGGGATACAGGGAGAGGGGTCTGCAGAGACCAATAGGGACACAGGGGTCACTTCGCAGATGGAGGCAATGCAGGAACGGGCGCCTCTCATGCAGACGGACCGAGGGCGGAAACGGACGCCGTTGACGGGCAGAAATGGACGCCGTTGACGGGCGGACTGAGGGCGGAAACAGACGCCATTGACGGGCGGAAATGGACGCCGTTGACGGGCGGACCGAGGGTGGATGAGAGCCCCGGTTGCTGAAAGGGCTCTTCACGGACGTGGCGGACGTGCGCCATGTCGCCTGTCAGTGGTTGCCTGCCTGAAAGGCCCCCCAACTCCTCCCTCCCCTCTAAGCCCTGAGGGTCTGGCAGCCCCCCTGCTGTGTTCTCCCTGGGCTGGCTGTGGCAGGCCCTGGCTGGGATTCATGCAGGGGCTTGTGTGCTGGGGACTGTCTCTGTGTGTGTGGGGCCGTGCTTGTGTAACATTGGGGTCATGTTGTTCAAGGGGCCTTTGCCCAAGGGGCATCTTTATTGTTCTGGAACATTGGCAGAGATGGCCAGGCCAGGCGAGGCTGCCAGGGATAGGCACAGCAGCCACTCAGAACGTAGCAGCAGCAGCAGCAGGCGTGCCCCATGGACCTGGAGACACAGGATCTTCCCCTGTGGAACCACAGCCTGCTCCATAGAAAGGGGAGGGGCAGCAAGTAGGCAGCCAGGGAGGTGGAGCAGCAGCAGCAGCTGAGGAGGGTTGCAGGGCAGGCTCCCAGACCTCTGGCAGCATGGAGGCAGACGACCATGGGGCAACCAGACTGCGGGCTCAGGGGTGCTCCCCAGAAGGTAGGTGGTGGTGGACATTCTTGGGGAGACAAAAAACACAGGGGTGTTCCATGGCAGCTGCTGTGTGGTAGCAATCGCCATTGAAGGAATGCCAGTGTGTCGGTTGCAAGGGCCTGCAGAGAGAGAAATTAAACACAGCTGAGAGGTGTGAGACACATAGCATGGTCTGCGCTCCTTCCCTGGGTGTTAGGAGAACATGATCCTGTAAGGGAAAAGGGTCAAAGAGAGAGAAGACAACAACACAACGTGTGGGTCACAACCATGGCAAACCTAGCAATACTGACCTGTGAGTAGACCCTGTGGAGAAACGGGGGGGGGGGGGGGAGGGAACAGCTGGTGTCTACATAAGGCTAAAGGTTCCACACTTGTGGCATTGTGTGCTCACATGACTACAGGCAGCAATCCAACACAACAGTGGTAAAGAGGCATGTATCCTATATATCATGGCAGGCATTGCAGGCAGCTATGAGACAAGACATTGGTAAAGAGGCATATCATGGCAGGCATTGCAGGCAGCTATGAGACAAGACATTGGTAAAGAGGCATTTCAGAGAAGGCATTGCAGGCAGCTATGAGACAAGACATTCGTATAGAGGCATTTCAGAGAAGGCATTGCAGGCAGCTATGAGACAAGACATTGGTAAAGCGTCATGTATCCTACCTATATTTCTATATGCAAAGAGGCAGAAGTCAGGCCACATGTCAGCATGAACCCTGCTCTTACCTGCACTTACCTGCTGGTGTTGTTGCCTGTGTGGGGGGGAGAGGGGCTAGGAGAAAGACATGGGTTAGCAAATGGTAGCATGGAGACAGCTGCCCAGGCACAGCAGTAAACAGTTTGGCCACAGCCAGAACAGCCCTCTCTGCCCTAGAGGGGGGCAGAGAGGAGAAGAGAGAAGTGGGGTGTTTGTGAATTTTGCCCTCCACCAACAAAGTCCCACTTTGTGGCTGCTGGGGGACAGAACCCCACGCCACGTGCTCAGAGAGAGAGAGAGAGAGAGAGAGAGTGGAGGGCTGGGGCTGGGCTTTTGTGGGAAAGAGGCTGGGTGGGGCTGGGTGCTGATAGGGTAACTATTTGGGTCCATGTCCAGAGTTAGGCCACAACTGTTCCGTCCTAACTCAGGCACAACTCGGGACCAGGGTGTTAGAACTTTTCAGGAGAGGGCTGGTGTGGGTAAGGTAAAATGGCTCCTATGGGTCTCCTCACATTTGAGTCTACCCTTTTTGTTGACCCAAATTTTGTGCCTGAGTTGTGCTCGAGGGGGCGTGTCAGGGGGTCGCCAGTGTCTGGAACCGGAACAAATTTTGTAACCGCCCCGTCACTCCCCCGACACGCCCCCAACACGCCCACTTTTAGGCCAAACTTAGGACGGAATAGCTCTTATGCCGAACTTAGGACTGAATTGGTCCACTTTCCTTAACCCGTCCTATGTCAGTCACAATTGCAACACAAATTCGGCCTCTGCGGCACAATTCAGGCACAACTCGAGCCTAAGGCGCTTAGGCTGCAGTTGTGCCTGAATTGTGCTGCTGAGGCCTTAGGCTGGACTGGGCTGTTTGGTACCTAAAGCAAACAGTTTGAGCCTCCCATTCCAACTTTCAACTTACCACTTATAATTTGGGTACCCAAATAAGAGAGATCCTGAAAGGCCATTTCACACATTACGTATCAGACACTGGTTTCCCATTATGTGTAAAACTAACAGGGATTCTTAGCCAAGCCCATCTGTTACCCAACATCAGTCTGCTTGCAGAATGTGTAACAAGGCCTCAGCTATTTCTAATGGAAAAGAGCAATCTTGTAGATTCCCCCTACTCAGAGATGGTGCCGCATTTAGCTAACTGTGGGTTAAACCGCTGAACCATGAGCTGTCGATCGAAAGGTCGGCAGTTCGAATCCGCAACAGGGTGAGCTCTCGTTGCTTGGCCAGCTCCTGCCAACCTAGCAGTTCCAAAGCATGTTAATGCAAGTAGATAAATAGGTACCGCTTGCAGGAAGGTAAACAGTACTCCGTGTTCCAGCCGCATGCTATGTGCTACGGCAAGAAGAGTCATGCCGGCCACATGACCACGGAGGCGTCTTTGGACAACGCTGGCTCTTCGGCTTTGAAATGGGGATGAGCACCACACCCTAGAGTCGGACACGACTGGACTTCATTGTCAGGGGTCACCTTTACCTTTTACCTAAGGTAATGAGAAGGCAGCAGAGATGTGTATAACATGTAAAAATATGTGCTTAGATAAACTTGTGTAAATAGACTTAACTATTTACTTTTCGCTCAGTTTTGGATCTACAAAGCAGCATGCAAAATCCGGAACCAAAAAATACAACTAGAGAAGAAAAGGTTCAGCATGCTGTTCGCAGAGTTAGTGCTGAATTCTACAACTGGAAGGTGAAGATGCTGTCCATAGAGTTAGTGCTGAATTCTTATGGGTGTTGTGCATTATAATTTGGGCCACAATCCCAAAGGCTCAGAGACTCATTGTGAAATCCTAAGCACGCCGTCCAATGGCAGCACGCCTCCCGCGTTGGCACAGACTGCCGTAAAGCAGTTTGCACCAGTCGCAAAAGCCTCCCCGAAAGCGCACTGATCAGCGTGTTATCATGGACACCGGCGGGAAGGCTTACGCCTTCCCAGCTGCATCGAAGGATCTCCAGATGCATGACAGGAAAGGTAAGCTGGGGGAAGGTGGGGGAGGGTGGGAAACTGGGCGGGGAGGGGGCATAACAGGGGTGGGGAGGCCACAGGAGTGGGAGGATCCATCATGGAATGTCCACGCCAGATCCTATCCCCCTTCCCTGCAGCCTCCCCTTTTCTCTCCTTGGACTGATGCTAGCAAACTTGCTAGTGTAGGTCCGAGGAGACCCATTGCAGGCCATGGGGCTTACACAGGGGTAAGAGGATTAAACATCCCCTTTCACTGCAGAATCCTCCCACTCCCACCCCCCACATGGGATGCAGTGGCTGCCATTTTGGCGCCTCTGCGATGTCGGGCAGGTGGGTGAATAGGATTGGGCTCTCAGCATCACCAGTGCCTACAAAAAAAATCAAGGGATTTTGAAAAACCAATTTTGGAAGCACAATATCTAGTTCAATGTCTATTTGGTTTTAGTTACATTATCATCCCATCAGACTTAAAATGCATTACACTCCCTTACATCCTAGTCAAAAATGTAGATCATTGCATCACTTAATCTTGAATAATCCATACTAAATGATTAACAGTTGTCACAAAGAGACAACTTTGACTCCCGTTAGAAAATAAAGTTACTGACAGTATGAAGTATTAATAAAAACATGTATTTTAAAAAGAGACTTTTTTGTGTAAATGGAGAGGAAATGCATCAATTGGGGGGCGGGGGGGGGAAGATGTGTTCAAACAGAGAATATTACAGGTACATTTAGCAATGACAGGATTATCATCTCCTGTCTAGCTGGGAGACAGTGATAGCTTTCAATTTGATAGAGTAAAGAGATTTTACAGAACTAAACCCTAAAGTCTTTACTACAAAATGGCTCTTCTTTATGGAAACATACAAACAGATAATCGTCATATTAAGTTTCATTATCATCATTGTTGAGTCCACGGGAGGGAAAAGTGTCATTTGAAACTAGGTGAAAGTTCTTCTTTGCCTGGAACTTTTTCACTCTGGTTAAGCAAGAACCACTGCTTTGCTCTCAGCAAAGTTGACATACCAAAAGGAAGGTTTTATACCCCAAGAAGAACTAGGTTTTTTGTACCTAAAAGGGAAAAAAAATCCAATTCATCCCATTCACATTTCTATCAGCTTTGGGAAGACGGCACCTTATCTTTGTAATCTTAAGTGCCCCCAGTTGCGTAGAGCCCTTTCTTTAGCAAGGTGCAACGCTCTCCCATCTGCTCTGTTACTTGGCAGATATAGTGGAATCCCAGCTTCTGAGAGGTATTGTCCTTGTGGAGTGGGTTGTGTAGAAACATTATTACATATGTTTTTGTATTGCCCACTCCACGAGGCACCTCGCAAGCAACATCTGGGCCCTATATTAGTCAAGCTCCAGGGCTGGGCAGATCAGGAGTTAATGTGTTACCTTTTATCGACGGAGATGGATGACGTAATGGAAAGATCAGCAGCCTTTGTTAATACAATCATTATAGCACGTAAAGCTGATAGTATTCCCTATGATGTTTAAGCTGTAATTTTGTTGTTTTGTAGTTTTGTTTGTTTGATGGTTTTAGATGTTTATAATATAAATATTTGAAGCTCAAATATTTTGGCCACCTAATGCGAAGAGAGGACTCTCTGGAGAAGACTCTGATGCTGGGAAAGATTGAAGGCAAAAGGAGAAGGGGAAGGCAAAGGATGAGATGGTTAGACAGCATCACTGATGCAACGAACATGAAAATGAGCAAACTCAGGAAGGCCTGGCAGGATGTGGTTCATGGGATCATGAAGGGTCGGACACGACTTGACTGAATAACAACAAATATAAATATTATGTGTTATGTGTTAAGTGTTATATGTTATGTTTGTTTTTATGCCAATAAAGGTTCCTATATCTATCCAATTCATCCCAGTTTAAAGGCATCATACTTCCTGGCTTGAGCATGGTCTAATGTGACACATGACACAGCCGCATTGCTGAAATGAAGCATGTCCATATCTGGTCAGTGCCTGAATGGGTTAACTCCCTGGGAGTTGTCAGCTCCTTGTATGCTGCTGTGAGTTCCATAATGGAATGGAGGCGTTAATAGCTTGCATTGGTTCGAGAATTCATAGCAGCTCCCAGGTCAGTTTCAATCCTATACTCAAATTGCTATACTGCTACCAGGTATTCTCCAAAAGGTGCGACCAGCATCAGGACACCACCAAACTTGGCCCATGCTGTCTTTATGTGCTTTTCTTGGAGCTGAGCTGCAGGAAGCCGTTGAGTGGGAAACAGGATCCTGGTGTCGGAGCTGGAGGTCGAGCAGAGAGGCCGAAGTGGGAATTAAATCGGGAGCCTAAGCTAAGGAACAAATATCGAGCTTGAACTAGTAAATACTATCGTTCTTTCTGTTTATGAAAACTACAGTCCACGAGCATCACTACAGGGGGGTGAGGGGGGCTAATCTGCAGTGGATCACACCCTTGAGGGGGTGATACCATGGCAGAGAAACCCGCCACAGTTCGCCGCACCGCACAGGCTTTGGCCACTCCGAGCCTCAACCTGTTCACGTAGCTCATGAGAACACAAAGAATCAGCTTGGCTTTGTGCAGCCAAAGTCCACAAAGCCAGCGTGTAATTCATCTGTGGAACTCCTTGCCACAGGATGTGGTGATGGCACCTGGCCTAGATGCCTTTAAAAGGGGTTTGGACAGATTCATGGAGGAAAAGACCATCACAGGTTACAAGGCATAATAAGCAACCTCCTGGTTTTAGAAGTAGGTTTTCTCTGTGCCAGGTGCAAGGGAGTGTCAACGGGAAACAGGTTATCTTGTTGTTTTGTGTGCTCCCTGAGGCATCTGGTGGGGCCACTGTGTGATACAGGAAGCTGGACTAGATGGGCTTTTGGCCTGATCCAGCTGGGCTCTTCTTATGTTCTTAAGGGTGACACCCCTCAAGGACAGGTGTCACCTTTGCTCGCTGGCTTTGGCCATGCTGAACCTTTTCCTGTTCTTAGTCGGCCGAGCTTGGCCGAGTCAGTCGACTTGCTTCTTCAGCCGCTCCCCCCTGCTCTGAGACTGGCTGACTCGCTTCCTCAGGTTCCACGTTGCTCAGTGACCTGGAAGTAATTGGCGGTGATGTGGTGATGTCATGCATCACCACCCATTACTTCCAGGTCACCTAGCGATGGATGGCGCTATGCCACTGCCACTGTCCAGCATGGGTGGGCTGAGTATCTTCAGCACATAGAACTCTTCACCTTAGAACATTTTTAAAGCTGAAAAGCGGGTTAAAATATTTTGGATAAAATATATACAGTACTCCCCCCATATCCGCTGGGGATATGTTCCAGGCTCCTCCGTGGATACTTGAAACCGTGGATAAGAACGAACCCCACTTCCATGGTTTCCTGAGGGGCCCCCGCCCTGCCTCCCCTGCGGGCAGGTGTGCACACGCCCCCCCAACTCTTATTTTTCTTTCAGCAAGCTTTGTTTCTTCCTTAAAACAGAGAAGCAGCCTCCATTGCAGGCAAGTAGAACGAGACTAAGTCCTAGAGAGGCTCTGCAAGGTTTCTGTTATCCTTGCAGAGCCTCTCTAGGACTTAGTCTCGTTCTACTTGCCTGCAATAAGCAGCCAGAGGCTGCTTCTCCTGTTTGTTTAAGGAAGAAATGAAGCTTACTGGGAAAAATGTAAAAGCCTGGAGGGGTCCCACGATCCGTGGATAACTGAAACCATGGATAGTGAATCCATGGATATGGGGACCCACCTGTACATTATTAGGACATTTATATCTTACCCTTTCTTCCTGGGCCTCACCACTCATCCTCTGACCATTAAATCAAGCTGGGCTCTTTATCAAGGAAGGATCTTATATATATAAGATCTTGAGTAGCACAACATATGTTTCCCACTTCCCAGACTTCATACCTAAGCACGACATTATGGAAATTGTAATTTAAGAAAGTGGGGGAGGGGGGGAGGCAGCCACAGGCATACATAAGCAATCAGAATTGCTTTGCTTCTAAATAGACATTTCTGTACACTCTCTTCACCCATTATCCCCATGTCTCTAAATAACATTTGTTTAAACTAACTTTGTTTCTGTAGACTCTGGATTTGAAATGCATAGAGTGAGAGACTGGGGGGGGGGAATGCTGATGCAATTGGCAATTGCTCTCTGGGGGCAGCAATAGGAGAGAAGATGGAAAGCACCTGAGACTATTAATGTCTAAGGCTGCAATCCTATACACACTTTACTCGGAGTAAACTCCGTTGAAAACAATATGGCTTACTTCTGAGTAGCCATGCATAGGATTGTGCTGAAACTCTCATTCATGCCTCCTTTAATTCCTGAGCCTTCAAGTTTTTTAGAAGTGGGTTTTCTCTGTGCCAGGTGCAGGGGAGTGGCAGCAGGATACAGGTTATCTTGTTGGCTGTGTGCTCTCGGAGGCATCTGGTGGGGCCACTGTGAGATACAGGAAGCTGGACTAGATGGGCCTTTGGCCTGATCCAGCCGGGCTCTTCTTATGTTCTTATGTTAGACATGGCAAAAGTGTTTGTGGTTTACCTCTGGAGAAATGAGGGCTAGAAACTTGATCTGTTTGTTGCGAAGGACAAAAGTCTCCGAATGCCAGTTTTTAGTGACGTCAATGCCAGACTTGGGGGGCAACAGTCCCCTGAGTCTGAAACTGCTGCTCTTGAACGCCAGGTCAGTTAACAATAAAATCTGCCTATTCCAGGATTTAATTCTGGATGAAGGTGCTGACCTGGTGTGTATTATGACCTGGCTGGATAAGTCGGGAGGGGTAAGTCTCTCCCAGATGTACCCGCCGGGTTTCCAGGTATTGCAGCAGCCACAACTACAGGGGCGGGGAGGTGGAGTTGCAATAGTCTATCGTGATACCATCCATCTCACTGGGTACCTTGTCCCGCGGTCCACTGGGTTTGAGTGCCTCCATGTCATGTTGGAAGGGCAAGACAGAATAGGGATTCTGTTGGTGTACCGCCCACCATGCTGCCCAACAGTTTCCCTGCCTGAGCTGACCGGGGTGATCTCGGCGGTGGCGCTGGAGTGCCCTCGCCTATTGGTGTTGGGGGACTTTAATGTCCACGCTGAGGCCCCGAGGACAGTTGCGGCTCAGGACTTCATGGCCGCCATGGCAACCATGGGTCTGTCTCAGAGAATATCTGCCCCGACACACGATGCGGGACACACGCTGGACCTGGTGTTTACTGCGGGGCAGGTGGATGGTGATCTGGATGTGGAGGAAATTAACATCACTCCTTTGTCATGGACAGATCACTTCCTGCTGGGATTTAGGCTTATCGCGGTTTGTTGCCTCCGCAGTGGTGGGGGACCTCATTCTATGGTCCGCCCCTGGAGGATGATGGATCCGGATGGATTCCTGAGGGCTCTGGGGGACTTTCCTGTTGTCAGAGTCGGCGACTCACCCAACGCCCTGGTTGACCTCTGGAATGGGGAAATGACCAGGGCTCTGGATCTGATCGCTCCTGAGCGTCCTTGACCAAGCCACAGAGTCAGAGCGGCCCCTTGGTTTACTGAGGAGCTGCGGACGATGAAGAGGTAGGGCAGAGGCCTAGAGCGACGGTGGCAGAAAACTTGTGCTGACTCCGACCGGGCACGGGCTAGAGCTCACTTCAGAGCCTATTCCGTGGCGGTGGCGGCAGCTAAGAGGGCTTTCTTTTCTGCCGGCATTGCGTCTGCGGAGAACCGTCCAGCTGAGCTTTTCCGTGTAGTCCAGGGCCTGCCCCATCTGGACCCCCCAGTAGATGGGGCGGAACACACGGTGGCTCGCTGTGATGAGTTTGCAAAGCACTTCATGAACAAAGTCGATCGGATTCGGCATTACTTGGATGCCGTGTTAGCAGTATCTAATGATGTCCCTGAGGCACCTGTCTGTTCTCCTTCCTGGGATTCTTTTCAGCTTGTAGAACCTGAGGATGTGGACAGGATTCTTTGGAGCGTGAGACCGTCTGCTTGCCCGCTTGACCCTTGTCCGGCATGGCTGATTAGATGTGCCCAGGCGGGGCTGGCTGAGTGGACGGGGAGGTTGGTAAATTCATCTCTGAGGGAGGGGTGGTGCCACTGTCTTTGAAGCAGGCGGTGGTGCGCCCCCTCCTGAAGAAACCCTCCTTGGATCCCACTATTTTGAACAACGTCCGGCCAGTCTCAAATATCCCGTTTCTGGGCAAGGTGATCGAGCGGGTAGTGGCGTCTCAGCTCCAGAGGGTCTTGGAGGAAGCTGATTATCTGGATCCAGACTGGCTTCAGGCCGGGGTTCGGTACAGAGATGGCCTTGGTCGCCTTGGTGGATGACCTGCGCCGGGAGCTGGACAGGGGGAGTGCGCAGGTCAACCACCAAGGGGGAATCCCAGATATTATTATATTATTGGCAATTGTGCACCTTCTGAAAAAGAAGTCCGAGCCATTTTTGCTTCCTGTTCTCCCCCACCCACACTTCGTAACTTCCAAAGCTGTTCAAGGCAAAGAGTCAACACAATACCAGGGCACAAAACTCCACTAAAACATTTACAAAGAAAAATAGTCACCGTACGTAAAAACCGGCGGCAAGGCCATTGGTAAAGGGTCCAGGTTCTAATGTACTAAAAACAAGTCAAATATTTACTTCAAGGTTGGTTGGGGGGATGTAGTTCTCCAGAAACATCTTTTTTTTTCTGGCATCGTGGTTACCTGAGATTGGACTCAATTTATTTTTGAGTTTATGTTTTCAGCATAGTGGGGAGGAGATGAGTCACACATCTTGCAACACTCCAAGTCTGGTTATATAACTGACATTCTGTTAAATGGAACGGAATGCGACTGGAAACATTGGCAGATGAGGAGTAATGGCCTCCATCATCCAGGAATTCTTTAAAATGTTCTGGGGAAGATATGCATAAAGCCACAGCATGATTCAGCTGCAGTTGAGTTTAACAAGAGCCGAAAAGTGCAACGTGAAACCTCAAAGATGTGACCGTATTTGGCAAGGCTTAGTTTCAATCTGCCTTCTCCAATTGCAAAGGGATTTGCCGTGTGTGTCGCACCAAACCAAAGCTTGACTCCGAACGAAGACATCCTCTAAGGAGCAGGTTGAGTCACCCACGTGGGTCTCCCTCATCTCTGAACTCTAATTGGGAGGAGGAATCATGACCCCAACTAGACCCTGGATCAAGAGACCGTTGCTGTTTCAGAAAGAGATGGATCAAGAAAGTGAATTCCACGTTGACTGACTATAGCTGGTACAACATCTCTTCCAATCAGCTTTAGCTACCTGGCTGGAGGGAGGGCTCTCCTGCTGTCTCAGCAACCTCACCCTGAACGCTGCTCCCTGCTTAACTAGTAGATGGTCCAAGCCTTGCATTGACAGAGAAGAGAGCAGGATTAGGCTCGTAGACTGTATTATTCCAAGACTTATACTGTGCAGTACATAAACTATTGTCTTAGTGATTCACAGTCCATATTTACTAAGTTAACAGCGGAATCCTATCCAAATTACACCACCAGTGTAACCAGTGGTGCAGTGAGAACGGGAGGCCACAGAATGGAAAGGGGATTCAAATCTCCTCCAAAGGGGGATTCAAAAGGGATTTAAGTCTCCCCTCCCCTCCAAAGCCTCCTGCCCTGCCCTCCCCCGCTGGTTACACCGGTGGTGTAAGTTGGATAGGATTGTGCTGTAAATGTTTAAAATAGGGGTTTAAGTGACGGTGTCAGAAACACTCTGGACTTGCATGGAGCTTCGTCACTCTGGACTTGCATGGAGCTTCATCAGAAGTATGGAGTAAGCAAGGCAATCACTGCCCTTTCATGGCTTCTGGTTGGAGAGCTTCTCTCTGGAGCCACAAAAGGGCAGTGATTGCCTTGCTTGCTCCACACTTCTGATGAAGCTCCATGCAAGTCCAGAGTGACGAAGCTCCATGCAAGTCCAGAGTGTTTTTAAATCTGACTGACACAGTATAAATCTGACTGACACACTCCTGGTATAGGAACCCCTATTTAAAAATTTTAACTTAGTACATAACCTGTCAGGCTAACAGGTCAGGATGCTGGAAGGCACTTGGTACAGTGGGCAGATGGCCCAGAGAGAGATGGGAAATTTAAATGGTGGCCATGAATCACACAAAGGATTGCTATCCCTGCTGATAAGGCTGCCTCTTTTATGTCTTTGCTCATAATCAAAATCCCCTCCATGTTTGCAGCCTCCAAATGACATGGAAAAATTAGGGGGAGGGGGAAATTGCAGGTCTGCCCTAATGTATGCTCCTGAGAAGGTACCATATTTTTAGGGTTACCAGATCTCCAACTAGGACAGAGTGCTAGACCTTTAGGAGAAGGAATGTGGGCAGATGTACCACAGGTTGAGTACCTCTGCCTTAGAGCACAATCCTAGGCATCCATGGGGCTTGCTTCTGAATAGACATGCCTAGGATTGTGCTCTAAGGCAGAGGTACTCAACCTGTGGTACAGGTACCCCTAGGGGTACGCCAAGCCCTGCCCCTTATCTGCTCCATCAGCAGCTAATTAAGTGTTAATTAACATGGATTTAAAATTATTTTCAGAGCCCTTCTATCTCTCTGATTTTGGTTTTGGGCTTATTTTTGTACTTTGGAAAATGTACTTTGGTGGGGTGGGGGAGGGAGGAGCTGATTTTGGGAAATGTGACTGGGAGAAAAAAAGAGATCCTTGCATCTCTCTCTCTCTCTCTCTCTCTCTCTCTCTCTCTCTCTCTCTCACACACACACACACACACACACACACACACAGAGTTAAATAAGACATTTTTTCACATTTAAAATTGTTTTAGTACTTTTTAAATGATCATCAATTAAATGCAATCAATTAATTAGGTAATTAGATTAATCCAATTAATTAGCAGTTAATTAGCAGGGGGTACTTCAGAAAATTTGACCATGATATGGGGTACCCGGGCCTCCAAAGGTTGAGAACCCCTGCTCTAAGGTTTAACAAGCTACACCTGCCCACATTCCTTCTCCTAAAGGTCTAGCACTCTGTCCCTGTTGGAGATAAGCCTACATATTTTGGCAATTTTCTCCACCTGAACTACTAGCAACCTGCCACCAGTCCTATCCCCACCCTCCCAGAATAAACTATCCTCCCCAGCAGCGCCCAGCCTGAGTCATTTTTAAAGAAACCCCACAGCCAACAGGAAACTTAGAATCATTATTTGTTTTTCTTTCCTGGAACTCAATTAGATTTTGCAACATTAAAAGACAAATCTGAACCTCCAACTCACAGTGCGAGCTGGCGCTTAAAAAATGAGCACAGTGTGTTTCCCCGAAGGAAATGACTTGTAGCCTTCTTCAACCCCATTATGTGCAATATCATTTCATCACCCAAATATTCCTTGCAGCTGCAGCAAGCTGGCAAGCACCAGTCACAAGAAAAACTCATCTACATATGGCTTCTGGCCTCGCTCACTAAAGTAACTTGCTAAGACAAATTATGGTGTCAAAAGCGAGCTCATTAAATTTTTTATATCTGATTGTTGTGTTACCCTTAAGTCCCTGGTTGCTCATCCCTCTTGCTGCCTTGAGCATTCAGTCCCTAAAGCTCAAAGATTTTCAAGGGCAGCCGGCATGCCAATTATATATCTTAAAAGTTGTTTGCTTATTAGTCTAAAATGAAGCATACAGCCATCACTAATGCACATTTCCCAAAAATATAGCTCCATTATCCAGTCAAGCAACTCAGCTGAATTGCACGGTATTCCAGACTGCCTTTAATTCATGGCTGTGCTTGTGCTGAGACAGGAGGCAACAATTAAATCCATTGAAATAGGAATTAAGACTCTTTTCCACCCTTGGTCTTGCGCTGTTTTCTATTTTTCCTCAACTCAGAATGTTGCCTCTCACTTCGCCCCAAGAAGTCTAGTCAAAATAGAAGCCTTATGTCAGGGGTTCTCAACCTTTGGAGGTCTGGGTACCCCCTATCACGTTCCAATTTTCTGAAGTATCCCCTGCTAATTAATTACTAATTAATTGGATTAATCAATTAATTATTTAGCTAATTAATCATTAAATAAAAAGTATTACAACAATTTTAAATGTGAAAAAATGTCTTAACTCTGTGTGTGTGTAAGTGAGTGTGTGTGAGAGAGACAGACAGACAGACAGACAGACAGACGGGGGGTTGCATTTAAGTTCTAATTAAGTAATTAACTACTGATTGATGCTGATAAGGGGCAGGCTCTGGTGTACCCCCTGCCATCGGTCCATGTACCCCTTAGGGATACTCGTACCACAGGTTGAGAACCCCTGCCCTATGTGAACAAGATTTCCCCATTTATTTATTTGCTTAAAACATTTTGATCCTACCTTTCGATACAGGCAGCTAAGAAGCAGGTAATTAAAACAACAATTAATATAGGTGCAGTCTAAAGGAGGGGCTAGTGTTGGGCTACATGCTTCGCATGCAGAAGATGCCAGGTTCAATTCCTGTCACCTCCAGCTGGAAAAGGCCCCCTGTCTGAAATTGTCTTTCCAATCTCTTCGCAGTGCACTTGGAGATTCTCCGTAGAGCACAGTTTGGGAACCACTGACCCCTAGGCACATTTCTCAGTTTGCTTTCTGCTGAGCCGGATGCTTGTCAGTTAAGGTTCTTTTGAAAACAGCTTCAATGGCAACACCTGAGTGCTTCTGCTGATGACATCACCACTCCTGGTATAGGAACCCTGCTTTGACTATGCCTCTGGACACACACACACACATCTGCCAAGAGATAACGGCATGACATGTCATGTTGGCCTGCAGTCAGCTTAGGGTGACACAAACATGTTCATCTTCATGCTGCTACAAGACTCCTTGCTGTTTTCGAAGAGTCCCAAGTTTCTCCAAAGCACAATTTGAACACCACCGCGTTCTGCAATCAAATGAAGGAGAGCCGGTTTCTATCAGAGTTTTCACTTTAGTCCACCCATTTATTTATTTATTTGCACCACAAGTTTCCATTTTTAAGAAGCTGGAGGTTAATCGCTTCCCTATTACTGAGATGATGGGCGCATGGTATGCGCTTGCATGCAGTCTTGTTCAGGTACATTTCCCTGCAGGGTTGCTAGACGGCATCTCAAGCCTTACCTGTCCCCTCCCAGCACGGCATACGAAATGCTGTGCCTCTTTCTATAAAGCTTTCATCACTTAACAATTATAAGGGAACTGGCTGGATTTTTCCGCCTCAAAAGGTCAATTTACTTCTCAGCCGTGACACCTCTGAGATATCAAGCTGATGAAAACGTAATCATTCCTGCTGGTCGAGAGTTTACACAACTATAGAGTAAGATGCTATTCAAATCCAGGTGATTACTTGAGAAAGTTCCAAGCACATCAAATCTCCCTACCAAACTTGTCTAGGAGCCGGAAGGGCTGTAGCGATGTTTCAGTATCTGCATAGCATGCAAAAGGGCCCACATCAATTCCTGGCCTTTCCGACTAGAATTGGGATGCAGCCTTGTCAGAAACCGTAAAGAGCTACTACCAGCCCAGAGGAAGCAATGAAAACTAGCTCAATCGACCACCGTTGAAATGTCAGAAATCCCTCAGCTTGTGCTGATTATCCCCCTCTGAGAGTCAAATGGAAAAATGAAGCTTTTACAGATCTCCCGAAGGAGTGTAAGGCAGGGGCCAGCCAGACCTCCACAGGGAAGGTCGTCCACAAGGCTGCCACCACCAAAAAGGCTCCGCTCCTAGAAGATTCTAGTGGATGCCCGTCACAACTCCGAGGGCAAAGGTGCCTGGATCAAGGCCTAGTTTGATGACCAGAGAGTACATCGGCGTTGTACGCATGTGCGAAATTGCCGGCTAAGGCCTGGGCAGTAGGGGCCGAGCCGGCATGACGGGAGGACGCTCTCTCCCGGCCTCCGGAGTCGCGCGGACCCGGAGGGAGGAGCCGGGAGGGAGGCGGCTGGCGAGCAGGCACCCGGAGCATGGTCCCTCCTGGTCCCCCCCCCCCATCGCGGGCGGTTATGCTGCCTGGAGCTAGGGGGGTGTTGGCCACCCTCAGGGCGGCCAACACCCCTAGCTCTGGGCGGCATAACCGCTAGCCTCGCCTCTGGGGATATGTTCCAGGCCCCTCCGTGGATACCTGAAACAGTGGATAGGAGCGAACACCCCCTCCATGGCTTCCTGAGGGGCCCCCCGTGCGTGCGCCCCCCAGCTCTTATTTTTCTTTCAGCAAGCTTTGTTTCTTCCTTAAAACAAACCGAGAAACAGTCTCCAATGCAGGCAAGTAGAACGAGACGAAGTCCTAGAGAGGCTCTGTAAGGTTTCTGTTAACCTTGCAGAGCCTCTCTAGGACTTAGTCTCATTCTGCTTGCCTGCAATAAGCAGCCAGAGGCTGCTTCTCCTGTTTGTTCAAGGAAGAAACGAAGCTTATTGGGGGAAAAGAAACAGCCAGGGGAGGGTTCCCTGCGATCCGGGATAACTGAAACCGTGGATAGCGACTCCGTGGATATGGGGGCCCACCTGTATAAATGCTAGCGGTTGCGATTCAATATATCTGAACATTCTTTCAACCAGAGTTTTGCTATGTGGCCATCTTTCATGCTCTCTGAAGTGCTGGGTGAAACTCTGGCTAAGGAGCTGGAATTGAATTTAATGCTTTGCTTTCCAACAAGTGCTGCCTCCGTGAATTGGGAAGACACCTTCTCCCCCCTCCTGAGAGGCACACAGGAAAGCAAGTGGCTTGACTGACATTATCTCCTCCTGGGCAGAAACCAATTTCGACGAGAACTCAGCAATTTGGAACTCGGAGATATAACATGCATTCAGGGAATCATTTTTCTCCCACAAATTATAGGTTTGTCATTTAAGAGGTTTAAGACCGCCGTAAGGTTGCCGTGTCTCACTTTTTTCATTACCGCTGCCATCTTTGATGTCTGGGAGATCCGGCTGCCCTCTCTCTGAATAGCAGCCGTGGTTGTCTCACCACCAAATAAGAATTTCTCTGCTGCTGAAAGGTGGCTTCTAAAGTGCTGGGTTTCACCGTGTCGGATCCCAGATAAGCAGCTCTCTATCTCCAGATTACAACCCTGCTCCCATATTGAAAGAGCTGTGCTAGAAAAGACGCCGAAAGGGGCAACCCAAACCTATCAAGGGGTTGGAGGATGTTCACGGCAATAAAAAGCTAAAATGTGGGGACTTTCTCATTGGGGGGGACAAAAAGAGGACGGGCGCAATCCTACGTAAGGATCCAGCCGGTGGCCCACGGCCACCCGCCGTATCCTGAGCCCTGGTGGCCAGTCTGCCGCCAGGCCAGAGGTCTACTGTTAACCTTGCAGAGCCTCTCTAGGATTTAGTCTCATTCTGCTTGCCTGCAATATATAATGCATGTTATATGTGCATCCCCTTCCCTGGGTGTAACTCCAGGCCGGCCTCCTCGGATTTCCGCCAGCTAAATAGCTGACGGAAGTAGAGGAGGCCATGTAACGGCCTAGCCGGCCCAGCGGGGATGGGAATATGGCCGAGGCCATCCCCCGTCCCCTCTCGGGCTGGCTAGGCCAATGGCCCCCCTCCCTCACCCACCGAACCGCCCCCGCACCCGCTGGATCCTTACCTGCCTTCTCCGGCGACCGCTCGGGTGTTCCGGCGACGGAGCAAGCTTCCTGTTAACGGAGGCATGTTGCTTATAAGCATGCTGCTTATAGTGTTTTGGTAAAGAAAGAAACATTCTGGCTTGGTGCCCAATCTGTGAAGATAAAGCAAGTTAATGGGCGTGGGGGGGCAGGCCACGGCGACCCACGGATAAGTGGATCCACAGATATGGGGATTGCACCTGTATATTGATATAGATAGACAGTATATTACACCCACCTTAACGTTTCCCTTTCTTCTTAACCTGCCTTTCTAGTTCCAAGCCAAAAAGGCTATCACCACCTCATTCGGTCTACAAGGGCAACAAATGACATCAATGAATGGTTCGACAAGTCTGCATGGAGTTGCAGAAGCTGGCCTCGGACAGTAAAAATGGTAAGCTGCCATTCAAAAGCATTTGGAGTGGTTAGCCTGACTCTCCCAAACCCTGAATCAGCAGCAATAGATTGGATTTTACCCTTCATGCTACTTAGCAGAGCGAGAGAGGCAGCTGTTTGAGCCTGAATGTGTCAATCTCATAAATTAATTACAGCAAGCTCAGTGACCCATAGCCAGGATATTTTCTTCAATCATTGTCAATCGACTTCCTTCCAATTGAGCTTGAGCCGGTATCTGACCTGCCTTCCACCACAGGGAGTTTTCCCAATAACAGCATCCAGTACTTTGACCCGTTGTCATTAGATCCAAGAATCTGCTTACAGATCCTTTCCATTTACCTCTCTGCTTGGAGCAAGTCTTTTAAAAATGTGTGGATATGATTCCAAAGCAGTATTCCAGGACGAATACTTTTACCTTTAAATCCTTTAAAGGTAAAAAAAAAAAAGCCATGTAAAAATATTTATCAAAGCCAAAAACGTATTAAAAACACATACAAGACACAGGTTTTATTGGTGAAGTAGCCATGTAATTAAATATATATACAACCAACGTTTCGTCTTATTTCCTAAGACATTATCTAGGTCTAAACAGCTTGGCTGTTGGGATGGTACCAACTGACAGAAACAGAACTTAAAGGGAAACACAGGCAGAGCTTAACATAGATCTTAAAGGAACATCAGACAGATTCTAAAGGCAAAAGGCAAAATTAACATATATTGTTCCCTGTATATTTGTGCAATACTGGAAACCATATTTTGTCAATAAATGTTAATTCTTGTTGGCGGTTAATAAGATTTTGCGATCTTCTTTTACTAATCTCAATTGCTTCCAGATTCTGGCACGTTCTATTGTTAGGATCATTAGCCAGACATTTAGTCTCATTGAACAAAATACTATGGTTGGTTGTCATTGAATATTCAGCCACGCTGTTTAAGACCTAGTAAATGTCCTATGAATTAGGACGAAACGTCGGTCCATCTGCCTGTATTTTAAAACGATTTTTACTCTTTGCTTGCTAATTTTAACACCTTGTAGCATTCTAAATACTTTTGTTTTTAAATTGTTTTTTAATACGTTTTTGGCTTTGATAAATATTTTTACATGGCTTTTTACCTTTAAATCCTTTGTCCTGGAATACTGTTTCTGGCCATGAAAGGTTTCGCTCAATATTGGATTCCAAAGCTGTTTTAGTCTTATCTCTGTTGTCTCAACATCTGGACCTCCACTCCAGTATATCTGTTCCTGCGGATCTTGAGGCAGAAACCAAGATTTCCAAAAGCCAACGCTTGGGAGTCTGTTGAAAAATGTAGCCTCTGGAGAGGTTCCCCTCACCCTAGCCCAGTGGTTCCCAAACTGGGAGGCGTGGCTGCCAGGGGAGCCGCGGATATCAGCCAGGGGAGCCGCGGATACCAGTCAGGGGAACCGCGGAGTGCCACGGAATCATCTTAGAAAACAGTGCAATGCCAATTGGCAGGCATCAACATCATGTAATGGGGAGCCTCGGCCAATGGTCAAGGGAGTCACAGTTTGGGAAACACTGCCCTAGTCTAAGGCATGTAAACTTGGAAACAGGTCTTGTTGATTTCAGTGGGGAAAACTTCCAAATAAGTGTGCACGGCATCACCAAGACATTTTGATACCTGGACAAGATAACACAAATGGTTCCCACTTGATTTATGGCAAAATGCCCAGCATTTCTCTAACCCATTTGCAGACAGTGAAATGGGGGGCTACTTTGGTGATTTCTGGGGGGATGAAATAGGGGCAAAAGATGGGCAGTACTCCTCCCAGTGGTCACCAGATGGAACCACCATTTATTCCAAGAAGACCACTGAAGTCCTACTACATTATGACGTAGTATCATTCCAAGAGGAGTTTCTGGAGGAAAATAGCAGCCTACAGTCTTTTTGTCATTCATCAAAGTGTAGCATGGCGTCATTGTGTTGTGTGATTCTGGGGGGAGGGGACTTCTGGGGGAAATTGATGGCTCCCATCCAGTAGCTACTAAGAGAACCTGTGGGAAACGGAAATGGGAAATGGGACTGTAGAAGCAACAAAAATATATAATGGTAGGTTTGAGGAAAAGGATTCACCCTCCCAAATCTGAGCTGCAAATTTAGGAAGAATAATCTAAACATTTAACCCTTGGCTGTTCTAAACTGGTACCCCAGAATTTGCCATCTCATACCAGTTGCCTGCTTCACTCTTCCTAACGGTAGAGTGAATTCAACACATAATCACTTCTGCTAATTTACTCCAAGAAGACCAAGGAGGAAAGCAGAGAACTGTTTTAAACAATCCTCATTTAAAAACACACACACACACCACAGAAATAAAAAATATGCAAATGTGATTCAAAATCAGCAAATGAGAACTTTTTTTTTAGACACTAACAATCATCAAAAAGTATGTTATTAAAAAAATTACCCTCAAAACTCTTTTTTTTCCCCCTGGTCCAGCCTGAAATACCAGGCAACTGTGCTGCAATCTGATACCGCAATTGGTTTGACAATGACAAGGCAACCTTGATCTATAATGGGAATTTATATTCAATGTCAATCATCTATTATTGACTAATTACAATGAATACGCTTTCTGCAGAATTACCAAGAGCATTTCTGATGTTGCTTTCTTCTTTTTTTCCACCCCAAGATGTTGCTGCACTTAAGAGGAGAAAAGGATGAATAAAGTAGTAAACTGTGTGTGTGGGGAGGGGGAGATACAGGTTTTTCTAGAGAAAGGGTCCATACAATCACTTTTCTCCCCAAATAAGGATTTTAATGGCACATCCCTATGCTTGCGTTTCCTGTATCTCACAGTGGCCCACCAGATGCCTCAGGGAGCACTCAAGACAACAAGATACCTGTATCCTATTGCCACTCCCTTGCATCTGGCATTCAGAGATAGACAACCCCTAAAACCCGGAGGTTGCACCAAGTCATCATGGCTTGTAACCTGTGATGAATGTTTCCTCCATCAATCTGTCTAATCCCCTTTTAAAGGCATCCAGGCCAGGTACCACCACCACATCCTGTGGCAAGGAGCTCCACAGATGAAGTACACGATTATACATTCCTCAGTGTCACCTTTCATTTGAAAGAGATCCACAAACTCCATATCCTCCATCTCGTATGAACAAGGAATTATTTCTGCATTGCATTTTGAAGTTCTCTTTTTTTCTGCATCATTTCAAATGCCTACACAACATTTGCATTTACCCTAAGGGGGGTGGGGGGAACCAGTCATATTACTTATGGAAATCTCTAGTTTGTATTTCTTCCAAGCTGAAGCTAAGTAGGAGCAAGGGATCCGCTTTCCATTTCTTCTTTTAGCCCATTTCAAAGCAAAAGGTTAACTCGCTTCTATTGGTGCAATGAAACCGATTTGTTTCAAAGTGCATTAAAGGAAGAATTGCTCTGTTTTTCATTGCAGTTTACTCAAAACCAGTCCTGTGCTAATGGAAAATGCTTTCGGGCCGATGGTTCAAAGCCACAAATATCAACTTTGGCTGCTCGAGTGATGTGAGTCATAATAAGGGAGATTCACAACTGTGCACGTTCCTTTATTCTCATGCACACTGTGCTTGTTTTATGGCTTCATGCGAGCCTATTATTGCATAAGAACTCACCTCAGCTGTAGAGTGCAAAGGACTATGGGGAATAGTCCAATAAAGGGAAACTTTGATGGTCGATGCATTTTACACAGCAACCCACTTCTCTGGCCCAAACAGAGACAACTTCTTCCCACAAAATTAGTATGACAGGGTTTTTTAAAACTTTTTATAAGTTTATTATACTTACCAGTATGGCTGACACGTGTAGTCTTTCTTTTCTCCTTCAACAGAAAATGCAAATAGAGTATTACCCTTACACCCCTCAAATAAATACACCAGACAATTCACGTATGGAGATAACGGTCACTTTATTGTTAACACAAAAGAGCTGCAAAGGCAAAACAACTATGGACATCTAGACCACCACCCCCAAAAGGCGTGCGGGTACTGTTTGGGGGAAACGGCCCTAGGTCGTCTACCTCCCCCGGCTTAAACTGGTGTAAAACAACCTGGCTCCAGGCCCCCCTCAGTCACTGCCTGAGGGAGCCTATCATGGCCAACCCCTAAGGGTTGAGACAGTGGAGCAGTTCAGGTACCCATACTAGCCAAGCCCTTGATGGGCCTTACCCGCTCCAGCCAAGGCGCTTGCCAGCCAGCCTCATCGACCCGGTAAAGTGTCGTTATGGTCAGTCCTGGCTCACCTCCTGACCTTGTTGACCTCAGGATGCATGCCGAGGCCCTACCATCCTACCTGACCAATCCCGCACACCACCTGCCAGTCAGGTGACCTACTGGCTAGCCTATACCCGTTCCCATAGACACAGTCTGGGGTAGGTGAAAAAAACCACCAAAAGCTCTCCAATTCATTGCTGACCAAAAATTCCTACCTGGCCCCTGTAAAGGCGACCGCCTAATCCCAGACTAGGCCCAGGGAGGGCAGGAGGTTGTTGCTTCCCTGGCGACGACTGAGGGGGCCGCGCAATTCGGCTGTGTTCCCTCAGTCGCCGCCTACCCATGTGACCCGGCCCGGCCAATCAGATGGCCGGGTCTCCGAGAATTGCCTGGCGCACCTCACAAGGGGGCAGGGTAAGGCCCCCAAGGCGCGAGGTGCGTCTCAGGTTAATTCTGTTGCTCATCCTGACAGCCAAAGGCCTCTTGTGTCTCTTGGCCATCTTTCCCCCCCCCCCACTGGAGGAATGACACTAGACAAGAATATTTTTAATTGTTGTAAGCTGCCATAGGGACCTAGGAGGAAAAGGTGGGGGTAAAAATTGTTTGAAATAAGTAAAGAAAATGAAAAAAGAGACAACAGCGTCTCCTCTGCCCCATTTTAAATATAAAATCTAACAGATACCTGGGATCGGTCTCCAGAGCCCATCGTAACACACAGGTCCCTTGCAAGGAAGAAACCAAGAAAAAATATGGCTGCCGTTATATTAATGAACAGGACAGGCCCAAACTGACTGAAGGCAGGCAGAAGATTGGCCAGGTGCCAGGAGGTCCTGGGCCAGACCTGTTTATGATGAAGCTGAAGATATATTTTCGCTGGCGTGCCAGCAGCAAAGAGTCAATAAAAGGCAAAGGGGGTCGGCTTGAACATAATGGGGGCATGTGATGTGCATCCCCTTAAGGGACATTCTTCCCACAAAATGAGACGTTACAGGGGGGGCCATATCCACGGATTCGCTATCCACGGTTTCAGTTATCCACGGATCGTGGGGACAACACACACACCCCAGGCTCTTACTTTTTTCCCAGTAAGCTTTATTTTTTCCTTAAACAAACAGGAGAAGCAGCCTCTGGCTGCTTTATTGCAGGCAAGTAAAATGAGACTACCGTAAGTCCTAGAGAGGCTCTGCAAGGTTAACAGAAACCTTGCAGAGCCTCTCTAGGACTGAGTCTCGTTCTACTTGCCTGCAGTGGAGGCTGCTTCTCTGTTTGTTTTAAGGAAGAAACAAAGCTTGCTGAAAGAAAAATAAGAGCTGGGGGGGCGCACGCCTGCCCGCAGGGGAGGCAGGGCGGGGGCCCCTCAGGAAACCATGGAGGGGGTGTTCGCTCTTATCCGTGGTTGCAAGTATCCACGGAGGGGCCTGGAACATATCCCCAGCGGATATGGGGGGAGTACTTGTACTAGACCCCGATCAGGGCCTTGCTCTCTCTCTCTCTCTCTCTCTCTCTCTCTCTCTCTCTCAGCGCCATCCTGCGCAACTATAGGCCAGCAGAGCTAGTGCTCCACTGGCCTAGGGTGTCATAAACATGCCGACACCCGGCACCGCTCACTCTGCATTGTACCTGGACAGGTGAATGCTGTTCCGGTTGGTGCAGGGGGCATGGGGAGCGTGGGCAGGGGTGGCGAGGGAGGGGGCTATTGGCTGGCCTGGGCTGGGAGGGGGCAGGAATATCAGCACTGAGATGCGGCAATATCCTATGCCCTGTCGCAGCCCAGGCCAGCCTTACACGGCCTCCCTGGTTGTGCGCCAGCTTCAGAGCTGACGTGCATCTGAGGAAGCCCATTGCGGCCCGTACTGCTTACACCAGGGAAAGGGGACAAGTACCCTTCCCCCGAGGTGAACCCAGGTTGCACCGGTGCAGGCCGCAATGGTGATAGGATACAGTGGCTGACCCTTTAGGCCGGTTGCGTATAGTTAAGTCAGGATTGCGCTGTCTCTCTCTCTCTCTCTCACACACACACACACACACACACACACACACACACACACAGAGCGCACATGGCTCTCTCTTCTAAGAGCCTCATCTCAGACCCTGTGCTTTCATTTCCTCCTCAGCATTGCTGACTGCTGCATTTGGCATAATGGCTTTCATAACGTGATTTGAACTGCATGGACAGAAAGCACTGGGTTAATTGCAACATTTTATGATCATTTTAATAACTGTCATAGTTAACATTCCATGCCGATTTCTTCTCAGTTTCACTCCTATTAATACAACATCCCTTTGGAGTTTGCCTAACGCATCTCCACCATATATTCAAATCAGCCTCATGTTTAAAACAAACATAATTTTTGGTCATAATTGCATTTTGCTCAGATGAATTATTCTCCCGAATTATCTGGCTCCAAGAAGGGAAAAGGACATCTCGTAGTCCTCCTGATTTTCAAGTAACTTCCTAATTTATTGCCCTTGTGATGACCTTATATATCTTGCAGGGTGGGGAGGGGACTCTTCCCACTTACGTTATTTAGATTTTGTTCTATTTAAAGTTTCTGATCTCTCTGCATTAGGTGTGTTTTGCATGCGGGTCACAAGTTCAAAAGGCAAAGCTTTATAGAGAGAACAGGATTTTATGGAGAGTCCTGAGTGAATAAGTTGTGGAGGAGAGCACATTCCACCAGCCTTCTAGGGTAGAGGTTCTCAACCGGTGGTACGCATACCACCGGTGGTACTTCGGCTGTCGGCCGGTGGTACGTGACTGCTCCGGTCAACTTGGAGACACTCCAGTGTTTGTCCTGGAGATCGTGACTGTGACTCAGCAGATTCTGGTAGGAGGCTTGGCAGGTTGAAAAAAAGCCATGAAAAAAGCTTAGGAAAGCCCTCCCACCAGCCCTGAGCCTCTGACCGGCGTTTGCAGAGTCACGGTCGCGGCCTCCAACCCGTCACAGTCTCCAACCCTGAAGTAATTGGCGATGATGTCATAAGAACATAAGAACATAAGAAGAGCCCTGCTGGATCAGGCCAAAAGCCCATCTAGTCCAGCTTCCTGTATCACACAGTGGCCCCACCAGATGCCTCAGGGAGCACAAGACAACAAGATAACCTGTTTTCCGTTGTCACTCCCTTGCACCTGGCACAGAGAAAACCCACTTCTAAAACCTCTAAAACCAGGAGGTTGCTTATGGCTTGTAACCTGTGATGGTCTTTTCCTCCATGTAACTGTCCAAACCCCTTTTAAATGCATCCAGGCCAGGTGCCATCACCACATCCTGTGGCAAGGAGTTCCACAGATGTCATTGCCAGTAATTTCTGGTGGTACGCAGGGAGGTCTGCAGCATGGTAGGTGGTATGTTGGTTGGGGGGTGAAACCCCCTGCTAGATCACTGGATCCTTCCTTCAAATCTTTCTCTAAATGAACAGTGAATTGTAATGCATCGGACCTATTTCATTCTGTGCTTTGTTCAGATGGATACCGAACAAATTGTGGCTGAGCGGGGATTTGAACCTGGCTCTTCCAGGTCTAAATCCAACTCCGGAACCACTACACCATCCTGGCTCTCACAGGCCTGTAAATATGGCTTACTGATGATACAGAGCTATCCCAGATGTATATCAAAGGAAACAAATGTAAGCTTATAAAAGAATACGGCTTGGGGCCAGGATATTTGAGAGACCGCCTACTTCTATATAGTCCGGCTTGTCTCCTTAGATCATAAGAGAAGGTGCTTTTGCGGGTGCCGTCGCCCAGGGAGGTGCGAGGGGCGGTGGCCAGAAACAGGGCCTTCTCAGTAGTGGCACCAACCTTATGGAATTCCCTCCCCTTTGACTTACGAACTGCTCCCTCCTTGGACACTTTCCAGCGAGGCCTAAAAACCTTCTTGTTCCAAGAAGCCTTCTGAGCCCTTGCCTTTTTTAACATCTTGCTGGTACAGGTGGGGGTGCTGCTGTTTTTATGCTCTTTTTTAGTCGTAGCAATGATCTTTTTAATTGATTATTAGATACTGTTTTTATTAATTTTCATTAATTGTTTTTTACTGTTTTAAAATGTAATTATTTTTTTGTATTGTATTTTTTGTACTGTATTTTCTTTTTTTGTTGTAAGCTGCCTTGGGTCCCTTCGGGGAGAAAGGCGGGATAAAAATACTGCAAATAAATAAATAAATAAATAAATGGAGCATATTTATTTGGGGGCATCTCCTTTAGTTTTGAGATTAAACAAGCAGCAGTCTTGTATTCTCTCTCCTTTTGCATTCAAGTCGGAAAGGCTTTGGATAATGCCTATTCCTCACCCGTCATTTCCTGTAATCTGCTAAATCTTAAATGTTATCGACTGTAAACAGATGCTGGATTTTGTTGTCCTCATTTTTCAAGATAAACATTTTTGCCACCGAGGTTTAATCGTGAAGTATTTATTGCCCATGGTTTAGCAAATTACAGATTTTTATTTTGGGTTGTGTGTTTTTTTTGTTTCAGCAAAATGACTCAGGATATTCCATGGAATTCCACATGACTTCTGTCAGCGCCGCCTAAACAGGAGCTTTGCAAGGGAGATTAGCAAGTACTTCTGAAGAAGATTTCAGTACAGTGCTGCTATGTACGGTGACAACCCGACGATTAAGATTAAATGGAATATTCTGCCGCTAAACTCTCATAAGTTACTGAGTTTGACAATCTCGGTTTGTAATACGACAGGCATTTTGAACGAAAGTGGTTCCTTCCTGCAGACTTGCAATATTTGTCTACTCATGCACATGTCTTGTGTGAGCAAATAGAATTTGGACATTTTTTTTCTCTTCCTGTTGGAGTTGTATGTTGGTATTCACAGCACACCCCAGCGTACCAGTGGCCTGTTCATTCAGTACCATTCGATTTCAAAGTCGCTTGCTACAAATCCTCAGCAATCAGGCCGCACATGTTATTAATACCTTTAATCTGACCCCAGGCGTGAAATCTAGTGCTGTGTGATTTCGCCAGATACACTGAGCAGCTATCTGTTGCGCTATTTTCTTTGCATCAATATGGGAAGGGGGCACATGGGAGAGAAAGGAAAAGATACAGGCCAACAGATTATGGACTGGTGGAGTTTGCAAACAGGGCTGGATAATCTAAATAGTAGCCGATGGGCTGTAGCTCAATGCTCTCAGTCCCCCACAACATTGCCCCAAGCTATGCGCATATCTTCCAGGTATCCCTGATTGTAGCAAACATAGTTTCCACATGATCACACAAGAAATGCACAGTACTTAGTCATGCCTTGCAAACAGCCTTCCCCTTGAGGTTGCAGAAATGTTGTATTTTTCAAGCACTAGGCATGTTATATTTTGTACCTGGCCAAAAAAAAAAAAAAAAGTGACTCATTCCCTAGACTGCGCTGACAGATTGTACTGGAGAGATCGTGCACCAGGACATTTCAGTTCATTGTTTATAGTTCAGCTGCTGATATTCCTAGGTTGAGAACGACTGGGACTCATGGGGGGGGGGGGATAAAAGAGATGCTCCTCCTCCAGTGATGTGAAACATTGGCAATATCCCCCCCCCAACCCGGATCCAATGAACAAAACAACTGCGCCGCAATTTGCATACTGCGTGCAAGTAAATAAACATCATTTCATGCATTGTTGCTTATTAATTTTTCCTTATGAATATTTAACTGTCGTCTAGAGGCACCTTGGGTGTTTAGGGAAGATAAAAGGTTCTATAGTACTTCAGCAGAATGACATTCCTTCGATGGCATTTTTCCGTGCCTTTCTAGCTCCCGTTTAATCTGAGCAGCCTATGTAGTGATAACACTCTGTGACCTGAAGTTACGAGAAGACAGAAATAACAGATTGGCTTTTTAAGGACTGGGAGATGGCTTGAGACCTTCCAGAATCTGAGGTGGCAGGCAAATGCCCACAAAGTACATCTTCTCTAACTTGTTGTTGTTGTTGTTCAGTCGTAAAGTCGTGTCCGACCCTTCGTGATCCCATGAACCATATCCCGCAAGGCCTTCCTGTCCTCCACTAACTTCCTGAGTTCGCTCATTTTCATGTTCATTGCATCGGTGATAAGAACATAAGAACATAAGAACATAAGAAGAGCCCTGCTGGATCAGGCCAAAAGCCCATCTAGTCCAGCTTCCTGTGTCACACAGTGGCCCCACCAGATGCCTCAGGGAGCACAAGACAACAAGATAACCTGTTTCCTGTTGACACTCCCTTGCACCTGGCACAGAGAAAACCCACTTCTAAAAACCAGGAGGTTGCTTATGGCTTGTAACCTGTGATGGTCTTTTCCTCCATGAATCTGTCCAAACCCCTTTTAAAGGCATCTATGCCAGATGCCATCTAGTTGATGCTGTCTAACCATCTCATCCTTTGCCTTCCCCTTCTCCTTTTGCCTTCAATCTTTCCCAGCATCAGAGTCTTCTCCAGAGAGTCCTCTCTTCGCATTAGGTGGCCAAAATATTTGAGTTTCAGCCTTAGTACCTGTCCTTCCAGGGAACAGTCAGGGTTGATTTCATTTAGGATTGACTGATTTGATCTCCTAGCAGTCCAAGGGACTCTCAGGAGTCTTCTCCAGCACCACAGTTCGAAACTTCTCTAACTATTACAAATTTAATTGTATATTTAGTGTGCAGAGAGAGTGGGGGGGGGAGAGGTTGGATGTGGTTCACAACGATTCCAATTTTTGCCTCAGTGGTCCGCGGTCTCCTAAAAGTTAGGAACCACTGGCTTAAAGGGACTGCACAAGGAAAGGGTGCTGGAAGGGGGTTAGAATGTGGTTTGGAGCAGTTGTGTCCACAGCAGGCTGGAGGAAGACAGCAGCAGACATAAGGCGAAGGCACCCTGAGTCCGTTTGCTGCTCCCCACAGCTGGCTACTCCACATGAGCTGCATCATCCTCTTCCAGTGATGTAGACTTGAGTCTATTGACTCGGACTCGACATGGACTCAAGTCACGTCAATGACTCAACTCGGACTTGACTCGGCGATTGTAAAAGACTCAAAAGACTCGACTCGAGACTTGGAGCCTTTTACGACAAGTCGAATTTTATTCAGGTTTAAACCTGTTTTCCCCATTCAATAGATAGGGACTCGCGACTCGCAAGCAAAGACTCGGGACTTGGGGGCAAAGACTTGGGACTTGACTCGAGATTTGGACCCAGAGACTTGAGCCACATCCCTATCCTCTTCATGGATGGGATGACCATAGTCTTGCCACCAAGTCAAGGCGCTCTGGTGCCTTCAAAATCTTGGGCCACTTCTTTGGTAAAGGAGATGACATGTTTAATATCACATCTAATTGGACCTTAAAGTATCTCAGAGGTTGGATAACTAGCCGTTTGGGGTGAATATCTTTTCTACAACTTGAGATTCTGCCATCACACAAGCACTGAAGGCAAAGCAAGGCAGAACGTTCTTCGTGGTGTGGCAAAGAGCCAATAAGTGTTAAAGCACCTTTTTGGTCAATTCCAGCACCTTGACAAGTGCCAGGAAATCACACTTAGCTTCTGTTGACAGCCAGCATAAAATAATCTTTCAAGCAGTTGAGTCAGAAAAGGGCAATTGTTGTTATCGATACTCCCATTAAAAGAAGGCTTTGCTAATGTGCCGTTCTGCGGCGTCAAACAATGTAATGTTTTACACCGACTGCCCTTTAAATGTCCGTGTTTGATTTGTTCAACAAGTTTTCTGCCATTTACAAGAGGTTGCTGGTGTAATTTGCCCATTAAACAGCCAAAGAATGATGAGGAGGCGGTGGGCAAAGATGACTCCTTTTTATCATAAAATAGTTACTACTTTGGTGCATCGCAGTTATTCAGGTTTACAGGCTATTTCCGCACTTAGCAAAAGGGCACAAGTCACTACACTCGTCCTTATGGAGAATTTGTACCAGCGAGGTACTGACACAAATAACCCGCTCATCATTATGAAGAACTTCTACCAGCATGCTGTTGTACTGGGAGCAGCTTATCTCAAGGACTAAATAATAATAATAATAATAATAATAATAATAATAATAATAATAAGAAGAAGAAGAAGAAGAAGAAGAAGAAGAAGAAGAAGACCACCAGTATTTATATACCGCCTTTCTTGGTCATTAGATTTCTCCTCTGACTTTAATTCAAGGTGGTGCACATAGGCAGGTAATTCTAACCCGCCAAAGGGGTTTTTACAATACATAGTTCTACTCTTTCATAGAACATCTTCATTTCAGATGGTTTCCTTCACGGTTTGGCTTATCTCTGACATTCGCTTCCCATGCTCAGCTGAAGGCAACAGCCAACGCGATAACAATAAATTGGATTAACAGGCCTGGGGAGATACAACCACTTGTGCCTGGTTCCTGAAGTATAAGAACATAAGAACGTAAGTATAAGACTGGAACACCCTTCCTAGGTCCATAGACTCCATTATGTGGACCTCAGAAAGGCGTTCGAGAGATGGTGTCCCACCACCGAAAACCCCCAGTCTCCAGTCACTTCTGTGGCACTCCATGGCTCCCCTGGCTGGTTTCCCAGGGGATCCGCGCCTCCCAGTTTGGGAACCACTGGAATATGCCATGCATCTTCCTCCCCCACCCGCCTTCCACCAGTGTGCTGAAGTTTCATGGTCCCAGCAAGGCTGTATCACATGCTTTTTCTGACCATGTAGATCAGCTTCAGTCGTAACAAACCAGCAGCCACCGCGACGACAGAACCGTCTTCAAAATGCAATTCTCAGCAGAAGCCCTTTTGCCTAATTGTAGCCTTTCCCTCCGGCTTGCAGTGCGAACCGGAGAACCTGCTCAGCTGCGCTGCAGGCTGGAAAAAAAACAATTTTTTCCCATTTTACCGCTCCCCATTATCAGCTGCTTATCTCAGCAGCTGATAACGGGGAGTATCTTGCGTATCCCCAACCTGCGGTCTGCGTACCCCTAGGGGTACGCGTACCACATGTTGAGAACCGCTGGCCTAATGCAGTCACTTTGATATCACAGACAAAATTATGCCCGTTTCAGCAACCAATTTCTTTGCATCCGAACCAGGATAGGGTGAAGGTACCTGGGCATGAAACAAAGTCTTTGAAGCCTCTGATGCCTTGATCCTGGGTTTCAGAAGCCTCTATCTAGACTGGAGGGAAAGCATCAAAACAAGGGAGAGCAATTTCACTGTCTGGGGACCTGCACACAGGCTGTCATTGTGCATGTTTGTTAAAAGTCTTCATTTGCAAGCAGCGCGCCTGTAATTTATCTCATCTATACTGAAGGATCTTTGATATTTAAATTAGAACCACCACCACCC